>OX439052.1:19736325-20398325 GCA_949317995.1 Acholoe squamosa
TGGTTGTGCTTCATCAACAATGTAGAAATCTATGCTACTTATATTAGGTCAGAAGATAATGTCCTGGCTGACCAGTTGTCCAGGCTTGCTTATAAAGGCGTGCCTAAAACATGTATCACTACTTTACATGATTATAACATGTGCATGCTGTTTTGGTTCCAGAGTGGATGAGGTTGCAAAAAAGAAAAAGGTATCTTTTGGACCAGGGTGTATCAGAGAATACTAGGAGAACTAGGAAATAACAACTTAAAAGGTATCAGAAATTTTGTAAAAAATTTGATTTACAACCTTTTCCTTGTTCTCCATCTCAAGGTACAATTTATGCAGTGTATCTTGACCAACTTGGTAGGGGTTCTTTTTATATATTCCTGGTATATATATTCTTTGCTGTGCCCATATAGGGGCTTACAGCGTTTGTGTAGGGGTAGATGTAAAAATGGTCTCCCGTTTGACTCTAAAGGTTATGGTATGGAATATCAATATGTCAACTCTAAGTTAAAACATCTAGCCTGTTAGCCTTACAGGCTAATATCAAAGGTTGTGTTTCTACTCTCTCTCTCTCTCTCTCTCTCTCTCTCTCTCTCTCTCTCTCTCTCTCTCTCTTAGGCACGGAGGTGCAACCTTATCAAAGGATGCTGGCCTCAGTATAGAGGATATTAAACGGAGGGTTAATTGGAAATCCAATACTGTGTATGGTTATCTACATTTTTATAAAGATGAATTAATACAATTGGATAGGCTGTGCCAATCTCATTTGCAATGCTGATTGGTAAGTGTTTACATGTGTTTGGCGTGTTTATGTGTTTTGGCATGTATGGTGCTGATAGCCCCAAGGTCAGTAACCCACCAAACGCATGTGTTCTGTGATAGATCATTTATTATTATATATTCATCTTTACACTCTCCATATATCATATCACTTATAATATATTATATTATGTCCATTGTTACACCCTTCATATATCGAATCACTTATAATATTTATATGTCCTTATTACCGGTATATTATTCCCTGGCAGCAAGATAACTTATATATGTATATATATATATATATATATATATATATATATATATATATAAGTTAATTATGTTCGTTGGGAATAATATAATAATAATAATGTAATAAATATTATATTAATATCACGAGTGGAATAAGAAGGAGACAGTGGGTTTGGTGAGAATTGACCTAGTCAATATCAATTCTGTACATGCCTTTATTAATAAGACAATAATTTAATAATACAATACATTAATACAATATAACAATATAAATACAATATATACAATAATAGATACAATATAACAATGTAAATACAATATATACAAGATAAGATTAAAAGTTAAAAATTCTGGCACCACCCAGCGTGGTGTGTGCCGCTCGGAGGATATACGCCAACTGACGGTTAATTTGGATCCCGCAGCTTTTACAGGCGCTGAATGTTTACGGTGACGTCACACATACCAATGCGCGCCCTGGAGGAAAAGTAGATCCAACCACTGCACATATTAATTATATATATATACACGGGTGTATATAGTCCCATATATTTATAGACGATGGACTCAAGTGAGCACTGATGATGGACAGATATATACATATATATATATATATATATATATATATATATATATATATATATATATTTATAGACGATGGACTCAAGTGAGCACTGATGATGGACAGATATATACATATATATATGAGACAAATATCACGTAATGATATTTGGGTATATTCAGTATTGACATGTTCCCACACCAGGGGTCTCACTGGTCAGTCCCTTCTCCCCTGGTGGGGTTCTTGTGTTCCCACTCATTCGAGGTGTAAACTCAGTCAGTGACGGTTCATTTTTTCTATCATGGCGAAGTGCCCTATATGTGGTAATACCTACCATGGAAATTGCAAGGAGTGCCCTTTCTGTGCAGATGACAAAGAGCATGAGATTCTTAAAGAGCGGAGGAAAAGCCAAATTGAAGTGGAATTTAAGCAGGATAGGGTGAAAGCAGAAAAGGCGGCTCGAGGGGCAGGCCAGCCGTCGGGAGCCTCAAATGTCGTGCAAGACTTAAATAGAAGTCTGGATATTCTTACTAATGATGACGTACTGGCTGAGTTTAGAAAATTGTCTCAAGGTCTAAATGAGAGAATGGACAGACTAGAGAGACTTATTGAGGAGAAGTTGGTGGTGACGCCGGCAACTCAAAATGGCATCCATTCTGGTGACAAGGGAAGTGTAGTTCATACAACTAAGTTCAACTTCAGGAGTCCTTCACCCCCTGTTCCTCAGGGCAGTGAGGCGGTCAACTATCCTGCTCAACCAGTGAATGCTTCAAATTCCACCAATGCTGGAGCTACCGGTAATAGTGGGACTGTTGGAGCTACTGGTAATAGTGGGATCTTACGTGAGGCGGCAAGGGTCGTTGATGGCAATGGCCGGGAGACACCATTAAACTATGGTGCTGAGTCTTCAACTGGAGCTGAACCGGAGCTTGGACGTGAGGAATTCTTTGTACGAGCTGGCACCCCTACAGTCAGTAAGTTTGATATCAGGAGGTTTCTACCCGTGGCTGAAAGGAAAAAGACATTAACTCTTGAAAATCCTGATAAATTTTTTTATTTATTGACTCGCCTTGTAGAGGACTTGGCAAAGAAAGGCTTGGACACTGCAGGATTATTATCTCACATTGCTTATTTGATATTTCTAGCATCAACTGGGCTGTATACAACGGAGGCATTGGTGGGATATGATGGTGAAGTTAGAGAGAGAGCTAAAGAAAATGGTGTGGGTGCCTTCTCTGTAGTAGATACGAATCTGTCAAATATGTGGTTGGGTGCTACAGGTCTCAAATCATCTCAATCTAATAACAGGGGCAATAACAATTCCCGAGGTCATGGCAGAGGCCGTGGCAGAGGGGGAGGTTATGGCAATCAAGGCCAGTCTGGTTGGAGACGTGTAGCATCTGATAGAGGGATTTGTTATAATCATGCCCAGGGCTACTCATGTAACAATAATTGTCAGTACCGCCACAACTGTTCCTGTGGGGCCACGGACCATGGTATGCTCAGCTGCCCTCGTCGTGGGGGTGGTAGTAGTGGTGGTGGCGGTGGTACAGGTGGCGGTGCGGGCGATAATACAGTATGACTTGATTTGAACTGTCCTAACTGTGAAATTGTCAACAATGAGGTTAACTCAAGTAGAGATAGTTTGGACTACAGTATTTATACTCAGGTATGCGAGGAGGCGGTTGAGTGCTTGACAATTGATGTAAACAAAGCAGACTCGGTCTGTGATGTCGGTGACCCAGTTGTGGGTTGTGATATGCGCGATGATGAATTTGTGGTTAATAAATTGGATAGTTGTAGTTCTGAATATTCGGATGCCCTGTACAATGGTTGGACTTGTGAATTCTCAGATAATATTACAGGTGGGGCAAAAGATGATGTATTCAGCAAATCAGAGTTAGCAACTGTTGGTAATTGTATCGGTTGGTCAGATATGGCTAGTAGATTGGGAGTCGCGCCGATGTCTTTGTCACTCAACGAACATGGCGGTGTTCATGCAGAATTCGGCTGTGTACACAAATGTTTATGGGATTCTCTCCCTGAATACGTGAGTATTACTGAAAATGATATCATTCTAGAAGAATGTGTGTATCGCTATGGCTGTGACAAACCTGTAATGGCGGTGGAAGTGGCACCAGACAGCTGGTTGCCGGTTTTCGAGCGGTGTTGTGATTCAACTTGTAATTGTGTCTATGTATTGGAAGGTTCCCCATGTAGTTTGAAGCATTGTCGGTTTGCTTCTAGACTTAGAGGTTTTGGTTCAAATGTAACCAGAGATGATATGTATGTCATGACAGGAGTGGCGAGGGGGTTTCCTATAGTAGATGATTATTGTACTACGAGTTATTTTTGTAAAAATTACACATCACTGACTCAAAGTCCTTTTTGCCAAGATATGACTACCAATATATTGAGTGAGTTAAATGAAGGCAAGGTTCAAAAGGTCATGCACACACCCCGTTGTGTTCATGCACTGGGTGCAGTTGAGAAGTCTGATGGCTCACTGCGTCCTATAACAGACTGTTCTGAACCAGAACTGGATTGCATCAACAACTACATGTCGACCACTTATAGCAAGTTCAAGTATAAGTCCTTGGATGACGTCACTGAGATAATTTCTCGAGACGGATTTGGCTCTGTCACCGACATTTCTAGTGCATATAGGACAGTTTGTGTTTTGCCCCCACATCGTGAATTCCAAGGCTTCAGTTGGGACGTTGGTTACGGCCAAGAATTCTTCTTGGATAACAGACTGTGTTTTGGTCTGCGCTGTGCGCCGTACATATTTACCAAAATATCAGACTTTGTGGTAAAGTGTGGTGAGGCTGGAGAATTCCCAAACTGTATTAACTACCTTGATGACTACTTCATTTCCGGTGTGGATTATGATGACTGTGATGATTCTCAAAAAGCATTATGTAATGCGCTGGAGGACCTGGGATTCAGTGTGTCTTATAGCAAGTTAGTTCCACCCTCTACCACCACCAAGTACTTGGGCATTGTTGTCAACACAGTCGACATGACTTTAAGTGTGGATGAAGGCAAAATGGAAGCTGTTAGGAAAAAAGTCTCTGACTTACAAGGTGTTAATGTGTGTGCACGGAAGGACTTAGAAAGGCTGGCAGGCCTGCTAGCACATTGTGCAACCGTGACTAGAGGTGGCAGGACTTTCACAAGACGCCTTTATAATTTGCTAAAGTGTACTGCAGGCCAAAAAACAGTGGAATTAGATGAGATAAGTCAATTGGATCTCATCTGGTGGTCATCCTTCATGGCTTGGTTCAACGGCAAGGCGAAGATATTGAGTCATGGTGGTGCCACAGATTATCTGTTTACTGACAGCTCCAAATATGGTTTTGGGGCCTACTGTTCGTCGGACTACCTTTGGGGCAAGTGGAAGGACTCTTGTAGTAGATGCCCTCATGAGTGCAGAGCTCCTGAAGAGAAACATAGCGACCACATTAATGTGTTGGAGTTGTGGCCGGTTGTGGAGGCAGCACATATATGGTGTAACTTGTGGCGGGATCATATTATATATGTGGTGACAGACAACACACAAGTACAGGCTGCCATCAATACTGGTCGTAGTGAGAATGCCTACACAATGTCTTGGCTGAGAGAACTGTTTTGGGTGTGCAGTTTTTACAATATCCAGTTGAAGGCGTTGAGGATTTCCAGTGTAGACAACGTCCTGGCAGACAGTCTTTCTCGTCTAAACAAATCAGACTGTGTAGACATTTGTGGAAAATTGATAAATGGGTTTATTGATTGTTGTTGCAGATCTGCAGGCCTTGTGGGAGGATTGGCAGGAGCTTAAGGACCACTGCTGGTCAGCTAATACGGTGAAGGCTTATAAGTCTAGATGGATAAGATATTATTCTTTTTGTGAGGAGTTTGAACTGGACCCCATTCCGTGCTCTGTAGAGACCATGTGTCTATATATTACTTTCTTGACACGTTCTGTGTCATACGTGACTATAGCTAACTATGTGTCTAGTGTTTGGGTGTTACACGACTACCTGGGGGTCCCCCATGTGGATCCAACTTGCTTCCTGATACACTCTACACTGACAGGGGCAAAGAGACTGTTGGGAAATGTTTCACGCCAGGTCGACCCCTTGTCTCCACAGGATTTATTGTTGATATATAAACATTTGGACATGGGTGTATGGAATGACTTTGTGTTTTGGTGCGCAGTTACCCTTTGTTATTGCTGCTTGTTGCGAGTTAGCCATGTTACCATGTCCCCCCATACCTTGCGGATCAAAGATGTGACTTTCTGGGATGGTGGTATGGATGTTAAACTTCATAGTTCTAAGACTATTCAATTCAAAGACAGGACACAGAAGATTCCTATTCTTCAATCACCCAACTCTCCACTATGCCCAGTCAAACCCTTACGTTTGTATGTAACCAGGAGTTCAAGACCACCAAACAGTTACCTGTTTCCTTTCACGTATAATTACTTCTCATCCAGGCTTAAGAACTTGTGTTCTAAGGCGGGATTAGTGGGAGACTTCTCTACACACAGTCTCAGGAGAGGCTCTGCTACCTTCCTCTCTTCTTTCTTACCTCTCCACCTGGTCAAAGTGTACGGGGACTGGCGCTCTTGGTCGGTCCTCCTGTATATTTCATCGAACTATAAGAACAGACTTACTCAGGACGATCTGGTGGCTAAGAGATTTAATGTGTTCAGACAAATGTAAAAAAAAAAAAAAAAAAAATGTGTTTTGGGTTCTTGGCCGGCTTCAGTTGGAGGATCTAGGCAAATGTGTATCTGTGTCTCAGTTCTATGTCCAATCCTAGAATATGAGACAAATATCACGTAATGATATTTGGGTATATTCAGTATTGACATGTTCCCACACCAGGGGTCTCACTGGTCAGTCCCTTCTCCCCTGGTGGGGTTCTTGTGTTCCCGCTCATTCGAGGTGTAAACTCAGTCAGTGACGGTTCATTTTTTCTTTACTGTTGTTCTAATAAAGGCCGGCTTCAGTTGGAGGATCTAGGCAAATGTGTATCTGTGTCTCAGTTCTATGTCCAATCCTAGAATATATATATATATATATATATATATATATATATATATATCTGTCGCGCTCTGTCTCTTTGTCTCTCTTCATCAAAAACAGAAAGTCAAATGCTTGTTTTCAAACAGGCAAAAGATATAATGACACTGTGACCTAAAAAACAACAACAAAAAAGCAAGGAGCCATTAAACACTCCTCTCAAACATTCTGTACTGTCAATGCTGTCCTTGTTAATAACTTCCAGATCATAACATTGCAAGTACCATTCACAGATATGCTCAATTACTTTACCCCCTATTTCTAGGTATTTTAAAGAATTCCAGTATTATAGTAGCGCTAAAGCGGAAAACAAACATAGCGCATTGCATGCATGCGGAGGGCAGTAACCATGCTAACGTACACCCCTGCCAGGCATTATCTGATGCGTGCACGCATGGGTCCGTGCGTCGGGAAACGCGCTGTGTTTGTTTTCCACTTAAATGGTTTTCCAGTGGCTTTCACAATCACTTCATATCAGACATATTCTGTGCAGAGCTCTTCTGTCGATAAAGATGCACTAAGTGATCCCTGGAATTCACAACGTGAGATCTATAAGACAGAATATCTTGGATCATGTTGCGGTGGTAGTTCTGGAATGCAGCACAACACTTTGTGAGCCCTCCAACTTGCATGCTTTACCTCTGACATAAGAATACTATGAGCATCTGAAATTCAATGGACACCTGGACAAATTTTTAGCCGGATAATAGTGGGATCCTGAATAATGACATTTATACTGAGAAAGCTGCCATACAGTTTGGTTATTAACTCCCCATACTAGCTGGCAAAGTTCTTCCTCATCAGTATTAAAATATTTCTTTTCAGATTTTCATGTTAGGTTTAAAAAAGGTAAAATAATATAACAATGATCACAAAAGAATACAGTGTGATGAAACATTCCTCCAGAATATCCTATTGTCAGCTATGAAAAATCTTTGCAAAACACAAAGCCCGGCTAATGCATACAGTTTTGCAAAAGAGGCAAAAGAAGGGTTCCAATTACTATAGCACCAAGTTGATAAAAACTTATAACACTGGAACTTGTAGGCACACATATCACAGACAGAGCTTCAGCTTTCATTCCAGTTAGATAAGGGTCAATAGCTGTTAAAACAAATCAAAACTTAATTTTGCCAAAATGGCAGTCGCATCCTTCTGGCACTAAGGCGGCGATGATTTATTGATTGGTACATGATTCCCTGATTGCACCCTTCCAATATGTTGGTCATCAATAGTCATGTGTCTGACTGACCCATGCATGAATAAAAAGTTAATATTTTGTTCAATATATTGTATAAAAGAAAACAATTATGCACATATTTGAAAACTTTCATGAATCCTTCCTTTGATAGGCAGGGTCCAAGGCTGTGGCATACTATCCCTGCTGGAGAGTATCAACTGCGTAGGATAAGTATAGTATCATCATTCTAAATGTCTTTATCATATTACGGTTAAGGATAACTTTTCTTGCATCTCCTATTTTAGGTACAGAATTCCAGAATTCTCTCAGTGCTGATTGGGTATGTCAGTAGCCTTGATGATGGACTCATCTCAGATGTGTGGGACGGTGTTCTTCAGTGTGACTCTCCTCCTTTGTAATGCTTTACTTCTCCTGAACTCAACAAATGATGAATGTAAGTATATCCTATCATAGATGTGCATTCCTCTGGCAATAATTAGCAAAACTCAATTTCTAATGAAAACACATTTTGAAGTATATTTTATACAGTTAACACTAAATCATCCAAATGCTCATATATTGGTAACAGTTTGACAGAAAAGAACCATCAAACTGCAAATTACATGTCACATGCATCTATTAGCTCCACAAAGGTCATAGTATATCAAATAAAGATCTGTTACCAGCATATTCATTATTATTATTGCAGCTCCAGTTTCAAGATCAAGCACAATCAAGAACAAGCCTGCATATAAACCAGCAGAGGCAGACTTCAAAAACAAGGAACAAATACTTTCCCTATACAAGAACATCTGCAACAACTCTCAGACAAACATGGATATTCTACACCCAAGGATTCAGTTCGACTCAATCGTCCTGGTCGTCCTCTTCAATAATCCATTTTATGATATCATCCCTGTGATTGAATTGCTTTACCGCCCGCTCTTCCCAAGGATTGTGTATTGCATCTCTAACGGTGATAAGCAACAGGAGTTAAAGAACTGGAATCTCACCTATGTGTATTACACGTCATATCAAGGGAGGGCAGGCTGGACAAACTATATCTGTGTCTGTCGTGTACACAGTCTCGGTCTCAATGCTGATGGGTTTCTCTTCATGGCCGATGACTTGCTGATTTCAGTTCCAGCTTTGGTAAATCTGAATTTATCTCAGCCAGCAGTGCCACACTACCTGCCACAAGCTTGTGGCATCAGGACAGGTCCAAGGTGCACTGGGTGGTGGCACTATAGCCATGGAGTTCTCGAAATGGACTCTTTGCTAAAAGCAATAAAGAACAATCCAAAGGACAAATGTGCACACAGTTGCATTAGAGCATTACAGAATATCACTAAGATAGCTGACCCTGTGGTGCACTCCTTAGCTGACTACTATTACATTCCTGCCTCTTTTATGACAGATGCCAGCAAACTGTTATCAAAGTTCCATGCACATCATGTATTTCTTGAAATTGCAGTGCAATATGTGTTAACCTGCCTTGCTTGGCCCACTTTACCAATAACTATAGAGAGTGATGCACCAGAGAAAGCAGATTTCCGTATCTACAAGTACATGTGCAATCTGATATCTAGCAAGAGTATGCGCCTTTTACACCCAGTGAAACATTCACATGTGCTTAGGAAGGACCAGCGTTATGTTGAACCATTCTGTAGATGTGTCCTGCCATTTTATCACCAATTGTCTTGTAAGCAGAGTGCTTGTTCTCTCTTATAAAACCTCATTGCAAAGGTGTTTTCTCAAATTCCAGGGCTTATATGGTATCTTTTTATTGGTGGTCTTAAATCTTAGAGCTGTATGCAAGAGAATTTGAATTATCAGAAAGAGCTAACAATTAGAGAAACAGAAAGGTCTTCATCTGAAGATGAAAATGATAGGCCCATGGGCTGAACCAAGAACCTCTGTATCAAATCCACTGGTGTGGTGTAGGCACTGAATCAGAACCCCTAGAGTAGATTTTAGTTCATATTCTTAACACTAGGGGAAACCCCAGACCACCAACTCATAATGGTCTCATGTAGGGAAATCCCAGGGTCACTCAGTGCATCCTTACCGACAAAAGACCTCTGCACTGAATACTACATGAGTTCTGGATGGATAAAATATTTAGCTAATTTAGTAAAATTTCATAACTGGTCCTGAGTAGGTACTTATTCATATGATATAGAATAAAACATGATTATTGCAGCAATGCCCGTTCATTTTTAGGCTTGTTTGGAATGGGTCTGAACTGAATTTATTCACTGCAAAAAATGCCAATCATGCAGGTGTTTGTACATTTATGGCCAGCATTCCAGATTTTCGTGATCGATGCACCGTTTTTTTTATATGTCGTAAATCGAGGTTGCCCCTAAAGATATACATGGGATTTTTTGCTCAATACCTCTGGGGCACACTAGTTATGGCATGCCATGCTATATTAAAATATAGTGAAAAAGTATTTCCATGGCTGAGACCTGCAGCGGAAAGGGTTTTCTGAATGAAAAAGCATGGGAGATTGTTGTAAAGGCACTTTTTTTATTGGTTTACATTAATTATGTATGATTTAGCATGATTCAGACATCTGTGGTGTGTACTATTACTTGAAAACTGCTTAAATCCCAGTTTCAAGTAGCAATCTTTAATACAAAATTTGCCTATTTTCTATATTAGACCGGAATAACCTATAACAATGGAGGTATGTTCATAGAAAGTGGGGTGTCTACTCCAGAATAAAGCCTTTGGAGTTTTCAGACGATATTGTGAGTGACAGCTGAACTCTGGGGAGGTCATTTGGAGGTCAAGGTAAGGGGCACTTTTTGGGCCCGAGGCACGGGCCCTTGAGGGCCCTTGAGGGCCCTTGATTAGGGGTAATTTTTAGAAAATTTAGAAGGGAGAGTGGCATATTTTGAGAAGAAATAATGTCAATTTTCTCTCTCAGACCATATAGACTCCGGCCACACAATGGAAAAATTTAAGGCAGTCATAAGTTTGAATGTACTTTACTGGAGGGTTAAGGTGTGTTTTTATGTGCATGTTCCCTCGATAAGGGTCCTAAATCTACAATATTGGTCTCCTTGATTAGGGTACAAATACAGGAGGGTTGTTCCCACATAGAAACTATAGGGATAGAAGATAGGGTGTGCCCCCCCCCCCCGGGGGCTAGGAACATAATGCCTCATTACCTACCTTGTGTCATAAAAGCTCTAACACACATCAAGCCATGGTAATTGGAACATGTGACGTTATCACACCCGGATATAGCCATGCAATGTCCCACTCAAGTCATCATAATCAAAATTTTTTGAAGGAACACTGTAATGATAATATGACCACCCTGTAACAAATTGGGCAATGAATAAAATGGGCCACTAACGTTTTACATTTAAGCCTCACGACACTGTTTCTGTGATTATGTGTTGAACTCAGTCCACACTGTATAGAGACCCGAGGGAAGTAAAAACTTCATATGTTGGATATACACATAGTTTTTTATGTGTGGCTAGCAAGGGTACATTTTCAAATTTCAGCAAAATGTCCCTACCAAGGGTCTACTTTTGAGTGAATTGTCCCTAATAAGAGTCAATTTTCGGCAAAGTAACCGCTATTTCTGCAGGAAATTTCAAAATTTACCCAGTTTTTATAGAAATAGCATGAACACAATCATGGTAAGGGTTGTCGCGAGTGGGAAGTAGCAGCAAGCAAAATCCTGTGCTCTGATTGGCTGACCAAGATGGTTGGTTGGGGTGGGGGAAGGTTTGGAAGTGCTCAGTGTTGGTAGCATCCTGGAAGCTCAGTAGGAGTAGAGGCGTGGTAGGAGCAGGAGCTTGAAAAACCTTGATAGCACCCTCACTAGAGGTTCCTATTCCATGGTGCATAGATGTGCTTCTGGGTGTAAGTAAGTAAGTAAGTGAATATCATAATAGCCTACCTTTCTATGAGTTACCCTTTACAGTGAAATGGATTGCATGTGCCTTCGTGGAGTACGTATAAGGCATGCAGAAGGCTACCAGACAGGATCTTACTAGTACATGTACCAGCTTTTTAAAATCAAGGAGATACTAATATAGGTTACCAGGAATGTGATTTCTCCTACATCTGTAGGATTTCCTACACTTGAGGGTCAAAAAGTTGACCCTCATGATTTTCACAGATCCAATGAGAAATCTTTTAACATTTATGGGGCGGGTGTCTTTGATATTTTGAGGCTATGAAGCACTAAACAAGCCACCAGACTTGTTGTCTGATCAAGGTTCCTACACATTTGCCAAAATGAAATCACATCCCTGTTAAGGTTCGATATGTAGGTTGGAGATTGCATGTGCCTTCCTGGAGTACACATAAGGCACATCTATGAGGAGATAAGAATATTAGGTTGGATATTTATTTCATGTTGTTATGCCTGAGATACTCACAGTGTAGCTCCATATCTAACACCCCAGTGACAAACCCACCCCCGTATCTCACGGCCACTAAAATCACCATAAATGGTCATAAAAACGTGTGAATATCTATCTTTTTAGGCATTTAAAAAAGGTTCATCTGTGGTCTTCTGTGTAGTCTGTCTTAGCACTTTCAATCTACACAACCTCTAGGTAGAGGCAAAGGAAAGTAACATGTCACCTAGTGTACAATACAAGACCTGAAGTTATGATCACAAGATCAACCTTAAGCAGTCAACGTTATCATGCTGCACCGCTGTGTAATGGAATGCAAGTGTCTACCCCAGTGGATACATTTTTGGATGGGGTGGTTCTGCATCCATCTGCCTCTTTTTGCCTTACACATTCATATGGTATGTGTTTCACATGGCTATTTGTGACCAATCCTTACAACGTTAGAGATAAGTCCCAGAAATAATATATGAGCTGCTCCGATATTCATGAAGAGGGCATCAAGAGCTTTCATTCGATTTATACCCTGACTGGGTTACCCTAGTCACTTGAAGTAAGTGAAGGTTTAATTTAACATTCTCCTATGTGGCATCTGGGTAGAGATTGTGGGCCATCTGGGCAGAGTTTCTGCACATAATCTCCGGAAAGGTTATGCAGAATTATGGGGCCATCGAAGTCACCTTTTGGCTATCAGATATACTTTTTGAGGAATGACAATGTAGAAAAGGTCGAGAATTGTTGGGTATTAGATTTCATATCTTGTCTGGGTCCACTAGATTTTATGTGTCAGGGTCTACTAGATTGCACATGTTCTCAGGGTCCACTAGATTTGATATCATATCAGGGTCTGCTCGATCGCCAGAGTCCGGTAGCTTTCATATGGTGTCAGGGTCCGCTAGATAGTCAGGGTATGCTAGATTTGATATTGTGTCAGCTAGATTGCACATGTTCTCAGGGTCTGCTAGATTTCATGTGTCAGGGTCCACTAGATTTCATATCTCGGCAGGGTCAGCAAGATCGTTAAGGTCCACTAGTTTTGATGTTATGTCAGGCTCCACTAGATTTTTATATCTTGTCTGGGTCTGTTAGATTGTCAGGGTCTGCTAGATTTTATATATTTTCAGGGTCTGCTGGATGATAATATATGAAATCTAGCAGATCCTGACAATCTAGCGGACTCTGACAAAATATAAAAACTAGTGGACCCTGATATCATGTAAAATCTAGTGGACCCTGACTACATATGGTATCTAGCGGACCGTGACACAATAAAAAAAATCTGTACCGGACCCTGATGACTTATAAAATCTAGGGGACCCTGATAACATATTAAATCTAGCGGATCCTTACAACATGCTAAAAATAGTGGACCTTGATAACATATAAACTCTAGCAGATCCTGGCACAATATAAAATCTAGTGGACACTGACACAATATAAAAACCTGACCCTGACAACATATGGTATAAAGTGGACCCTTATGGCATATCAAATCTAGCAGATGCAGAGACACTATGAGAACTAGTGGACCCTGACACCAATAAAAATCTACTGGACCCTGATAGCGTATAAAATCTTGCAGACCCTGATAACATATAAAATCTAGCAGACCCTGATAACATAAAATCTAGCGGACCCTTATATCGGATCTAGCGGATCCTGACACAATATAAAATCTCTAGTATATGAAATCTAGCAGGTCTTAAACAATCTAGTGAACCCTGACATAATATAAAATCTAGCGGACCCTGATAATATATTGAATCTAGCGGATCCCTTATATAGGATCTAGTGTATCCTGACACAATATAAAATCTAGAAGACCCTGATAATATATGAGATCTAGCAGGTCCTCACAATCTAGTGAACCCTGACACAATATAAAATCTAGCGGACCCTGATAACATATCAAATCTAGCGGATCCGAACACAATCTAAAATCTAGCAGACCATGATAACATATCAAATCTAGCAAATCCTGACACAATCTAAAATTTAGCGGACCCTGATGACATAAAATCTGGCGGACCCTTACAACGTATCAAATCTAATCCTGACAATCTAGCGGACCCTGAAAAGATATCAAGGCTAGCGGACCCTGACACAAAATAAAATCTAGTGGACCCTGATAACATGACATCTAGCAGTCCCTGATAACTTCATATGCATACTGATGCATAATGATTTGATATAGCAACATCTGACGGGTGCTGAATTAAATAAAGGGCCTAGTTACAAGGGCCCCAGTTCAGGATACCCCTGGTTCCAGAGGGCCCCAGTTCAGGATGGGCCTAGTTCCAAGGGCCCCAGTTCCAATGGCCCAAGTACTGAGGGCCCCAGTTCAGATGACCACTTTTCCAGATGGCCTAGTACCTAGTACCATTGGCACCACCTGTTTATTATTTAGTTGAAATGAAAATAATGGTGTTGTTGCACCTTTTTTTACATTCCCCTTACACAACGTGTGTGCATCTCGTTGGAATACAATATCGGCGCCACATGTATATTGTCTTGTTGAAATAAAATTTGTTTGTTGTTTATTGGTGGTCTTTTTTTACATTCCCATTACATGGTAGAAATGAAAAATATATTCCTCAAACTGAAAGCAAAGTCCTTTAAAAACCTCTATTGCCCTGTAGTTGAATCGATGTTTGAAAGGAAAATACTAGTAGCATATTCTAAAAGCTGGTGTGGGGTTCATAACATACCCCATCCCCAAGCAAGCTTCTCTCTCTCTCTCTCTCTCTCTTTCACTCTCTTTTTTTGTCCTGCTTGCATGTGTCCTACACATATAGAAATCAGTATGGAGCCCTAGTGGAGCCACCATCTTGAATTTCGCTGGTTGATCTAAAACCCACTGATAAGACAGTCCATGATGGGTACCTTGTCCCTGGTTAACACCCATTTCCAAGGACATGCTGGTCCCATCTTATCAGTTCTTATAAGTGTGTGTTGCCGGAACCAGCTCCAGACCAGCTAGTGGCCAATACCCTAAATGCTCAATTAAAGAGATTAAAATTAACTGTCCTTACCAAATGGACATATCTGATAAAAAAAAATGAAAATAAATACAAGGGTGCACGTGTATTGGGAACCACTGAGGTTTATCATACAAGGCTGTGATAAACCTCTGTGGTTCCTAATACTGGGTTTAAGGAAGATAGGGCAAAGGGTAGCCCGGTATGTAGCCAGGAGCTGCCTGGTGTGTAGCACCACAGTGATGTTGCGTTAGTCAACAAATTGGTCTAGGGCATTTCCTGGTATCTGGGTATGTTTCACACTGTGTTGCCCATATGTGCCAGATTTTCAAGGCATGTACAATAAATGGATACTGACAGCCCATAGCTCTACCATATCAGCTCTTTATACCACGATTTCTGGGTTACACAGTGCTTTTTGGTGGCTATTCCCATCCACATATCTGTCGATATTGCACACCCTATAGGCTGTAACATCAATTTTGGAAGGCGTGCGGTTATCCATGGAACGTGTGCGGTTATCCATGGAAAGCGTGCGGCTATCCTGGATAACCGCACGCCTTCCATGATGCTTCACTCATGTCCTCCCATGTCATATGTTACATGTTAAAACCCATAAAATATTCCAGGCCAGGGTAGGGATCGAACCTGCAGTCTCACATCCCAAATCCAACTCCCTATGCATTGCGCCACAGGGACTGACGAGATACGCTCGGTTCGAACCACGTCTTGCTATGATACAAAGCCATGTGCGCTGTCGCTGTCCTCTGCAGGGCAACAAGGTGTATACTACACAAACATAACCAGGAGAAGCTTCTTTTTTCGCCGTGTGCGCTGTCGCTGTCCGCTGCCGGGCGGAGAAGGAGGAGACGCGGTGGTCTAGCGGTTAGCGCTTTGCGCTCAGCCGTTGGAGGTACGCGGATCGAGCCCCGGTCCGGGTGCATCTTTTTTCGCCGTGTGTGCTGTAGCTGTCCACTGGCGGGCGAGGAGGTGTATTATACACAAACATAACAGCGAGACGCATCTTTTTTCGCCGTGTGCGCTGCCGCTGTCCGCTGCAGGGCGACGAGGTGTATGTACACTATTTTTCGCCGTGTGCCACTGGCAAGCCTAGCCAAGACGGGCGCTGTCGCTGTCCGCTGCCGGGCGGGGAGGTGTATGTACCGATCGTGTACACACAATGGCTGGCATCGAGTCCCGGGGAAGGGGAATAATTTTTGTTTTCAACTTGAATTTATTGGTATAATATTGATTATTTATTGGTTTCATAGTATAAAATAAGTAGTCAATGGATAACTCATGACTCGTGTGGGTTAGCAAAGGCTAATAACACTCGGCCTACGGCCTCGTGTCATTATCCTTCACTAACCCACACTCGTCATGAGTTATCCATTGGTTACTTGTTTAGTATCGCACAACCCCGTGAGATAACCCAACTCCGTATCTCACGGTCAGTAACAACACTCAAAATGACCATAAAACTTTGTAAATAATCATGTTTCTGTGTCATTTTGAAATTATTTGAATAATTATTTCTGGCCAAAAGAACATGAAATAAATGCAAACGTTCACTCCTTGTGAGATAATCCTCAGTCATACCCAATATGAGTGAACCTTTGCCTATGTACATACTGCCCTCTGGTGAGAAAAACCAGTACTGTTCAAAAATCATTTCCCTGTGATAGCGCACAAAATTATTTTTGGCATTACAAAACACCCCATGCGTCTACAGTCAGCATATCTTTTACGGGGACAGAGGGGCCGCAGTCAGTGCTTTGGATAGGCTGACATTTTGGTCACTGGTCATCTAATAGTATTGCACCACACATAACCTTGAACACCCTTTATGTGACTGCTCCTCTGAGTGTAGTATATAAAGCCTGGAGCTTCTATCTATATAAGCTTCTATCCTATTCCTATATATAGACCAGGTATAGAAAAGAAGCTTGTCCTGCAGGGCTACTAATATAGGATAGAATAAAAGCTTGCCCTGCAGGGCTATGCTTTTAAAATTAATACTTATAGGGCTATCAATTTCGAACCTTCTATCATAAATCATAAATTTGAAATTAATAGCCCTGCTGGGCAAAATTCTATTCTATTCCTTAAAAGTATCGATTTTGATTGAATAGCCCTGCGGGGCAACCTCCTATTCTATCCTTATAAACCTTAATTTCACTGTAATAGCCTTGTGGGGCAACCTTTTTTTCCATTCCTTAAAAGGAACAATTTCAAATCAATAGCCCTGCGGGGCAAAATTCTATTTCATTTCAAATTGATTAAAAAACCCTGTATACGACCAATAGGGACAGTATCATTAGGGTTTGTGGTTTGAATAAACCACAATTTCTATGAAAAAAAGACATCATGATAACATACCTCTCTTCTAATAGAACTAGAGGAACAGCCCTAAACCCTAATGGTGCTGTCCCTATTGGTTGTATACAGGGTGGGTGACCAGTGACAGGAATGTCAGCCTATCCAAAAGGCTGACCGTGGGTGCCTGGTCATCATTTCGGATATGCTGACCACGGATGGAGGGGTGCACAATAATAATTTATCATCAGTTATGTCACCCTTTGGGATGCTTTACCCCATTCGTGCCCTTCAATATAGTTTGCAGAGTATGGTGATTACCCATGTTATTTTAAGTATAGATTACCCATTTGTATAATAGTTTAAGGGTATATTTTAAAAGCTTCCAGAAAATGTGATATGGAGGATATGTAACGGTTCGTTTTATGAGTTTATATTGGGTGGCTCTTAGGCTCGCTTAAATACTATAAGTAGCACACAACACGAAAGGTTCTGGTTGGGCAAAGCCCTTTAACTTCCCATCTGTTTGGATGGGCTTTATTGGAGAAGGATAGAACAACGTCTGGAATGGACGAGGTCCAGTCCTCTTCTGCTGATCGTCTGGCTCCTTAGTAGGAGCTGGATGCGAGGCGTGGTGCTGCCCCCTCTTGTACCAAATGGGTATCGCGAAGCGACACCTGGTTGGCATAGAAGTAACGAGCACCACATGAGCACATCTCTCGGATGATCCGCACTAATATATATACGACGATGCAGGCCCCTACACCACCCCCCCCTAGACTTTACCTAGGGTAGATGTTACAATAGACTTATTGAGAACCTGATAATATGATATATAAACATTATTTACACAGGTAAGTCTAATATGTAGTAGTTTATAAAACTAATATGACATTAAAGGGGCATTATAAATAATATGTACATAATAATAGGCATCGTCATATATAAACCGAAGTAACTATTTATAACAATATAGGAGGTGGTGCCTTATGCACCATCAACCTATGGTAGAAAGTAACAATGTTACAGAGTTATAATAGTAATAATGATGTATATTATTAAATTTATATACGGTTAATTATAGAGTAGTGTTTTATATACACATATATTATATTTTATATCCATCCGAGAGATGGGATAACCCGAAAAAATAATTTTTTTTTTAGATTTAAATGAAAAATATATACAAACAATTTTATATAAACTTTAAGAAGTGTCCCACTGGGATAGTAGGATCACCCTTACAATAAAAAGTAGACTTCCGGCGAACCTGGAATAACTGGTTTCTGCAGCTCCATCCGGCAACATATGTGTGGTGGCAAGCCACATTGCTGTTGTGATGTGCCCTGATGAAGAAGTGTAGATGGAGCCCCCTTTCGTATGGTAGTCCATGAGTAGTTCGGGTAGCGTCCATCTTAGCTGCAGATTGTCATTCCAGTCCGCCGGATCCGGGTAGTCATCCGAGAATAATTCTCTGGCATATAAGACATGCCTTTACCCTTGGGTACTAAAATAGTGACCAGCAGATGGACACTTACAAGTCCTCGGACTCGTTGTCAGTGTCCATTTTCTCAGCTGGCTCCGGGTTGGGAGCCGAGCTGCTGCATTCTTCAGTGAGAAGCTTAAGGGTACCGGTGCTCGGGTCCATGTCAAGTAGACCCAGAGCACCCACGCCCTCAGAGGTCAGGACTTGGGATTCGGGCCCTGCGGGTCCCATGGCAGGGAACTTCGCCATGTACTCCTGGTACGCTTGGCGCTGAGTGTCGCTGGACTCATTTCCGGCCCACCATGCACCGTGTCCGGTGGGGTGGCCCATGAAGGTAGTCCAGTCCTCCTGGCTTCTGGTATCAACACCTGGGGGGCGCTGGGCTCCAGCAGTAAAGCCAGGTGGTGGCAGTGGTGGTACTGTCTGGCTAACCACCCGAGAGGTGTGGTAGCCAGGCATGTCCAGTGCCGAGACCTGCTGTCCGGACTGGCGACGATCAGCTGGGTTGGCTGGTCTGGACTGATCCTTGGTGCCAGAAGGGCTCACGAAAGTGCCATCGCACAACTTGCTGGGTCGATCACCAGGGATACACCTCAACAAGGGCTTATGGTGCATGTGATGCTCCGCGATATGCCTGGCGAACCGAGGCTTGGTATTGAATACCTTCTCTCCAGTGAGTGAGAGCTGACATGACTCGAATGGGCACTTGCTGCAGTTGCCGCTGGGTCTCCATTGGGTCATAGCCCACTGAACCTTAGTTCTCGTAATTGTATACCAGACCTAATTTGGATTTCAACTGATCAATCCAAATCAGGTAGAACTTTCCAACTGGTATATCATGAAGGCCGGACTTCATCCATTCCTCATTATCACTGTCACCGTCCATGTTAACAGCGCCCGGACACATATAATGGATTGTGTCGTAAGCACAATCGGTGAAGCAGCGAGGAACACATTCTTTAAATCCCTCGGCTGCGTTCTTCCACATCCATTTCTGGTTGTCATCTTTGGGAATGTCTGTGGTCATGTCCTCCCACGTCGTTACTGACTCCAACTCAGATTTGGCAGACTCGGGCAGCTCCGGATCCCTTTCGCTCCCCGACTCGCTGCTCGTGTAGATCTCTGACCCCTTGGTTCAGACTCGACTGGTGGTGGTAGTACCAGTCGAAGTCACAACCGAAGTGACAGCAGACGACCCGCTGGTGGTGACAGTGGGTGCTGCAGTAACCACAGTGGCTGTGGTGACTGCTGTGGCTCAGGGCTGGAATCCATTTTACCGGACTCCTTTCCTTTACCCCGGGTGCTCCTCCGGCTACTGGTGGTAGAGTCAGTATCCGATGAGGCACCCAACTGGATTCAGCTCCTTCTGCTGGGCGGTAAGCTCGCGACGCTTAGCCTCCACAGCAGCCTGTTGACGAGCAATGTCCTCGTCTAAAATCGAACCGGCTGCCTCTGGGATGTTGGCACCCGGCTCACTCTCAGACTTGGACCTCTCGATGGCGATCAGAACGTCCTCGTCCTCGAGGTCCAATTCGGTCAATGGTCCCTTCGGTGTGGGCTTGCGAACTAATTTCTTAGTTAGCCCGGTGTCAACCGACTGGTGTGTTATGGTAGAGTCGGTGTCCATGTCGGATTCCGACTCCCTCAACTGTGTGGCCCTCCGGGTAATCCCTTTGGATAACAACACAGCCCGTGCTAAGTCTTCATGTAGCATCATGGCTCCGGCCAAACGCATGTAGTTGCGAAGCCATGATACTGGCATACTTTCTGCCAGTTTGTCAGAGCAGGAGTCAATGACTAGTGCTTTGAAGTCATCGGGTATTACTCCCGGCTGTCCAGGCACCTTGGCCAATACACCGCATCCATACATGGCAGGGTGCATTGGGATGTAGGTCCCCCATTTCGTGTAGACGATTCCGGCTTCCTCGTCTACGTGGGCGAGGCGTTCAATCCACGTCTTGAATCCCGGAGGATACAATGGGATATCTAGGATATCCGAATCTCCCGCCGTCAGGTCGGTTGGGTCTGAAGAACCCAACACGGAAGCTACTGGACCCGGAGGTGGTGGAGGAGGCATCCTATCTCTGTCTGTCGCTGCTGTAGACAGTGCAGCGAGACAGTTAGCGGCCTCTTCCACTTCTGGCTCCCGTCCGAGGCCAGCATCGGAGGTCTCCGTTGTTTCCTCCACCCGAGACACGGCTGTTTGGGCCTCGTCTTTGTCCAACTCAACGTTGGCTGCTTGACGCACAGCGTCAATTGTCCCCTGTGCCATTACGGCGAGACAATTTCCAATATAAAATTGGCAGTAATAACGTTGGACTCCTCCCGAAGGATTTGTCCAACCAAAAAGAGTCATAGGCTACAGCTATCAGCTGCCGGAGGACGCAAAAATAAGCAGAGCAAAATCAATGGCGTCTGCACACCACTATTCCGCACTAGTTATAAGTGGGTCAAACCAATATGGCGTCTAACCTCTCACCTCGCGAGATCCCGCTGCGAGCTATCCCATGACCTAGTTGTCCATTCTCCCGCCACAACCGGTGGCGCCGTCACGTAGACTAGATCTGGACTGGGGTTCGGCTCGGTATACGAGACGCATGTTACTACTGGGGTTCTATCATCGCTAAAAAGCGAATGTACCAGATAATCAGACCACCACTCATGGGATATGCCACCCAGGGAACATACATTCGACGCCCAACCCGCTATAACATATGTCATTCGCCTACGGCGAACCACACACAGGTGCTTGTTGTGTACCGACCCGTCTTCTTGTTCAGAAGCTACCTTAGCCTTCGGATGCTTCCTGGGCCGACCTCTGGGGCGTTTCTCGGTTACTATCACCTCAGGCCTCCTTTGGGTTGGCTCTGGGGGTCGGTACCCATACTCCCTCTCTGATGCTTCGCGTCCCTTCCAGGGCCTGAGCTTACCTACATTGGTTTTCCATTCTCTACCAGTGTAGCAATCCTTCAATATCACTGTAGACTCAGAGATAATGCCCACCATCTTGAACGGACTCTCCCCAGGCGTCACGAGCTTTAACCATTTGAGTGGCTCATAATACCTTAGTACCTTGTCCCCTACATTAAAACATATCATTCTAGCATTGGTGTCATACCCCACCTTTTGCCATTTAGCATTTTTCAGTAGTTCATTTCGAACTACTTCGTATGCCTGCTTAAACCTGTCCCAGAGTGACTCCACAAAAAGCACAGTCCAAAAGGTTTGGGGTACAATTAGTGGATGCATGGACGGTGTTAATGTAGACGTGTACTACAAACTCACACTGTTCGTCCCAATCGTCCTGGTGGCTATTCACCAGAGGCTTCAGAACTTGTATCAAAGTCCTGTTGAACCTCTCCACCTGGCCATCAGATTGTGGTCGGTATGGGTTGGTTCAGGTCTTAAATATAGCTAAGTAATGGCACATTTCCTGCCATAACTCCGACTCGAACTCCCTACCTTGATCACTGTGCATCATAAGGGGTACACCCAAATGTAACACCCAGCCTTTTACAAATGCCTCGGCACATGTAGCGGCCTTGTGATTTGGAAGGGGAAACACCCGAGTATACTTCGTATAGTAGTCGGTTACGACCATCATACATGTATTCTCTCTAGGGGTCGTTTTAAATCCACTAATGATGTTGATTGCTACATGAGCGAATCTTACACCAAACAGTTCCTGGGTCAAGGGTAACTTACCCAGGCCGGGTCCTGGCTTGTTTCTACAACAATCAGGGCAAGTTGCGATCCACCAAAGTAGGTAACTCCTCATCCCTGGCCAGTAATATCGTCTTTGCAGACGTTCAATGGACCTTTTCTTCCCAAAATGGCCACTCGTTTGGTGTCCATGACAATAATACATGATATCCCTTCTCATCGAGGTAGGAACCACGATTTGCAAAAGCTTATTGCCAGTGGAAGTAGTCTTCCATCTGCACAATATGCCATCTTGGATCTCTAGCTCGGTCCATTGAGCTATGAATCGCCTCGTCTCTCTGTCCTCCAGAGATAACATTGGCCTCACTGGCTTAATACCTTTCTGTAAGTATTCCAAGATGTGTGTGATGGTGGGATCCGACTGTTGAAACTTCTTGATGGTCGCTGGGGACCAATCGAGATAGCTACAGACAGCCTCCTCCCAAGGGATACGGAGGGTGGTATAGTTATATACCAACCAGGCAACCACAGCATTGTGGGCCCCGCAGTCTTCACAAGTGGCATTTTGGCACTTTCGGATTGGCCTTCTCGATAAGGCATCCACATTAATATGCTTTTCACCCGGACGGTGCTCAATCTGCTTATGCTCCAATCCGAACTTGGATAGATAAACTAACCATCGTCCAATCATCCCCTCGGCGTCCTTAAAATTAAGGAGCCATCTCAGAGACGAATGGTGGGTACGCAAAGTGAAGTCAGTCCCCCAAAGGAAATGCTTATACTTCTTCGTATACACCACTACAGCCAATAGCTCTCTTTTAGTGGTACAATAATTACGCTGTGTTTTGCTTAACGTGTTGCTAGCAAATGCCAATGGGACTTCGACTCCATTCTGGACCTGAGAGAGTGCCGCCCCTATAGCATAATTGCTTACATCAGTGTCTAGTATGAAATGTCCCTCGGGTGTGGGATATTTAAGTACCGGTGTGTTTCAAAACAGATCTTTTATTTTATTAAAAGAATCTTCTTGCTCACTGGTCCATGGAAAGGGTTCCCGGGCCCTACCGGGTGTCCAATGAGCTAAGCATTGCATAGGAAAGCTTACATGAGAGTAATTTGGTATAAAATCACGGTAATAGGAACAAAATCCTAAAAATGATCTAACCTCCTTAGCACTCAAGGGTCTTTCCCAGTTCTCCACGGCTTCTAGCTTTTCCCGATCCACACTTACCCTGTTGGGGGTAGTTATCCTTCCTAAGTATGTTATTGTTTTCTTGAACAAACTACATTTCTTATGCTTGAGTTTAAGGCCGTTAGCTGGAATCCTATCCAGGACTAGTTGTAGGTTTGTGTGACATTCCTTGAATGACTTGCCAAATACGACAACATCATCCAAGTAAACCGAAAACTTTTTCCACAACAAGTCACTTAGTAGAGATTCCATCATAGCCTCGAACGTAGCTGGTGCATTGCACAATTTGAATGGTAAGACATTATACTCGAATAACCCCAAATGGCTAGAGAACACAGTTTTCTCTATGTCTTTGGGATGCATGGGTATCTGCTAATACCCAGACTGCAAATCCAGGGTGCAGAACCATTGGTTCCTACCCAAGCTATCTAAGGTCTCGTCTATCCTTGGTAAAGAATATGAGTTCTTCTTTGTCATCCCGTTTAGTTTCCGGTAGTCGACAGAGAAATGGATGGTACCGTCTTTCTTTGTGGTCGTACAAACAGGGCTGGACAAAGGGCTCGTGCTCGGCATGTTTACCCCTAGCTCCAACTTCTTCTTAAGAAGAAGTCTACGATACAGGATTTTAAAAGGTCTCTCGTCGCCCACATCAATAGTGTGCAACACCTTATCGGTTCTACCTACGGGTCCTCCCTCTGTACCGAAAGCATTTTCATACCTTCGTAGGAGGTCACAAATCATAGAAAGTGTGCAAATGGGGCCTTACATGTCATTCGCCCAGACATGTGCCCAGAAAAAGAATTCTTATAAGTATGCTTCTTTTAGAATAGCAAAGACACATCTGACATAAATGGTAATGTGATTTTCTTAATCTAGAGGTCAAAATAGTCTGGACCTGAGATTTTCATGGAGGTATGAAGATTTTTTCTGTAGGAAATTAAGCCCTCAAGATGGCTTGTAACTCAAATGTCATTCTCCCAGACACAATTTCGCCCAGACAATTTTGGTCATTTTGGGCACATTTTACCCCCCTGGAGCCCAAAATATGCATATGGGACCATCAAAACCCATATGTAACATGAAGATCTCATTCAGCCTGACACTTTGAGCCAAAGAAATAGAGGGGGAAACTAAAATTCGAAGAGTAGGGGATGGAATACCTCCAAATTCGTCATATGCAAACCTTCTATGATTTTCGACCAGGAGATCCCCTAGGTGCTGTTTATCCTCCGTATTCTGTAAATCTGATTTATCTATCAGTTTCTGAAATTCCTTCATCCAAAGGATGCTTACTAACAGGGTTTAATGGTTTCTTGAACTCGGCTTTGGCGACATGTTCCACTGAACTCATCACCCCTACGCCGTCACCTCGTTTCAAGTAAATCACTGAACCAGTTTGGTTAGTCATGAGTAGTACAGACCATGCTGCATTCGCCACTAACGTATCCACTGAGTCCAACCCGGTGCAAGATAAATGTATCGTGTCGGGTTCAAAGACTCCCATCTCACCCTTTTGGCCCATTGATCTGCCATAAAGGACATCACAAGTGGTACCCGGAGGGATTTTCACCGTATGGATAACCGAAGCTACTGAAGACACTTCTCTCAATACGCACTGCACATGCAAGCCATAGGGGTTCCGGATACTCATCATACCGTCCCTTGGATCCAACATGGCCCCACATAGGCTTGCAAAATCCGATCCGAGGATTCCATCGTCACTAACCTCTGGTATAGTGGGCGCAAAAAATACAAATTCTTTGCCTCCTATACGGATAGGCATAAAAGTCTTCCCAAAAGTTCTCATACTGCTTCAGTCGGCCGTGCAAGCATTTACCCCCGTTTTGAGGTTTTCATGACTGCCGGCCATCAAGTCGAAGAACCTTTTGGACACACAGAAATGGCTAGCTCCAGTATCCACTAAGAATTCTCCTACCCAATCTTCCACAGTTACGGGTATATACCACCGTCTCCCTCCCAATGGGGACGGGTTACTGGTAAACTGGTGAAAGTCTCCAGAATCACCAAGATTCAATCTGAGTCCTCTTAAAAACTCCAGACAAGGATGACTTGGGGGAAGGCGTGTCCCACACACTCGGATCAACTCTTTAATCCATCCTTCTTCTCCCTCAGTGCGGCCACTCGCCATATTGTCACCTCCAACACACATATCTGCACTAGGGTCCCTGGCCCCAGCCAGAATGCTGGGGTGCACACCCACAGTCACCCGACCTCCAGGTATACTTGGTTCAAATTCTTCCACCGGATCACCCCTGGTAGCCTTTTGGCATTCTTTTCCCGCTGGGGTTATACCCAATGCCGTGGATACAACCCCCTCTAATTTCCCACTACGTCAGCTATATCAGCATCCTGCACATATCTTCCATTACCTTTGTCAAGTCTGGTGACTGACCACTCACTTTAGAAGTGCTCTCGGCCGACTTATTCGCCTTGCCATTTGATGTGGGTGTACCTGGAGTCTCGGGTGCTCATTTTGCATCCTTCGACTTGTTAAACACCTTCCTTGGAATATATTTCCTACCGGAAGTGTTCTTTCTCAATTGCATTGCGCAGAAGGTACCATTCTCCTCCTGTTTAATGTCAATCAATTCGAAGTCATCCGAGGTGTTAGTCTCCTCGGATCGATGCATTGCAGCTGCGACGGGGGTATGTCCTGACACATTAGGAACATCCCCTGCTAACATGGTTCGTTCATTTCACGGCCATATCTATTCCATTAAATATGCTGTGCAATGTGGACGCCTCTTTCCAGGCGTCTCTTGCAGCTATCTGCTCATCTCGGTCTCTTAGTCCCTTGACGAATTGGGTAATCAAATCATCCATATACCAGTCCTGGTTTTCTGTTCCGGGTCTGGCCTTACTCAATAGGGCATGGAGTTCCATCCCGTAAGCCCTAAACGCCTCTGAAGGTTTCTGGTTCCGTTTCCTAAAACGTACCATTGGATCCTCCGTGATCATGTTGCATAATAGCCCACTAGCAGTTTCCACTAACTGCTCAAAACTTCCTACGAGGCCATACCAGGTTCGCCATTGCTCTACAGCCATGTGACCCGAGCCAGCCTTTAAACATCTAACGAGATGTGACTTCCCCTCGTATGGAGTCCACCCATTGCAATTCATCACATCGATGAAATCTTCGAACCATTCCTTCCATGGTTGGGTACCATCATACTCCTTCGGGATGATGGCTACCCTCCTGGCTGAGTTATGAGCATACGTCAGTCTACCACACTGCTGTTTGCTCCAATCAATCACCTTGGTTTCATTCAAGGTTTGATTGCCTCCTAGACCACCAAAGCTACTATTGTTTGGAGGAGGGGGTGGTGGTTCGTTATGACTCCACTGTGACTGACTAGCCCCAGTGTTTCCTCCACCACCACCACCATTGGTGGTAGTACCCGAGGTACCACTTGCCCCCTGACTGCTCGTATTGGCATTTCCATTCTGTCCGCTAGCATTTAGCATGCTACCTGCTTGGCTCTGCTGGCCACCACCCTGCGCATTCTGTGAATTGCCCGGGTTGCCAGCATCAAATCCGACATTATCAGTCTGATCCATGGTTATGTGGAATCCGCCAGTTACGACACTAGTGTCCGAACTGTCTCTTTGAATGAAGTCCAGATCCAAATTATGGACAATTGGAACTTCACTAATGTGAACTCTGCTAGTCTGACCATTTGGACCTTAGGTCCTAACATAGACCCCTTCTTGGTCAACATTACGAGTTGCATTATCGTTTACGAACGGATTGTATGCACTTGTCGGCTGTTTTGGTGTTGAACAGGTAACAAAGTCACCCTGTTTAACAAAGGTAAGGTCTGGACTCGGGTCCGCGCTCATTGGAGGGGGATTAGTCTTTTCCTTATCCTTTCCATAGCAGACTTGTTTAGAGTCAGAGTCGCGACATCGGTGGTCAGGTTCCTCTGTTCCTCTCTTAACTGAGCATTTTCAGACAAGATTTCGGATCAAATCTTCTCATTGTCCTCAACTGCTTGGTTACATTCTAATTGAGCGGCCTGCGCTTCTCTTTTTAAAGTATCTTTCAGAAGCCGATACTTCTCACTCTTTTCTTTCTGAGACCTCTGGTACTCAGTCGTTTCCCCCTTCCGATCTCATCTTGTTCTGAGACAAGTTTGGAGTCCGTTTCGGCTTTACGTAATTGAAGTCTTTTCAACTTCCATTGCACTTAGCTCGGATTGTAACCGGTTCACATCCCGAGCTTTAGCAACTTCCTCGGATCTAGTTTTGTCAATAGCTCTCCGCCTATTGGCTTCATCTTTTTTGAGCTCAGCCAACTTCCTCTCCCTTCTTCTCTCTTCTGTTGTCTTCAACTCTACCCTGTGGGCTAGAGATGAAAGTTGATACTTGAGGTCGGATTCTCTCAGAATCGCCTCTTGCTCTACAGAATGAAGTTTGTTAATTCGTCCTCGGGTCTCATCCTCTATCTTCTTTTGCGCTGCCCTGAATGCTTCATGTTGCTTCTTAGCTTGTTGCTCTACCTGGTCCCTGGCTTTTAAATAAGCCGAGGTCGACTTATATCTGGGACCCATCCGACGACCATGTCTGGATTTGCGGCTTCCTCCCAGATTAAAAACGGACTCCGATAAGGCTTCATCTAAGGATAGCCCCACCGTATACATTTCCGTGGATCTCAGTAATGTATATTCTGGTTGGTATCCTGTTGTGATGGGGCCGACCTGATGGAGACGTCGTCTGCCTTTACACCGTGGTGTTTACCATCCCCTCTTTCATCTCGATCACTATCTTGATCTGATGATGTCATTAAAGGTCTTTCCTGCCTTATTCGGGTAACATTATGTACCCCCTGCTCACTAGGCGTTACTGTCCTTGGAATAGGACTTTGGGCCTTTGGAGTCTTTAGAGTACCAGTAGCGCCCATCGAGATACTGGCTTCCAATCCGCGCCTGCTAGTTATTACTAGACCAATCGCTCAAGTCCAACCGGGCGGGTTTAATTAACCCACTCAGCAGACCGGTATCAGGGGCCACGTGGCTAGGGGTACTCAGGTACAGTTTTACGACCCCCTATAGTGGTGGGATCGGTCGTCATACTGGGTGTAGAGAAAGCTCTCTGTACACCAGCTGGCTATACAGATGCTGTTGACCCAGCTTCCAGTCTAACAACAAATGCTCAGAGGTTATGCCATCCTCTTCGAATTCTTCAAGCCCTAGGCTTGAGGAACTCGCATTGTGTAATCTGCGGCTTTCGTCTATTTGGCCGCGCTCCATCCCGAACCGACTGGTCATGGCACCAGTGTAACGGTTTGTTTTATGAGTTTATTGGGTGGCTCTTAGGCTTGCTTAAATACTATAAGTAGCACACAACACGAAAGGTTCCGGTTGGGCAAAGCCCTTTAACTTCCCATCTGTTCGGATGGGCTTTATTGGAGAAGGATAGAACAACGTCTGGACTGGACTAGGTCCAGTCCCCTTCTGCTGATTGTCCGGCTCCTTAGTAGGAGCTGGATGCGAGGTGTGGTGCTGCCCCCTCTTGTACCAAACGTGTATCGCGGAGCGACACCTGGTTGGCATAGAAGGAACGAGCACCACACAAGCACATCTCTCAGATGATCTGCACTAATATATATACGACGATGCCAGCCCCTACACATATCTGAGGGTCGTTATACAATGAGAGGTGTCACAGTCCCTGAAAGGTCGCTGTGACAGCGACCCTGTTAGCGTCATTAACCAACCCCGCGTTACACAATCAGTCATGTATCTAAACAGCGACTGTTGATGTTCTAACTGCGACATTTTTTCATATATTTGACGCTGTCGGTGGTAACTGTCACAGTTTTTGAAGCAGTTCCCCTGGGACCAGTGTAATCTGACCTACTTCGCTCACAGCATCACTTCCGGTTAGCAGACAACTCGATCGCCGCCAACACGGGAAGCCCCCAAAAAAGGTAAATATCTCATTAAATCATGAATCTTACTTCACCCAATGTATCAAATAAGTTGATAAAGAACACTTCCCGTCTTCCTACTTTATTTTCACCGCAGGACATTGTCATATATAGCCATATACCGCCTTCCTTTTCCCTGCCGGTGAGCGATAATAGGTTGTTTACACTGTCGCATTAACCAAAGAACCCTACTGAGGACAGAAACAAAAAGAAAAATATATTTCTTGCTCTCTCACTCTGTCTTGGTTCCATTCTTTGATAAAGAAATAACTATTCTTTTTTATTTTAGCAGGTCCCAACATGTCTGATGAATCTGGAGACGAGTTCGAAGAACATGACAAGCTACAGCCCTCAGACGACGACTACCGGCCAAGTGGGGAGGACAGCAATGACTCTAGTTCTGAGGCTGACGGGGAAGACGAAGGGGACGATGAATCCAGTAAACTGTCAGAGTCGATTCTTCAGACAGTGGGTCTGACTTTTACAAGGAGGTGGTAGTGGAAGTAGTAACTGAGAACCAGGTATCCCAAGATCAAAACCAAGTGTCACCTGACCAAAATAAAGACTCTGGAAAACCTTCTTTAAACCTCATTCCCCCACCACCTGATACCAAAATTAAAGAAGAAGTAGAAGAAGAAGAAAGAGACGAGGATTACTTAGAGACCCCTACCAAACTGGACAAGAATGTAGCTGACAAGGATGCGGCTGACAGGAAGAGGGACTTTTTCTGGTCAACAGATAAAAATTATGTGCTATTCCATAGTCTTGTCGAAAATTTTGATCTAGTTACAGCCTTGGGGAGTCCTGGGGCGAAAAATCGCAGAAAAGAGACCTGGCAGACAGTTATGGGTGAGTATTTATCTTGCTAGAAAAAAATCTTTGGTTTCATTCCTTATAATAAAAGAAAGAATTCATAAAATAAAGACACAATTCACCTATTTTCTTTTTCTTTTTTTCATGTTCTTCTAGAACAAATATCCAAGCTGTAAAGTAGTCTTCAATGAGGTTTTGTTTTTCGTCTTTTTCATCTCAGTCCACAGCGTCCAAAAGCACTCAGAAATGAGAACTATATTTTATGACTCTTTTTCTCCCCTGTTCCAACAGCGTCAAAATACATATAGTAATCATCCTAATTTTTTTTTTCAGCGTGCTTGAACAGCGCCAGCCATCACACCAGGACAATAGAGTAAACCAGAAAACAAATAAACGATTATTATAACCGTCCAGCTTTTTTCCCCTTTGTTTTTTCTTGTATTTTTTTTGCTGTATTGCAGTACATTTTTGAGGTAAAATTGTCATGTATAACTTTGAAATTGTATTTTTTCATGTGTCGTCTGTGACACATGTATAAAAGAAAAGAAGTTTCCCTGTTTCTTTGTCCTGTTCTCCCCCCTTAAAAAATTAACTTTTTTTTTCAAAACAAGGAGTATGTGGAGGCCATTAAACGAGGTGAACCTTCAGAAAGCTGTTCAGAGAGCGAAATACTCTGCCTGCGCTATAAAGGGGTTGTAGAGATCGCTTGCCCTAACCAGAAGATAGTCTCTGGTTTTTCCCAAAAGCAGTCACCTGTGAAGAAACCAGAATCAAAGAAAACTCTTCCTTCTCTACACAAATCCAAGGCAGATTATGGTAAATCTAAAACAGATTCTGTTAAGTCTAAGGGTTACTCTGGTAAAACTAAGGCTGACTCAGGTAAATCTAAGGCTGAATCTGGTAAATCTTCTAATATGGAAAAGACCTCCTCTTGCAAAGCAGTCCCAGGTTTGCCTAAAGCTGGAGTTAAAACTGTTTCCGCTTCTGACACTCCAAGTAAGGTATCCAAAAAAAAACAGTCTTATAAACTGAAAACCCAGTCTGCGTCTAAGACAAACGATGTCAAATCGGCCCATTCTTCAAAAGTAACAGCACAGAAATCCCAGAAGGCTGACAAGAAACCTAAATCTGGTAGAGTTGCCTCTGCAGACGACATGTTCGTAGATATGATTGATTTAACTTTATCAGGCCCATATGATACTTCAACTCCTGATTCTAAGAGGGAAGACAAAAAAATTGAGAAATTACCCAGGAGAAGTCCAAGGATAGCAAAAAAATCCCTTAGCTTCAAAGAAGAAACGTTGAATGAACCCATATTAGTAGACACATACACAGCAAAGGAGGTTCCTGCCAATTTACCTGACATTAAACAGCAACAAACAATCAACCCTGTCTCTAATTTAGAGGAGACCCACATAAGGCTTGCTACTCTTGAGTCCCTGGTTTCCTCCATGAAGCAAGAGCTTATTCTGAACACCCTCGGAGCAGCCAATGACAACCAGACAGCCATAGTGAAAGGTGAGGGCACATCAAATTTTGGCTGCTTTTGCTTATTAAAAAAAGGTAAAGCTACTTACCCTGATATTTTGTCGCAATTTTAATGAAACTTTTATTCTTATAAACCAAAAAAAAAATTATTTAAATGAGCTTACTGTGACACCCAAGTGGTACATTAAAAATTTCCATCAGTTACAGCGAAACTTATACATGTGACAGAGGGAGCGCTGCGCTGGTCTAGGAGGAGCACCCAGACAGAACCAGTTCCGGTAATACATATGCTGGTTGTGGACAGCATCAAGGACTCTGAAGTTAAAAGTATGTATAAAAGAATAAATGTGCAAAGGAAATTGACAGAAGCATAGAATAAAAAAAAACCATTAAATGTAAAAAAAAAAAAAAAAAAAAACCTTAGATTAAAATAGAACAAAGTCTGCTTTTAAATGACATGGTCAGAATACAATTTGCACTGTGCACAGTGACCTTTTTAAATTTTTTCTTTATTAACTTCTTGGTTTAAAGGTGTCTTTCTTTTTTGCAGTTAAACCAACAGCGCAAATTACAGCAAAAGATCAGGCATCAGAGGATCGAGATATCGGGGTGACACGGCCTCCACTCGATTCTGACACAATGGAGGGCCTCGCAGAAGGTATTAAAACAGTCTCCATCAAGAATATTCTCTCATCTACAGAGGGTAATGCAGGTGAAGATACTTCCACCCTCGACCCCCACTGTAACTGAACATAAAGCAAAGGCAGACAGCGACAACAAGAACAACAATGCCTCTGCACCAAATCTGGCTGCTAATAACAAAAGTGAGCCTGAACCCAAACAAGAGGTAACAAATCATACAGAGGGAGGAAAAGACCAATCCTACAAGGACGTGTCTGTACTGGCATCTCCAGAACCAGACCTGTCTAACCCTAAACCCATCCATCCTCATTCCACAGCTGTGACAGAAGAACCAGCAGCAAGATTTACAGAAGCAGAAGCCCATGATGTAATTACCCATAAGCCAGATGTGAGTCATGAAGGAACAGTATCTTTGAAAGAAGCAACAACAGGAGACACAGCTGCATCTGATTCCAGGGCCGATGGTGAAAGGCCTTCAATTTCCATAGGTGCAGCGAGAGACAAATGTGAGGAAAAAGCTGGGGACAATCAGCCTGAAGAAGAAGGAAAAATTGAAAGTGGAACTCATGAGCAGGTAGCGAAAAGGTCATCGGTAGATCTTTAAAAAGCAATACTACACATATATATATTTTTAAGGGCATAATGGCTACCTAAGCGCCGCCCAGGGTTCCTAAGAGTCTCTTTATGATAATAGTATTTAATATTTATTAATATTTATTGACACTTGTTGTGTAAGTCTACATAGATTCAACGTGCATGACTGTAGACTTGTATACTGTATAATGTTATCTATGCAAATTTGTTGATTCATATTGTTGCCATGAAAACGGGATATCATTTTTAATGATAATTGGATATATATCATCTTGCCTGAAGAAGACTAGTAAAATTAGACAAAACGTTGCAACAAAGATCACTCCAAAAACTACAATATACCAACAATTTATCATCAAATGTAAAAATTTCTACAAAATGAAAATAAATGTTGAAACTAAAATTCCAGTGTCTGGTTTTGTATGATATTCAACTTTCTTCTACACATATAGTTGTGGTGAAAAAAGATGTGATGGCAGAGGAGCAAGTTGAACCTACAGATTTATTTGTGGAAAAAAAGACAACTGAGCATACGGATAGGGTTGCAAAGAATAGGAAGGAACCCAAACTTGAGAGCAATGGAAAGACATCTTCCAAGAAACGTGACAGGTCTAGCGTTTCTCCACCAAAAACAAGGAAACAGCCGAAGAGAAAGCATCACAAAAAATAGATTTAATATAAGGACTAGCTGACTGTACTGTGTCATTTTTCATGCCAGTATATAAGCCTATATGTTACTGCAGCATTTACTGCAGTTATGAACCAGTTCCCTTGCAGGTTAAAGGGGCCTTAAAAAACTTTAGAAGTAAGGACATGGTTTGTGTGTTAAAGAGGGATTTTTACATGTTGCTTCTTTGTTTTCCCCACTGAAGTAGGGAAAGACACATAAAGAATAGATGATTAAGGTTAGACTTTATCCAAAAATATTTTATTCCACTTAGTTTTTTAAGACAGCAGAATGTTAAGTTTCTTCTCATATGACAGAAACCATTTTCATATCAAGACTGTCTTTATCCCTGGGAGGTTGAAAGTGCCTTTTAAAATAAGTTGAAGTAAAGATAGTTCTATTTTATTTTGCACACAAGTTGGACCCACTGTTGTTCTGCAGATACAAGTTAAATTACTTTGAAGGTATAAAGTGTGATTTGCGCTGATGCATGCGACAAAAATAAATATTTCATTCCAATTCTTGTCATTTCCTTTGACATTTTATTTTCAGGAAGAAACTTTCTAAAACCAATACAAAAGCCTTAATATAATAAATTTGAAAAAAAACAGAAAAAATCTAAGTAATAAAAAAGAACTTCATCTTGTCCTATCTTTAAATAAAAAAGAAATAATGCCTTAAGGTCTCGTAGGCTTACCCTAATAATTAATAGAGATACGCTTCATAGTCTTACCTATAGAGGGAGCCACAAGGTGACGTAGTTTTCAAACGCTAGAGGGAGACAACGTCACTTTAATAAGTTGGCTGAAACAAACCCCAAAAATGCCAAAAAATGAGGGAAAGGTAGGTAAAAGTTGTAATGCCTTGTCTCCCTTAAGTCCAAAGAACATGCAGCACTCTATATCTGCCCATAATTACCAGAAAAAAAAACGAATATTTTACCTTTGAACCCTTGCGAGACAGTTTCTGTCTAACAGCGACATTTTTTAGGCTCAAAAAGTGTCGCTTTTGTACCCGGTAGAAAAAAAAATGTTTTTTTTCTGCCTATATATTATATTCAGTCTATTCCTTTCTTTCCTGCAGAAGGGAACTGCTGAAGGGAGGGAACCAAAAGGAAGAAAAGATGACAAATGGTCATAAGACCTAAGAAAGCAGACCTTTCTGTCTTGTCAGGTGCTTCAACCATTCTTTATACCCCACATCAAGAGGAAGAACCTTCCCATCAAGTAGATCCGACTGCTGAGTACAGTTAGGAGAACAACCTTCCAGACAGGACTATTCAGGGAGGATATGAAGAGGACAATATATCTGTGAGCTCCAGCTTGAGCAATTTGGATGATAGTCCTCTAAGGGAGGACATGGAACTTGTAGTGAAGCGTCGGTCAGAAGAAGAATTAGATGCCCTCCTAGATGCAGTCAACATAAATCGAGATGCTTTAAAATTTTACTTCTCTGGACCAGGAGGTGGCACAGAAGTAAAAAGACAAGGATGGAAGGACAGGGCAGGTGAGGGGCACCCGAAACTAATTTATATTTGGTTCTTATAAAATACCATGCTTTTTTTGGGAAATCCTTTCATGTATCAACTTTTAAAATGTTTAAAACATAAAAATTAAAATATTTTTAAGAAAAAATAAAAGGTATGTTTTCTTTCCAGCCTATGTGAATGATGTAGCAGAGACCCATTGCAGTGTCAAACAATGTGTAAGCAAGATCTCTGATTACAGTCAGAACGCCAAGAAAAAAGTAAGGGTTACTTCATTGTGAATCTCTTCTTGTAATAAAGTACTGTCAAGGAACATTATTTCATGTTAAAATTTGGATTTTATTTTGGTGCCTTATATTGTTCGTTCTGTGCTTTAATTTTTCAGTTCAATCTTTTAAGACGGGAGATAAATAAGACTGGTGGAGGGACAATTAGCCAGAGGAAGAGGCTCAGCAATAAACAAGAAAAGGCTTTTGACTACCTCAGACAAGAAGCTGTGAGAGGTAAACTGTTGAAAAAAGGTATGATTAACTTCATTTTTTATTTGTGAAGGTATCCCCAACATTGAACCCATGGAAATTGGAGAAAAACGCAGACCCCCTGCCTCAGAGAGAAACAAAAGGCCTCTATGGAAAGGTGAAAGAGAAGACAAACCTGACTACTCTAAAATTAAAATGAAGAGAGAGGGTGTCCCAAAAAACTACAGGAATAAAAGTATTGGACCGTTTGGCTCGGTTAGAGAAGACAAAGTGGAGAGAAGACCATGAGAAAGTGATGATAAAGGAAAGACAGAAGGAAAGGAAAGAAAAAATTAAAAAGGACCAAAAATGAAGCCAGAGACAGAGAGAGAAATAAAAAAAAAAAGGAGAGAGAGAATTAGAGCAGAACAGAAAAGTGGAAAGGGGAGAGAAGGAAAAAGGTGACAAAGAGAAAGAAGACAAGAAAAGAAGGAAACTGCAGAGGGCTGCAGTACGAGAGGAGAGAAAGAGAAGGAGGGAACTAAGGGATAAGAGGATGGAAGTAGGAGGGAAAGAATTAAAAGAAGAAAAGAAAAAGGAAGAGAAGGAAAAGAAGGAGAGGACGAAGGAGAGGAAGCTAAGGAATGGAGAGGAAGCTAAGGAAGGAAGAAGAAAAAGAATTAGGGAGGAGCGACAGAAGAGGCGGGAAATGAGACAACATGTGAACCAAATAAAGCGTTGAAATACCTTATTTTATTTCTACATGTACACAGTTTGTTTCAGTTATTTACAGAGACCAAGAACATGAAAACTTTCTTGAAGCCTGCCATATCACATTTACAGAGACAAAGAACGACAAGTCAGATGAGACATTTACTTTAAGAGTCCCATATAATATTAGCAGGATATGTCCTAGGAATGTCATGAAATATGTACATGTACATTAAAAGTATTTTTCTGTGTACGCTTTCCTGAAGTTCCTCATGTGCTCAGATTCTTCTCTCTGTGTGCGTTGCTTGGGCTGTCTCAGAGGAGGTCTGATCGGGGTCCAGATGCTGATGGGTGTGAGATAATCCAGATGCCATGATCTATTGCTATATTATGTAGACATGCACACGTAACAATGTTTTTTGCACACCTCTCTGGATCATGCCGGATGTACCCTGCTGATGAGTCTAGTATTCTGCAGAATAAAAATGATGTGTTCAAGATAAATGTCATGTATAGAAGATCATGTGTTGTGTGACTGAATGGTAAACAACATTTTCATTCTAGAGGAGGACAGAAACAAAGATAGATAACAGCGACTTTTTCCTGTTATTGGTTCAACTACAAAATGTTTATTTACCTACACCTTTGTTTAACTCTTCCTTTACCAGAGTATTTCAGAGCAAAATTTTGGGTTTTAGTTTATAACAGAAACTCTCAAATTATGTAAATATTCAAATCATAAGGGAAATGGTGACCGGTTAAGCTAGGCTAATCAACAACACCCGAGTTTCCTCTATCTAGTTTGATTAATGAGATATATCATCATAAATGTGATGATATGATGAGAAAAGTTGATCTCATGAGTTAACTTCAAACTGCAATATCTCAGCACTCCCTGTATCAATTGCAATGATGTAAAGTGCATATTGTGGTAAATATTTTGTTTTGTTGAAATTTTGGCAGATAATGAAATTTGGAAGATATTCTTTTTCGGTTACCATGTCAACCAAAACCATTTTTTCATACCTGTTGCTATGGTAACCAGCCAAAATGGCCAATAATGCATCAAAATACACAAATATTTTCCATGCCATTTTGTTGAGCATGAAAAAATGTACAAAGTCAATTTTCACCAAAAAATTAATACTATTTGACATTTTTCATGATTTTTAGCCTAAATATCGATTAAAACTTTAGAAAACTTTTAGGGTAATTTAAGATTTTGTGTCAAGTTTGTAAAACTGCCATGCTAAAAGTATACGAGATGGAGACTAACTCTTTGGACTCTCTGGAGAACCCAATGCAAGCTTGGTCTAACAAAAAATTCAAGGAGTTTCAATGGATTTTGTGGAGGTTATAGTGTACTCAATATGGGCCAAAAACGGCCAAAACTATGCATTAATGGGTAGTTGGTAAAGGAAGAGTTAAGGATTCCTATCGTCTGTTCCACCCTCACTCTGTTTCAGCGGTGCCACTTGTTGAACTGGGTTTCTTTGCTGGGTCGAGGATTTCTGTAAGGGGTGTATAGGTTCTTCCGAAGGCCATATCTGAGAAAAAATTGATTTATATTTATGTCATAGTGTCAAGGTAAAAAGGACAAGGTATAGGATGTTAAAGGAGACTGATTATTGTCTGTAGCAATATTGGGCTTAACGGCATAACATAGACTAGGGGAGGAGGATATTTCAATAGACTGGGGTAAAAAAATAAATTGTGACACGATCTGTAAAAAGGGGTCTTAGTGCAGGGGGCAATAAGACCCCCTTTCCCAGTACATGTCACAATTGATAGGCTTACCCGTTGTCTCCCAGAAGAATGAAGTTTCCCCATTGTTCTTCATATATTTGGTCTCCGACGGGGCTTGAGCGCAAAGCGTAAGCGTCATGCACCAACCCGGCCCATCTGGGATTAATGTAGGTTATACGCATGTCGTAGTCGCATATCACCATAAGGAAAAAGAATTTTTCTGTTATATTCCAACATAAAAAAGAAAGTGTACATGTGGACAGAAAGTCTTGTTTTTTTCTGATAGAAATAAAATATAATTATGTAAAGGAAAGCATATTTTCAAGTAAAATTAGAAGAAAAGGTTGGAGATAAGAAAAAGAGAAGCTACAGTTGAGTTTATGGAGTGATATCCTTTCCGACACACATAAGCAGACTCGTTTTGCTAGAGGGTCTTTATTGGGATATGTGTCCCGTTGACACAGCCGATGACAAAAGGGGTCTGCTGGGGGGTCTTTTCCTCCTCTCCTGGCCTACGTACCTCATGGCTATAGAACTTGACTGCCTTCAGTATTTTTTTTGGCAAATGTGGAAGGCCACCTTATGTATTTGATTCGGTGCTCATAAAAGTAGTCAGTGACATCTTGTACAGCACAGCAGAGCAGGGTGCGGGACAGCTTCTGAGTATCCCCTGTCAAAGACTAGAAAGACCATTTTGCCAGGTACCTCAAAAAAAAGCATAACCAGTGATAGCTGGAAAAAAATAAATCATTTGATGTAAAAGGCAGGATAATAAAAAAAAAAATTACACATATCAATTGAAAAAAGTGCAAGGATTTTACAATATAGGATTTTAATGAAGAATTAAAAAATGACTTATATATCATATTATGTAATAAAACAAAGCTATAATTAAAAAAAAAATTGACAGATAAACATGGAAAGTAAAAGTTAATACAGCGACATTTTTTGTTACTTACCTTGTCTATATGAGGCAGACCCCCAACTTTCTTGGTGCCCTTGAAGTGGCTGTGAGCCCGATACTCCTTGACCAACCTTTTGGTAACTCTTTTAGTTAATCTATACCTTGCTTGAAACTCTTCTTTCTGATATTCAGTGATAGGACTGGTCCGAGGCTTACATTCCCTTGTTATACGGCCTAATCTGTCTCAAGTGGGAGCCATAGTTGCTTCAAGAAACCCCCCTAAAGGGGCCTGTAACTGGTTCCCAGCGACCCTAAAAAGTGACGCAGTTAGATGTGGCACCTCCATACTAACCGGATCTAAACAGCGTCAACTATGTAGAATAGCGTCAATAGAAAAATGACATAGTCATTGTGTAACGGTTATAAGGGTCGCTGTTGAACAGCGACAAAAAATGGGGGTAAAAAAACTGTGACATTTTCATTGCGTAACAGTTTCTGCACAAAAGTCTGAAACAGCGACGATTTCTCTCATTGTGTTACGACCCCCAGGACAATTTAGGAAATAATAGAGATGAAATTCGTTATGAAGGAGTTGAATTGAGCTAAATTGGATGCAAATGCCTAGAATACCGTTTTTGCCAATTTTGATAAGAAATTAGTTATTCTCACCCTGTAAACCATCAATCTGACATTCTGGGTATTCTGATGAAAATTGAAAAATTGAAAAATATCAATAGCATAATTGTAATCCCGGACAAAAGATATGATAATTACTTGTGATCAATATTTTCTCAATTTTTATCATAATTTTTGTGATTTTAGTGAAATTTTTCTGCAATCAATATGCATCCCCATGGCTAGAGCGTGCACTTTTCATTGTTTTAAAGCCATTTTTAATTCATAATTCATACATTTATATCCATCACTGATTACAAACTTCATAATGAATTTGGTGTCGTTAGAAACCCTATGACATTGCGGTGTTAAAATAATCTCAATCTGAAAATCATGGACCCCTGGGTGGTCAGTTAAACATATATACATGCTAGAGAGCGCACTTTTTGAATTCTGGGCACGTAAGGGTTACATGGTAACGTGATGTGGTTTAACCCTTTAAGGGCCCCTGATGCATTAATACATCATGCCCATTGGTCGTCATAATGCACCAATGAAGTGCTCGAGAGACTGCTCACCAGGACTTCATTGGAGCATCATGCCGAACCTCCGGGATCAAGTATATTGATCCCGTAGGGTCGGCATGAGGCATAAATGCAGTCCTGGTGAGTTACTCGCCATGGCTATTTTATCCTTAGTTTCAATCATTAAAAATAGGGGACATCTTGAGTGGTTAAGCACATAGTGCTGACATTCCAGTGGTTTCAAAACATAGCTAGACTTGATCTCTAATATATCTAACTAAGGCCAAAAAAGAAAGCTGTGTTTCCACTAACCTGACCGACCCTAGCAAAACGGGGCAAAAAAATATTTCTATTATGTGCCCTAACATTTCCTATATCTACATATGTAATAAAAAAAGAAAGAAAAAGATCCAACCTACCAACCCTACTTTTGTTTGGCCTAAACCCTGCGCTTTATGTGAAATTGTGCCAATGAAATAAATAATCAAACTAAAATTAATAAACCAAAATGGTGAAGGGTTATGGCACTGAAAAGCCACCTGCCTTATTTAAAGTAGAGAGAGTTGCATGCACTATCAGGTGTCACACACTTAATACTATACTATACTTTACTGACTGACTTCTCCTGACTATATAGGTACCTACTCAAATCACCCATTTCTAGCACCATACTAGTGTAGGGGCTCGTAGATTGTGATATAGTGTGAGCGTCTTCCTCGAGAGGGCGTTTCGAGCAGTGTGCCCATCACCGGTAGTCACTAGAGGTCCTTACGACCCCTGGTCACTGCGGGGTGGTGGCAGCACTGTTCGCCTCACTCCAGCTCCTACCTGGGGCCGGGGAAGGCATTAGTCTGGCTCTGCCTGTCAACAGAGTCGGACCACTTCTTACCGAGCTTAACATTTCATTAGGCAACTCATATCGAGGTAGATGTAAACCATACACCGAAATAAACACATGCCAGTTGCACTAACCCGAGATCCCTTGTCTGGTTTTAACTTCGAACCATCCAAGACATATATTCGAACCATTACACTGGTGCCGTGACCAGTTCTTGGTGTTAGTGCGCGGCCCTGGAGGCTGAACATGCGCACGATGGATCCCGAGAAAGAAGTTCGAGTACCTCGGGATCCACAACGAATGACATTGTTCATACCACCGACACAAGCCGAATCCAAATGAAAGGGTACACCTCAATAAGCGGACCAAAAGTAGAGAGGGTATTCCTAAACCTCAGGTCCGAAGAGATGCCCGCTCCAATCATGAATTTGACATATAGAATAAGCCCAGATTCCACAGAACAATTGACACCAATTACGATGATGACTTTAGATGCTCAACGAGCAGCTTCGGCCCGAGCAGAAACCCAAACTGCTGACCCCCGACGATCCTTAGATGCCCTCAACGTTTCAGTATTCGACAGTTCAAGAAACGTTAAGGAGTCAGCAGCCAAATACTTGTGCGAGCAAGCCAAGTTAAGAGATGATGCTATAAATAGAGTCAGCCTGCACCAAGGCTTACGGAGAGTAGAAGACTCTGAGCGAAAGGTCTTGAGACTTAGGAATCTGGAAAAGCAATGTGACCAGTACGAAACTGATCAACAACGACTAAAAGATAACATCAAGAAACTAGAAGAAAGAACTGGACTGAAGGAACAATTAAATCGAGACCTCGAACGGCAAATGTATGTCATTCAAAGGAAACTCAAACTCGCTCAATCAGAATGGGAAAATGAGAAACTTAAACAGGAAGTTGATTTGGAGGAAGAGGAAGCTACTTCCACCATTCGAAACATCGAATTGAGAAAAGAGGCTGACCAGATAAAAGCCGAAATGGAACAATATAAATATGAGGCAAACAAGCTTTTAGAGATTCGAGATCAATACATCTTGAAAAATGAGGACATAATGGTGTCCATGAAAGATAGCAACCAAGATCTATTTTTGAAACAGCAAGAGCTGTGCCTTAAAATAGCCAATCTGACAAAAAGAAAAACTGCCCTTGATACGTATGTGTCAGGATTAGAGAATAATTGCTAACCTGACAAGACATGTCTCGAGAAGATGAATCGTTCGAAACCGACACAAGTGTATCAGTAACACAAATGCACATACTTTATTACCAGGAAATGTCTAACAAGGACATAACCTTCTGATGCAACTTTTATAAAAGGAACTACACCTTTAGTAACCTCGACGCCAGCCGAAGCTTTGAAGAAGCCAGAACGATACGATCCATTTGTAAATAAGAATGCCGACACACATGTCCGGAACGATGGCGTCTATGACCCCACACACAAACCCAGCTGAGATGAATCTGAGAAGCACAAAATAAGATTCAGCTTGGCCAATGATTTGCCATGTAAAGAGGATGACAGCCCCAATGAACCCAACCACACTCAGTACGGGGAGGATGGACACTTCGAGTTATCATATGAAGACGACTCAGTGAACGAACCCGAACCCTTAGGCACGGGAAACCAAGGTGCAACAGGGGGCAGTGCATCCGGCGCCGCCCGAGGACCGACCACACCCCCTCAAGCGGCTAGTGGTGCCACGGGGGGAACTTAGAGGCATAAATCCCGAAGCAGCGTGCTAGAGGATATGCTAAACTAATCCGCTAATACCTCAAACTGGTATGTGGGAAGGATCCTCCCACCCCAGTCCAAGCCGGGGGCTTTGACGGGGTAGGGACGAAGGAAGGTCAGAACCGAGGGGAGAGATCCCGCGACGAAGAAGAGGGAGGTTGGGTTGAAGAGTTGACGTGTGCGAGTGCGGCACACTTCCCCCCGAACCATCCATGTGTAACCTTTTTGAAGGGTTTCGGATGGGAGATCGGTGATTCTCAGGAACAACTCCCATTTGCACAGAATTCCTCTCCTTTGGGGGGGAAGCGTTGGTACATTGCTGTATTGGTGAATGGGCGGACTGGAGAATTTTTGATTGAGACTGGTGCCAGCCATTAGTGTGTCTCGAGAAAATTCTTCAATCTGGTGTCCGGCAACCATAAAACACTACCTGTTGGTGTTAATGCTTGCACGGCCGACGGTAGCCAGATGCAGACTTTTGGGAAGACTTTCATACAGATTGGAATGGGGGGCTACGAGTATGTGATGAGCCCCACCATTGCCGACATAAGTGACAATGGAATAATCGGTTTGGATTTCGCAAGCTTGTATGGCGCTGTGTTGGACCCCCGCTTCGGGATGCTGAAAATTCGGCAACCATACAACTGCGAGATCCCATGTATATTGAGACATGTATCCTCGGTAGCCACCGTGGTACAGACTGTGAAAATTCCACCTGGAATGGCTTGCGACGTTCTATGTTCTTCAAACAGTGCTTTCCGAGGCTCGGACGCCGTTTTCGAACCTAACCCAGAAGTATTTTCTAGCTTGCAGCTAGAATCCACCGACACTCTAGTGGGAAATGGATCGTGGATGGTAGTTCCTTTTATGAACAGAGGATGAACCCCTGTTTATTTGAAGAAAAATGAGAAAATTGGTGAGATGTTCCTAACCGAACATATCTTAGAAGCTCAATTTCGGACTGAACTGCCTGAGGGCATAGTCCGAGGGCTACCAGACGACTTAAGAAAATTAGTGGAGGATTCTTCCCTGATAAACAATTCAGAGAAAGAAAAGCTTCGAGCTTTGCTTGCTACATTCCACGAGGCCTTCGGGAAACCCGGATGCTCGGTAGGTCGTACTAGCAAGGTGTTACACACGATTGACACTGGCGACGCGAAGCCATTCAAAATACTCTATAGGAGATTACTGTGAAAAAGAAAATGGAAGCAGAAAGGCAAATTCTTGAGCAGTTGGAAAAGGGGGCCTCTGGTCTAGCCCCGTGTGTATGACCACGAAGAAGGAAGGATCTATCCGATTCTGCATAGAGTACCAGAAGTTGAATGGTCTGACTAAAAAAAATTCCTATCCCTTACCAAGGATAGATGCGACTTTAGACTCTTTAGGAGGAAACAAATATTTTTGTACCCTGGATCTTCAGTCCGGGTATTGGCAAATCGGGATGGACCCAGAGGACATGGAGAAAACTGCTTTCTCGAGCCACATGGGTTTATTCCAATACAATGTTTTACCTTTTGGGCTGTGTAATGCACCAGCTACTTTCAAAGCTATGATGGAGGAGATGCTAAGCGACCTTCTCTGGAAGAGTTGTTTGGTATACCTCGACGATGTCATAGTATTCGGAAAGACTTTCAAGGACTGTATTTACAACCTCGAGTTAGTCTTGAAGAGGATACTAGCTAACGGTCTAAAACTAAAGGCTAAGAAATGTAATCTATTTAAAACATCCATTACTTATCGCGGCCGTATAATAACTCCCGACGGTGTAAAAGCTGACCCTGAAAAACTCTGGACAGTGTCCGAGTGGCAGAAACCCATAAATGCAAAGGAAGTAAGATCCTTCCTGGGGTTCTGTTCATACTATCGAGATTTCCTCCCGAATTATTCTAAAGTGAGCTATCCTTTGCAAATATTAGCACATTTGACTCCAGGTAGAGCAAAGGAACGTTTTCCCTGGGGATATGAACAAACTGCAGCCTTCGAGCAAATAAAACACTTGTTTGCTAACATGCCAGTATTAAAGTATCCTACAGCGGATGATCATTTCATACTGGACACTGACGCTAGCAATGATAGCATCGGTGCAGCCCTGTCGCAGGTCCAGGACGGGGTCGAAGTACCTATTGCTTTCGCTAGTAACACGCTGAATAAGGCACAACGAAACTATTGCACCACTAAAAGTGAGTTGCTGGCTGTGGTGGTGTATACCAAAAAGTTTCGACACTTCCTACGGGGCACCGATTTTACACTTCGAACGGACCACTCCTCCCTGAGGTGGCTCCTTAACTTCAAGGACGCCTACTGACTACTATACCAAGTACACTCGAGTATACCCTCTACCCGATCACAAGGCAGCCACTTGTGCTAGTGCCTTCGAGTGAGGATGGGTTCTACATCTAGGAGCACCATTAATGACCCCAGTCTGATGGTCAAGTAGAGAGATTCAATCGAACATTGATACAAGTCCTAAAACCCTTGGTAAATTCTTGCCAAGACGATTGGGACGAGCAATGTGATTTCGTAGTACACGTTTATAACAGTACTGTACCCTCAGCAACCAATTGCTCCCCCAACTTATTAGTCTTTGGGGAGGATATTATAATGCCTGTGGATCTCGTATATGGTGTTATAGGGGTAAGCCCTGAAGCCCCATGTACCGTGATGTTTGTGGAATTTCTAAGAGATCAATTTAAGAGAGCCTATGAAATGAGCTATTAAAGAACACAAATTGGCAAAAATTGGGTATGATACTAACCTGAAGATACGTCAATTTAGTGTTGGCGATCGAGTATTTTGAATACATAAACCTTTAAGGTGTAAGAAACTAATATCGAGCTGGGATGGGCCTCACGTGGTCAAACTATATCCGAGAGTACAGTTATGCTTATGAGCTGCGCTACAGGCCGAATGAATAAGTCGAATGTATGCAGATTGAGAAGATGGAGAGGGCGGGATGCCGCTAACTTCAAATGTTTGCTAACATGCCAGTATTAAAGTATCCTAAAGCGGATGATCATTTCATACTGGACACTGATGCTAGCAATGATAGCATCGGTGCAGCCCTGTCGCAGGTCCAGGACGGGGTCGAAGTACCTATTGCTTTCGCTAGTAACACGCTGAATAAGGCACAACGAAACTATTGCACCACTAAAAGTGAGTTGCTGGCTGTGGTGGTGTATACCAAAAAGTTTCGACACTTCCTATGGGGCACTGATTTTACACTTCAAACGGACCACTCCTCCCTGAGGTGGCTCCTTAACTTCAAGGACGCCTACTGACTACTATACCAAGTACACTCGAGTATACCCTCTACCCGATCACAAGGCAGCCACTTGTGCTAGTGCCTTCGAGTGAGGATGGGTTCTACATCTAGGAGCACCATTAATGACCCCAGTCTGATGGTCAAGTAGAGAGATTCAATTGAATATTGATACAAGTCCGACCCTTGGTAAATTCTTGCCAAGACGATTGGGACGAGCAATGTGATTTCGTAGTACACGCTTATAACAGTACTGTACCCTCAGCAACCAATTGCTCCCCTAACTTATTAGTCTTTGGGGAGGATATTATAATGCCTGCGGATCTCGTATATGGTGTTATAGGGGTAAGCCCTGAAGCCCCATGTACCGTGATGTTTGTGGAATTTCTAAGAGATCAATTTAAGAGAGCCTATGAAATGAGCTATTAAAGAACACAAATTGGCAGAAAATTGGGTATGATACTAACCTGAAGATACGTCAATTTAGTGTTGGCGATCGAGTATTTAGAATACATGAACCTTTAAGGTGTAAGAAACTAATATCGAGCTGGGATGGGCCTCACGTGGTCAAACTATATCCGAGAGTACAGTTATGCTTATGAGCTGCGCTACAGGCCGAATGAATAAGTCGAATGTATGCAGATTGAGAAGATGGAGAGGGCGGGATGCCGCTAACTTTGAATGTGAGAAAATTTCAAGACAATTAAGTGAACAAAAAGACGAGGTCCTAATGAGGACCAACGAGCTAGCCAGAAAACTGAAGGAGAATGCCCCAAAGCGAAAAAGGGGCCGACCTTGTAAGAAGGTGGTTGAAAAGAAGCCAAAGAGGGGACGACCTAAGAAGGTCGACACAGACACGAATTCAAAACCCAATCGTGATAAAAATGTCTCGGCGGAACGGAGAATCCGAGGTAGGAGGAAGTCGTTGGCACCTTCCACTAGACCTTCTCGAGATTTTCAGTTGAAAAACAAAGATAGAGAGGTGAGGCGCAGTCCCAGAATTGCTGGGCGGACTGCCGTTACTTAATGTTCCGAAATCACAACGAGTGTATAGTCCTGTCTACATGTCCTGTTATGTGTTTGGAGGTTGAGATACCTCGGCCACAATTCAAAATATGACCACGACGCGTATTACCACCCTGTTCATGGTTCCTGTGGGTGACAGACAGCTAGGCTGACGTGTACGCATGATGCTACATGTTTTTCTGCCACACTCCTGCCGAAATGAACAGAGAAGGGGGTAGTCCCACCAACGGCCTATGGAGAAAAGCCTCGAACCTCGGTTATCCGGGGTAGTACGGACGCCTGCCACGAGCGGGAAGGGGGGGCGCTAGCGAACCGGGGACTGCAGTGGCGCAGTGCAGTGGCGCATGTGCATTGGTCTCGCTTCGCTTGTTGTGACCCTAATATCGCTCACAGCATGCGAACCGTCTTACTGAGGTAATCTGACTGTCAGTGTCAGAATAAGTGTACAAAACCTGGAAAACCATGGTTTTTGGCCTTTATGCAGCCATAGAATAAATTATGCTTATCCAATCTTGTTTCCCATGGTTTCATCTTACAGAAGACATTCTAGCCTTTCAGAAAAATATCAATTTGTGTCTGTCGGGTAAGAATTCTTTGAGTTAAGGAGTCCCAAAGTCCCAAAATCACAAAAAATCCTGTTTTTTTGCAGTTTAGGTCATTTTGCACATGTCCTATTGTCCACTCAAAGAATAGAAACTCATTCAAAATTGCCTGTGGTATTAGGCATATATTAGGCCTACACTATTTATGTCACTTTAGGATGAAGTTGATTGAGAATTTTTCACTATGGTCACTCGTGTGTGGAATTTTACTCTTCGAGGCGTCTGTGACAATAACTCTTAGGTCAGAATAACTCCATAAATAATAGTGATATAATTTGTCTAATATATGTCACATAAAGAACATATAAGGGGGTGAAGTTGGTGTAAAGATTTTAGCCATCGGTCAAATGGTCTCTGATTTGTGGGTCAGAATGTCAATGTGGACTGGGTTTTCGTCACAGACGCCTCAACTACTTGTTATAATGTTGTTAATTTATTTAAGTATCCATTTGCATTTCTTACATGTTATATCAACCAACACAGCCTGCTTATCAATTCTGACAAGCATTGGTAGGCTGTGGGCCTGCAGTGTAGCATTTTGAGTACCATTTCTCATATAGAGGGTTTTCGTCACAGACGCCTCACGATTTTCTTTGTTGCAAAGTCAGAATCGTCTGGTGTTACCCAGTGGAAGTCAACTACTTGGGGGAGCCTTGTTTTTGTCAAATAAGTGTTACATCCGATTGTTTATCAAAGATTTTCTGAAGATTCTCTGCAGACAAATTTTGCCATCAAAGTTTAGGAATCCGATCAGATTTCTTTAGCAGTCCAAAGATTATACCCCCTAGTACTTGCTGATGTGGTTAGATTTGGTTAAGTTGACCTCATTTTGATGGAAACAGTATAGCTTGATTGAATCAGCAAGCCTTTTGGACTGGGCAGGTGCCTGCCATGTTGATTTTAGGCGATATTGGATACATACTTATATTCATGAGGCGTCTGTGACGAAAACTCCTGTTGAACAAAATTCTCTCTGGCGAGCACCATATGCTGCCCTTAGGTCAAAAATGGATTGAAATGTGCAGAAATGATGTTCCCCAATTATTTTAGGGCATTTGCTACATGTTCTGTTGATTTTATTCAAGAGTTGGTAGGTCTAAAATTGTGTTTGACCTAAAATTGCCTCAAATTGCTCAAGAAATTCCCACCTGTACACAAAATGAGGGTATTCAATTGACTTTTCTGTGGTTGATATGATGCTTTGTACTCCTATTTATCAATTGTGTGTGTTATAATTAGAATCCCATTACTCATTTGGCCACAACAAGCACCAAAGTGCAGAAATGAGTTTTCGTCACAGACGTCTCCGACGGAAATGAAATTCTGGTCTTGTAATCTTGCAAAGCATCATCTATACAATATTTATTATTGGTAGACTAAGATACATTATTATTCAATGTCCTGACATAAAATAATTACATTTCCAGCATATTTATCTAAATTTATTGCATTTTTAGTTTTCGTCACAGACGCATCATTTCAACAATTTCCCTCCAAAAAAATATTTTCAGTCCATATAACCAACTAATACTTTACCACAAGATGCCCCTAGCCTAAGTCCATTTTGGTACAGAGCAGCTTTGCAATTGCTTAAAGAAACCTTTTCGGGACGCCTTTACCTGTGTGAAATTTGGATTTTCCTCATTTTTTTCCATCTCAGCAGACATTCAACACTCAAGGGTACAAAATTGGTTTAAGTGAGACCTCTACTGTTTCATTTTCCCAAAACTGGACATAATGAGGATTTGTTATAGCAATTCTGGAGCTAATCAGGGCATTATTCACAGAATTACAGTAAAGTTAGTAATTTGAAGAGAAAATTGTCCAATTTTTCAATATTTTGATAATTATGTCTGGGCTCCCACAAATCTTTTTTAAAGATACAGTTTTGCATTCTTGTATGCTTAATCTACTTAGTAATAGGTACTTGCAGCCCAAATTTTAAGTTGCTGTGATGGTTCTAACTTGTTTTAGAGCAATCCTAGGGTTTTCGTCACAGACGCCTCATAAAATTCACTGACATCCGGTTGACCATGAATAAAAACTGCAGTTCTTGGAGGAAGCCAGTCCACCAGGGGTTTTCATTAGGCCAAGATGTTGCATTATCAATATAATACACTTTTGTAATGTTATCTTGACTTTTATCTTTCTGTACTGTGTGCACCAGATATGTGCACTTTTCCTGACATTCACCCTACAGTAGACTAAGAATACAGAAGCCAAAAATTGTTCTGAATGGGAAAACTTTAATGAATGTCTCATCGTACAAATACCCTGGACCAAGAAATGAATTTTAATATGTATGTGAGAAATGTTATAAAAAATGCTCGTTTCAAATCATTAATCTTGTATAAAACTAGGAAATATTTATCAACCACAGCAAGAATAAGAATGTACAAAATGCATATTATACCAATTATTGATTACTGTGATATACTATACAATGGAGCTAAAGCAGAACTACTACTAGAATTACAGCGACTCCAAAATAAGTGTCTAAAGACCTGTCTAGATGTTCATTTATTGACCCCTACCAACTTTGTACATAGAGAAACTGATACTCCCATGCTAGAAGCTAGAAGATTTTATCATATTAAAATGCTTGCCTATGAAAGATCAACAATGGAGGAATATATTAAACCGACTGTAAGAAATACTACATTTTCCAGTGCTCCTGTATTAAATTATAGGAAAATTAATTGTACAGCATATACAAAATCGCCCGAGTGTCTATGTGCTCAAACCTGGAATAATCTAGAAACTGATATCAGAAATATTAGAGAAAAAGAAAAATTCAAGGCTATATCTAAGAAATGCTTAAATGATTCTATCAATGTATAATTTATATCGTAAAATAACTATGCAAGTTGTGAGCTGGAATAATATCTAGAAACCGATATTAGAATGTGTAAGATAAACAGAAAATTTGGGTGAGACCAATCCTGATTGGTCTACGTATTGATACGGTCAGTACCACTACTCACCCACCTGCTACTCCTACACACACACACACACTGCTGCTGCTTGCCTGGACATACCTGTGGGCAGTGACCCACTACTGCAGCCTGCTAGCCTAAGGGCACACACATGGGACTCTTCCACTGCTTCAATTTTTTGGTTTTTTTATGCATCATGGTGGTTTGTTTGGTATGCCAACAGTCATACCATGGCAACAAAAAGCACTGTCCCAACTGTGGGGTGCTAAACCACAAACTTACAGAGGAGACCAGGAGTAATGCAGTTTTTCATGAGGAAGAGGGGGGAGACCAAGGAGCTTCCAATATGGCCACCCCCCTGGGAGAGAGAAGGCAGAGCAACACACAGCCCCCCAAGTCACCAGAAGCTATCCTCCAGGAGAAGATTGCTATAGCAGAAGAAAAGGCAGGACTACTAAGGAAAAAAGGTGACCTCTTAGCGTTAGAAGAGAGGCTAGCCTTAATTGACTTAGAGAATGCAGAACTAGAGGAGGAATACAAAAAAATCTCTCAAGTGCACACAAGAGGAGGGGTGCATTCGTAAATTTTCATGATTTGGCTGCACCTAATAGCAGCTTTCACCAGGGAGACGCATTTACGAACGCACCCAGGAGCAGCAGCAGATACGCCGACGACTGAGGAGCGGACTACAGCGCGTTTACTAATGCAGCCAGCAGCGCGAGGAATACCGACGACGCACGGACCTTGCCGAGCGCCTCCGAAGGCATATCCAACCCGAACATGGCCGGACACATACGGAGATACCCGAATGCCGCCGAAAACGGGCTCGGAGAGAGTCGGGGACAGTCGGCAGATGTACGGAGAATACCGAACGCCACCTCGGGTTTCTTCGGAGACGTAAACTCCGACAGCGGAATGAAAAAGAACGGTCACGGCCTGGATTACGATACGAACCGGAGAGCAAACGCAAGTAGCATATTAACCAACGAGGATATACCGAGCGCTGCCGACAGCCTGGGTCGGAAACTTTCGTATTACGTCGGCTCGGGCAAGTCCGGCAATGTCCGTGAACGCTCGGGAGTGCAAGATGGCGCTCCTTCCGCTTTCGCCGAGGGAGACAATTTGCAGCAGGAGTTTATGCATTTTCTGGCTGGAAAACAGCAAAAATTGCTCAATCAGGCTAAGCAGGACCCAGTAGGCAGTGCTACAGTCCCAACCACAGCAGCACAGGAGGTACCACAGCTGTATTACTTGGATGGGACACCCTACACTGGGTCTTTGCCTGACACACAACATCAACAACACAGGATTACACCACCTAAGCTTCCCCCCTCTGCTACCATTCAGGCTGGATTATCAAATGCAGGCCTGACAGCTGAGAATAAGGGCGTGGAGGGGGACCTTGCCGGCTACCTGGATGCAAAGGACCAAGGTGACTTGTTATCCACTTTATTTAAGATAGGTGAAGCTTCTAAGAAAAAGAGGTCACCACACTGGTTAAGGCCAGATTACCACATTCCCACTGACAAAGTCTACTCTGATATGACATACAGAGAGCTAATATACGGTATGACATGTGTTCAGGAGAAGTTAGCTATTGCTAATTTACCACAATGGTCTGCAAAAAGTTACGGTGACCATATGAGATTCGTAGCTAGGAAGGGTCTCAATGCCACATATACCTCTAGTGCACTAGCTAAATACGAGCCTGATCTCACTACTAGAGTGATTTCAGGGGAGTTACCCGGATTTCAGACAGCTGAGCACGCATCAGTTTCTGATAATTTGGGCTCCGATAACCTACAGGTGGTTCAGGATTTGAAGGCTGAATTAGCCAGATTAAAAGCAGGTAACAAACAAGGCACTAAAGGTAAAGGCCCTTCTACTCTTATTACTTCGAGCCCTTTAATGTAGAATAACGAAATCGTTCTACTGTTAATATGTGTTTTGCACACCCCTTTCCTTATTCTGGTGGGGGTAGTGTAGGGGCTCATAGATCGTGATATAGTGTGAGCGTCTTCCTCGAGAGGGCATTTTGAGTGGTGCGCCCATCACCGGTAGTCACTAGAGGTCCTTACGACCCCTGGTCGCTGCGGGGTGGTGGCAGCACTGTTCACCTCGCTCCAGCTCCTACCTGGGGCCGGGGAAGGCGTTAGTTTGGCTCTGCCTGTCAACGGAGTTGGACCACTTCTTACCGAGCTTAACATTTCATTAGGCAACTCATATCGAGGTTGATGTAAACCATACACCGAAATAAACATGTGCCAGTTGCACCAACCCGAGATCCCTTGTCTGGTTTTAACTTCGAACCATCCAAGACATATATTCGAACCATTACACTAGCATGACTAGTGAAAAGTTATCACTACATGGAAAGCCAGTTCTGCAAAAGATGCAATTCTTAGCCAGTACTACCTTTTCCCATAGAAGCAACACCCTCCGGAAGTTTTTGCGGAAGGAGCCATCATAGTTAGCTTGAGATAAATGCCCTACTCAGACAGTTTTTGAATACAACAGAACAGGTAACAAAGGGAGTTTCAAGCATTTATTGATAGACATTGATTGGAGCTAAGGATTCAACAGTTTCGTATGAAGTCTTACATTTGTTACCAAAAAGCCAGAAAATATATATAACAGTGACCTACAGTAAAGCAAACGCTTCAAGAGATAACAACAAATACTTGAATGTTTCTTTTTTCACTACTGACTAGTTAAGATTTTCTGTAATTTGTATTTTATGCATCAGAACGTTCAATCTGTATCTCCTAATAATAAGTTTATTATGAGGCTCTATTTGGCTTCTTATTTATCCCTTAGGTGACCAAGCGCGTTTAAATTCGCGGTTTTGGGCTTAAATACATGCACATTGAAGTAAATTTTCATCCAGGAACATCTACTGGTCCAATCTGCAATGTTATACTCTCATTAGAACATCCATGACCCCCTTATTCCAATGAGATCATCCATTTGACTGTATCACCATTACCTCAGACATAGTGAGTTAAAACCTGAAAATTAGTTGTCATACATGTGAGTCTTTGGAAGGGAACCGGCCAAGGAGATAGGATCTAGCATGATAACAAGGTAATGCTGGATCATTTGTCCCCTATTGCCACACCTTTGATAGACTTGCCAACCATACACTAATCTATTCATAGGAATTGTTCATATCCATGTAAATGATGTCATGTACTGTGACCAAGACATTTTGCTCCCTGGTAATACACACAGGCAGAACCAGGTGAGTATAGTTATGCAAATATCACACACTATATGAGATTAGAGCAGGACATCACTAACTTGGCTATATACTGGTGAATAACAACAAAAGGAATATTTTGGTTGCTATGGTAACCACACTCAGTCGGAAATTTATTTCATAACTGAAGGTTTAATTAAAAAAGAACCAGGTGCATAATGTGAATTCCATATCAAATACCTGTTCAGAATTTTATGTACATAGTCTTTATCACTGGGCTGATGTACATGTGAAATAAATGGAAAATCATCAAATAATTCGGGCACGTAAAGGTTTTATTAAATGCTGAATCCAGTAACATTAAATAAGACTGTGAATTTGTCCCCATACGTCTGTGTACATTTATGATATCATTTTAGCATTCATGACTTGAAATACTGACAGGTAGGACAAGTATATGTACAGGCATTAGAAAGGGACGGTGTGTTATTTTCATATATTGTGTGCCCTTAAAAAAGTTAAATAATTTCCTAATGTTAGAAATGGCAGATAATGTATCGTCTTGACAAATGGAATTTTAGGATAAGAAATGTATACAAGTGTTAAAATGATAGCATGATTATGACACGATTCTTATTTTGGAGAATGTATTTCTTTTTATCGTCATGTAATCCAAGGCTGGGATAGATAATTATTCATATATTTTCTTAATTGGATTGAGTATGTCAAGCCCAAATATGTCCTTAATAGGTCCCCTTATAAATGGGGTGAAATCTCAAATCAATACTGATGGTATGGTTGCCACTATGAACTATATGTACATTGCTTTAGTAAAGGTGCCTTAAGAAATACATGCAGTAAGTCACCTTGAAACTAGGTACAACTTTCCTTCCCTAAATCCTATATTCTAAATTTTGATTGTACTTCAACGCTTTCAAGAGAATTTAGCCCAAGGCATATAAGTATAAATAAGGCACATTATGTTCTTTGGTGTAATATTCCTCAGCATGCAGGCAATTCTTTTGACAGATATTAAATTACTATTGCCTATATTCACTGCAAAAAAAATGTGTTTAAAATTATACACCAAATCTTTGCAACACCAGAATCTAAACACCTAAACAATTGAAGTGTTCTGGTGTTTAGCTTTTAAATACTTGTCTCTCATACACCTAAACACACAGGTGTTTAAGTGATTAGCATTTAGACACTTGCTTAAACACTTCATAGCTAAACACATTTAAAATTGAACGTGTTTAGCCCTAAAGAAGCATTTAGAAAAGTGGGACAAATAAGTGTTTAATAAAGTGTTTAAGTTCTAAACACTGCTGTTTAATTCCTAAACACTGTTTTTACAGCGTATATATGATTTACTGAAAATTGTTGATAGCAATAAATAGCATATGTCAGTCACAGTTTACTTTCAGTGAAATACTATATTCAACATGCACCGTATAACAATAGCATCGCCAATAGTGGCACAATAATACATCAAAGTTAATGTATTACCTACAATATATGATATGTATAGTTTTACTCTTAGTAGTATCACAGTGCCATTTGATGCTTTATCACAATATAAATATCCATCATCGCCAATACACAGGGCTTCTTCTATTATGAGCTAATTGTACTGGTGACATACATATAACATTGGTACTCTTGCCCTTTATTAGAATTGTCAAAGCAAACCAACATCAAATAATATGGTGGTGAATTGGTAAAATAAGCTTTTGTCACATCACTGATTCAACAGTGATTCTGCGATTCAAACCAATGTCATAAATGATCTCAAAAGGCTTGCCGTGCATGCATCAATTAATGTCTGATAAAAGACAAATGAACTCTATTCACCAGTCATGTTTCCCTTTTGCCATGAAGTTGTTCAAGACTTCCAAATGCCATATTGGAAATTGATTGAACCTGCTTTGCGAAAACTAGCATGTTATGCTGGTATTGTTTACAAAGGCTAGCCCATCGTATTGCATGGCAATAAGCATCTTTATGTTATTGATAAGACCAGGAGAGTATTTCTCAATAGTGTTAATTAGCAGTATTGAGTAATGCCCTCCTGATATCTGTCATATTTACAGCTTGAATGTCACCAAGTAGATAGCTTTGATTCTTGTAATTGTAATACTGCATTGTGCTGTAGAAGGCCTCTGCATGAAATGTATAACATATAAAGTTTCCTATGATAAAGCCTCAAGTATTTATCCAATTATAGCTCTCCATAGCAGTAGCACTGTATCACTTTGTATGCCCTTGCTGTACAAAACAGAGTGGAAAGGCCACAGTTACAATGGCTCAAGTCTAGAGTTACCACCTCTCATGGTCAATCCATCAATAAGTCTTTAGAAGCAAGCTCTTTGACCTGACTTTTATGGGCTATTAGTCCTGTATCACCAGATGCACAGTAGAGCCAGGGTAGATCCATATTCTAATAAGTAAAGTGTTTGCCCAGAGTCAGTATGCTTCATAATAAGAGTTCCTATAGCTCTTGATAAGAGTTAACATCTCGTTATGCCAGAGGCAATAATCCGTAAGTCTTAGTACATTTTCATGCTTTTGGGGCAGAAATGTCCTTGTCTCTTCGTCCTTTGGGTGTTGATGCCTGCTGATGCAATTCCTGAATTAATAGGTGCAGTCTTTCTTTTTCTTTATCACAATCACATATTAATTATGTTGTGCCTGGATGGGAAGATGTGAGTTTAGGATACATATCAACATGATAAGTTTTACATCTTCACAATCCAGGGTCTGAAGTTCCACAGTAACTGTCCCTGCACCAGTACCCGGGAGAGATGACCAGTGTTGAAATAATAAATTATTACATCCTATACATGATTAACACAAGTCCTCATAGACTGAGCACCTCGAAACACTCGGGTGTGAGTTCTGCGTTCTCTCTGTGTTTTTGTAGTACTACGGCTGCCGTATCATTGCGTCCCATTTCCTGCAATGCTCGTACCAAGAAGTCGACCTGCCTGTCCTTGACCTTTGCCGTCCGGCGCTTCCACAACATGAGAATCCGGTATGTGATGTCGACCAACGATAAACCCTTAGCAAGGGCATCAAAGCCCATACCGGTGATAGTGGAGTCGTTAAGGTCCAGGTAGATGGCAAGAGTTAGGCCTTGTTCCACCTCACGGGCCAGATTCATCAGGCTCTTACCGGTCAGCACCTTAGACTCCTTGATAACTGTTGGAAAGAACAAGGTATATAACTAAATTGTTGTTACATGCATCAATTATGGGGAAAAGACTAATTGGGATGTTTCTATTTTTTTATGAATAGGGTTCTAAATAATGTGCTTTAACACAATGGTAAATCATCAAACACTCTATATGAATATAACTTGATACATATTTTTGACTTTTTTGTGCAGCTGGACTGGCACCTGTCCTACCTAACTTGCCCTTCACTTTACTTAATTTGTTGACCTAATTACTTTCCACTCTACCTAATTTGCATTTTTTCCTACTTACTGATCAACGGCCCTACTTACATTTTCCTATCACCCTACTTCCTATACTTTGGCAATTTTTGCGTGATAATCTACTTATTTAAATGTCACGTGTGTATTCAGTCTGTCATACTTCTTTCATCTGTCACCCTATTTTGCCTGACATCCTTTTCACTTCATCTATCACCGTATTTGTCACCCTACTTACTTTATTTATCACCCTACTTACTTTGTCTAGCAGGCTTCTTGAGTGCAGTGAGCCGGGCGAAGGAGGCAGACATGGTCGGGTTACGTGCCGTGGCAGGTTTCACCACCTCTGGCACAGGCTCAGGTTCAGGTTCCACCTGGTGGGTTAAAGCACAACTAATCAGTATAAATTCTAGTATGTAGGCTAGGTAAGGCAGAAGGAAGAAATATATGCAAAGTCAATTGTTGTTTGCAAGAGCGATATAGATCAAAATTTATGGTTGCTTTTTGTATAGTATGCAAAATTATGGCATCTAAAGTCTTGTCAAATGATATGTTCAACTTATTGATATAGTTAAAAGTTTAGATTAAATTGATCCAAATAAAAAGTTTCTTTGCAGCATTTAGACTCAATTTACAACATAATCATTATGGCAATAATCACCATGATTATCAGAATTAAATGTAACATCTGAAATGGTAGATTTAGCATTATGACAACACAGTGAGCAAAATGGAGAAAACACACAAGGACAGAAACAGGACACCAACCACATGTTAGATTAACAACTGAAGTCCCTGCACACCCATTTTCTTCTTGAGCTTAGGACACCAAATCCACTGCTTTTAAATAAGTATTATTGAGGCAATTCATCATAAATTAGATCTGTTTGGTACAGAATCAACTGCCATCTTAACATGCATGCTATCACTTCCCCATGGAAAAAAACACTTGAAAATAATGGCAGAATTGCAGAATCAGTACAATACTGAAAAGATTCTTTTTTGTGTGTGTTTTCAAAGGCAGTGGACTTGATATTTTTAGGTACCGTTCAATTGTTACTTCATTCCTGTGTAAGTGATTTACCTGAGATTTATTCTTAGTGGTAGGTTTCAAATGGTCTTTAGTGTGGTATCTGAGTTAGAATAATAACTGTTATAAGTTTGAATTTGTCGGGTTCAGCGGGTTCATCAAAATAGATTAGCAGGGTGTAGGGGTTCAGGAGAACTGGGATAAGAAAGAAAGCGAAGGGTCACTGAGAATTAATCAGTGAAAAGACACCCTTTTTGTTATGACTTGTATATATGTTATTCTATTGTTGTATCAACCATACGTGGATACCACAATAATGAATGGTCAAATAAAATGTTGGAATAGTCCACATAAGAACTACCTTATACTTCCTAATCAAGCCTGAACAGTTCTAAAAATGTCATTATTTGTATGCCTTGTGATAACACAATCATCATCTGTTTAATCCTATTTCAAGTTATATACTGCTCTATGGGGAAAAAAAGAATTTGTATTATAAGAACACATTTGTGATTTTGAAGTAAATTGAGTCCCTTTGTGTGATTGTTCCAATTTTAGAATTAACCACTTAAAACAGAGTTCAGAGAAAACAGAGGCAGGACTTTTCTTTTGAGTGCTCTCTTCGGTTTAGGCAGGGGAGCAGGAGGAGGAGGGGGAGGTTCCCTTTTAACCTAAAAAGAAATTGGTTTCAAGTTAGGAATGGCTACCTATAATGATGTAATAAATTACAACTTTCAAATAGAGCCAATAAAAATTCCCAAAACAATTATTTCTGTTGGTCCCCTAATTATATACTAATTGCTTGATTGAAATCCAATGCATTGGATGTTGGAATACTAATGCCAGGTGCTCCTATTGATGGAATCCAATTATGAAACCAGGCAAAAGATCCATTTGAATTTGAAAAGTAACCTTAAATTCAAATGTCCTGAATGAATCAACCCAGCATGGTAAATCCACTTAGAGGGGTCATTTTAATACATTAAAATGAAAACTGTAACCATCTAGACTATTGGATATTTTGAAGTCATTCTTAAATGCACAGACACTACTAGGTGAACTTTGAAGTGAATAGTAAGAAAAGTAACTTTGAAAAGACACATATTATATCAGATAGAAAAGAGACTGGTGTATAGATCATCTGTTGAACAACATGATGAGTTCTACTCTGGAATATTGGACAGGCAATGTGTGAAATTGATTGCAAGTGTATATTGTGGCATCCCGGAAACTGGACAAGTAGTGGTATTCATAATTGCCATTTGTAAAATGACACTACCGTTTACCCTCGTAAAAGAATTTGTTCCACTGCTGTCACATTGGTGAATTCTCGCTAATCCAATGATTTATGTATGATATTGCAAAAGTACATAAAATATCAGTCGGATTAGCAAAAATCTGCCCAAATGATGGCAGTGCAACCAGTGCTTTAAGCACTGGTTCCACAGGCATAGAATTGGTCGGGAAAGCCCTAATCCGACGATTTATAATATATCAAAAGTATAGAAAAAATCGGTCAGATCAATGCTAATCCGACCGATTTAAGCCTGTGGAACCAGTGCTTTAGAGATACCATTGTATGGCAACATGTAATCTTTTCATGAACTTTCAATTGTGAATGTCTAGCCAGACACCTCACAACCCAACTTACTTGAAACATAATAATGTGAGCTTAAAATATCTAAGTGTGAATTAAAACATCAGTGAAATTCAAATAAAGCTATGACCAAGTGGCATATATAGGTTACAAGGTATACTTCTTGTGTCACAGATTTGACTTAATAGGTCATGTAAATGGGCCTTTAGTAGCTTTCAATAGATAGAGTTGTCCTCCCTTGACATACACCACTCTAGTTGGATGGTACCAAAACCCACCAAAAAAAGAAAATAATTTAATCTTTCTGCTGTAGTTAATAAGGTACAATTATTAGTCATTAGTTGTATGCTTTCTGTATGATATGATAATTCTTATCGAGGATATATGATAATTCTTATTGAGAAGTGGTGGCCCTCAGCAGGATATTTCAGAACAGTGTTTTATTAAACAAAATAAAAAATTGGAAAAAAAACCTTCGGCTACAAGCCAGGCAGAGAGTGGTATGTCATGGCTGGACAACTATATGGAAAATTGAAACTAAACCAAATGATTGACCTGGACAAAATTCCCTACTCTAAGCGTGTTGCTCTAAAAATTTAATGGTAATTCATGTAAGCGGATGTCATTTTCATGTGTGGCAAAAATATATTTATATATTTTTCTAAAGATGAATGAATAGATTTAGCAATAAATGGATTGCATTTTAGAATTCTAACGTGTTTCATTAGTCTAGGATTCCTTTACAAGGTCTTATGGTTCTTCGAGATGCCAAGTGAGCTTAGCGGAATACCATAATAATTGATAAATAGGGCAGGTGGCGGTAGGTGAGGGTGTGATGATTAGACGGGATTGTGTTAACGATTTGACATTCACCTGAACAATTGTAGCCGTAGGAATGCGTACCGGCTGAGAACAGGAAGTAAACAGTGGAACATCAATTAACAATAATTAGCATACATTACAGTAATTAGCATCAATAAGCATTAATAGTCACATCACTGCATTTATTGGTGACACTTGTGATGGGCAGAGGACCATAAAGGCAATTGGTAAAGAGGGGAAGACTCTTAAAATAATCTAAAGGTGATAAGGGAGGAACCTTAATTTGTATTTAAGGGTATATAGGCAAGTCTTAATGACTGCACTTAATGCTTACTAAATTGTATGTACACATGTACATCTTAATATTATTTAATTTATTTTGTGTTCAGAATGGGGCTTAACTAATGAACTTACTGTTTCAGGAAGAAGCACCTTTTTTCAAAAATTTAATATTGTAAAGTGCTGCATTGTAGATATCCATTAAGGATGGTTGAATGAACTCAATTTGGGTTTCATGAATACATTAGAGGATACCAAAATGAATAAAGAGTCTTTTAAGTCATTTATTCTTCTGGGTTTCTCAGAAATAGAAAGGTTGTTTCTCTTTATGTCTTGATGGGTTGACAGCTGTTTGGCTGAGTAATCATACTAAACCACATCATTTTCTGTATCTTTATAAATGTCTGAGAGACTTTTGTTCCAGGAAAGCCAATAGAGGTCACATACAAAATCTAACTTTTATACTTTCTGGCTTGGGCAGACTAGTATTGATATTAAGATTCGTGACTATTTTGTGAAAGCATCAACTGATTACTGATAATCTATACAGACAAGAGATACATCCCTATTTCCTTCTCTCTTGTTAGTGGAAATCGTTTGTTCTTTGAAAAGAAAACTGCATCTATTGCACTTCTCACACAAGTGAAACAGGCAGACATGAATTGATAAGTATGTAGACTCATTTCTCCATTGCATTTAATCTAATCAAAAGCCATTAAATACAGCATAGCATCAAAGCTCAACCAACTCCACTCTCTTGGTACTGAAAGGATATTGTCTGCAGCATTTCCTTTTTTTCATATGGATATTTAGGCCTTTTCAGATGTAATAATAATACGGAGAAATTGATACAAAATCACTTTTCAAGGTAACCTCTGCTTTAGTCAATACCCTACCAATACCATGACACAATTACCTGTAGTAGCTAACAAGATTTCGTACTAGAATCACACTGACACCTACCTCCTCTTTCTTTGGTTCTGGCTCTGGTTCTGGTTCTGGCTCCACATAAAAGAGGGCATGTACCGCACTTTCATCAACATCTAAACTGAACGTACGAACACAGTTCTTGATCTTGGTCTCTGGCTGTTCCCCTTCGGCTCCAGATGCTGGAACTTCAGAGAGAATTTTCAGGCTTCCCGCTACTGACTTGAAGTTGTCTTTTTGGGGTTTCGTTGGTTCAATCTGGAATTTCCGGTAATTATCGACAAGTCGTTCATGGTAGTGAAGCCCCATGAAGCCAGATCCAGGGTCCTCGGGGAAGATCCGGAGCTCCCCGCCCAGCTCCAGATCCACCTTCTCCCCATTAAGTAGATCCAAATCCACACGCTCTGTGCTAACCTCCTCTTTTACTGGTTTACTTCTGCCACGCCAGTTTCTCCTCTGACCTCCCAATCGCTGTTCCGCTGCCTCTTCTACTGTTTTCTCAGCTATTTTTAATCGCGTGAAGCCCTGTTTGAGCCTCTTGTTGATGACTTCTTCCAACCGGTCATTGCAAACAGATTCCACCCAGAGTGTCCAAAGTTTCTCTTGTAGATGAATAAAGGCCAGAACATCACCACGCACACATGCATTCTCCCTCTCAATGTGGCGGAAGGCTTCCTTTAAGCGTTTACGTCGTTGTGGTTTTGCCAGAGCCACACAGTACCTGAAAATACAAAACTTATGAATAAACCTGGACGTGCAAGAGAAATCAACAGAGCTCATTGTATTTAATGAAAATGCGTTTCATTTTCCTTTTGCAATACTTGTAATTTATTACAAGTATTTGGCAATACTTGTAATTTATTACAAGTATTTGGCAATACTTGTAATTTATTACAAGTATTGTAAGTTCACCTTATGCTTGTAAATATAGATTTGAAGGGGTAAGAACCTCCAATCCGACCTGCTGAACCGTTGGGAAGGTGGGTTGGTCAAGATACCACATTCACAACCAATGTGTGAAATATTCTGTGTCATCTTTAATATGCCCATCATTATCCATTAGGATGTATATTTGACACGGGCTATTAGACCTACCTTGACAGAGTCCTGGTGTCAAAGCTGACAGTAGCTTTAGTGAATTTGAGAGTTGTCTCTATAAGCTGCCAACCATCCTTTGTCAACTGCATCACTGCCATATCGTCCGCTGGGAACTACAAACGCATGAATATAGTTTTATCAGTTATGTTGATAATGTGTTTAATGTGAATATTAATGGCCACGTAAAGTCAAAGCTCTCTAAGAAGGCAACAAAAAGTTTAGATATGAGACTTTGCTTAGACCTTGATCCAGTAATTGTAAGGAGAAATTAGAGTAAAATGGCGTTATGAGGGTGGAGTGTCAAGTAGGGAAACTGCCACAAGGGGTCTCTCATGATTAATCGTTTTAACTTGATTGCCTTAAGTCCCATTCCATTTTAATGCACTGAATTCCACTTGAATGGATGGAATTCTAATGTCTGAAACTCAGTGACACTATTTTCAATCTGGAACTAATTGGTCAATAGTCATATACTTAGCAGCAATACGATAAACAAGAAATCTTACCTCCTCCACATCCAGTGGGGGTAATGGCAGTTTGACAGTGACAGGGCGTCGAAACTCTTTTTGTACAGACGGGCGGATGTCAAAGAAGTCTGATGCTGTGATGAGGTCTGACATATCGTGCGGATGTTCTCTCCGCAACTCTACCAGCAGTCCACGGTTCATTGGTAGGATCTGTTTCATTTAAGAAATTGGCATTTTTTCAATGGAGGAGCATTTCTCATAAAATTGGTCTATAACTTATAATTCAACACCGTGATCCATGAATGCAGCCATAATAATTTATAGCTAGTGAGTTGATTCACCAGGCTGTATCGACGATTGACACCAATCCTCTGGGATTGATGTATATCTGAAGGATGGGAATTGTATATAATGTTATAATATGATACAATTATGTTCTAATGAGTAAGCATGCCAGCACTGTATTGGAGTATCTTGACGATCAAGGAACATGAACCTGGAGTCAACATTAGGTATCTAAATGTTACACATGGGAGGTTAATAAACTTAGCATGCAAGGAGAGGGGATGTCATGTGACTTTTCCTCTGGCTATCCTTCCTGCTTGCCTACACATAATTCATAATGCCATAAATTGTGCTTACCTGTATGTCACATGTCATGTCAGTATCTGTAGCCTTCTTGGGGAACCTGACAGAAATCTGCTTGGAGATTTTGGCTGCATACAAACATCCCATGGCTGGAGCATCAAAGGTCTCAGTACGCGGTGAAGATATCGCTACGTATATTCCAGCGCTATCTGCTTCAAACTCTATGTGGTCTCCTTGCTCCTGTATTAAAATAAGAGACAATTTAGTGCTGAATAATCATCTTTAATTCATTTATGATGCATTTAGTCTCTTTAACAGGCCTTTGTGCATATTTATTTCAGATCTAATGTTATAGATTTTGAAATATATTAGTTCTATGATTTATATTGATTAGATTTTAAAATATATTCGGGAAGGAAAGGCATTAGAGGGAATTACTTACTAATTTTTTTAATTTACCTTCAGTGTCTTATTCTAAATTTGCTAACTTTTATTTTAAGATTTCCTAAATATTTACAAAACCAAATATTTTAAGAAATAGCTTATGGTGGAGTCTATTGAGCTAACTCTCGATTATTCACTCTAGATTTGTAAATATGTCTATACAGCTTATTCCATTATTTAAAAACACCGTTAAGCTTTTGTGTACAGAGGAAAAGATTGTTAGTGATGGAAGATCTCTTAATGTATGCCCTAAGGTCTGGGACACATAAGATTGTCCAAAAGCTTGATAAATATAATGGGTGTATCCCATGGTTGTAAACTTAATATTAGTCACCTAAAGGTGTTCTATAATACAACCTGTATTTGAGTGCATTTATGGTTGCCGTATCATTTCCCAGCGTTACCAGTTATCCATGACAGAATATTTATCAGTGGCATGTATTATCTATGATAACACCACCAAAACAAAATGCTGCAGGTGTTATCATTAACTTTGTTGACCAGTATAACTCAGGGACTCATTGTAGAAAACAGCATCAAGAGTCGTCTATATCCAGGCTTATGTACTCATGAATTTGTTTGGTCTAATAAAGTTTAAATATGTTAAAAAGAAACTACTACCGGTATAGTAACCAGGGGCTAATTTTATTAACACTTTAAGATAGATGAAAGCTGGTATTATTCTTAATCCCGAAAGTAGTACTAGGAAGAAATATTGCCTACGCTATCATTTTAATCACTACAATGAGGAATCCTTCTTATATTTAGTGCGATGAATAAGAGTATATTGAAACCATACCATATATGATAAGGTGAATGTTGAAAGTTTTCATTTTATATCTTATCAACTTTCCTTCTATTGAACTCTATTAGGCCGCCCTTGTCAATCCTTAACATCTAAGTTATTGGTTTCCTTTTTGGTTTTTGATACATTAACAAAGTGTTTTCAATATAAGTATATCAAAGGCTTGAAATGAAATGAAATGAAGAAAAGAAATGTACTCAGAAAAAGTAGGAATAGAAAATGAGCACCAGCACGTCTTCATTGTAGAACACAGCAACCTTCACCAGCACTCCACGCGGATGATTTTTATCATAAATAAATATGTACTAAAATACAATGTAAACATACACTGCGCTTAAAATCTGTCCGAGTCCAGTTCTCATCTTCGACACGCTTGACGAGGAGCGAGATGTCGCACAGCTCAAAGTTGTCCTTGTAGTGGGGTATGCGCATGCTGACTGGCTTCTTCAGGGTTTTTGCACTGGTTGAGAAGAGCAAGATTTCGGAGAGCAATTTCTCATTTGGACCGAGTGGGGGTAGGTATTTGTAGCGACTTGAAGGCGCGACCACACAACATGTGACCACATCCTTCTTACCAAAACATGAGGGCTGAACTGTGAGATGGCCACCGAAAGGCAGGTCGAAGGAACCTCCCTTTTTACCTGGTGTGATCTCCGCAATCATCCTGAAAGTATATAATAGTCTATGTAAGTATGATTACAATATACCTAACTGCAATGGTATTTAAATTGTATAAGGGGGGGGGTGCACCCAGTTCACAAGCATGTTGAAGTCAATATGTAGATAATAAAAACTGAAAAAAGGCTTGAAAATAAGGAACCTATATATAGGCCCTATAGCTCATAAGAAGTCGATAAAGAGCTGCTGGGCCCAACTAGGGGTCGATCCAATATTTATAAAAGAAAAAGCCACTCATAACTAGGTTATCTAAAACTATATGAAGACAAAGGACAGACTAGGTGTTGATGCCTTAACCAGTATAGCTGGTTGCTACCTTTTTAATGCTATTCATCAACTTATTATAGCAACATGGCTCTTTTTTTAGCCACACATTGGCACTCATCAAATTTCCTCAGCAATTTGTCTCTCTCCTTTTTTCCCACATATTGATAACAACAATTGTGTACTAGGTCATCACTATGGTCACTAGCTAGAGTATTAGACCCCCAGCATGGCTGTATGTAAACAAACCAGTACCAGACATTAGTCACTGAATATATACACACTTGATACAGTAGAGGTATCAATAGATATAGGGGGAGTGTGCTAACATGGCCAGGACTGACCTATGGCGTAAAGTCAGTATGGTATATACCTGGGTTATAATAAGCAAAGCATAATGATTTTAACAAATTGGTGCAATATTTCAAAAAAAGAAATGTGTACTTCTTGGTGGAATTCGCATATCATTGACTACAGAAATATAGCTATTCTGGTGATTTACAGCATCGTGTGAGGCTAAATGAATGAACACCTCATATTATAATATGGCAAAAGATAAATACACTAAAATCAAAGCAACGATCGGTAACAACCTCATACTATGTCGATACACAAGCATTTTTGACGAATTCCCCATAGAGATTGAATCCACCTATTTGAAGCTCGTAGGGTGACCATCCCAAGCCTTAATACAATACAAAACTTTATTAAAAGGAAACTGGTCATGCCAGTCTTTCCCCGTGCTTACACGGGAAGCACTTATTCAAACCAAGGTACTTCTAAAATGCACTGGTAAGGATGGTATTCTTAAAGAGGAAAGAACTCCAACAATACACTTTACATTTGGAGGTAAAATCACGTGAAAATCATGGTTGCATTAGTAAACCACCTCTTAAGGAATCACCCAAACTTCACGGTTAGCGTTTTTGTCAATATGGCACCAAAGTAGAGCTGACATGGAAATCGAGTGGGTTCAACGTTCACCATATAGTTTGGTATTAGCCTAGACAAAGTTAGCTCCAGGTGCCTTAAGAGGAATCATGTGTTATTAGCCCCTGGAGGTTTTTATCTGTCCATGTTCTAACACAGAGCTGATAAGACAGATGACTGTATACCTGTCTCCAGCCCAGCCCTGGAATTAAGCCTTTAACCCTTCAAGAGCCACATGATATGCCTCCTGGAGGCCATTTCTTAAGGCACTACGATCACTCACAGCCCTACGACTACGAAATGCCAATACTATTCCTATGGGGATTTTGGTACGACTTGAAAGGAGAAGTCGTAGGCTGTTAAGAAATGGCCTCCTGATTCTTAATCATTGGTTGTCATGATGCACCAATGTAGTGCTGCTGAATCTACTTGCTAGCATTACATTGGTGCATCATGATGCAAGAATGCAACCTTGGTTAGTAACTCCTTAGGGCATCATTGGTGCATCATGTCGACCTTATCCGGTGTATACACTCCTGAATGATTTGCGTGCTACTTATCAGAGCTACATTCATGCACCGTGATGATAGGTATAGGCATAATGCTTTGTATACATTATCTGATCTTTAGAGGGTTAAGCCCTCTCAATAGGCCAATCTGAGCATTAGCATGTATAATCTCAGGATAGACAAAGCTGCTGTTGACTATGTATAGTTTGCATATAGGGATACGTACATATTGCGTATATTTTTTATATACGTGGTGAAAACTTTATTTTGTTGTTGTATCTTCCTCTCCTGCGAAAGACTTCTATGTGATTGAATGGACAGGTCAGAGGGCAGCCCCCTCCCCCCGCCAAAAAAAAAAGAAAAGAAAAAGAAATTCCACATCTTCATCTTCTAAGAAAATGACAACAAACTAAATTGATGTCTACACTCTAAGATTGTCTTACATTTTCAGGGGAGCAAAATATAAGGATCGTATTAGCATTGATTTTGTCAAGCAAAAAGGAAATGGAGAGCAACATTGGAAAGTCATTCTTATCCTAAAATACAAAATATTACTGGGCGCACAAAGATAACCAGCTTTCTGAAAACTACTTTACTCCTCACATTATATCATTTATATTGTTAAATTTGAAATAAGAAAAATGTACTTGGTATAGGACGCCTCCCTCCAAATTAAAGGGGAAAAACGAGTATAAGCCATAGCTTTTAGAGCATCTTGGACACGGGGGGGTGAGGGAAAGTGGGTGGGTGGGTGGGGGACTAGGTAGCTGTAACACATTCCTATGGCGTCCCCGAATTTCTTTTCCAGCGTAGGGGGTGTGATTATCTCATAGAACCCAATGCTATTTGAATTTTGAAAATTTATTGAGAAAAAAGTTTTGATTTTTTTTAAAAAAATATTCAGAGCAATTCACAAACTCAGGGTGTGGCTTATACGATGGGTTTTACGATAGGTACTTAACAGTACTTGCGCCAGGAACATTTTCCCAGCATGGTATATTGATGCGCTTTTAATGCATCATGTCCATTGGTCGTCATGATGCACCAATGAAGTGTTGGCGAGACTGCTCGCTAGCACTTCATTGGAGCACCATACCGACCTTCAGGGACTTTGTGTACCAATCCCGTAGGCCAGGTATGCATAATGTATGAATGTAGCCCTGGCGAGTCATTCACCAGGGCTGCATTCATGCATCATGACGACCAATGGGCATGATGCAGTAATGGACCAGCGGCCATTAAGGGGTGATCACCAAAAGGAAGTGGAACCATGATTGCACAAGTCAAGCAGACCAACATTTCTGGTATTTACACCGACACTAGGCAAATAAACTTTTCACTCTGAAGCCAAATGAAGGCCTGAAATGCTAACACCGTACGCTACCTGATTGAATCATTATCACATGTACCTACAACACACATTTCAAATGAGGAAATCTAAACTTGGTGAGATATCAATTTGAAATGATATAAGCGAATATTATCAAATTTACTGATGAAACCAGTGACATACCCATTGGATTCCGGTCCCTCTGTACTGTCCATATTGCCCTTGTTGAGTAGTTTGATTAAGAAGTCTTAGTCACTGCCTTAGTACTGTAGTGTATGAGTTTATGTGTACCAGTACATGGATAGCAACACCTGAGTCTGACATAGACTTAGGGCACTTAGCATAAAGCAGAGTGCCTTTCTGTAGGCTCTAGAACCCAACTTCTCTCTCTCTTGAAATTCTTATCACTGAGAGTTAGGCCCTTTGATCTGCACTTGTGATACAGATATAGTGAAAGGAGACTTCCCCTTTCACAAAATAAAGTGTCCTCTTGTATAGCCAGGTCTGTACAGTAATCCAAGACAAGATCCAACAACGCCTAGGGTCTATTCACCTGACTGGGGAAATATCTGTAGTCGAGAGTTGTTGTTTTTTTCTTCTTAATATTAAAATTACACAGGTTTGTGCAGGTTTGCCTGTATTTGGTATCTAATTGGTGTATTTTACTATAACACAGTAGTCATGTAGAGTCCATGGTGCTACTATATACACTCGGTTCTAACCTGAATGAATGTAGCCCTATGGAACATAGCATACCCAGCACCTACCCACACACTACCTTATTAGAAGAACACTATACATTCCACCTCTAGTGTGGACCTAGGTAAACACACCCCACCCCTACACACTCCTACCACCACTCCAGTACTCCTCCAGGTGTGGCACCAGGGTCACAACATGAACTAAGCCATTCCTCCTAGGTGTAAAACAGAGGATGCTGCTTTACTGTAAGGCTTGGTGGTACCTAGGAATCAAGCGTTAAAGCCTGGATGAGGCTCTGGCTTCACAAAATGGTATCTCCTCCAGGTGCTATACTCAGGGGCCTGTATGTCCTCCTGTATGTGACTAAATGCCTTCTGTTATCCTGCTTAAGGAGTGTGGAGTTGAGCTGATAGAGACCCCTACTGGTGTGTGGGCACACTACTGGGTATGCATGTAGGATTCTGGGGTGGGGATAGGGGGTGGGGGGGGTTGTGCTGCTTGTGTATTGTTGGGGTGTAAAGGGACGCTCTTTAGGGTTTGCTAGAACCGCAGTATTTAATAAGCCCCCCCCCTGCTCAAAAGGCTGGGAAGAATTAGGATAATTAGTTCTAACCTAATCAGATTAAGCAGCTTTAAAGCAACTGTAAGAATGATCTTAACCCCCCCTAAAAAAAAGAAAGAAAGAAAAAAGAAAGAAAGAAAAAAAAAGCCAACCCATGGTTCCAGTGCTACTGCATTTTACTTACTGTTAAATAAACTTCAGTCAACTCTACTGATCAAGTCGAGAATGGTGGTCTCTTAACCTCCTCACCCTTCTAACCTTTGGAAATGCCGTTTTTTGGACAAGAAATGTTAACCCTTTGAATGCCGCTAATACAGGAGTGCATCATGCCCATTGGTCGTCATGATGCTCGTCAGCACTTCTTTGGAGCATCATGCCGACCCTACGAGCCTGATACATATATACTCCCGGACTTCATTGGTGCATCATGACGACCGATAGGCATGATGCACTCCTGCATCAGTGGCCTTTAAAGGGGCCCTGGCATGGTAATGCATGCCAGCATTAAAAAGTCATGTGACGACCCCTTGACCAATCAGAGCGCCGCGATTTTTCCGCTGGTTCCCGCGATTTTATGATCACTCTTTGAACCGGTACCTATGTTGTAAGTTTGCGGTGCTAGCCCCCCTTTAGAGGGTTAACCCCCTCACCCGCCTAACTTTTGGAAATGCTGTTTTTGAGCAGCTATAATACGTTGTAGGGGCAACATATTATAGCTGCTCATAACTGCAGTACTTTGTAGTTTACAAGCCAGCCCTGTAAGGGTGCTTAACGTCGACTCGTTTGAAGTGTATCAAACCTGTGTAATTGGCACCATGATACATGAAAGATTCAGCAATTTCGAGTTATTCACCAAGGCTGTATTGCAATATCATGGTAACAAAGTGGTAAAGCGCATTAATACAAGTTGCGGTACTTGAAGGATTAGGATTGAAATGATGACAGAATTGTAGGTTATGGTAAAATGACTGCGGTATAAGGGAGTTACACTGTAAAAGAAATGTCATCAAAATAACAGTGAAATCCTTGTCCGAAATTCGCCAAAGATCTGTTATTATTTTTACAGAGATTCCTTGCACCACCATACTGCCATCTGGGGCTTCATTTTAGGAACTACACTTCAATGCAATATGATAAAGGTGGTTCACTGTTCAGTTTTACTGAGATCTCTGGTAGATTCAACAGTTATTTTTAACAGTGGTTGCACAAATCCACACAATACCATGTAAGGAGGGCTTTCATCTAGGAGCATGATCCATACCTCACATGTTCATGGCACTATGATATAGAGTAGGGGACAAATGTGTATGGACCACTGGGCAAATATGACATAAGTGTAGAGGGGTAGTTAACTGAACAAGTTGCTTTGACTTGTGCAATTGCTCCATGTCTATACCATGGTCATCCAGTCCAAGGTATCCACCAATATATGTACTAGTACAGCAATTTCTGTACAGTGTTGGAGGTCTAATCTATATTATGCATGACCTGTGCAGCATTGTAGGTTTATAGTAGATTATGCATGACCTGTGCAATATCTTATTACTACAGGTAGCAGGGGCGTAGGAAGCAAATTTTCATTGGGGGGGGGCAGGGGTCTCGGTTGGGGGGTCTGCTATATTTTTATATAGGCTTATTTAGGGAACCTCCTCATTATTGGGGGGGGCAGGCCCCCTGGCCCCCCTTTTCCTACGCCCCTGGGTAGATACTACAAGTTAGTAGTATTTTTGGACTGATAATGCATGTCATGGGTGGTAGTGCAGGACCCATATTGGCACTACATGAAATTCAGTAGATTAGAATGACATGTGCACTTCTGTAGGGACTAACACCAATAAAAGACAATTTAGACAAAGCTATCTATCCCCTGTGAAAATTTCAAATCAGATCTTTCAGCAATGACTTTAGCAGGCAATGGAATAATACCATAAGAGCATTTAGTCGAACCCACATGCCAGTGTAATACCACATGTGACTGGCAATAATCAGCCAAATCTATACAAAGATGCATTTTGCACAAAGTGATTCCTTCTGTCTACCATTCAAGGAATGTTATAACATAATTGCCATTCAGCAGTGCATGTGGTTTGCATTAGAAAACATCATGAGTCAATGCATTCTAATCTGGTTGATATTTAGCAATTATCAAACAGCGAAGTGACAAACTACATGATATGAACATTCCTAATTGTTAAGAGTCGATTCTCACAGAGTTGATAAAAATATATTACAGAAAAAACATTTGAAGTAAGACTGACATCTGGATAGTTATATTATTACCATAATCTCCCGCGTAGAAGGCGCAGCTCGCGTAGAAGGCGCACCCCCAACTCAGAGAATGGCTTTTCACGTAGAAGGCGCACTTACCTCTTCTGGATCAATTCCTGGAAAAACCCGCATATAAGGCGCCCCCCAACTCACAGGGGGGCTGTTTCGCGTAGAAGGCGCCCCCCTCCCCACCCCCCCCCCCCACCCTCACTATTGTACACCTCCCGGTCTGCCGCGGTGCTGGCGCTATGAGTTCAAGCTGTCATCGGCACACGGTCGGCTTGAACCCGCTGAGCGCCCGTCGACACCTCCCGGTCTGCCGCGCTGCTGGCTATATGAGTTCAAGCTGTCATCGGCACACGGTCGGCGTCAAACCCGCCGAGCAAATCTACACCAACCAGGCTGCCACGCTGCTGGCTATATGAGTTCAAGCTGTCGTATAAGGCGCACCCCCAACTCAAGGCAATTACCCTCCCGCGTATAAGACCCAGCAGCATTTTGTTTGGCGTAGAAGACGCGCCTTCTACGCGAGAGATTACGGTAAGACCCTCTGGGTTGGGTTTGGGACATTAAATTTATACCTTATTAATATAAATTTATGTTTCTCTTCACAAACTAACAATGTCACACCGGTCAGGACCAGAACATTAATTTAAATTAATCGACCGGTTGTCAATCCTGATTCAAGTTCGAAATTATTTTGAACAAGGCGTAATGAAGCATTGCAGATATATAGTTATAGGTCTAGATTTTTGCTGCTTGGGAGTAGGAGTGGTGTTCATGTCATCAGGCTTAAGACCTGTTGGCATACCTGAGGTAGAGTTTATGGGGGTCTGTACACACGGAGCCTATTGCTGGTCTATGACTGTGTGTGTGCATTAGATCAAGCCCCACACACCATGTACATACACTATAAGTTAACCAGACATGCCGAGTAAACATGGAGTCACAGGGCTACATAATAAGCCATGGAGAGTATCAAGTCTTAACCATGAGGGAAGGTATATTTTGTGTATATTTCCAAATTGAAAAGGTTTTAAAATGGTCATATTGATTCCAAATGTATGGCTAGATTAAGCCTTGTACTTGAACCGATTCACTAGTGATCATGATTTTATTCCCATCATGATTAAATGATTTGAACAGATCTATAACATACACTAACTGAAAAAAACAAACAACTAAAGCACTTTATTTCAGCCCAGCAGTTCCACAACACCTCCCCCCACCCCCCAATACACAGAATCGAATAAAAACCACTATTTACATCTATCATTCATGTACAGTAGAACTTGGTTGACATTAATTCACAAGATGCTACGATAGCATACTGCCCCCTCCATTTAAATTGCATTGGGGGGGGGGGGATGGTGTCTGAACCATAACATTATAATATTTGCCCACACAAATCATCGCATTGTCAGATCAGCCCTGCCTAGTCTCATGTGACTCCTTGTAAAGGCATTGTCATTTTAGGACATTCAAATAGTAGGCTCTTCTACTGTTGCAAAACCTTGTGGAATAACCCCCTGATGGCTCTAATCCCCCATGACGGTCTGAGCATGCCCTCCCTAACTTACAACAACTTAGTGTTTAGCAAACTCCTGCTGGAGTGTGGCTCTGGGTTAAATAAAGCTGGCCTTACAGCTTAGGCCTTTGTCAGAAAGCTAGTTTCAGCTCACTTCGTCCTGCTCAACAAGGCATGTAAGCCAAGCAAAGCCTTTAAATATGATATTTGGGCAACTCTCAAGCTTTTTCACTCTATGCAATGTTGAGGAAATGTTTATGGTATCTTATCATTATCAATTCAGCCTTTTCCTCAGTATGAGACAACGTTTCTAAAATGCAACAATGCTCCCCGAGTAAAAAAGAATTAACAGAAACAACCGATGTCATCAAGAGCTGCTTATACCAAGCACCATTCCCCATGTGTGAGACCTATCATACTGAGTGGTTCCAATCAATGTAATAAATTTAGTCCTCAGTTTTCAGGCAATGTTACCAAAAGCCTGGCACTGATTTTACATTGGCCTTTGTATATATTAGGTGTACCTCTTAATCAACTCCACAACCATGCTAAATGGTAAACCTTTAAGAACCATGCTTTGACATATGTTTTAATTTTACTTCATGATGCACCAATGCAGCTCTGGTGAGTCTACCTGTGAGCACCGATTTGGTGTATCATGCTGACCTTGTGGAAGGGCACTGACTCTGTATAGGGTGCATGGATGTGTAGTCTTGGTGACTAGTCTTGCCAGGGCTGCTTTCATGCACAACTGGGACAAATGAGCATCACGTTTTGATGCACCACGCTACCATCAAGGGTCTCTATTCAAAAAGGGTATCATGCCCACTGGTCAGCATGATGCACCAATGAAGTACTGGCCAGTGAGTCTGCTTGCCAGTACTTCATCGATGTACCATATCGAGCGAGTCCAGCAGGTGATATACCTTCAGCCTACAAGGGGTTAAGATTCAAAGGATTAATGTACCGCATAAGCTCAATCTGTAAGGGCTATAGAGACTAGACGTATACTTAAATATATGTGTAAGACTAAGGTCCAGCCTGTTAGAGCCACATTTACTGAGGAACCCAATGAAACAACAGTCTGTTCATTATAACTTGTCTAAGTGCAGCATTCCTAATCCAAATCAATATCAATTAAGTTGTGATCAGATTTTCTTGGCTGCTCCCCCCTTATTTACATAAAGCTTTGCAAACAAGAAATGCGGTTGTGACCGCGTAAAAAACGCCTCCCGCCGCTAATGTCGGTATACCAGTGTTTGATGACATGTCTCATAAAAGCAGACATAAAGAAGATTTCACAATTATCAATTTCTCTATTCAGTAATTTTGTATTGTGAGACCTCATCACATGGGGCAAATGCAATCATCATAGCGCACTCCCGTACCGCTTCGCGGTACCGCCGCGTAGCGGCGTGGGAGGCGCTAAAAATAGGCAGCTGAAAAGCATTTTGATACAACTAGTAGTAATCTCTTTATAAACTGTTGGTGAATTCGTTTTAAACAGACTGGGATTCAGAGTTTCAGAATAAGCCCTATAAATGACGAAAAATCACAACAAGCCCAAGTTCTAGAAACGCTAGAGGTCATACAGCTATGCTTCATAGTGAGTGTCAACATTAAATTAAAAGAATGCCATTGCTATGTGTGATTTTGTTTTACCTGTGAATGGATGGCAAGTTGTCCAGTAAATCCCAAATCTAGGTCGAGGGATGATATCAAATGCACCAGCTTGAAAATGAAGCCTTGGCTTGTTCAATATAGGCAAGCTACTAGCTTGCAAAAAAATCACCTGCTATAGCTTTTCTTCCAAGTCTGCAGCAAAGGGATCTCTTTCCAATACATGAATATCAATGGATACTAAGGTGTCAGCGGGCTCTTATAATGTATTGTATATGAGTTATGACTCATAGAATATCCAGCATTATATATACTATCGTGAAATCTTAAACCGGATGTTTTCAGATTACATCGAGTATTTACCAATAGCACCGCTAATTGACAGACATGGTTCACTTGGTGTGAAGACAATTTTGGCACCATGCAATAAGCAGGGATTTTGTGACGGTTTGACGCAAGGAGGAAATCCCCAGACGTTTCCGGTTGTGAAGGTATATATACTTCTGAGCACTTACTGGAGTGATTTAAACCCATGTGAACGAACTAAATGTGAACTGCACTGAAAAAATATTTAATGGGCAGCTTTTAACTCGTCAGATTTAACTTGTTAGCCCCAGCACCTGCCTGGTAATGCTCAAACATTATGGATGGATCGACACAAACCGTGCTACCAACGGGGCATCATGGTCTCTCCAAATCATACAGGGAATATCCACTCGTAGTGTTTGAGAAACGACCCCCTGCCATGGATTCTGCATTGACCCAGGGGCTGTTGTATATCAGACGGCTTGCTTAGGTGGTCTAAAGTAGTCAGTATGAGGACCCCTTATACTTCACTAGCTGTTTTAAATCTTTTCAGTGTTTCAGGAATATGGTTATGATGTAGTTCTCACCTCCTTCTAAACACCCACATAAGCCATCCATGATGAGGGCACAACCTATGTAAGGAGCTCAGGATTTGAGTCAGGATTGGGTGTCATGGCACAAAACCTGCATTGGAAAGTTATTTTTTGTTACTGCATTCTTGAATCTTCATCCTGGTCAACTGAGGCCAAACGATAAGCCGATTTCTATAGATAACAATCGAAGTGTTTATCCATAGAGCATTTGAAAAAAAAAATGTTTCTTAAGAATAATCACATGATCTGAGATGCCAAAATACCTGGAATAGAAGCGCAGTTTTTACACGATAATGAACCCTGGGTGCGCCGTAAAGGATCAACCAAACTTATTGTTGGGTCAATCATGCTCTTTTTTTTCTGTAGAAGAGAAATAATGTGCCAGAAATTAAGTCCTAGTTATGTCCCAAGTTTTCGTGCGAGCACAAAAATCTACTATACCCCTTTGGTAAAAAATGGGCAGTCCATAAAGGGTTAGAATTTGGCTTCCTGGTGCACACTGTATCTATTACTAGTATCTGAGGGACGTATGTCTAGATGAGCTCTCATTATAATTACATCCTCATTAGCACCCTAACCTATAACATGTTGCTCGGGAAGTAGAGTTTATTGCCCTTTCTCTATCGCAATACTATCACTAATACAGTAGGTCTAGATAGTGAGCATTGCTGTATGATATGAACTTAGACAGGCCGTCCGTGCATGCATTATGAGTCCTGTACATGGTTATGCTTCATCTACTGGGCTAATTTATAACAAGTCACCATTTACACCTACCATGTTAGATTTAGCTGCCAATAAATGGGTCAAGAATTCTCTGACTCAAGGGGCTTAGCTCTATATATGGGCCAAGAATTCTATACATCAAGCTCTATACCAAATTTGACTTAAAATGGGCCAAGAATTCTCTGAAACAAGGGCTCAGCTCTATACTAAATTTGACTTCAAATGGGCCAAGATATGTCTGCGTCAATGACTTAGTTCTATACCAAATTTCTCAGTGTGTGATTAAGTCTTGGGCAGAAAAATCCTTATGGAGTTCACAGGAGGTGGATGTCAATCTAGGCCACTGATTGGTTCCCGTTATTAGTAACCGTGGTGATATTGACCTGTCACCACTAACAGCGGCAACCTTCAAAGTCAGCCCTTCATATGTTATGAAGTAGATAAACACCATTACATTGTACATTAATACAGGTAAATTAGCTGAGTACATGTAATTATTATTATATCACTACACTAATAAGTGTTATTGATTCTCTCTAGGAGGGTCGGGCAGTGCTCACTTCTGGGAGCTGTGGTCAGGTATAAGTATGGGGGGGATTGATGAAGTCTTCCCCTAGCTTAGAAACACTGCATCATCTAACTATCTCTATTAAAGTTGTATTATATAGCGTCTTAATAAATTTATAAAATGCTATCAATTTCAATGTGTCATGTTAAATGGCAGTTATTTATTTATAATCACAAATGAATAGACTTGTAAGGGACATCAGTTAAATGTTAAACTTCCACCTTGGTACCCCGTTATATTCTGTTTTACTGCACAACCTAATGTCAGGCATCACTGCACAAACCAATGATCATCCACGTGTGGTTATCACTGAGAAACCTCTACTAGTGCACATACAGTATTAGCCTTGAGTGGCCAAAGAGTCCCAATGATTATATCGACAACAGCGTGCTGCCATCTGGAGTCTGTGACACATACTACTGACAACCTTAGTATCTATTCTCATGCCAATACATGTAACATGAATACATGCGTATAGTGTAGGAATTATTGCTCTGGAAGGAGATATGCACTTTCTTTTTTGTGTGTAAACGTCTTTCATAATTATTACAATAAATGACGTATTTCAACATCAATTTTTCGAAGTTTGTGAATACTATAATATTATGTTATAGTCATTTGGAGAAATGGTCCTTATAAGTTATATTATGTATGGCAATACACTGTACAAACAGTTCTCCTCTCAAACAACTGGAGGGTCTTGCCAAATAATAAACCTGAACCAAAAATTAAAACGTGCACGTTTTGGTATTGCCAAAAGAATTCTCGTCAGACTGGGAAGGTAAAACGTGCATGTTTCTTACTCTATTCAAAAAGTGTTTTACATACATTCCAAGGTAAAACTATTTGTCAACACTGTGAAAACGAGGTAAACCATTCATATTTTGCTCAGTTCTCTCTGAAAATATTTAATAGGTTCTTCCTCGTTATGTTTTGGCAAGACCCTCCAGAGGGTGCTACAGATTGCTCCTCACGATATAACTCGTTCTTTGCAGCCTGTGCCATGGATGGTCTGCTGCCCAGGAGATATTGGGTATTGGTACTGAGATTCAACAATATTGAGATTTATCCAAAGAGCAGCACTTAATTCATATCCATACCAGATTAAACAATCGCATTCAATGTGTTCTTGGCTTTATAAAAGAAGCACCCAAACCCCGTTCCGAGGCAATTGCTTGATTGGCTTTGTTTAGGTTGAGCTAATTGGTAAAGAAATAGCATCCTGTGAGACTGGGAGGCTTTTCCATTGGTAAAAGGTAGGGCAGATGTTCCTATATTGACGATGAAGAATTGTATGATAAGAATAGGGTTTACTCTTTAAGGGCCGCTGGTACATTCATGTGGCAGGTCTAGTGTTAACATGATGCATGACTACAGTCCTGATGAGTCAGCTAGTACAGTCATGTCTCACTTAACCGGCCACCTCCGTTTCTGATAAAAATTGACTGGTTCCTGAATCGACTGGTTCTTTGAATCAGAATTACAATAGAATATAATGGCTATAATTCAATTTGTCAGGGTGATTAGTGGCTGGTTAGTGAATCAGCTGACTTTTTGAAAACCGATATATTGAGACATGACTGTAGTGGTGAATCCATCAATTCAATATCAACCCTACAAAGTTGATAAAGGGTTTTCCTTATAGTCAGCATAATGCATAAATAAGCCTTGGGAATGTGACACCCCTGCAGGCCTCCTGCATATTGATGACTAATGACCGTGATACTTTGATGCGTGGTATGAGATAGGTATATTAGTGCACACTTACTTGGATGGGTCCTCCCCCACTGCCCGCCGGAGGGCGCTCCCACTGGAGCCCTCTTGACGAGCCCGTGACCTTGTCATGTCGTCCCTGCAAAGGAAAGGACAAATGTTAATATCATTAAGGACAAATGACACTGATGAGATGAGAACTGTTCACAGTACAATAATGTGGTTCAATAATGTTAGATGTATTCATGGAAAGAGTCATACAATAGGCTCATAAATAGCCTGCATTTCCTCATAACCCAGATAGCCCTACTGTCCTACATGTAGGACGCCTATGTGACGTCATGGGAAGAGGTCTATATCCACAAGTAAACTTATGGATATGGAAGTAAAATGTTACATCCTATAGTTCTAGGCCCAAGGCTTCCAAAAATGTTCCATGCGGGTATTCTTAGGTACTTTTATGACATTACACACATGTCCCAAAACACCTATTACGTAGGAAATTACCTTCCGGTAAAGATTTGGACCTTTTCAGAGGAGACAGACACCCAAAGTCCTACTGTCCTACATATAGGACGGTGCTAATCTCTGGATCCGCTATAGATAAAGCTTTGAAATTTCTTGTATGGCATAAATGGCCATATATAAGCGTATTTGTCAGTTTCTGGCACTCTTGTACAGGAATTGTGGTTTCCATGGCAACCAAAGGAACACAAATTTCAAAGGACAGTAGTCCTAAGTCCTACTGTCCTTCATGTAGGATGGTGAGCAATCCCTCATATCTCTAGACACAGTGCAGGTAAAGGTCTAAAGTTTTGTACAGGGCATATTTGGTCATATATCAGTCTACTTACCAATTTTAAGCACTCTATGACAAAAATTGCCACTTAAGGGTTATCTGGGATAAAGAGCATACATTTCTTTCTTGTCCCTTTCTTGTTTTGCAATAAAAACTGACGCGAACTAGATCTTCGAAAAGGGACCTTATTTCAGGGTGAATAAGATCGCTTTCCCCAGTCCGAAAGTTTAGCAATTCGTGCGTCATCCTTTGTTATAGTTGGTAATACAGTTGTGTTTACTGACTCTCTATGTATATATGCAGCAGCAGAGATGTTAAATCGGCCACTGACTTTATGATTAAAGCATGGATTCCACTGAAGCCGATAGTTGTCCGATTTTGTCGTCGGGTTGCATCGGGGACACATCGGGCAGCATCGGGAACTATCGGCCAGCTATCGGGCACTATCGGACAACTGTCGGGCAACAATCGGGCTCAAATCGGGTTCTGTGGAAGAGCTCTATTTTAAGCATCGGAAACCATTGGGAACCATCGGAAAGACGTCGGGGATGGTCCCGACAGGTACCCGATTTTTTCTAACTGATTAGAAAAAATCGGGTACCCATGCAAAATCGGCCCGATAATCAATACTTTTATGATTTTTATAAAAGAGGAACATTTATTTACCCAGGAACAGACTCAGCATGTATATATATATAGTAAATCATTGATTTTTATCACCAATATCGTGAACAATTTCATTTTTTCCTTGGTGGAAGAGGTCAAAAGAGTGAGATTTGTGGCTGAAAATTCTCCTATCGGGCTGCCATCGGCCCGACAAAAAATCGGGCCGATAGGGAGCCGATACCCTAAAACGATGCTATCGGCCAACTATCGGCCCGACAAAATTGAGGGTTTTGGTGGAATCAACGCTTATGGCATAACTTTTACCAAAAGAATCGTGACCAAAATAATAAAGAAAGCGTGCAGAAAAACATATAGAACCTACCACAACCACAATAGTATCAGCCATCTTTATACCTATACCTGGTCAGTCTTCAAAGGTTCTCATGTGTCAACAAAGTGAATCCTTAAACCAATTGAACAGAACTGACTAGTGATTGACCAGGGAGATCAACCCCTAGGGAGATAATCCCCCTATAGGATTTAATACCAGCTTTAGATACGTAGGAGCTATTTTGTGTATAATTTCTATCATGAGGATTGATATATTTTTGATGTGGTATTAATTTGATTACCTCTAATACCTTAAATCCTAAATCTTAGTCTTGGGTATTTATAGAATCATACATGAGTCATATTAGTGAATAAATCATGGATTGTTGCCCCACTCCTTTGATGACGTATGAGGACATGTGACGTCAGAGAATTGGGTTGACTTTATCCGAAATGAAGAAACAACAAAAAACATCTCTAACTCGTTCTGTGTATACCCAACATAACGGTAGTAAACAATACAAGTTCACAAAAACGTGTTTCAATTCGGCGGGGTTATTCTTTTTTTCTTTTTCTCTCTTTCTTTTCTTTCCTTCTTCTTTTCTGTTTAGCTTGATGTACTCATTTACCTTCAATTTATACATATTAGTTGTCTTTTTTTTCTTTTGTTGTTTTTGTTTACTTTCTTTATTTTTTTTCAAGACAGTCTATTAATGTACATTTCTTAATGGAGTATATATCCAACCAACGATGCTCCTTTTCTCTTTTTTTATATGCTATTTCTGAACTGATGTTCTAAAATGTATAAGGATAGCATATCCTGATGAAATTGGAAAAAGCAAAGCTACAAATGTTATGAGATATTATCTGATTCATAATAATATCATTAACACAAGGATCAAAAGGAATTGATGCCTATCAACAATACAGGACATCACTCTTTAGGTAAGATTTCGTCCTCATCTGTTAATGTCTCTCTCTCTCTCTCTCTCTCTCTCTCTCTCTCTCTCTCTCTCTCTCTCTCTCTCTCTCCCTCTCTCTCTCCTTGATTAAACTCCTACTTGTAATAACTATTTAGCCAAATAGATAATTATATTCAACAAAAGCTCAAACTCAAACGCTTCATGTTTTTGACCAGTTGGAATGGCTTTAACAGTGAGAGTGATATTACTGTTATCATACATAATACTGGACCAATCAGCCAACTGATACTGTAGTTTTAGATGTCTGAGAGAAGGTTGTTTGACAGTTTGTCATAAAGTAGATTTGCCTTGAGTCGGACGCATACATTTATACCGAACGTATAATGAATGCTATAAGCATTAATCCCCTTTTTCTTAAATATATGACAATACTTCAATTGCATTTAAAAAATAAAATTGAGCTTAAAAGTTACAAATACAAGTGCCAATATAAAAGCATGTATTGGACTTTAGGTGAATCTACCCTCTACCACTCCCCTACCACAAACACATCTTCTTCTTAATACTATGAAAGTGGTTAACCCTTAAGACAGCCAAGTGTTTACAGTTGTGAATATTGGAGGTCTTAACCCTTTAAGGGTTTGCTATAATATCATCATACTGGTCCCAGATTTAATTTCCCCTTCCAGCTACGATGCATCAATGCAGTGCTGGTGAGTAACATTACTGCATTATCCTCTTGGGAGTGTATCAACCATACAGTGTCAATCATGATGCATAAATGCAGCACTATATATCCACCAGGGCTGCATTTAAGCATCATGGCATGGTCATATTTTTCTTGCTACATTATGCGTCCGTATATAAAGGGTTAAATCAGGTGCTATCTACTTATACACGGTGATATGGCACTAATAGGCCTAGTTTAGTACCTCAACACTGACTAAATTCAGTTTCAGTTTGAGTGACATTTTTCTAGTACCCAATAATACCTTGTTGGAGTGGTCTTGTAAATAACACATTGCTACTGACACGTTATATGAAGTCCTCTTGTACTTTGCACATATTCTGCTAACTGCAATTATATCTTGGCCTAAGTATGTTAGATTTTAGGGGACAGCTGGAGGGGATCACTGTGGTTGAATGATATGTGGTATGGTTTGAAGAGGCGAGATCGTAAAACTTTTGAAATAACCCACCCAAACCACTGACTAGAGTTCATTTTGGTGTAACCTTGTGAGGCTTTCCTATCAGCCACATTGCTAGGGTCTCTAGATAAGGATATTACAAGGAGCTAAACATTCATAAAACACTTTGTAATAATGTTCTGTAGATGTGGCAAAATCACAAGGGTCGTTTTCTTATCCAACAACTAAAAGCCTAGCACAAGTGGTGAGAACTCGAGTACCCCATTTAATTCACATATAAATTGCTGGGTTTTTTCTATTGCGATTTTAAAGCACATCAATTAGATGTTCCTTTTTTCTGCTGAATTGACTATGTAAGATTGAAACTCTGATGCCAATTGGCTAGCTATAATTATATGTCCCTATAGTCCATGTATAACTGATGAAGATGGATGGAGGAAATATATATGTGGCATGTTTTAGGTCTAGGCCCGACAAAATCCCCATGAAATGAATAATCGGGGGCATTCTTCGTTATAACTGTCATAATCCAGGCTTTAGGCTATTTTCTTTGCAGATCAATGCGTAGGAAGCAAGCCAATGATCTCAGCCAAACCTGATTGAAACCAAAGTTGTAGGTAATGCCAGTCTCAAAGACTCTTTCTTCGGGAACCCTCTCTTCATCCACACTTCTTCTTGATTTAGACAACTATTAAATTTTGATGCCTGTATTCGGTTGTCACATATGAGTAGAACCCTCTCCTAATCGATGGCATCGATTCTAAAGGTACCCTGATAAACGGATAACAGCTAGCTCTACTGTTTGATACAAGATAAAGAGTGCATTTGTACAAGATGGAGAAGCTATTTTCTTCAACCAGAACTGTTAATTGCACTCCTAGATAGTAGCAAAGGCCTGCACTCTCAGCCCCAATTGTAAATGGGCTATAAAGACCACTGTAGTGGGTACAGGGCAAGACACTGTTGGGCCATTTGATTTGTGCTGACAGCAACTGCTACTGTTTTTCAAAAAAAAAATAGAAGCAATCTACTGCAAAAAAAAAGCTTGCCCTAGTCTGACAGTGTGCTGGTATGGCATCCACAAAATATGCATTGGTCTCAGAAACCCTTTGAATTCTGCTGAAGCATATATTCGTTGGCATACCAGCGCCAATGGATCAAAATCAAATCGCACATCATGGCTAAGATCTTTTACAAAATGAAATTACCGAATGAAAAATAATATATATATAGCTCTCACTGGGAATGGAAAATCATAGGGAAATGTTCTCTCTGTTTGAGAGTTACTTGACAATTCTGCGGATAATTCTTCTGCGTCTCACCTCTTTTCCCGGTTGCGCCGGGTGATTTTGACTTCGATCCTCATAATGGCAATCTAATCTGCTATGTTTTCAATGATTAGTTCCTCCTTACAACTTTCTGGTGCAAACAGTCCAGATTGGCATTAATATCTCACTTTCACAGAATCTGCTCTCTCGTCAGAATTATAGAATCTATATCCACATCTTTACTATAATCTGCATAAGTCCAAGGGAATAGTATAATATGCCTCCTTGTCCGCCACCGGTAGGTCACTATGCTTGTGGTATAGGACTTTCACTATTCCTCCAGTACATGTGTTAATGGTAGAGGATATTAACAACTCCTCCAGTATATAAATGTACATGTATATACAGTGCCTCTAACCCTTCCTCCTGCTGGTAAGGGTGTAGTTCATATACAGGTCCCACCTGCATGGGCCTGCTCTCAAGTCCCTAACCTATGCCCTATATCAACAGTATAAGGTCTATACTGCTGTGCTCAGGCCTTAAGCTGTGCTAATTTAGGATAGTATACTTTCAATGTTACCACACAGCTGATCCTATATCAGGATTATCCATTGATTACCCTTATAAAAAAAGGTACAAATGAAGGCTAGAGTTTCTTCTATCCATCTGTATCCATTATAGAGTCAACGTCCTCCTCCTGTCCATATGATTGTGTTTAGAGCCTCATGTATTATGAATAAAGGAATTTTGCTCCAGTGTATTTTATATATACACCTCCTGTGTATTGGTGTCTCCAGGTGCTGAGCCCTCCGTGAACTGCTAATGTGTACACTTACACTCCCCGCCCACCTGCGTGGTACACTCCCCCTGGAGAGGCTGATCTTAAGTGGGATTAACACTTAGATCTTGAAGTTTATTATCCAGATAAAACTTTAATATGAATTATATACTTCATCCAATCCATACATGGGAAAATGCTTATTGGTGGTTGAATATATATATCAGTGTCAATGATATATCACAGTCTTAACTTTCTTGAAGCAGCGTCCTGTTGTTCTTGTTGAATTCTATGGACAGATTGAAGACAATACTCTTTACTATTTCCATGAATCCGTATATCTTAGCACCAGTACTATTTTCATAATATTTTCCAGTGTGGTCTGAGGATGGATACATATGGACTCCGGGCCTGTCCTTGAATATGACAAGATTGTGTCATGAGCCCACCCCTTACATTGAACAACTGACCATTGACCAGTAAGGGCGTAATCATTACTTAAACAGAGGGGGTGGGGTGGGTGGGTGTAATTCCGTTAATAGAAAATTCTCTTATCCCCTCTCTTTACCACATTTCCATTTAACAAAGTCCATAGATCCACCTTTTGCCCACATAAAATGTCGACGTTTTGTCTAAAAGGAAAAACATTGTAAAGTCTTCAAAAGGGCTCACAATTGTTGAAGCTTTATTCAGCCGAGCACTCCTATTGGTAAATGATGGCCATTCCCTATCAGGAGGGGCACCACCTCATGCTGATGCCCCCTCCAGAGCAGTTGTTATGGCAACACAGGGGTATTGTTTACAAACAGCTCACTCAGTACTGCTAATGTGAACACGAGGTCAGTCCAGCTTCCGGTGAGGCTTCCTGTTTACTTCTATATGTAAGGTCAGAGGGTGAACCTGGGTTTGCTGGTTCCCCCAATTTTCTACCTGTGCATGGGCACCCCAGGTGGACAAAGGAGACTGGGGACAAGAGCTGGTTACTGAGGTACCCCTCTTTGATCCTAGGCCCTTCACGGGTGGCAAAGGAGACTGGGGACTAGAGCCTTCACTCCCTCTTACTACTACTATGCCTAGGATTGCCTCTGCTTGGCGACAGTCTCTCACACTCTTCAATCCTTGGTGAAACCGTGAATGTGAAGTGTGCCGGAAATGAGAGGCGTGTGATTACCAGGCAGCAGTGTTAAATATCGTCTGCTCTGTATGTTTTGGCGGGAAAGCTTTAAACATTGCAGCCAGGTGTTAAACCTAGGATCTGACTAGAGATGGCTACATAGGTATCGTATTCATATTGTGACAGCAGGACAAATCCTTTAAAGGCCGCTGATGAAGGAGTACATCATGCCCATTGGTTGTCATGATGCAGTAATGAAGCGCTGGCGAGACTGCTCGCCAGTACTTCATTGGAGCATAATGGCGACCCTCTGGGGTTGACACATAAACTCCCAGAGGGTCGGCATGATGCTCCAGTGAAGTGCTGGTGAGCAGACTCACCAGCACTTCATTGGTGTACCACCCTGACTAACGGGCATGATGCATTAATGCATCAGCGGCCCTTAAAGGGACTACCCTCATTGCTAATTCAGTCCACTACCCTAGTTTGGTTTGTATAAGGATGTCTTTGGATGAGTGCCTGTCTTGAAGTTGAAAGAGCGAGAGGGTAGAATAGCATCGAAATTGAAAAATGCACTTTGTACTTAGTCTTGAATGAGCACCAGTCTTAAATAAGAGCTACATGCAGAGCTAAAGGTTAAATTAGATAATTGCAGGGACAGTTATATACAGGCCTTGTATACCTAATCTGTCTTTGTGATGTGTGAGAGTGAGTAGACCTGCGAGGACTACACTCATGAATCATGATTACTTTTCAGGAGTGCATAATTTCAATAGAGACAACAAACACCGTGGTTGTAGCCCTGGTGTATAGATATCTCAGAGCTGCATTCATGCATCATGCATTCATGTCACAATCCCTTAGTGAACTAGGCAACCATTAAAGGGATAGCATTGACTGTACCCCAGTGTGCTAGTCTAGATCTATAGGATACACAGTAATCCACTAGATGGCCCTGCTGTTAGAGATGATCTATGTTGTTGGTTCAAGAAATTCTTGTACCTGCAGATTGCAGGACCAATGCTTTTTAAGATATCCAAACCAGCCGATTTAATACATTCAGTCAACTTTGCCGATTGTCTGTTGTTGATCTGTACATGAGGGAATAGGAGCTGAATGCTATAATTCAACAGTAAATCAGCAAAATCACGGATCGATGTATAGTCAAATGTATATCAAAACCGTAGGCTATGGTTTGTCACAAGAACTCAAATGTAGACAGACTCATCACCAATAGTATGTAACATCTTCCTAGCCTTTCATCATGTTTTGTCCTACAGGATATACTTAATGGACATCGCTTTATACAGAAACTTCATGATAACAAAATTGTTTGGTCATGCCAACTCAAAAGGACCACCTAGGGCAAGCTCTATCTAATTTCCGGGCTAATTTCTCAAAGGCATTTACGAGAAGATCAACACAAGTACAACCTTGTAATTTCTAGGGGAATAAATTTAAAGGCTACACTAACTGAATGAGTTAATAGTTCTTGCCTGTTTAATCAAAATATTCATAGTGCTTGAGCATTAATGGTATCTCTCCCAGTTTGGCCTCGGTTTGAACCTTTACAAATCTGGTGGCACATTAAGATGAAGCCTGTGTGATGTCATCTTTGTCGTTTTACCTCTAACAAGTCCTGTTTTAGTGTGTATACCTGACCAGCCCCAGTCAATGCCCTGAAAACACACTTTCTGTATTATCGCTCACATGTAAATCTCCTCTATTAACGCTCATGTTTATGTAAGGTCACGTTCACTTAGGTTCTACAAGCAATGCCAGGCACAGCAGGGCAGCAGGAGAAAAGGTGAAGGGAGGGGTTAATCCTTAACTCCTTGAGGGCTTCAAATTGCCTCGAGGGTCATGTTCTTTGTTGGCATGATGCACCAATGAAGTTCTTGTAATTCTGAATGTCAGTGCTACATTAGTGCATCATGCCAGCCCTGAAGGTGTATCAGCCCTGGGGGTAGTATCAAGCAGTAATGCAGCACTTGCGAGTGACTCGCAGCATCTGCATATGCATTGATTTAAGCGAGAATAGCAATTTCCTTGCAAAATTCTATCAAAAGTCACCAATGCTAAGTAAATAATTATAATCTCTATCAACGCTTGGTTGATGAGGAGATACATCCTGATGCAAAGCCATGCTAGTTGAAATTTCACCAAAAAAAAGTGAAATTATGAATTACAGCGACAAGTTGCATAGTACACCGAAGCACTGTGTGGTCCTTAGATGATTAAGATCATGTTGGATTTACATTGGTAATCCACCATAAGCTGAGGTCACACAAATCCACACCCTGTCAATCTCACAGGCATAAGGCATGTTAAAGGTAAAATAGATCCAAAATTTGCTAGCAAATTAAAAATGAGCACTAAGGGGGTTAGATACAAGGGTTAATTGAGGTGGAAGAGTTAAGTCTATTGGAATACAAGTAGGTATATGTGTAAAGGCTGTGGGAAGGATGTAGAGTACTTGTTTCTCTCCTCTGAATAATGTCAAAATTAACATGGCAGACTACAGGCCAGCTGGTTTGCTGTAATTAACTTACACCAGTTTTCTGTTTAACTGGTAATGCTATGCTACATATTTTGATCTGTATCTTACAGGTTACAAAAAGAAAACAACATATACATGTTCTATGGAACTTCTGTCCAGCTGATAAAGAGTATCAACCATTTTCTTCAAATTTCCCATTAGATATCAATCAGGTATTTATAATCCTTATGATAAATCACTACAGTGAATCTTTCAGCAGATGCTATCCTATGGAAGGGATAACCCTGTGGTCTTGATAAGTGCTGGTTCTTATTTAATCTGAACTGCCCTTTGGTTGAGCAGATTCCCAGCTGGAACATTTAACTGCTCTTTTCACTTGCACAAAATGCAATCCAGGACAGTATTGCAGATCTCTGTCCTTGTATCTAACTTTTATATTCAATTTTAGAGAAGCAAAGCTTATGGTCCCAAAAGAATCCCAGATCAGACCCACACTCCACTCATTCCCTGGAGATTTGTACAGGCATTTTCTTCTAAATATGGAAAAAGCCTCTGGGTCAATCCTACTTCAACACTTTGGCTGTGAGGTTTCCCACCCACCACACATGGGGAGTTGCATTCTATACAGTTGTACATGATCTCCCTGATCACTCTCCATACTCTAGCTATCAGCACCCACCTGAGGGCTTAACCCTTTAAGTGTGGCATATTGGTAGATATATAGACTTATAGCAATGATGAGTATCAGATTCTCACCAGGACCACATTCATGCATAAAGCGCTGGTTACACTGCCATTGGTCTGGCAAATTTTTGGTAATTTGCCATTGAGGGTATTTCAGCAAAGGTTTTAAAGGATGCATTTTTGCATATGCCTGAAAGGGTAGTCAAAATGTTTAATAGCTCGTTGGTGGAATGCTTAGTGCCTAACAAATGTAAAGCTGCTATTATCACCCCACTCCCCAAGTTGGGCGACCCAAAGATAGGATCCAACTATAGACCGGTGTCTCAAACCCCATCACCTTGTAAGATTGAAAAGATTGTCCATAAAAGAATCACAGACTTCTTAGATAAGAATGATGTACTCACTCTACTTCAGGGGGGCTTTAGAAAAAAACATTCAACTATTGATTCTCTTGTCCTTTTCACTGATGACATACTCAGGGAAAGGAACCTGGGGAACATGACTATTGCTACATCCATTGATCCAAGAAAGGCATTTGACACAGTAGACCACTCACTGCTCCTATAGAAAATAAAGTACTTTGGAATTAAGGGAAAGACCCATAGTTGGTTACGAAACTATTTGACTGATCATTCACAAAAGACAGTTATGAATAACCGTCAATCTAAGAGTAAGAGGGTGGTCTGCGGTGTCCCTAAAGGGTCAGTCCTTGGACCACTGTTATTCTTGTTGTATGTGAATGATATTAACTATTGTTTGATCTCCAAGATTCACTGAACTTGTTTTCTCTATGGTGTTTGCAGAATAAGTTGTCTGCCAATGCAAGCAAAACCAAAGTAATGGTCTTTACCTCTACAAAAGAGAAATTAGATAAGGTAATACTAAATGTCAATCTGTCTATAAATGACAAAGTTCTTGAGACTGTTATGTCCTACAAGTACCTTAGGGTAACACTAGATCCTTACTTGAAATATGATGTTCACTTGAATAATGTTTGTAAAACTGTTAATTTTCGGATGTACCAACTGTCCTGTATGAGAACTTTTCTAACACAGAGTGCAGCACTAAAGGTGCTAAGGTCCACAATCATACCATATTTTGATTATGGTGATATCTTGTTTATCAACAGTGCAGATAAATATGTAAATCAAGATATCAAGATATGTTTACGAGTCCATCACATGACAGACACCAATTATATTCCCCTGCTGAAAGATATGAGAAAATGTCACTTAATGAACTATAATCCTGTGACCAGGCAAGCAAAAACACCCCTCTACAGGGAAATTCATTATCAAAGTTAATCTGAAGATCTTTAAAATGAGACATCATTGGCTTAAATATTCCTAGTAGTTATGTCAGAACCCCTCCTTGAACATAGGTGGTTATTTGAATCTGAAATCAATGATTAAACTCTAAATGCATTATAAACCATAATAATGTCTAAAACACATTAAATCAGCCTTTTTCATAAAGAATAGATAACAATATTGGGATTTTTATCATAGATTTTGATCTAGAAGGAATTTTCCATTTGTGTTTTCAGTTTAGGGCTTTTGGTGACTATCCCCAAAAATTGGCATAAAAATCTGCAAATTTAGATCATTGGAATGGTTGCCATGGCAACCAGGAACAGGCATATAAGTCGATTTCTCATGAAATTTTACCATCCAAATATCGGCCATTTATACCGAAAATGGCGCATTTCAAATGAGACCATTGAATTCTGCATCAAAAATTAGCTTATTGTATTTCTATAATCATTTTAGAGTTATTTTGCCCCTCCAATGCCCCCTGGTGGCCAAATGGGGTATTAAAAATCCCCCCACGGGGGATGTGATGGGTCACATTATGTACATTAGGTCTCTGAAAACAGAATATAGGGATACTAGGGGCCTATCTATGAGAGCTTTTGATGGTCCAATATTGTCAGTTCCACAAGCAAACTGTATGGCATACAGGAAAAGTGTTGAATATTGTGGGGCAATATGTTGGAATAAATTATCAGCTGAAAGGCGACTAGCTGACTCACATTATCAATTCAAATTAAGCACTAAATCCTTAATAAAGTCTTTAGTTCCTGTGTCTACATAGTGTTCCACGGGGTTTGATTATAGCCATTTGACATCATTTGTCTTTTCTGTTTCTTTTCCCTTATTTTCTTTCATAGATAGAGATAAACCAATTAATTAGCTGATTTTTTACCAGGTAGGTCTAGAATTATCTACCACTACACCTTGGGGTGGGTAGAAGGCTTACCTTTCTTTTTTGCCAGGGGTATATGACTTCTGACACTGTCAGTGCTGTGTTCATGTGGTGTTTATCTAATCTCAGTTAACTCACAATTATAGTTTTCATGTATACTACACATATATGTTCATTTATATCAACCGCTGTCAGCAATAAAGATAAATACTCACAAAAATGTTATAAATCATCCAATTAGCAAAAATCCACCTTACCAACAGCAGTGGAACGATCAAGTTATGCAAGTCATACTTCCTTACAGGGCTGATTCATCCCCATAGGCTCCCATGGTGCAGGGGTGGTGAGTAGAGACAACAGCTAGCCCTTAAAGGGCTAGGCTAATCCCCATAAGGGAGCTGGTGCCATAGTATAATGGCATATTGTACACAACATGTTCCTAAATGTCATAAAGTGAAGTACATGCACCCACCTGCACCCTGATTTAGGTTCTAGGTATAAGGTTGGTGAGGCAGTATTTGAACACAGTTCTTGCAGTGTCAACCTTCATTATGGATATTCAGCTCTTTATTGCTGGCATGCCATTTTACTGCACTATCCTACTTGGTCTGATAATGGTTATGTTCAGCCCTTGTGAGTAAATAAGTGGGGCTGTAGGAATCCATCATGTAAGTGTACAAGAGTGCATCATGCATAAGGTTCCTTTTAAGCGGTGGAGTCTCAATTAAGCACATGTTTCAAATAAGCACTGGGGTACAGGGCTATTGAATTCAGTCTAAAGTACTAAAATCAGTATTCAAATAAGCACCTGTCTTGAATAAGAGCTGGTGATACAGAGGTGTTAGCTGAAGCCTGTATGTAGCCTACAAATGGTTAAGATGCTCTTGCTGCTGCCAACTACATTAGTGGTAAAATAGAATAATACTTGTACTTTGATTAATACATTGATACAGGGCTTTACTGAAAGGGTTTTGTCTAGGTTTTGCCAAAACTGTTTGGTCTAAGGCCTACTTCTCCTAGATAAAGTAAAGGTGATCAAAGTTTACTTCATTCTTATCTGGATTCTCTGCATAGAATCTAAAAGTAAACTTATATAGGGCCTAAATAGATAAAATACAGAAAATGGGATTTCGGATGTGTTCAGTTATTCTCATTATAACCTTTTGCTTTAAATGAAAGATTTTAAAACCTTGCCTATCTATCCTTCCCAGACTATAAATGAATATTAAAAGAAATTAATGAATAAATTGAATAGATTAAACTATACCACAGTATCAGGCACTGACAGGCCTTATACCTATGATAGAGCAATGCAGAAAAAAGGACATGGCTTGATTCATAGCGAGGAGACGTTTGGCTCTCTTGGGCATATTGAGTGGTTTATATAAATATTTGTTATCTGGACATTGACACTATCACCACTCGTACACGTGTTAGGTCCTACCTGATATCTCTGCTTATCACACAGACATGATACACAATACCACACAACAAGTGAATCCAGCCCTTATCTCCTTTACATGTACCTGTAAGCTAGTGTGTATGTCCTTATCACTGAGGTATCCAGAAAGGCAGATCCATGGTAAATGACCATATAGCTATGGTCCAAAATCATTGTGCTCATGTTCACCGTAGCGGCCCATATAAGCACCAGGCGCTCATAGATTTCAATCCAAATCTGCCCTTGATGCTTATTAGAGAGAGGAGCTTATTTGAAATACAGATTTTAGTGCTTCCACTCAATTTTAAGGCTGCGATTAAGAGGCCCGATGCTTAATCAGGCCATTACGGCAACTAAAGTTATCTGAACTTATTAGTAGGTGTTAAATCTTGTTTTTAGAAGGCTATTATAGATAATTATGTCAATTTAAGACATTAAATCTATCCCTTCTTTACCATAATCTTATATTGTCCAAGAAACATCACTTCAGTTGGTGATTTGGTTCATTAGTTTTGTTTGTTTCTTTGGCTACCCACTAGGGCTACAGGCATGCAAAATGATGATTAAAGTCAGAAACACATGACAATAACATACTGTTCCGACACCCTGACAACGAATCAATCCCTTATCACTTGGGTAGTAAGGCAGCTATAGATACCTGCTGCTATCAGAAGAAGTAACATATTTTGGTGGCAGATCATACACTTAGTTATCTGATACAGTATCTTTGCCATTCTGTGTCCTGCCATTATTAAGCAAAAGAGGCCAAAGTGCTTAACTGGAAAATGCTGTAGGCCTATTCATAGCTACCCATACCTAGCATTGCTTCCAATGATGTCGGTCGGGCGATTTCTTTTACTAATCTATCTATTATATTGCACAAGTATAGAAAAAAAAATTGGTCTAATTAGCAAGAATTCGTCCAACCGATATCACGAAGACAATTCCTGGGTGAGTTTGCTCAAGAATAGAGCTTTTGATATTTGAAACCAAATCACATCTCCAGTAAAATCTTACTTCACATTACGCTGAAATAAAATTTTGTCAATATTTTCTCTTGTCTCAAAAAGTGTCCAAATATATCGAATAACATTGATCTTCACCATTTTACTCCTATATTGCATGTCAGTTCACACCTCATCCCACCCCCACCTCAAACATACAAACGAAACCCTTCCCATATCTATTTCAGCTTTAGGAGAAATCAAGCAAGGAGAAATCAAGCAAGGGTGAAACAATTTTCCTGGGACATATACACTCACCTTAGTGACAACTTTTAGGATATCCTGTCTAAAATTGTCCTCCTCTCTGAGCTGTTCTTCCAGCTAAGTACGAGGCACTGACTTCTGTGTTAAGGTATCAGTGACAGACTGACCACACTGCCCACTGTCCATATCTCCCCACACTACAAGTTCCTATCACATACCGTGTTAGCCCAGATAAGCGCCAGAGATCAAATGCGCAGTCATAAATGCAGGTAATTGGCCATTGAATACAAGAAGCAGGAATTCAGTGGCACTGGAATATTTACGATTCCATGTTTTATAAGTCAAGTGGGCTATTGATTCATGGGTTGAGAATGAAAATAAAGAGTGTCCATTCATGATAATGTGTGTTTGAGGTTAAGAAAATCCAATCAAGTATTCTTCACATCTGCCATGTGACTCTCAAGCTTTTCTACTGCGTTCAGGTGTTAGGAACTATTAATATGGACATTCCTGGTGCAAGTTGCCACTCTCTCAGGAGAGTGGGAGCTGCATTTCTCCACCACTGTGGGATTCCGCTAGAAGACATTCGTGGAACTGGGTACTGGGCCAGTCTTATTGCATTGCTTAATCTTGCTAACCATTCTTATTGAGGGTTATTTTTCGACAAAATAACCCACGTGGCATAAAAACGTTGTTTTTTATGTTAAAAAAACACATTTTTTATTGGTTTCCCTATTGGTTATTTGGTTGAAAATTGGTTAAAAAACGTTTAAAAACGTTTTTTGCCAAGTGGGAATGGTATCTGACGCTATTTGCTCTAACATACATTGACCAGTTCATTATGGATCCAATTACATTTGCCTTGTCAGCGTCACCCTTTCTTTTCACCAGAATCAATGTTGAAGAAAAACTCGTGGTTTTGAGTATTAATACAAGAACGCTACCATTATTCACCTCTCTGTATATGACAGTGGTCACTTACTGAACTGACATCAGGGTAGGCACACTATACTGCCTTCTGTATTTACAACTGCACACTTGGTTGCTAAGGTCACGCAGTTGCTTGGTTACTATGTTAGAGCTGCTTTGGTAGCCTTGGATGTATGACGCTTTGCTGGCTTATGTGCTTGTGAAATATTTTCTTTTTATCCTTTAATAAACAGGACATACCTTTAACAAAACCAAGACCAATTACATTTGCCTTGTCTGTGTCACCCCTTCTTTCCACCAGGATCGATATCTTAATTATCGGAAGGTATAACAATTATACCATATCATATTATGAAAGCCTAGCACAAAACAAACAACAAACACACACACACACTAAATGGTATTAATTCATGTGGTTTTAATTCACTTTTATTGGAGAAAGAAAAACAATCGAAGAAACATTGAGACATAGAATATGTTGTTTATTGTTAGACTGTTTAGTAACATGTATATACCATAAACTGTCATAGTCCAATTTCTTTTCATTTCAAATCTTACTTGAATGTGTTTTGCACACTGTTACGATGATGTATGGTATATGTGGAGATCTTGGCTTATTTTTTAATTGATTTTTGAGCCCAAACAGAAAAGGTTAACATGCATATATAAGGTTCAAATTCCCAGACCCTGGACAGGTATATATAGTTGACTGTGAGTACAGTGGAGTATAACAAGCTTGAATCAAATTGCCTCAGAAGAAAACTCATTTTGTCCATAAAATCTCAATCAGTCAATCAATTATCTTCTCTGTGTATACATATTGATATGCATAAATATTATCATATATATGCTTTGTACATATACTGTGTAGCCCTAGTGTAACTATTCAAGGTACTATAGTTTAGAGGCAGCAAATTAAAAACGAGCTGTGGTTCTGACCCAGAATACCAATTCTCAAACGATTTCTTCTAAATGCTTGAGCATTTGACCACAGCAATATCATCATATTTTTTTATGAATCACCCTTGAGGTGCCATACATGGAAAATTCGTTTTGTGGACAAATCAATGACTTAACCGAATTGAAAAGTGATTGTTTTTCCATGAACAACATTTAAACTCTGTTTGCCTAGCTTCTATGATTGGTGGGTTGAACTTTCATCCCTTTACTAAAAGCGGCGATGACTCCTTCTCTCTCACTCCTTCCATTTAAGCTTCCATAAGTGATTTTCATTCACATCATACAATACCATAAAGGCCTGTTTATATGTTTATATGCACAAGCCATAACTATGAAAGCTGTTAAAACCCATACCTGAAGTTTTAATGTGCTACATTTTCTGTTATTATAAATCAATGTTCAAAATTCAAAAAAAGTTGGGAACCCCCTGTGGGGCCTTTATGCTACAAAAGTGGCGTTAAAGCACAAATGGTTCATAAGCTACAAATGGTTGTTATACTTCAAATGGTTCATAAGCTACAAATGGTTCATATGCCTCAAATAGTTCATATGCTACAAAACCCAATCAAAAGGACGGCTAGAATAAAGAAAATGAGAAATCTGGGTACAAATGATACTCTTGTATGAGAAATTTGATACTTACCGTAGCACATTTATGAATTTATGAAGAAAAAGCAGTGGTATTTCCACTCAGATACGTACATATCAGATGGGAGGGTCTCAAAATGACAAGGTAGAATTATTTTTAACACTTTACTTTTTTATAACCCTATACCTTGGGTCTATGAAAATGTTCAGTCAAGTTACCAGCTCCCAAGGGGTCAGTTTTTATCACATTCGTCATAAAACCATTTATGATATTGTTAATGCGACTGATCTGATTGCTAATACATACTACTCATTTCATTACCATATTTCACGTCCAAACTAGCACAATAGACAAGCAAATATGTGAACCAAATATTAGAACTGAGACTTGAAAACCTTTGAAATTCAGAAATGTCATGTTATGTAGAGATCAAGCTGTTTGTAAAACAACTTTCCTAACTTTAGTCTCACTGGCTTAAAACTCGTAGGATAAGCATGAAAATCAATGTATCACATCTTAATTGTGTACACCTCTTTAAATTATCATCCTTTACCAGTCTTGAAGTATATTTTGTATGTGATCACCAGGCAGAACCCCTCCCTTAATGGTCTCATATACTGGTCAGTTGTATTAACACATGGAAATACATAGATGAAGAGTTTATAGAAGACTTCTAAACCTTTCCAAACAGAATGATATTGTACACACACCAACAGAAGAGCCCGGGCTGTCAATCATAACCTATGAATTTACCATTTTTACCCATCTCGAGTCTCTGCAGGCCCACGGAAAATAAGATTTCACTTTTTAATTGCCAATTCTTGATTTAATTACCAACTGGACCACAAGGTGATGCTTTATTATGAGTGCTATAATAGGCTTTTATTACTGGCCGCATATATGCCTACTGTTACTTCGAATAATATTTGGGTACCTCAGACAAGTCACAGTATTAACACAAGCATTTCACTAACACCGTGCCGATTGACCCCTGCCAATGTGATTCCAACCAGTTGCATGAACAGAGGGTAATAGATTGATAAAGACTTCAACAAGGCACCTGAATCTTTCATCAAAATGTTTCTACAGACACATGGTGTTCTCCTGTGTTCGCGGGATGAGGCCCCAGGAGAGGTGTACAACCGCTATCTATATAAAGAGCCACTATCTGCGGTACTACAGTTAGAGGCAGGCCAATCAACCGCTATCTGTGTACATATAATGCTATCTGTATCAAATCCAATGTGTGAAACAACTGATATTAGTATAGAAGACACATCAGTTACCCCCTTACTTTAAGTGTTTCAACATTGTTTATGTGACAATATGTTGACAGTATGTTGACAGAAAAGTCTCTACAGATATCATTTACACAAATAGTGGTTGGATGGGTAGGCCTACTACAGATCTATACATTTGTACACAGATAATCGTTGGATGGTCAGCTGCTATATATGTAGTACCTCAGATAGCGGTCGTTTACACAGATAGTGGTAGTACACCATGCAGAAACACCCCATGCAACACTCCAGTTGGCACCCCAGGTTGCAGAACACCAATTGACGGGAGGTGAGAAAATAATTAGTGCAGCCCCCAGGCAACACCTACAAACAGGAGAACTGGTCACATGATACCCCCACACACTTGTCACTGCCGTGTAGCATGTCGTCAGAGCTTTGGTAGTGGCGGCAGTCAGGCCGTGAAAAAGTGTTCTGAGGGGGCGACGTCCGATACAGTCCTTATCTCTGCCCCCATCAAGAATTAAGCCCTATACTAGGCCACATTCAAACAGGCCCCTACTCTAATTGCCCCTGCTGTCAAACTCCAAATAATCCATCACTCTCTGTAGCTTGTAAGAGCTCTATTAACAGGTTCAGGACTAAGCCTGTTTGTGAGTACGCCCTAAGATTGAATGGATCATGGTGTGTACTAAGAACTTAGTACCCTTGTTTATCTTCAAATTTCTCTTACTTCTTTATCAAAATACATAATTTTGATGTCACCGTAGGTAGCAAAGGTCTATATTTTACATATACTTTTTACATATACTTTTTTTTTTGCAGAACTAAAAACAGAATATTTTCTGAGAAATGGGTGTGTTTCCAATCTCCCCCTAGTCTTGCTGAAATTGGTTTGCTGATTTCTTATTTAATTTGCTAATAAATATGAACCCACAATATTAAAGAATAGATAAATGCCTACAAACTGACGTTTTCATTTTAGCTAAATACTGTTTAATAAGGGAGTAAATGTATCATTTTATGTGAATATAAGTACCACCTCTGACCCCAATAATGTGTCATGGTCCAGTGACCAGGGCTCTGATTGGCCCATACACCTGTAGAGGTGAGTGTCATGGTCCAGTGCACACACAAGGGTACTAAGAACCCAGTACATCCTAAGACTGTGCATACCCTGCCAGGACTACATTCATGCAAAATACCAACCCAATGGGTTTGATGCACTCCTGCGGTGGGTTTGATGCACTCGGCATGATGCTCAAATGATGTGCAGGCAACAGACTTTGCTCCTGACCAATGCATGGGCAAGAAGCACTCTTACACACCAGCGGCATTTAAAGGGCCAATGCCTCAAAGTGCTACTTGGCCATTAACATGGCATCTCAATAATAGAGATAACCCACCAGGAGGTGGGGGGGGGAGAGAGATAGCCTTATCTAGATGTGTGTGGCCTACACCAGGTGTGTTAACATTAGAGAGGTACCTGTAAACAGAGAGGAGAGTGCCGAGTACAGACCACAGGTGAACACATTGATATTGTGTTAAATGTGAGCCAGCAAGCAGAAATAGGGTTTCCTGCTGGATTTAGTTCATATTTTAGCCACCAGGGGGCAGCACTATGAGCTACAATAGGAAAAATAGGCCTAAAAATGTTATAGTGTAATTTTTTATGGAGAATATTTTGATAAAAAGTTCTATTTTGGGTGGAAAGGTTTCAAATTTGGAATGTAAAAAGAATGTTTTCATGCCTAAATGTGCATTTTTGTTGATGTAGCTCTGTTTCTGTTGCCACGGAAACATGATTTTCATTCTAAATAGGAAAATCAGAGAACCCATTTTAAAGAACTTCACATAAGGTTTACTATGGTGAAAACAGAATGAAAATACCATTTCTGATCGAAAATTATGGACAAAAGAATAGAAATTTTATGCTAATTTACCTAATTTGCATAAAGTATGCTAATTATAGCTGTATCTCATGACCAATCAGTTCTAGAGCTAATTGAGATTCTGGATTTGGTTATACCAACCCATATTCAGCACGGATTTTTAGCACGGAACACAGATGGAGAAAGGGGCAGTCTATAGGGCATTAGCACATTAGGCTATGGAGGCCGCCATTAGACCCCGACTGCACTATGACTAACACCTTCAGCCCCCGTCTCCGCAGTAAATGCCAGGGATGCTTCCCATTGGTCAATAATACAATAGCCATGTGCCGTATACCCTGAAACAACTAGCTAGATACGCCAGATGGCAGTTCCTTTATCGCGGCCATTTCTGGTGCTTTGCGTGCACTGCGCCAGGCATGGTATTATGATATACCATTTTATTGTTCCATAAATTCTAACATATTTTGTATTAATCAAAGAAATATCTATGAAATTAATACATAGGTTGGTTCTAAGAGCTATAAGAGCGCTCAAACTTTGTATAAGAGCGTTCATGCCCCACTGCACACCAGCCACAGTCAGTTAGACAGAGTTTATGACATCAAAGGCTCCGACCTAATGGTTCACTGCACAATATAATAAAAATGAGGGTCTCAGTGTGCGACCTCATGGTTCAATGCACAAATTAATAACTTGTAAGTGAATGCAACCGGCCGTCACGAGTGCCTGAGCACCGCTGACGCCGTCATGAGTGTCTGAGCACTCTAAGGACTGAACAATGGGTTACATAAGCACGACGCCATAACCTTCCGGTCGCTCTAGCGTCGCTCCTGAGCAACCTAGGTCAAATATCAAAAATTCTATGGAAAGCCCATAATTAGACGGTCAGAATGAGCCCAAGATCAAGGCGGAACTCCCAGTATTAAGGAAGTTATGCCATGGAGACGGAAAGGAGCTCCGAGTGCACCACAGACAAACCGGCGCAAATTATGCGCCTATCCAGCGGGCATTATAAACTTGGCATATTCAACTCCGCGCATGCCCAAAATGGCGGTTATAAACGCATAAACGGCCGAGATATGAGGGTCTAAAGATGCAGAACCGACCAAGACAATGGGGGCCATAGCGGCGTCCATGGGGGTCCTTTGTCCCCCTGTGACACTTGAAAGGGTCCCCTCAAACAATTGTAGAGTTAGGCAGATGCTGCTGGCTCCAGTCAGTCTGGAGGTGCTTTTCCAAGATTTGCTACAAATAGCCTGTCTGCACCTCCAGGAAGACACATCACCAAGAACCGCTCTAGAGGTAACATCTCCAGTCATCTCCTGCTACCTGCTATACCACTGCACTATGGTGAAACTATGCTAGACAGGCATTGGTTTCCTACCATTAGTGGCCAGAGGCTATCTTCTTCAAGACTTCCACCAGAGGGTAAAGTTATCCATTATTACATTATTCCTCTAAGCAGCAGGTCAGGAGCTAGGTGTGGGAACCCACCTAGAAGTATGCTGGACACTGTATTATTAATACCTCACAGGTGGAGTGGAACTGAACATTATACTTTATAAATTACTGTATGTTTACTGTATGTGCAAATTACCTACATACTAACTACTGTATGATTGATATTTCTTACATGTTGCCTAAAGCTGAATAAACCAGTGACAACTGGAAATAACACTATTTTATATGAGCCTGATGTATTTACACTATATACCACTAGTCTTATGATATTTCTCATATGACAACTTGATCATGCCAATCACTAGTATGACAAAGTGGTGGAGAACATCCTACTAAGATCCCATATCTCACAGGCTCATAAAATTTAAAGCTGGTAACACAACTAAAAACAATCATGCACACAGTAAGTTAAAGCTGGTACCGCAACTGGGAACAATCATGCACACAGTAAATTAAAGCTGGTACCGCATACACACAGTTAGACCCACTCCACCCACCCAGTGACCTTGACCTTGACACCATACCCACCAAGGTCACCAGTGAGATCTCCCACATACCAGTGAGATCTCCCACATACCAGTGAGATCTCCCACACATCAGTGAGATCCCCCACACATCAATGAGATCTCCCACACATCAGTGAGATCTCCCACACATCAATGAGATCTCCCACACATCAGTGAGATCTCCCACACATCAATGAGATCTCTCACACAACAGTAAGATCTCTCATATGTCAGTGAGGTCTCCCAAAACGTCAGTGAGGTCTCCCAAAACGTCAGTGAGGTCTCCCAAACGTCAGTGAGGTCTCCCAAACGTCAGTGAGGTCTCCCAAACATCAGTGAGGTCTCCCACACGTCAGTGAGGTCTCCCACACGTCAGAGAGGTCTCCCACACGTCAGTGAGGTCTCCCACACGTCAGTGAGGTCTCCCACACGTCGGTGAGGTCTCCCACACGTCAGTGAGGTCCACCACACACATCAAGGCCTTATCAGTCAAGCTGGCAGAACAACACACAAAGACCTTACGTAGTCAGGGGCCTGTTGAAGAGGTCTCCCTCCCACCAAGATCTAGGAGGCCCGCAGGAGGCAAACCAGCCTCCAATACAACAGACCCACACTCAGTAGACCCCACACCACCCACCCTGTCTACTCAGGGAACAACCAGTTCTCAGGGATCCAACATTTCCCAGGGATCTCTACAGGACGCCCAACTCACGCTATCTACCTCAGGGGAAGAAGGATCTGCCTCAGGGGGTGGATCCACACCCTCATCTAGATCCTCCACCCCAGCTCCAGCCTTTGACAGCCACTCCTCCAGAGACACCTCCCCCACACCCTCCATCATGGACACCGATGAAGGCCCCCAACCTAATCAGACAGCTGAGAAGATAAGGGCCTATGAGAAGGCCATCCAAGATGCAGTTACTGCCCTAGAGACCAACAAGTCCCAGCAGGAGGAAAGGGAGAGGATCCTCAACCAACAACTGGCGGAGAGGAATGCAGCAATAGATGCTCAACAGAAGGCCATGGAAGATCAGCGGAAGTCCCTAGAGAGACAACAACAACAGATAGCAGATCTCATGAAGATGGTATCATCCCAGACCCCACAACCTCACACACCTGCCATCACACCTGTTGTCACACCATCTGCCTCTGGATCCAAAGATGACATCATAATCTCCATGGTGTCCAACATGACCAAGCTCATAGACAATAAACAGCAGGACGACAGAAAGATCAGGATACATGAGGTAACAAAACCCAAAACCTTTTCACACCCATCACCACTCATGTCAACAGCATTATTCATTGATCACAAATTCCCAGAATATCTGAAGGATAAGTACAAAGTGACAGACAGTGACACCATGGTAACATATTTACCCAAGTACCTCGAAGGACAAGCACTAGCTTGGTTTGAATCCTTCAGGGAGAGTGCCACACCTGATATGTTGACATGGACCAATGTAGTGAATAAATTAAAAGAGTATTTTGCTACTCGAGACAATATAATCTCAAGGACTGCACTCCGTGCACAAAAGATAGATGAACCTGTTCTAGACTATGCATGCCATCTCAGGAAAGTGTGTAATGCCCAACGCCAGAATGATGAAACCCTAAGCAAGGCATTTACCCAAGGCATGAGGCCCTGGATCTCTATAGCTCTTGAGAACAAGAAAATAGACTCTTTTGACCAAGCCCTAGACCTAGCCCTAGAGGTTGAGACCCAAGAGAGATCTAGGAAGGTAAGGGATGCAGAAACCAACCCACAGCCTACTAAGAAAAAGGTCCAGGAAATCAGCACTAGTTCAGATGAAGATGTTAACCTAATGTCTAGTGCCCATGTAAGGCAACAGGAGGCTAAGGTTGCATCAAGAGACCCTACCGGTAGATATAGAGGAAATAACTATGACCCCAACTACCAATCCAATAGAGGTAGAGGTAGAGGGGGCAACAACAACAACCGGGGGGGTCACAACAGTAGGAAAGACAACAGCTCTTCCAACTCCAACAATGGTAACTCTTCATACAGCGATAGGAGAGACAGAACCCCAAGTAATGGCAGATCCTATAATAATCAAGGATCCAACAGTAGGAGCCAGAGTCCACATAGGAACTACAACTCTGGATCCTACAACAACTCTGGATCCTACAACAACAGCCAGGGTTCAAACAACTCTGGATCCTATAGTCAAGGATCCAACAGTAGGGGCCAGAGTCCACATAGGAACTACAACAGTGGATCCTACAACAACAATGGCGCCTACAACAACAACCAGAGATCCAACAACTCCGGTCAATACAGCAACTCTGGTCAATATAACCAGGGTTCCAACCCACGCCAGGAGGATTACAAACCTGACACAAGAGGTTACCAGGGGAACCAACAAAGTAACCCCCAAATACCACCTCACGTGATGGATCAAATCTCTAAGCTCCTGGTGGCAAGCATCTCAACCACCCCACAGAACCAGGAAAACTAGGATGTCACAGTGCCGATGGGCCAGTGCACTGTGACACCCCAAATACAAACAATCAATCAGGATTAACAAAGATCCAACCAGAGACAATTGCTAGTGCCAATCTACCATCTAACAGACAGAGACGTCCATCAGTGATACACATCACCCCACCAGATTCATCATCAAAGGATACAGGTGAGAGTACCAAGCTTTCTATTGTACTTCTTCAAAATGGCTGTATCAATGCAAATCTATATGATGTTTCAGATGTACAATGTTTGGTTGATACAGGTGCTACTATCACCTGTGTCAGACAATCATTCCTCATGGATCTCCAAAAGAGATTCCATATCCAACTGAGGAAATCAAAAATCAACATCCACTTGGCAGATGGATCGGTGTGTCATGTTAGACATTCAGCCATGCTGAACTTTAGAATCCAAGGTGTCAGATTCCAATACCAATTTGCTGTAATACCCAACCTCACACAGCCCATTGTACTCGGCACAGATTTCTTAAGCACTACAAAATCTCAAATTGAATTTAATGTTGATCCTGAACAAATTCTCAAACCCATTAGGGCAGTGAGGGATTTTACCATCCCTCCATTCTCTGAACTTGCAGTATTGGGTAAGGTCACATCTACTCAATCACTGCAAGGGAAAACTGGAGTAGTAGATAACCTCCAAAGAAATAACAATGCCCCATATCTAGTTCAAAGGGCAGCAGTAACCCCCAGGGAAAATAACAAACATCCCCTAGTGTTACTCAACACCAGCAGGCGCCCACATAAAATCAAAAAGGGTGCCATCATAGCTCTATTTCAGGAAGTCAAGGAATCTGATTTAGAAAAACCTCAACAGGTGTCAGACACTACCCCACACACTGATCAATCCATCTCAGCCATACGGCCTGAGGATGTAACTCAATTCAGTGACACAGACTCAGACTGTGAGTCCACATATGCTGACCCTGAACCCAACTCAATCAGACTCTCTGAAATAGCTGCTATACATAGTGAGGCACATGACCTCGAGCCAGAATTGGAAGAGAATGTTCCACCAAAATCTGTGCTCACATCCAAAGATCAGCATGATAGATTAAAATCACTGCTGACCAAGTATGATGATGTATTTGTAGGAAAAGATGGAGACATTGGTGCCACACACCTGTATACACACTCAATACATGTAAAACCTGAGGCAGTACCATGTCATTTCCTACCAGATAGACAAACACCAGAGAAACAGGCCGCAATAGGGGAAGAGTGTGAAAGGCTAGTACAACAGGGCATTCTGAGAGAATGTGCCGAGGGCCCCTGGGCCTCCAGATCCTTTTTAGTGCAAAAATCATCGGGAGGCCATCGGCTCGTCACAGATTTTCGTTATTTGAACCAAAACACGATAAATCAAGCCTTATCTACACCCCGGGCCGATGACACTCTAGACATGATAGGGTCACTCAGACCAAGAGTATTCAGTAAGCTAGATGCCCAACAGGGATTTTTTCAAATTCCTATAAGACAGGAGGATCAGCATAAAACCGCATTCATAGCAAATGACAAAAAATATGTCTATGAAAGGATGCCGATGGGTTTAGCGACGGCACCGGCGGGATTCTGCCATCTAGTCACATTAATTCTGAACAAACTCAAGTACAAATGTGCCCTACCATACCTAGATGACATATTGGTATTATCACCATCAATCGAACAACACTTCCATGACCTGGAAGATGTGTTCAACAGCCTAAGAGTTGGTAAACTCAAACTGAAGAAATCAAAATGTGAATACTTCATAGACAGAATAGACTTCTTGGGAATGAGAGTCACACCCATGGGACTACAACCATCTCCCACAAAGGTGGAGTCAATCAAAACCTTCACAACACCAAAATCAGTCAAAAATGTCCGATCCTTCACAGGCCTATGCCAATACTTCAAAAAGTTTATCAAAGGTTATGCCCAAATTGCTAGACCATTATATGATCTACAGACACATCTCAAAGCATTTGTCTGGACAGAAGAGGCAGATAATGCTTTCAAAACATTAAAGCATGCCCTCTGTACCAATGCTCTTCTCAGATATCCAAACTATGAGAAAGAGTTCAGTTTGGCAACTGATGCTTCCAATGTGAGTTTAGGAGCTGTACTCTCACAGAGAGATAATGAAGGAGTGCTCAGACCAGTAGCCTTTGCAGGTAGAACCCTCTCCAAACATGAGAGAAATTACAATACCACAGAGAGAGAACTACTGGGAGTAGTGTATGGAGTATTACACTTCAGACACTATCTAGAGACTAGACACTTCCAATTATACACAGACCATGCAGCCCTAATCCCACTATTAACCAATACAGGACTCACACATAGATGGGCCAGATGGGCTCTAGACATACAACAATTTTCATTCACCATCCAACACGTGAAAGGTGATGATAACACACCACCAGATGCTATGTCTAGAAGAGAATACCCAGATTCTGGACCCATGACTAACCCTCCACCCCCACCAAGGAGAGTTAGAGCAGCCAGTAGAACCAAGTTTGCAAAAGTAACAAAGAAAGTACCATTCAAAAGGGATGATCCACCCAACACCATTGAAAGGCCAGAGACACCCATTAGGGGTATCTTGAAGCAATCTACACACTATGTGTTTTGCCACTGTGAGAGAGAATACTCACAACTCTTTCCAGATAATGACTTCGAGCCTATTGAATTCTCATCACTCAATCAGATAGTGAAGGCAACTCCTAAGGAGCCACCCTTCACCCCACCTGACTCAGATGATGAAGATCCAGAAGACACAATATATGCTATTACTCAAGCAACTTCTAAATCAGTCAGATTCTTTGAACCAATGCAGGGAGAGGAAACACCAAACCATTTGTGTCCTATGACCACACGCTCAAAGACTAGAGAAATGATTCAGGAGGGCACACCAAAACCCCCCACACAATCACAAACTATTCTAAATGAGAAAAAGGTCACAGGAAACAAACCTACCAAAACCCCACCTGCCAGGAAAAATGTCACAAAAGACACTGCATCTACTAAATCAAAGAACTCTGAGACAAAGAAGATTGACAAAAAGCAAATTGTGCCTTTAAAGAAAAAGGTTGCCACTCCCATTAAGGCGAGAATAGGCCCTCCAAAGGAGCCTACACACCAAAACAAGAGTGACACACCCCAACAAAAGGCACAAGATAGGCCAATAGTCGATGAAAAAGAAAAAGAAAGAGACAGAATAAAACAACATGTGCTAGATATAAATCAACTACTGGATCAGATTCCCGACACATCCATCTCAGGTACAAACCTTGGCTTGGAACAAAGGAAAGACAAGGACCTATTACCCCTCATACAGTATCTTGAGGATGGGACCTTGCCTGCACCAAAAGCACAAGGAAATAGAATCATCAACCAAGGCCAGACATACACCTTGGTAAATGGTACATTAGTCCATATATGCCCCATAAATTGGAGAAAAACCAATACTGTACCACTTCAAATTGTTATACCACAGCAATGGGTAACAAGTACACTACAGTATTTCCATGACTCACCTACTGGCGGCCATCTTGGTTCAAGTAGGATGCTGTCAGCACTCCGGCCTAGGGTATATTGGAAGTCTATGCTAGCAGACACAACAAAATATGTTTCCACCTGCCACACATGCCTCACAGCAAAAAGGCAAGTACACTCACACAAAACACCAATGACAGTGAGAGAGTACATGACTTCACCAATGAAGTTCCTAAACCTAGATGCGGTGGGACCACTTCCCACAACTGCCAGGGGAAACAAACATATACAAGTCTGCATAGATTATGCTACCAGATATGCAACAGCTTGGGCTACTACTGACTTAAAAGCTGAGACAACAGCAGCAGAGTTCTACAAGAATATAATTTGTCATCATGGAACACCAGCCACTCTTCAAACAGACAATGGGACATGTTATACAGGTGCAAAGTTCACAAAGTTAACTAAACACCTCAAGATCAAACATAAATTCTCCTCACCATACAGGCCACAATCAAATGGGCTTGTAGAGAGATTCAATGCTAGCATAGGCACAGCACTCAGAGCATTCTGCTCAAAGCACCAAAACAATTGGGATTCATTTATTGAACCCATAACCTTTGCATTAAACAACACCGAATCCCAAACCACAGGATTCACCCCTTTCTTCCTACTCCATGGAAGAAACCCAGCCACCCCAATGGACTTAGGGCTGGGAATACAGGAAGACATATCCACAGTAGCAGACCATGTAGCTAACATGATAACAAATCAAGATACCTCTAGGAGGAAAGCTATAGAAAGGGTCGCCAAGCTACAAAAGGAAAGAAAGGATAGATATGATAAGAAACTTACACCACAGGAAATCAAGGTCACCGACATGGTGTACCTTAACATACCAAGAATCCTGACCAACACAGAGTGTAAGAAACTTCAACCCCTTTTTATGGGACCATATGTTGTAGTAGATAGACCTAGTTTGACAAGTGCCAAACTCAAAAACTTGGACACCAATCTATTGGTGGCCAGACCAGTGCACATAGACAGACTGAAAAAGGTTATGGCTGTCAGAAACAATGAATTTGCACACAGGCTTATTCCACATGAGGCCAAATACTACAGCAAAATTGTAAGGAACAAAAATGATATCACCCTTACAAGAGAAACCACAGGCATAGGCCCTATCAAGCCTAGGCCTGCACACCACATACTAAGAAAGACATCTAGGTGTGGTGCAGTTTCAAGAAATTAGAAACAAGATTGAGATACCAAAAGACATAAGATTTTCAAAATGTATTACAAATTCTCTTCATCCACACATAAGACATGTGTGACTGATAATGAATTACTATGTATATAAAGCCAATCAAATTTGTAAATATATCAGTAGGTTATTGCCTCTGAAAGGGTCAAAGACTGGGACCCCCCAAGTAAAGCAGACATGAAGTCTAAGAAGAGTAAGGGTAACACAATGGAGTGTCTAAAGCCTAATCCCCACATGAAAGAGCGCGCTATGCCAACACAGCAGTCTATAGAGATCAATTGACCTTATAAGCTACACTCAGACAACTGTCTAGACGGTCATGAATGGCTGTCCTGGATGACAGGAGGAGCTAATTACCAGTACACAGAGTACACAATAGACCCCCACAGTTGCAGACACTGGAGATCAAGGCCTTGACTCCAGAGAAACAATACCAGGCCCACAATGGATGTGGGTAGGGTAGGCTACATAAGAAGCACTGTGGACCATAGCCCACCATCAGTCTTCATCCAGCTGCAGTCTGGAACGCAAGTCTACAGGACCCCACTTGGGAATTAGCCAGCCCACTTCTCCATTAGGAGAGACTGCACTAGGATAAAGAACACACCTACTTCACCTTCAACCTGACCTTACCATTTACTGGTCAATCTCTATAGACTCACCAGACATATTGCCAAGACAGCTCAATCTTGCAAAGGTACAGTTTGAACCACTTCATTTAAAAGTGTTACACCATACACTTAGACTTTACCAGCACCAAATCACTACAAATTTGACAAGACTTTAAACAGCAAACTTGCTTTACACAAGCACCATGGGGACACTGAGAGTTTCACCCATACTGCTAACTATGCTGTTATTATATACTATTGAACCACTTACTGCAGGTTATACACCTGTGGTGAGACAAAACATAGGAGTAGTATTCAAACCTAGCCCTCAACCATTGGTCAATGGACATACAACCACAACACTGTTGTTAGCTATTCCCTACAAGATACCTCGGGCACCCGTTACCCAAGGATCCATAAGGGATAGAATACTCCATTTGACCACTCCTACTCTACAAGATCATACCTCTGGCCAAATTATCCAACAAGCTAAGGAGCTAGACACCTTGCTGGAAATTGCAGACAAGGAGATAAATGAAACACTAGCCTCCATCAAATTGTTCCTATCCAACCCCATAAACACATTGGACAAGGCCAAAAGAGAGGCCATACTGGGTTTTCTAGCACCCCTGTTTCGCGGTGTGCTAGGTCTAGCCACAGTAGAAGATGTAAACCAAGTAATGGGACAGCTCAAGAACATAGATGAAATACTAAGAAAATTTGCTAAACAGGATCAGGAAGCAGCTAATCTCATTGAAAAGATCACAGACAGACAAGATAAGTTTGTTAAAGCATACATCCAAGATAAGAAGGTACTGGACAGCACAATCAACACCATAGGTGACACCGTCAACCTGTGGGCCTCTAACATGTCCAGGTCACTTGACTCATATTCAAGGCACGAGAAAACTCAAAGGGAAAAAATGCAAGTATTAAATGATGCACTAATTATCATAGCAGCAAGAATGAATACAGTTCAATCACTGCAAAGGACAAATGCAGCCCTGAGGATGCTATCATCAGGGATCCTAACCCCTGATATAGTGCCACCCTCAGACCTTGCTAGATATCTAATTGACATTAATAACAAACTTAGGATTACACACCCTGGAGCACAAGTCGCAATTAATGACTTAGATTTCTATTATTCACAGAAGCTGACCTCATACACTTACTCAGCTCACCATATATATATTCATCTGGACATTATAATTCAATCTACCACCTCAACCTTCAAACTGTACCAAATGATTACATCACCCATGCCTATAGACACACAGGAGACCCCCACCAGAGGAGTCACCAAACTACAAACCACAACTGAGTTTCTAGCAGTATCCTACGATGAATCATTATTTATCGAATTGGACTCAGCAGATATGCAGGCATGTGAAGGTACTACAGTAAAGGTATGCAGAGATGTAAATGGTAGAATCTATAAACACAGGCCTACATGCCCTGTAGCCATTTTTACTAACCAGGCTCAACAGATTAAGGAACATTGCAAGTTTACAGTTTCACCACTGCAAGCACCTACCACCCATGCTATTTCCATTTCTGAAGATGAGTATCTGGTCACTACTAATGAACCCCATTACTTTATCAACTGCCATGGTAAAACGTCTGAAACTCGGAAGGCCCAGTCCTACTCAATCATAGGTGTACCCTGTGGGTGCACGATCAGTGTAGGAGAATTTTCTCTTCCAAACACAAGGTTGCCCTGTAACTCAACCTTATCATTTCATTACATTCTCAAGACAATTAATTTACCATTCATGGCAGCACTTAACAAAATTTCTGAAACCAAACCAGATGAAAGAGAGAATCTTCCAAATTTCCCAGTAGTAAACCTTTCTAGAACCTTAGAAAAACTACAGGAAAATCCAATCATGGATGATATTACTCAACTAAATTTAGAGCCCTTTGCCAAAACAGTATTAAAAGATGCCTCCAACCTTAATAAGGAAATGGAAACGCGCTACGAGGAATCATACCTACGTCGAGTTACAGAGCATCCAATCTTCCAAAGCTTAGCACTCATCCTAGGGATATCAGCTCACATTTTTATAGTATATATACTACTCAAATTATACAGACTAGGAGGGACTGTAGCCTACCTGCCTACAGCCAAAGCATTCAGACTAGTCACCGAGCTGCCCCTACACAAGTTGCTCCCAGATAAGAATCCTACCAAACTAACCCCTACAGAGGAAACCCACACCCCTTTCCTCACAATTCAGGAAACCCACACCCTGATAATTGCTATATTATTCACCCTGACCATCTACTCAGCCTACAGAATAATGAAGTACCTTAAGAAATTTGCACAGACACACTGTGGCAAGAAAAATGTGGCCAAGCGCACAAATCCCACAATATATTTTAAAATATATTGTGGAGACTCAAACTTCGCGCTACCCTTGAGGCCAATACCACATGAATTTGATGAGATTAAATCAGCAGCTGCCCCGACCTATAAGGATATAGTGGTTAAAACCTTCCCACTACCTAAGGCTATATTTACCTGGAATGGACCAGCAGTTATAAGAACACAGAGAGGAGAATTTGCTTATCACCTCCCTCAGGTGATACACCTACCTTGGCGCACTAGGTTCAGTACTATACCAGCCCTTAAAAACAAAGGACTGTACTACTCCATGCTTCTCCAGAATGATTGTGGCACCAGCCCGGTGACCATGACAGCACTGGAAAATACAACAGATATAATTATTGACGAACACCAGGAGGAGACCGCAAGGTCAAACATGCAGACTATTGCTAATTTTCTAAACCACCAGCCCTCCCCGGTGACTGTGGAAACAGCCTAGGCTGCCCACAGCCTAGACTGCCCCCAGTCCACCACCAGGAGATACTGAGATGACACATCTCACACATGACACACACCTCCACTGTCAATGAAATTATCAAAGTATTAGAAAAAAAAAAATTATATACACAGCCACTTGTTGATGTATAATATGAAAATCTATGGTATTCTCACGAAATCAATGATTAATGCGCGCATATACGCGCAAAATTGCGAAATTGCAAATTACAAATTGTAAAATTGTACAAATCTAACATTAATATACATGAATGCAGGTAGATAACTAAGACAGTTTTTGTACCCACTAGCACTTGTATACTATGCCAAGGTTTACTTAAAGTAACACACTTTAGGTATCCAAGAAAATTGTTGGAATAATGAATGAAAAAAAAAAAAAAAAAAATTGTTGAGAAAATTGTTGACATAAAACATGTTTACTTAAGATACTCACCAAATAAATCTCTTCCAGGGACATACTCATAAGGCTAGGGGAATAGTCAATTAAGCAGCGGCCCACTGCCGAAATTGCCAATTAATACACCCATATAGCAAAATCAATGAGTAACTCAGAGACAAACAAGCCTATTGTACATGAAGTACTTTGTTTTTCCGGCCCTCGGAAAAATTTGTCTCAAATCCCATAAATTGAATAGTGTAATCTAGATTGTACGTTTGTACCCAATTTGCACACTAAAATTGTATGTTTGCACACCAGATTGTACGCTTGTACCCAATTTGCACACTAAAATTGTATGTTTGCACACCAGATTGTACGCTCGTACCCAATTTGCACACTAAAATTGTATGTTTGCACACTAGATTGTAAGTTGTATCCAATTTACATTTGAATTATATGTTGCACATTATACTGTATGTCTGTACCCAATTCATACACTGAAGTCAGATTTTTAGAAAATCAACATTTCTATGTGTATCCAAGCTGTACGCAAAATTATATTTGTACATACAGAAACTATCAATTGAACGCAAAATTATACATTGGCATACTAAAACTGCCAAATGCACGCGAAATTATATATTTGCACACTAAAATTGCCAAATATACGCGAAAATTATATATTTGCACACTCAAATTGCCAAATGTACGCAAAAATTATATATTTGCACACTAAAATTGCCAAATATACGCGAAAATTATATATTTGCACACTCAAATTGCCAAATGTACGCAAAAATTATATATTTGCATACTGAAATTGTCAATTGAACGCAATTACACGCGAAATTGTAAATTTGCACACTAAAATTGTCATTTATGTTCAATTTGCACGCTAAATTGAACATTAAATGCCAAAATTGCACACTATTTGCCACATTGTATGTTGTACATAAAAATGGAAAATTGTACCCAAAATTGATGTTACATAAGCAAATAAGCTATGGTATGGTAAGATATAGAAACTCGGAAATGTACTTATACCCAGGAGAAAATTGTTTATACTGACAAAGCTCTACCACAAAAATTGCATTTGAAGCACTCCCCATTACTTCAAATCCTCTTACAAAACAGTATATAACTCCAAAATAAGGTAAAAATTGTATAAATTGTACATTCCCTCGGCGAAATGACGGAGTTTCGCATTCTTTCGGGGGAGAGGGAGTATTCTATGATATACCATTTTATTGTTCCATAAATTCTAACATATTTTGTATTAATCAAAGAAATATCTATGAAATTAATACATAGGTTGGTTCTAAGAGCTATAAGAGCGCTCAAACTTTGTATAAGAGCGTTCATGCCCCACTGCACACCAGCCACAGTCAGTTAGACAGAGTTTATGACATCAAAGGCTCCGACCTAATGGTTCACTGCACAATATAATAAAAATGAGGGTCTCAGTGTGCGACCTCATGGTTCAATGCACAAATTAATAACTTGTAAGTGAATGCAACCGGCCGTCACGGGTGCCTGAGCACCGCTGACGCCGTCATGAGTGTCTGAGCACTCTAAGGACTGAACAATGGGTTACATAAGCACGACGCCATAACCTTCCGGTCGCTCTAGCGTCGCTCCTGAGCGACCTAGGTCAAATATCAAAAATTCTATGGAAAGCCCATAATTAGACGGTCAGAATGAGCCCAAGATCAAGGCGGAACTCCCAGTATTAAGGAAGTTATGCCATGGAGACGGAAAGGAGCTCCGAGTGCACCACAGACAAACCGGCGCGAATTACGCGCCTATCCAGCGGGCATTATAAACTTGGCATATTCAACTCCGCGCATGCTCAAAATGGCGGTTATAAACGCATAAACGGTTGAGATATGAGGGTCTAAAGATGCAGAACCGACCAAGACAATGGGGGCCATAGCGGCGTCCATGGGGGTCCTTTGTCCCCCTGTGACACTTGAAAGGGTCCCCTCAAACAATTGTAGAGTTAGGCAGATGCTGCTGGCTCCAGTCAGTCTGGAGGTGCTTTTCCAAGATTTGCTACAAATAGCCTGTCTGCACCTCCAGGAAGACACATCACCAAGAACCGCTCTAGAGGTAACATCTCCAGTCATCTCCTGCTACCTGCTATACCACTGCACTATGGTGAAACTATGCTAGACAGGCATTGGTTTCCTACCATTAGTGGCCAGAGGCTATCTTCTTCAAGACTTCCACCAGAGGGTAAAGTTATCCATTATTACATTATTCCTCTAAGCAGCAGGTCAGGAGCTAGGTGTGGGAACCCACCTAGAAGTATGCTGGACACTGTATTATTAATACCTCACAGGTGGAGTGGAACTGAACATTATACTTTATAAATTACTGTATGTTTACTGTATGTGCAAATTACCTACATACTAACTACTGTATGATTGATATTTCTTACATGTTGCCTAAAGCTGAATAAACCAGTGACAACTGGAAATAACACTATTTTATATGAGCCTGATGTATTTACACTATATACCACTAGTCTTATGATATTTCTCATATGACAACTTGATCATGCCAATCACTAGTATGACAGTATTGCCAGGGGAAGCACAGAAATACTGAAAGGTGCATCCAGGTCTAACTTTGTGGGAGCATACACAATATTTTGGTCTGAGTTTTAGGATAATCAATCCTTCTGCTAAGGTTTCATGCTGACGGGTGAGTGAGTGAGTAGTAGGTGTTAAACGCCATTTCGACAGCTAAGGTCATATTCATGGCGAGAACTACATTACACAATTTCACAGAGGAATGTGTCAGTGCCCGCTCATATGTGCACCACACACATCAGAGGGGATAGTAAAGTGGAGAAATAGACCCTTTTAAGTGGGCTAGGGAAGCCCACGAGTCTAGTCATAGCAATCATCTTAATCAATATCATATAAAAGAATCATTGAAAATTCCATCATATACTTAGAATTTACAGAAGACATATAGACGAGACAAAACCGGGCACAACCCAAACCATTCTCTCCCTGTAAAATCTGTTCACTTATTGGTCTATAGGGGGTCACGTGGCCAGATCCTACATCGGCACTACTCACCATTGTTTTCAGCTAAATAATTAGCAATTTAGACTAGCTACTTGGGTCATGTGCAGATCTGGTCCTAATGAATAGAATTCTTAACTGACTCCTATCAATTTGAATGGAAAAATCGATGCAATCAATGGAAACTGATGACATCAAAAATTGAGCCTATTGCTTCATCATTGCTTCTGGGGAGTCCTGCCCCAAGATCGTCACGAAATGTGGCGCCACTTTGTGAGTATTGAATTAACTAAGCGGCAGTCGTTTACGTGTATACATGTGTACAAAGGTTCCATGTCATCCATTATATACGCCATTGCTTGATTTGGTACCTTGCAAGATGAGCACAGATAGCAGCTAGCATGATGGGTACCAATCGTTATTCAATAGCTCCTTAAAGGTTTACACTGAATGAGAAGAATTATCTCATTGGTCAATAATATATCCAACTATAGGTTGGTATACTAGCTATAGGTTGGTAGACAAGCTGCTATGACTTAGGTCCCTTAAATGTGCATTGGTGCTGGTTTTCTTAATGATTGCGCTAAGTAAGCATCTATCGTAGCGGATACTAATCTGTACACTATAATATATGACCGTCCAACATAAAGTTTTGCTGACAACTTATTGTCTGTGCCATTATGTTTCCTTCAATTTGAGATCATTCCTAAAAAGGTGAACGTATTTTTTACAATATCATAGCAGGCTTATAGACTAACACTGTATGTCATGTCAATGTCGCTGCGAGACACATTCTAGGGAATACTTCTTTCACATTTAGGCATTATAGGTCCCCATTTAGCGGGTACCGTAAAACCCTCCCTCCCTCCCCTGCTGACACACCTGACTTATAAATAAATATTAGTTGCTTTAACTCCTATACCATTTATTCTCTTACTAATTTATTTAGTCATAACTGGCCAAAGGGCCATTTTTAATTCAAAATTTTAAAATTCCCAACTCTCTTTGTCCTTCAACACCCAGCACCCACTTTCTAGAGTATTTACTTAAATGTAACATATTTATATTAGGTTATCATTTATGTTGTAGTATGCACATTGATTATGTATGTTTGTGAACATTATGGCTGGACACATAATAACACATGCCATGGGCTAATATTGTGTCCAAGATAAATAAAAGAATTTTCAACTTCAACTTCACATCCTTCATGCATGTCTTGACTAAAAGTCGCATCAGGGTCTGAAATGGTGCCCATTCCTTACTAAAGGGGCCATCCACAAATGACGTCATGCTGGAGAGGGAGGGAGGGGGGTCAGGCCTGGCATGATGGGAATAATTTTCCGTATACCCTCAGCATTGTATAATTGGCAGAAAAATAGTCCAATTTGGCATGACATGATTTATGGATGGCCCCAAAGGTATTGGCATCATTAAACCCCTGTCTATTAGCTGCACCCTGACCGTGCTGTGTGAAAGAGATGATGGAACAATCCTAACTCACTTTAAATGGCACTGGTCGTCATGCCAGTTGAACCATACATATTAAAGGAAAAAGTATCCTCCTTGGTTGTCCTTATGCCTGGAGGGCATTTCTCAAGATGGTAGGATTGCACACATCCACTACGATTTGAAACGCTCAAAATTAGAGATGGTGATCACAGGTAGTGTACCATGACTGCTCTGTATGATCAGCACTTAAAGCAGTTATGTAAGGCTTGGTAGGGCAGTCATAACAGAGTAATCAAAAGTGACTACTGTAGATGCAGGGCTGAGATGGCGTAAGAGTGAGGGATCCCACTACAATCTATAGGGGGTCTAGTCGTAGCAGCTTGAGAAATGCCTTCCAGATCACTCTCTTAGTACACAGTGTATATAAGGTAAAATGAATCATACACAAAAAGAACTCCTCATGCTCTCGTAACTTTGCCAGAGTGCACAAGGAAATGTACAGGATATTTATAGGTACCGCAAGGACACACAGTGGGTACTTGGTGATTCTTAACAGTGAGACCACCCTAATTATGTATCTAAGTGTTGCCAAGCTGGCATTCCTGGGCTAATTTCATACAGCATGATTTTCTTTAAGGGGTCGTAAAGGGGAGATTCCACAAAATCAATTTTTCATGAAAAAAAAGTGTGTAATTATAAATAAATAGGTGGGCAAAGGATACTTTTCTATATATTTACTGTATAAAAATTGTTGAATTAGCAAAGAACTCCCCAACCAGCATTAGTGGAACCAGTTCTTCAAGACCCTAAAAAAATAATAATTTCAGAAAGCACCCACACTATACGCTAGTGATCCCAAAATGATCAACATTCACATTTAATTTCTCAGCCTCTAAAAGGAACTAGAGAGGCAAGGGTTTGCATATGTAGTAGATGATCAAGAAAAAATTACTTAGCATTCTGGATTATTAGTCTTGGAAAAGGTGCGCTTACACTGAAAAGCAATTATTGAAAAAAAAAATCTATGTACCGAATGATATTTTACTTAGAATTTATAAAACTTGACAGTTTCACCTTTACCTGAAACACATGTATTAACTTCTACAGATACTATACATCATGCTACTTTTGTTAGCTGAAAGAAGACACTATCATGCCAGAATTATCCAAAATACCAAGATTTTCAACAAAATTTGTGACATACACTGGGAAAGGGGGTCTTATAGCCCCCCGCACTAAGACCCCTTTTCGCAGATCGTGTCACATTTGATGGACCAATTTTAAAATATCTATACTGAACTTTATGTCAGAAGTCTATGTTGAACAATTGTGGAATGTCTGAAATGCTGAGGAAAGATCTATTGAAAACTTAAGTTGAAGATGAGGGAAAGCTTCATAACTTGATATATATAACAAAAATATTGCTTTATAGCCAGTTTTATTATGAAGCTAGAGTAGCCGTGGCACCTTAAGGGCATTTCATCCCGGGTGGCTTTACAATGAACATTTTTTTCCAATTTCTTTTTACTTTCACTTTCTTTCTCTCTCTCTATTTATATGTAAATATGATGTATAGAATAGTCAAGTATTACTTAAAGTAATCAAATTATTGCTAACCTAGGGTTGACCATTAAACAACGGCTAGGCAGAAGAAACTGCAGACATCAGACATGTTCTTCGCTGCTGGCCACTCTCTCCCTGCCTCCACCTTGGATGGATAAGTGATCTCACCCCCATCTCTAACTGTGTGTCCAAGGAACATCACTCTTCACAAATAGATGGTTTCATCTTTAGCCTTGCTGCAATTAGTTGATATAGGACCTAAGCCCATGGATTTAGCCATGCCAGGCAGATAAATTAAAAGAATGCCTGCTGCTAAGCAAATAATGACCATAGCGTGAGGGGAATAACAGAAATGAATTTTCCAGACTTGAGTTCATGGGAGTAGAAGGAGGGCAGCAGAAGCTGCCTCAGAAGTAGTTTAATGCAGGGTCATTACTAATGGCTGCAACTTGCTTTTCCATGTTTATACATATTTTAGGATTCAGGAAAGTGCTGTTGTACTAACGAAATCATGTCCATATAATATGAAACTTGCATATTTTGAAACCCAATTATAGTGATGAGAGATGTGGTTGGATAGGGATGTTTCCTTGTCATGCATATATTGGGTTATATAGGCATGGCAGTCCAATGGATGCACAGCCCCTCTAATAGGACTGCTTTGCAATTATTTTGGTAGCCATGAATATATGATTTAATGATGCAGGGCAGTGGTATCTTTGGACACCTTGTTATGACAGGAATAAGGCCACATCAAAGGGAGGGAGTGTGAATCTATTCTTAGGTATGGGAATGACATTCTTAGGTATGGGAAATATCCCTAATGATGTTTTGAGATTCAATTTGAATGGAGTAAACATTGGCATCAAGTTGAGCACAAACTTAGCAAATGCCATAAAACCTCGTTTCTGTTAGTTGGTGAATCAGTAACTGCAAAGTCAATGGGAAATATCATGAACTACAAACCAGGTTTTCTTACTTTTCTTCACATAGGCGTGTTGATTTACAATAATAGGGATTGCTAGAAAGTAGAACTTTTGTTATTGAAAACTAACATTTTCTGTGTAAAGAAAAAAAAACACAAAAAAAAAACAATAAAAACAAAAAAGAACAATATTTTGCCCATATTTTCACATTTCTACCCTTTTGTAACCCCCTTAGTTGCCAAACCCAGTACTTAAGAACCCACAGGGATGGTCCTTTCACCTGATCTGCCCACATATGTGACCCATCAAGGGAGAACACCCCTCCGCGGGGTATTTCTAATTCCCCATTTGGCCACCAGGGGGCATTGGAGGGCTAAAATCATTGTAAGAGTACATTAGGCTAATTTTTGATGCAGAATTCAATGGTTTCATTTAAAATGCACCATTTTCGGTAGAAATGACCCATATTTAGATGGTAAAATGAACATTTTTCATGAGAAATCAACCTATATGCCTGTTCCTGGTTGCCATGGCAACCATCCCAATATTCAAAATTTGCAGATTTTTTTGCCAATTTTTGGGAACACTCCCCAAAAACCCAAAACTGAAAACAAAAATGGAAAATTCCTTATAGATCAAAATCTATGATAAAAATCCCAATATTATTATGTATTTTTAATGAAAAAGGTCGATTTATTGTGTTTTTAGACATTATTATGGTTTATAATGTATTTAGAGCTTAATCATTGATTTCAGATACGAATAACATCCCATGTTCAAGGGGGGGTTCTGACATAACTACTAGGAATATTTAACCCAATGATGTCTCATTTCAAAGATCTTGACATGAACTTTGATAATGAATTTCCCTGCAGGGGGGTGTTTTTGCTTGCCTGGTCACATATATATATATATATATATATATATATATATATATATATATATATATATATATATATATATATATATATATAGTTATTCCCTCAACATCCTTAAAAATGCATCATAACAACACATAAATAAATAACCCTAGCGCCATTGATTTCAGCCTTGCTAATTATTCATTGTTGTTCCTCTTTTCAGGTCTCACTTTAGCTACATTTGATATTAAGCAGGCATTGATACGCCTTTATACAACTCCCATTCAGCCCATTAATACTACACTAGGCACTTACATACACCATGCCCCTGAGCTGCAATGGTGGTTGTTAGGGATTACTTCTTTAAGGGCCGCATGACGCCTCTAGGTTTATGTGCATTGGTCCAAGTGCAGTGCTTATGAATGGGACATGGCTGTTTAGCGCCACATTCATGGCGGAAAAAACTACATTAGACATTAAATCAAAATGTGAATGCGTCTGTGCCAGGACGTCTGTGCCATACACAGTGGGGATATGAAAGATGAGATAAAGACCCTGATAATAATTATGGGCTATAGGGAAGCCCCCAATGTAGGGCTGGTGAGTCTACTGGCCAGTTCTGCATTGGAGCATCATGCCCCTATGAATTTGATGCACTCTTTACCAGTGCATACAAATCCATAGTGGCATTATGATGCATGAAAACAGGCTTCATTGATACATTATTGTGACCCATTGGGCAAGTATAATAAATCATTATGCCGCCACTGAAAAGTTCACTTAACATTAAAAGCACTAAAACAATAGAGACAGCTCACACACTATCATATAAAATAACACTAACTTTCTCTTCCTTTTAGTGACCGGTATGTCCTGTCCAGCTCCCCTGGTGTCAGGCCTATCCTTGTAGTGCATCCTATGGTGGTAGCTTAATATCCCTTATTGTTAATGCTGCTCAGTCATTAAGGCCAGTTAGTATTGTCACTGGAGGGTGAGTAGTATGGCACTGTAGGTGGTGCTGGAGGAACACATTGTGTGTCCTGGCTTGGTGTGTGTTTGTGTGTATGTGTACAGGCTGACCACTTATCCCACCTCACCAAACCTCTCAACTCCACCTCACTCAACTAGGCCAAGCCGATTACTGGAGATTTTTGTCTCTAAGGAAGGAGTTATGACTCATTTGTGTACTATGATACTATACTTTGTTATCCCTAGTGCTGAGAATTCGTTATAGGTGCCTATTTTCAAGGGTAACCAAGGTAATTAATTCTGAAAGGGATTTTAAAAAAAAGGTTTTAAAGATTTTAAAGCAGTTAGGGAGTGATCTTTTTTTTTTTTACAACGGGGAGGGGGGGGGGGGGGCTGGTGGGTTTGAGGGTGGGGGTCAGAATCTTTTCAACCCCTCTGATGGGGGGGTCAAAAAAATCTACCTGCTTTCAGTGGAAAACCTCGCGCATTATTATAGGTTAAAACGGCATGTTCGCGCGCGGTTGTCATCCCTTATGGGGGGGTCAAAAAGATTTTACCCCCTCAAGAGGGGGGGTCAGAATCTTTTTTTTGCGCCCCCACGTGCAAACCCACCAGCCCCCTCTGTTGTTAAAACATGATCATTCCCTTAAGATGGTGTAGTGGTGTAAATTATAATATGACAATATTCTATACACCACTGCTGAACTGATAATGCCATGCATACCATATCTATCTTGTGTAAGCGTACAATCATTTTTCATCTTCATGTGTAGTCATAAGAGTAATTATCTCATATTTATATTATCTGCGCAAATAGTTCGAAAGCTATGTGTGTGAGGGGGGGGGGAGCTGGGATGTTGGGATGGAGATTAGTAACAGCAAAGCTTCTCAGAGAAACAAGGTTGAAACATGACTGATCCTCACTGAAGTGTCACTCAGGTAAACTGTACTGATCCTATGTACACTATGTGGACAAAGAGACAGACAGACAGAGACAGAAAGAGAGGCAGAGAGATGGAGACAGAGACACAGAGACAGGGACAGAGACAGACAGACAGACATGCAGAGAGAGAGAGAGAGAGAGAGAGAGAGAGAGAGAGAGAGAGAGATGCTTTTACATGAGATTTGATTGGAGAGAGCTTACGTCCAAAGTTATTGGCTGTGGCTAAAGTGGTAGTGGTGTGGTACTTGAGACGGGACGCTTGAGACGAGTGTATAGGTTCTAGGCTATCACCCCCTATTGACTGCATCGGGAACTAATCGGCTGATTACAGTGCCACCTCGTGTGTGTGTGGATCAAACTTATTCTCAACAAACTACCCCCTGCTGGCTCCCACACCAATGCCAGTGTTAAGTATATGTGGATCAACACAGTAAAAGGTACGCCCACACACCCCCTCGCGGGCGTACCTTTTACCGTGTTGATCCACATATCATGATGTGAGTGGCATATAATGATAGGGTATACATTAAGGTCTATCAACATTTTCTCAGGTTTTTCAGCAGCAGCAGATGTATTTGAAAATGTTTACTATGGTGACTGTGGACATCAAATAATGCTTTAACCTGCCGAATGGGAACACATTTACATGCAGAGGACTATGAACATGACATTTATTTCCAGAGGTTATATATAGCAACTAAATGACGTTTCTAATGAATTATTTATCACTAGAAATCCATATCATCACTTTCCTCACCACAATATTGATGTTTTTTTGGGATAACATTAACATAACTTCGTCTACATAACATTATGATATGATAAAAAGAGGTCACTCAAGTCATGTGAATAACGTTATTAATTAACTTGCATGTCACTGCATTGTTTTGCTGGGCAGATTTATTGCGTTTTGGAAGCAAACAGTTTGGGGATTTATTGAACAAAACTGAATTTTAGGTAGGCCAGATGGTGAAAGTATTTGAAAAGAAAGAGATTTTTAGACATATTTTTCACTTGCTCTGACCTGTTACCTTCCCGTCTTAATTTCATCTTCTTCCAAAATTGCGTTTATTGTGTTTTGGAGCCAAGCCTTTTATAGATCTAAGATTACAGATAGGAGCACCGGAGTGGTAATCTAATGGTAATCATCAGTGATGACCTTTTTGTAGCTTTAGGTTTGCAGCACAACACCCCCGCCTGAAATAAGCCCATATACCCCTCATTCTATCTCTAAAGGATGTTCATCCATGATCAGAGCCCATAACAGATAACAGCATTATACATAATGGTACACTTATCTACTTATCATTCACCAACATCAGCTTGAATCTGGAAACCACTCAGAGTAAGTGCCCAAAATTAGCCACTAGGGATGGGCTACATGCAGAGGATGTTTCTTAATGCATTGATGCAACAAGCCCATTGGTTAAACTGATGCATCAATGGAGTGTTGGCGAGTAGACACATCATTGGTGCATCATGGCAACCCTCAATTCCATAATGTAGGTATAATGCATAAAGGTGGCCCTAGCGAGTTACTCATAGGACAAACGTGTATAGGTTTGGGGTTTTCTGCCTCTGTGAAAATGTCAGGTCCCCAGAAACATCAGATTTTGTGGTTTACAGGCTATCTTTGGGGTTGGGTAGTTCTGCAACAAATCATTTCCTTCTTTTATGACCTAGGCTGGTTTTCTATGATCCTGTAGGGCAAGTAAAACAATGTAATTTAATTTTTTCATTCCATTAAGGATACTCTGAGTGTCTTTACAACATTGAAAAGGGACAAAAAAAAGACTTTTTGTAAACTTTCATACTATGAAACAGAACCTATTCTTTAAGATAATAGGTTTAGAGTATGTCAAATTTGTATTTTGCATAGCATATTGTTACAGACATGGTTGTCATGAAGTCGTAATTGTCATAATTGAGGGTTTCCTTGACAAGCAGTGTTAACTAAATCTTTAAGAGGAAGAGAGTATATCAATGAGGTTTTCTGTGCATGGGAGCTACACCTCTATAAATAAAATGAAGTCATTTGAAATCATTCTTTGGGGTCTGAACCCCCCAAATGTGATGCGTTCTGGAATATCTTCAAATCCTCACAAACGGTACAGCAAAGCCTATAAACTCTATGTCCTCCAACTTAAAGCTGTAATATCCATTCTGTCGTGTTTGAAATCACATCAACCTTTGGACACTTCATAAAATGACTGTTGAGTTTACCAGGCAGGTCTATAAACACAATGAATAATCATATTAGATGAAGTGAAGTAGTGGAAAATCTCTACCATGAAGCTCCCATATACCAAAGCACTGTTTTACAATCTCCAGGAAAATAACATTGAAAGCTCTGTCCGAATGTGCTAAACTGAGTGTTTCTTCATGAGATAGCATCAAGGCAGTATTCCACGAGGCGGAGCTGAGTGGAATACTGCTATCGAGGCTATCGAGTGGATCTCTGTACTTATTTCATCTTGCCTTGGTGTATAATGTCTTCAGAAAATAATTTTTTTACATTGGGTCTGAGGCTATTTTGATAGAGAATGAGATTGAGTTTCTTCACACCCCTGTGCGGGATGAGTGTTTCCATCCAAGGCTCGTTCTCAACATAAACTTAAGGTACTTACATGTATAGTGTGCTGTTGATGGAATGGCGATCACAGAGGACAGTGCCACGGTCAGCCTCTGTATCCCCCATCCCTATCGTCATGGTGATGGAGGGGTCCAACCCTTCTTCTGTAACCATCCTGGAACTGTAGTTGACTGCTGGTTTGAATAACAGTGGCAAATCCAGGAGGTACTTGACTATCAAATATTTGTTTCACTACAGGCTACTTGATCTAAGGTGTACGAACTATTGTCCTAGAACTGCCCTCCATGAAGCAGAAAAGGCAGATCTGTGCAACTCATTCCAGCTTAAGAATCCATGGGTATTACTCCGGCAGAGACACTGGGAAACGCCTTATTGCATGCACATGTATACTCCTAATCCCTCAGTCAAAGATCCACTTGTCGAGGCAGGAAATGATATATGAAACCCCAGCAAAGTTGATCACCAGCTTTAGATGCAGAACAAAATGCACAATGTAATTGCAAATATCCTACATCAATGTGTGTGTCAATGCCTGCAGGATGTCTGGTTAATCGTGTTAGTCCAAGTACCATAGAGCACAGTGCCCTGCCTATTGGTGGAGCCCACTCCTAAAGCTTTAAGGGCCGCTGATGCATTAATGCATCATGCCGATTGGTCGTCATGATGCACCAATGAAGTGCTGGTGAGGCTGCCCGCCAGCACTTCATTAGAGCATCATGCTGACCCTCCAGGAGTAAATGTATCAACCCTGTAGGGTTGGCATGATGCTCCAATGAAGTGCTGGTGAGACTGCTCACCAGCACTTCATTGGTGCATCATGACGACCAATGGGCATGATGCATTAATGCATCAGTGGCCTTTAAAGGGTTAAAGCTTTAGTCACTAATGTGGGCATAATGCTCCATATGCATAATCCATGAGCTACAGGGATAATATACAACCATAATGTCCCATTGCATAATGCCTAGGCGTTAAGTCTTGAGCTGTTCTCTTTAGTGGTTCCACAAACAAGGGAGACATTGATATGGTCTCATTTTGCCTTCACTTTCAGATTATAAAAGGTTTTATATTTTTTATCACTAAAGAGGGAAACCATTATTTTCATACCATACCCCTTATTATGACATAGAGCATATGCCCTATATGATCCCTTTGACCTTTTAATCCTTAGATGTGTAAACTCAAAAACCGAATCCTTGATATTACTCCAAGTATACCATGGACGACGTCATATGTAATCCAATCGTAGGATCATCCTTTCCACAAAAATAACTCAGGGATAGTTCCATTAATGGTAAAACAACTTGTATTAAAACTCTGGCTCACAAGTTAATACCTATTCCTCACAGCAGAATGCATTTGAGTGAGGGAAAGTCTGTAAAACCTTGATTGGTGTATGCATGTAAGTTGGTGTGTACAGCAGTGGGTGCACATGTAGTGAATGGTATAAACAGTATTATGGCCAGTGGGTGTGAAACCTATATTGGCAATGGACAATGTTTGGGGTTGAAGTGGGGAGACATTAGGCAGAGCAGAACTAAGGGGGATAATCTATGTAGTGGATACAATGTATGGGGAACCGTTCAAGCAATAAAGGTGTGAGCATTCTGCATTTATCATTCGCTAATCATTTCTGACTTTGATCATAATGAGTGAATCATGTCATTCAAACCATGCAAGACTGATTTGAGTGAGTTTACAATAATAAATTCAAGTAATTTGTGGTCAATCTTTGTGTCCTTACGTATCATATTTCACATACATTTTATTTGATTAAAATTAGTCATGACTATCTAATTTGTACCAGCTTAGACAAAATCCAATAAATGGTACCAGCAATGTATCTCTATCCACTTCTGTTGATTCAAAATTCAGGTATTCACGATTTTAATCAAAGACATTTGAATCCGTACATCATAACATTGAGTATCTAATTGATCCAAAACTTGCTAATTTATGAAGGAAGAAAGTTAGATATATTTCCTTTAATGGCATGTCATAGTATCAGGTCCATGCTAAGTCTGTTGTATGGCTGTGTAGTGAGACAGAGTGACCACTGCCTGCCAATACAGAGCCCAGCCAAGTGTCCAATACTGGGCAGACACAGTGCATCTCCTAAATGAATGCCTATGGCATACTCTACACTCAATGCTATTAATTAGGTTCCAAATTTCAGCAGATTTCCCTGGCGCCTGTGTGTCTTAGCTGTGCGTTATTCCTGGCACCTAGGGCTATAGGGAGTGGTCATTTTAGAAAAAAAGAAAAAGGGTGGGTGGCGTAGGCAAGGGGAGGGAACAGTGTATGGGAATGGAGCTGTTTTTTGCTGTGTCTTTATGAACTTAATGTCTCTGAAAATAACTCAGTTTACACATGAACACAAATTACTTTACAACTGCCCCTATATTGCATGGTAATGCACAGGCTTCCTCGTTGAAAAATAAATCTGAAGTTTTTATGTACCATCAAAGAGACTGAAGTTCTTTTACACTCTACTCTCAGTCCACCAACCCCTCATGCCCACCCTCTCCCGTGGCAGTATTAAAATGACATATACTTCATGATTCCAGCTTTCTGGGCGTGCAGTGTACAATCCTTGTTAGTTTAATTACATGTGATCAGCTTTATACAAACACTCAAAGAAAGACATAATATCCTCTATTCAAATGTAGGTTGCCTTTTCAATTCTGACCCAGTTACATTGCATTTGTACGATGCAATCACTGAATTCTTTCTCTGCTGGGAATTGCACTTCATCCCTTCAGGTTATTGCCCAAGATGCTACGACTGGCACCTCTCAAATCGTAGTGGGAGTTATTTTCTCTATACACTTTGTATATGCTATGATGCCACTCACAGTGACAAACATTAGTGCTTTCATGTTTATCTAATGTTTATCTAATGTTTGGGAAAGTTTAGAAAAGTTTTGGATGCAAACGTTTGTAACTAATGCTTTGGCTATTTTTTTCAAACAAACATTTGGAGAACTTAGAAACTTGAAAAGACAGTTTTAAACCGTTAAAGGAAAACATTAAGTGTTGTGACGTAGCCTCCATGAATGTTACCCTGGATGCGGGCCTTAGATTGTAAGATTTTAAGTCCCCAAAGCATACTGTAGATAATGTCATATCATCACCTTAGTCTTAAAGTTCCGCCATAGGCCCTATACCCATACTCCCTGTTCAATTAAATCTAAAATCCTTAGGTTTAAGCGAAAACGTGAGACTAAAAAATAGTTCTCTCTGTGGTCACAAGGTGACATAAATACCAACTTACTTAGGGTTATTGGTTGACTACAGAGGGCGCTAGTCTCATTGCCTACGGTGGTATCAAGACCTGAGCACTCTTCCCATTTGCCCAAAAACGTTTTTGAACGTTTTTTTTTTCAACCAAATACACCAATAAGGAAACCAATAAAAGTGGTTTCAACGTTAAAAAAACGTTTTTATGCCAAGTGGGCCATGTCTTGGTACCAATACAACTTACATTGTTTAATATCAATATTAGTTATCGCCATAGAACCATTGAACAAACCTTTAGGACGTAGGAGAGGCCTCCATTGTACCACTGGGGAAAGGATATGGCTAAATGCACATATCTGATTATATCACTCATGATAGTTAAAAAGATCTGACCAAAAGGGTTAAATGTATCATGATACATATTTAGGTATTTTTACAGATACCATAAAAACCCCAATATAGGCCACACGCCCAGCTATGCATTAAGCTATAAATCACACTTTGTGTCTGTAGAGGTTGCTCTTCCTTAAATAAATTCTTCTTATTTTCTGTGTACTGTATATAAAACCCACGTATGATCCACACCATCAGTTACTGGAAACCACAGGAGACATTTGGAATGGCCTATAAGCTGCGTCCTACACGCCAAAGTGATGTATCTGAAAAGGTATCACAACTATCTAGTTTTCTACTATAAGTGTACACATATACTACCTTTAACCCCTAGGTGCCCAAGCGCGCATTTAAGCGCGGTTTTGTGCTTAGATGCATGTATAATGAAAGACATTTTCATCCAGATACTTCTACTGGTGGGGGTGTGGATGGGGGGTCCCCCATGTCACATGTCAATTTTAAGAAATGGTTATGTCACATGTCACTTAAATCCCCATGTCCCATGTCACCTCTAAGAACCTCTCATGTCACATGTCGTTTTTAAGAAATGGTTATGTCACATGTCACTTAAATTCCCATGTCCCATGTCACCTCTAAGAACCTCTCATGTCACATGTCGATTTTAAGAAATTGCCATGTCACCATGTCAAATTAGTATGATACAACCACCCATGTGGCTTTATCTGCTTTATATCAGGCACAGTGAGTCAAAACCTGAAAATGAGTTGTTTTTTTATGTGATTCATTAAAGGGAAACCCTCCAAGGAGTGAAAATCTGACATGGTACCAAAATGATGATGGATCATACACACATAGTTGGCAATATTCAGATTATATTTTACAACAACTGCTCCTATCTTAAAGATAAGCCACGCATTGTTTCTATTACAACATATTATGTTTCCTGTGTGAGAGTACATGTAGATGCCTGCAGGCAAATCAGCTTTGAAAGGTCTCAGGATTGGAGGGATTATGGATACATATATGGCACAAGAGAGACCAAATACCACTAGATGACAACAAATGGAATGTTTTGGTAACCATGGTTACCAGACCTGACCAGTAGTGTCACATCCTTAACTGAAAATCTTCACTGAGTTATGAAAATTAAGAAAATGTAATGTTGAGCCTATATCAAGGAAGAAGATTGAAGTTACACAGGGTCTTATCAACAAAATGATATGATCGTGAAATAATGTAAAATAATGTAAAATCTTCAAATAATTCTGGGCACAAAAAGGTTAAGCTCCAACAATTAGGCCCTGTTATTAAACTTAAATTGTGTTCCTTTAAAATCTCCCGTCAAAGATGCGTAGTAGAAACTTTAGACCCTTTTTACTTTGCTATTTTCACACCCTTCTTTTCCTTGATATCATCTAGCCTACTTGGCAAAAACCAACGTTATTAACCTTAAAACGTTTTATATGTTTGTAAGTTCTTCAAACGTTTGTTTTGAACGTCAAAAAACGTCAAAACATATACAAAACGCTACTCAAAAACGTTCTATAAAAGTGGAGACCTATATGTACGCTCGTGAAAGATAAAAAGCGTTTTACTTTGGGTTTAACAACATAACTTTAAAGTGAAAAGTAACTTGAAATCCTTTTTCACAAAGTTAAACGTTTAAAAGTGAATGTTTTTATTGCATTTTAATGTACTAAACGTTTTTAACATAAAATAAACGCTTACAAACGTTCTTTTCCAAATGGGAGGCCCCCTCTTCTATGACGCACAAGGTTCCTGTCTTCCTTTTTTAAAGATTTTACTTTAAAAGACCCTCTTCCTTCTTTTTCTTTTCCTTTGAATCTTTTTGTCTTGTACTGAAAACATTAACTACACGCCTGTGTGCCACATCTCTTTTTTTTTATCGTCGAGCTTTTTAATTCAAAATCCCTCTTGGTTCATAGAGTACATAATGAATACAAAAATCAGTCACCCACATAGCGATATAGGCCGCATACCCAAGCTTAGGCTCATATAATGTGTAGTAAGCCTCTTTCTACTTTCTCAAATCGGCTTACGTAATTGTAGAAAGTTATTCATAAGAGGCCAATGTATCATTGAAAACAATAAGGTGGTTAACCTTTTACTCAGTTCTGTTGCACCCATGTGGTACTCCTCTGTGTTTGTGTGTGTATGTTTGCATGTGTGTGTGGTTATGAGGGGGGGGGGGAGAAAGCACGAGAACGGTGTGATCGTGTTGTCCTGCCGGTACCTGAAATGTTCCGGTTCCAGGTAAAGGGCACGTTTGGAAATGTATTAGGGGAAAAGAACAGCTAGTGTTACTTAAGATTAAAAAAGAAAAGAAAAAAGGTTTTTAGGAGGAAGGCTACATGTCTATGAGGACACGGAACGTTGTCTCAACGGTTTGGGTACGAATTAGGCATAGACCTGCATCAATTTCATTTGGAAATACTTTAAATCTTTGGATTATAGTTGTGTTACATGTACCTATGACAGCAGGGCTCGCATACCCTTATATCAAAGGCTATTCCTATATTTCTTTTCTACTTTTTTATGGTCCATGGTATTTCTTTGGTAAACCACACGTTGGTAGTGTATGATCATGGTTTGATCCATGTATGATCCATACAGACATATCTCCATCTCGTCTCTCTCTCCCCCCCCCCTCTCTCTCTCTCTCTCTCTCTCTCCCTTGCTGCTGTTGACTAGTATCGTCTCAATATTTAAAAAATAAGACTGTCATCACTTAACAATCTTCCTTCTGGGCCATTTATTGTGCCAAACTTGTAGGCTGTCTGTGAGCAGCCATCATTTCACTTCATGAATTCCTATTAATTCCTATAAAGTAATCAGTGGCTGTCCCTAGACAGTTAATTATAGAGTTGCTGCTGGAGATCAGCAAATGCCCCTGGTGTCCTGGATATGAGAACAATAATTACTAGATCTTTCTGAAAAAAATGAGAGCTTTCCGAAAGAACCCGTGAGTGGGTTGCATGGTTGGGTGGTCAGGAGACCGGTAAGACTGGGTCCACGTGGCTAGGTCTGCCCCTAACATTCCCACCTTTAGACGCCTAGTCACTCACCTGAACAGGCGACTATAGGGGGATCACTGGACGATCACAGCGCTGTTAACAACACATCAGGGACTAGGAGGAGAACTACAACTGTAAACATTTCCAAAAAAGAACTTTCCTCCATGCAGCAGGGGCATAGGAAAAGGGGGGGCCAGGGGGGCCTAGCCCCCCCAATTCATGAAGGAGGTGGGGCCTGAGTATGTCTGGGCCCCCCCCCCCAATATTTTCCAAGAACTCCTAAACACAATGGAAAGGAAGCTAAAACTTTACATCTCAAATTAGATTATTATGGTGATGTCATAGGGAAAATGGGGGTCTGAGCCTAAAGTCAGATCCAAAATTTACCAAAAATTACTTTTCTATATGAATTCTATATACGCATTATATAGACGCCATCACACATCAGCTGACAATTCAAGGTGGTCGCGATGGTGCCCTCGCCGGGCCCCCCAATTAAGATTTGCTTCCTACACCTCTGATGCATGATTATAATTCAGTAGATCACCTGTCCCGTTCCCCATATATTTAATGGGTCATTTAAAGACATCCAATTTAGAAGGGATTTCGGATATTTGTAACAATACCTTAATTCATATCTGATAAAAATTTTGACATGGTGTTGATACTTCAGCCAAAGGATATGTGACACCACATATCAGTAGAACTCACAAGGACGTTGTTACCTATTAGTAGACTCCTATTGGGACTAAGTGTGTCCCCAGGGGACAACATGGCTACCCACACCTGTGTGCAACCAGTTAGAGTTACATATTGATATAACACACAAGTCTACAACCCACCTGACAGACTAGTCTGGCACCCACCCCCCTCTCCCAGTCCCCCACCCACCCACACACACCATCCCCCCACACCCCTCCTTCCCTCTATTCTCCCCTTCACTCCCCAGTTACCCCTACACCTGCCACAGAGGTTCACAGACAGGTACAGGAGGCCATCTACACACCTGTGCACCACTCAGGTACACACCTCTCCACCCCAGGATACTACCTTAAGGCTCCTCAGCCTCACTCAGCTTAAGGAGAGCCATCAGGCTATTAGGACTCCTGTACCTACCATAGGGCACAATGGGGAGGATGGCAGTGGTGCACTTTGTGGCCCTTCTGGTGGGGATCGCCCTCCTAGGGAAGGCATCAGGTAAGTGCATCTGGAGTGATCTCACAGAAATAATCGCTCTTGTCTCAACCATTGTAGTACCACTGCTTATTGCTCCTATGGTGGTGCAGTATCAATGACAGGGCGTGATACTCTAAGGGGCCTTACTGCTGATGACCTTAGGTGCTGTTTAAATGATCATGTATACATCAGCTTCTGGATTTTGAAGGGTCCAGTGTTGTGTATGCCCTGTTATACACATTTGTTTCTGTGAGGTAGTGTGTTGGGGGTGGGGGGGGGGTTAGGGCCCGGGGGTTTATAGGGGCACTAGCAGTTGGATCATGTCGTTAGTTTACATATTTACCCCCCCCCCCCCACTATCCCCTCTGCATTTCCATGCATTCCCACCCCCTGGCCCCTAAATCCCCGTACTCTTGTCACGACCCAACCACCACTATACTACTATGCACTGTAATGTCTTGATTATATATTTGTATGGCCCTGATTCAATTCAAACAGGTATTTATATAGCCTAGTAGTATACGCCTACGATCTATGATACATGTACAGGTCTTGTGTATGGAATACATAACTGTTTTGGCTCCAGTCATAGATAGGAGTAGAGACCATGGGAATTAGCTATTGTAGATAGCACATCAGAACAATCATGTCTTATACGTTATTATACATGTAGGCATTTTTAATAACTAAAATAAAAGACCCTGCAATAATTGTACCACACATATATAGGATACCCATGGTTAACCTGTGTAGGTCGCCATCTTGTCCCCCGAGCCATACTGCTGGTTCCTGCAGAGTCACCCTGACAACGTAAGATCCTAGGCAAAGGAACAAGTGAATATTCCATATTTAATTAGTAATTTATATGTCCATATTCCACTGCTTGCACTATGACTACTGTTTTTACAGTCTACCATTAGGGTCCTTGCTAAATTCTTCAAACACGCCTCAGGGTTGTAAGCACGTCTTTGGTTTGCCATGGCATGGGTCACGACGCTGGTATACATGTACAGCCATATATAATCTATGTAATGACTATTGTGCAGCCCCCAGAATGTCAACTTCCTACACACTTAGTGACTTGGCTGCACTGGGTCCTGGTCTTGGACAGTGTATGGCACTGGGTCAGATTATATTATTGTACCGATAGAACCATGTGAATTAGCTCTAGGAGTCATGGTGGGCTTCCCTAGCCCACCTAAAGGCTATATCTCCTCTTTTCTATCCCCTCAGATGTATGTCGTGCATATGCACTGGCACTGACACATTCATTTGTGAAATTGTGTACTGTAGTTCTCGCTGTGAATATGACCTTAGCTGTCGAAATAGTGTTAAACATCTAATACTCACTCACTCATTCACTGTACGAGTCATGGTATTTACTGCCAATGATTGATAGGCATGACTTATGTGTCATAAATATATCAAACCACAGCAGCTAGCTTTGTTGTAAACCTCGGTGATTAGCCAATCTCTGTCTTTCCTATCTTGAAACTATTTTGCCTGTAAAGTTCTCCGAATAATCAAATACTGGAATTAAACATTAGACATGCCTCCAGCCTCTGATCGGACCCATGTCATTGAATGGATTTGGAACCTTGTATGTGGATTGTGAATAGGATGTAATTCAGGAATATCTATGCCACAGAGATAAATCCCTGAACGTAAAGGACCCTCTTTTGGGGAATAAAATAAACCTACCTAGAACATCAATACCTTGAATGAATAAAAAAAAGCTAATGCCAATGGTTCTATTAGCTGGGCATAGTGAAAAGGTATAAAGCATATTTTGTTAGGGGATGAGGATGATAGCGTATAAACCACCCTTTTTTAGTGATGTCAGTAGAAAAGCCTCCCCATCCTATTAATGTCTCCTGAAAGGTAATAATGAAAAGATAAAAACAAGAAGAAATAAAATAAATACATGCCAGCACACATTGCCTTAATCCTCCACCCAGGCCATTCATAAAAGTACCTGTAAGTATTAGAGTATTTCACCCTAATGATGTAGCTTAAGTCTGAACTAGACTTGTCACAGTCTCTTTGGCAACCCTACTTAACCCAGTAAAACACCCATATACATGTACATAAACCCACACAATACAAGGGAATGTAAGCTATTTTGTTCAATCTACAACCTTGTGATGTAACTGCATTTATCTCTTTCACCCTGAGATTAGCATTATCTACTAATCCAACTGATGCTCAAGGCTTATCTCTCTCTTATTTCAATCTTGCAATCTTGTCATCCTGACTTATACAAGTCTAGGCTATGCTGTTTGGAAGCCTCCAGAAATGTATCCAAGTCTCATTATAGTTCACAACCCTTTACAATGGACCAGAACCTGGCCAGACCAGTTTTACTTTTCTGGAGAGTTCTGGATAAGTATATCTAGCCAGGCCCCTCCCCCAGCATTAGTTAGCATTTGCTGCAGTCCAACTGACTTGTGATTTCTCTCTTACAGTTGACAGTTCTGTATAGCTTGAAATATAAACTAAGACTTCTCAACATGGATGGATACCTATTGCAGTGCAAACCGTGACAAACTTAAAAACAGATTACTCAATTACATATATCCCTTACAGTCGTATTACATTAATAATTAACATTATCATGATTTTGTGGGTCGATATATCAGGTTTGTAGGGAATCTATAATCCCTAAACCCTATTCATATTGATCACCAATTATTTTAGTACCTATGTGGACTAAACCACATCATCCTGACTGAGTGAGTGATATTCCTGTGCAGGTCGTACACATTTAGATAGAACTAGGCTGTATATGAGAACCTTATGACCTGACTATGGGTTAAGGTGTAAATCTCTCAAGCCCAAGACAGGCGTCTTTTTTACCAAATGGCTAGGGGACATATATAAGACAAAAATATAACTTGGCAGACAAGGTAATACCCCCTGCAAGGAGATGACGTTTGATCCAAATAAATGAAGAGGGAAAAAGACATACTCATAAAGCAGCTTAATTGGTGTACTAGGATAGCTTGAGCTCATGTGAGTTTTGTATCACTTTTGTGTTATGCATCTTTTTTTTTAGAGCACAGTTTTTGAAATGATGTTAAGTTATCTGTGTGAATTGACTGCCTATGCCGCCTTTATAATGCTGAGTCATAAGGAAATCCAGACAATAGTGACTTTGGTGGTACCTTGGGTCATTATTTAATTTAATGGCAATCAATTGGCATCAATACAAGTACCCGTAAGCTGAATCTCTGTAGATATAGTTTTTAACTTCTTGTCCATGTTGCTGGATATGTAGCATTGATTCCCTAAGAGCTTAGCAGAACAGGTTGCCATTAAACCTACCCCTAAAGATGGATGCAGTGAGTTCCCGATCCTGACAGTGGAATGATAACTTCAAAATTACTTCTATATCTTGGATTAATAATTTCTAGAAAAATGCACGCCATTAATTAATACAAGGTTCTATAAATACTCTATATTAAAATGAGCATTATTGCATATTAGGATAAAGGGCTTATTTCATCGTGACGGTAGGTGAGTCCACCAGTCCATGGGAACATTTAAAGAGTTGCCCTTATCCCTGCATGTCGCACTGGGCTTTCATGCATTCCTCACAGTCCCCAAGGACCCCTTTATGGGGTAGAATTAGGATTGGTGGAATACAGGGGGTTATTGGGGATACCGTTATAGTAAAAGAGGAGGAATTAGCACTCCCTCTCACATGAAGCTAGCACATCCCATTATTACACAGGCATCAGTCCCCATCCCAACCTCTCTCTCTCTCTCTTTCTCTCTCTCACTCTCTCTTTCTTTCTTTCTTTCTTTCTTTCTTTCTCTCTCTCTCTCTCTCTCTCTCTCTCTCTCTCTCTCTCTCTCTCCCTATTTAGAGATCCCTCTCTGTCGCTGATCCGTCTCTGTCGCTGACTGTCTGTATCGAGTAGTGAGTCTTCATATTGTGATTGTGGAGAGGTCTCGGGCACCGAAAGAAAAAAAAAATAGGTTCTATCAATTATTCTACATGTTTCCCCATTCCATATTTTCCACAACCCTCCAATCTACCCAGAAATCATATCATGACCTGTGGTTACAAATTATTTGCAAAGTATGAGGGCAATTCATAGCTGACCAAATGACTGCCTAAGATATGTAAAAGAAATATCAAATTTGAATTAGGTTTCTAGGATCTGCCTTGTTTTACTTGTTAGGGTCGGTCAACCTGACACTCACTATTTTTCTTGGCCTCACTATCGAGGTGTATAGAATGGCATGTTTAGCCTCAATGATGGTGTAGATACTGGAGGGAGGAGGGAGGCAGAAAACAGGTTAGGTTGGTTTTACACAGGATGACCCATTCTCCCCATCATGTGATGAATTCAGAATAGTGATGTAAGATTCCTAAAGCGCTGGTTCCACAGGCATAAATCGGTGGGATTAGCACTAATCCGACCGATTTTTTTCTATACTTTTGATATATTATAAATCGTCAAATTAGGGCTATTCCGACCAATTGTATGGCTGTGGAACCAACGCTTAACCTACATGTGATTAACTTGTCAATTTGATATCTCTGCTATGGCAGACCTAATCTATCTTAATACGTTAGAGATGATTATAGGTGTCAGTTGGGCATTGAAAAAAGTTTTTTTTCTTTTCATGGAAATGTGTTTTTCATTGAAACACGTTTTCTTTCACATCTAAATAGGGAAACATGATTGATTTAGATATAAGTAGTTCACTGTGTTGAGGGAAAAAGTATTGTTTTTTTCTCACTGTGTTGAGGGAAAAGGTGGATCTCTTTCTTTCATTTTTAGTGAACTTTTTTCATTACACGCAATAATGTGATGATTTCAACTCTTATTAGCTGAAGTTCTCCCATAATGGTATTACTTAGCTTCCATCCTAACGGTCCTAGAATAGAAAATAACATTTAATGACTTTCTTCACATTAAATTGTTTTAATTATGGAGGATGGTATTCAAACAAGGTCAGATAGGCATCATTCCAGTGAGTTCTTTTCTATATGTTGTAAGAAAAACGAAATACTGCTAACTCTACTCATGAATCACCCATTTCTTTCTGTTATTCAGGTGTAGAGATAAGTACTATAAAGACAGGTAAAGGTCGCCTTGGGAAGGAATGTGCAGTTTAATATCACACCTTCATATTATAGGAATAATGCAGCTATCAGACCTCAGCCCCCAAACCAGCTGTCTGCCTAGTTCTAAGATAAATTATTACATACCCCTAGCCCTATCTGATGCCCTACATCACCAGTTCAGGAGCACCCTGTCACTTAAACTTGTGCTAGACTCAACAGGTAGTAAACTGTATAAGGAGGGAGGGGTGTACTAGTTCTAGGATACAATTAGAGGGAGAGTGTATCTTCATGCCTGAAAATTCTCAGAATTAGTACCTTTCCATTTTTTTTCATTTTTGGCCCTCCCCAGTACATCCTAATAACCTCCAGGCGTTGCCATGTGATCCGATAATAACGCAGGCTTGTACACTATTTTTTTTTTTCAGGAAGAACAAGGAAATGAGAGGATGGTGTTAAAATTACGTAAGAAATGTCACTAAACTGCTAGGCCTACTATAGTTTTTTGGCGTGGGAGGATATTTAATGTTGGCAGCAGTTTTGGATAAGGCACCATGGTGAGATCCTTAAGGGGCTGTGTAAAAATGACATCATGCTTTTTTTGGCCATTTTTTACCCCCCCCCCTCCCCCCTTGTCATGTTTCGTCATACAGTGCTTGACCCCCCCTTAACATGAGGTCATGCAGAGATACCCCCCCCCCCCGGCCCAAAGTACATGAAGACAGTACCGTAATCTCCCGCGTATAAGGCGCGTCTTATACGAGGGGTTTTAGTTCTCATTGGATCCACAAGGGGGACACCAAGACCTTTCTTTTGATATCTTACATGCCCCCTTGGTCAAAATAGGACAAAATGGGGCCCAGGAGGGCCCAAGGTGGTCCAAGCTACCCATAGGTTTTTGAATTTTGAAAATTCATTCAGTAGAACCAAAGTTATGAATTTTTCATTTTTTTTGAGAATTTTCCAAAACTCTAGGTGCGCCTTATACGCGGGCTGCGCCTTATACATGGGAGATTACGGTATATCAAATTGAGATGGAAACAGGTGGGGCTTTTTCCACCGTCCCTGGTCTAAAACCGTGCTGGGCTAATAATGGGTGTGAATTGGTAAGGCCTAAAAAAATTGTTGTGTAGAAGTTTTAGAAGCGCCAACCTCAAAAAAAAATCTCAAAAAAAAACCTACCTACCTACCCTAATTTTTTTCGACCCGTTACCTGAACACAAAAATTTTTTTAGGCCTTACCAATTCACACCCAATATTTGCCCAGCATGATTTCAGACCAGGGATGGTGGAAAAAGCCCCACATGTTTCCAACACCTAGGACTTCTAACCCCCAAGACATTTACCCTCTGGACATTTACCCCCAGACCTTTATCCACATGCCATTTACCCCCATGACATTCACCCCCTTGGATATTTACCCTAGGACTAAAGGTATGCAACCCTTGATACTGGGAAGATAGTCCTGGGGAATAAGATTTAGTCCTCAGGACTAGTTAAGTGCCTGGGACTACCACTTGCCCTGGTAAGAGGGTAGAGGGATGTGGGGATGATGTCATTGGGGGTGGATGACCTTGGGGTTAGATATCCATGGGGGTAAATGGTTTGGGGGTAGATGTCTGGGGGTAAATGTCCAGGGGGTAAAGGTCATGTTACCTCACATCCTCATGAGAGGTAAAGGAAAAGAAATAAGAGAAGAAATCAGATCTAGCTGATAGTTACAATGGCTTCACTGAATTACAAGTGTAATATTACAAGTGTGGTAATATGATTACACATATACAATTAAGATCACACTTACAAAGCAAGTAAAAGGAGAGTATAAGTTGTTTTTTTCCAAGAGAGAGTTTGTGATAAATCAACAGGGGGAGCAGGATGCAGATTGAGGGGGCAGGGAGGAAAATAATTTTGACACCTCACAGTGGGGAAGGGGGCAGAAAAAAGTCATGCCTTTTCTGTGAACTACTGTAGAACAAGTGGATTACCAGGGCAATCTGGATGAGGGGGAGGGGGTTATAAAATTTTTATATTTCTGCACATCTGTATGGCAATCTACCCCACCCCTCAGGCCTGTTGATGAGTAATGAGCCATCCCTAAATTACCAATGGGCTTTTGAATTGTGAAATTTATTAAATAGAAGTTGGGTCATTTGAATCTTTCTACTGAATTCTCAATGCCAGGGTGCTTCTTACCCGCATGAGATCAACCTATATATGGGGTCCTTTGGTAAAATGAGTCCAACTAAAATGGTATTTCAAAGTGGTATGGCGCCTGGGTTAGAGGTAGGATAGAGTAGTGGACCAACACTGACACTGATGGCAGTGACAATCATTGAGTGGGATGTCTGAGGAAAGCATGCCTGTATAGGTAATATATATTTCATAAAAGATGAATGCATTAAACTTCCCTACCTTTACAAATCATTTTCTTCTTGTCAAAACTGAAGCAACTTGCAATTTTTTTTTTCAGGACATGATGTCATGCAGCCCATGACCCCCCTCCCCCCCTTGTCATGCTTGGTCATGGGGAGTGGGACCCCCCTCCCCCCTCCAGCATGACGTCATTTGTACACAGCCCCTAAGTTGGCAACATTTGTAATACAAGAAGATGTACCAGACTGAGCACCACTTTTTGATAACTACAAGTCATTATCCAAAGTGTACCCAGGTGACCTTGGACAAGCTTAGATCTTCTACCGGGACTACTTTTGACAAAGTAAACTGAGGGCAGATATAGGTAGACAAAACCAAATGTTGATTTTCAATCCTTTCCTTTAGTTTCTAAATTCTCTTCTACTTCATTTGAAGATGAAAATGATAGTGGAAAAAAACAAAAGCATTATGGCCAATCAGCCCATTTACAATTGGGGCTGAGAGTGCAGCCAACTTATTGGGGTCTAAGGGGTCTAAAATAAATATCATTGCCCTCTTTCCTATCCCCTCGGTGTGTCTGGTGCATATAATATGCGCAGGCACTGACACATTCATCTGTGAAATAGTGTAGTTTCGTTTTCTCACTATGAATATGACACTAGTTGTCGCAATAGCATTTAGCATCTATCATACTATATCCCTCGCTATATATGTTTGCTTGCTTATATTTATTTCTGTGGTATTCTTTATTAATTCCTATTGTTACATAATGAATGCCTGGGCCTGGACAGACAGTAAGAGTCATGATGGCATTGTCACGATGACATTTCCTTAAGGCGCCACTTAAAATTTAACCTAAACCCATTTATCAATGTTTGGGAGAATCCCTTCTCCTGTCAGTTAGAACAAAGCTAAATTTACCAGACCAAATCTTTCCTTCTTAGAAATACCTTTGGGCAGGAGAATTCTTGTTTAAAGGTTGTGACCATCCGCAGCAGGTAGAAATCACCCATGCCTTGGGTCAGAACTCAGAGAGTGGCTAGATCTTAGTTCTAGCCAAGCACATGTGTCATATTCTTTTGTTAACTGAGTGAAGAATGTTGCTTCCAGACTTTGATGCTCAGTATGATTAGTGAGACTTAGAAGCTGGGATGTCTAATTCTAAAGGGTTGGTTTATCGAGATGAAGAAGTTCCCACCAACCTTTCTGATAGAATCTGCAGATTTCTGTAAAAAAGAAATGAGGTAAAACAGGCATGAGTAGACTGAATTTTGCCTAAATTCAATTGAGTAAGAATAACACCACTGACACATCAGTCATTAGTGTTTAAGAAATATTTTCCAATGTCAGCTATATACAATGTAATGTGAGAGAGCCATTACAGGCAGTAACTTGCCAACTCCTCAGTATGTACACTCAGTACCTGAGGACTAACCAAGACTCATTCTGACAGAAGCAGACCTAGCCAACTATACAGTAATTAGTTCAAACTGTAGAAGGTCTCTCCCTTAAGGCAGGAGGAGAATTCTACAAGACATGACCTGGAACTGACAGTTTGCTTATTTTAATTTGGCAAACCAGGTCATAAATAAGGAACATAATTGTCTGATGCATGTATTAAAATGTGGAGATCGCAGATCACTATCATGGCATATAGGAGGCCATGGTGAAACTTAACTGGCCCTTATAGAAGACATAGCCTGATTGACCTTAATCTTTAAGGACCATTGTTTTGCCTTTGACCGGACGAGGCTTTGGAAAGCTGTGCCCTTGTGGGGCAGAGGTTTTCTCAAGAAAAATGTGGCTCGCCCATGCATGGAACTTTAGTTGAGCGCTCACCCATGAGGTGTTTAATTAACTTACACGTTGCTGAATCATGGCTATTAAAGTATTTTGACTATTTTCATCTTTTTATAAGTGTCGAAGCATTGAGAAAACTTTGTTTAGCTGATGGAGTCGTATCTGAGTCATCTGTATATTAATTTGTCCTCTTTTGTGTCCAATGGGACAATGTTTAACAACTGACTGAGTTAACATAGGAACCTTAGTACATTAGGGTTCATTTAAAAGTGACTTAACCTCCAATACATACATGTACTATGCTTCTGTGCCCCAGTATGCTGCCCCATATGCTCTTATTCCAGATACCATAGAATAAAGTTGGCAGACAGGTTAGATGACAGGATCATGATCAGACTTTAACCCTTTAAGGACCAAACAGTGCAAGGTTGCATCACATCCTTCGACTGGCCAACATGATGCATGCATGCCCTACAGCCAAATTGAGTCACTAAAACCAATAGTCCACTTGGCCTCTGTTGCGCGATTGAGCCATACATTTCCTATATAAAATTCTGCGACAGAGGCCTAGTTGAATATAGATGTAAGGCAACATGCTTCTATCAGACTGACCGTAAGGGGTTGATGAACTTCACAAGGGTTGGCCTACATTGGTGCATTGGTGCATCTGGCAACCAAGGAATATATATATATATATATATATATATATATATATATATATATATATATATAGAGAGAGAGAGAGAGAGAGAGAGAGAGAGAGAGAGAGAGAGAGAGAGAGAGATTCTGGAGCAGAATATAGGTTTAAAGGGCCGAGTAAAGGTATACCTTCCCTAAGTTAAACCCAATCGGCAAGGGTCAATTAATTATATCCGCTAATCCCTTATCTTAACACATTTCCTATCTATACCAGTCGATGAGCTACACACAAAACCAGTTACTGCAGCTGTAGGCATAATTCTTACCATAAAAACTGCATATAGGCCGCGGCGTATAGACCATTTCAGGCCTCTGGGGCTCAAGGTGCGGCTTTTACAAGGGGTTTCACTTATATAGACTAAAGGAAGGAATGGGCACTATTTCAGGCCTCTGGCATGGCTTATAGCAAAGCCCTAAACTCAGGGTGCAGCTTATACGCGGGTGCGGCTTATACGCAAGGTTTTACGGTAGGTATAATTAACCATTTATCCCCTTGACTAACCATGTGAGGCACTTGTTATCCCACCCAGCAGGATTGGCACTACTAATCTGAGGGACAGGAAATCAAGATATTGCTATTCCATGATGGTATTGAGTCAAAACCAGTTAGTAATTAGGTTAAAAGCTACAATTATAAATAACATAGTGGGAGATTAATAAATGGTCGGGGTGACACCCCTAATTGGTGCTGATTGCAAGAAGACATAGTACTAGTACCTTCAGATACTAATCTACTACTCTAGGAAAAATAATCAGTAGGAAATTCACAATTAACGCTATCTAAGTCCCTTATAAGATAACCGTCATGTGTAGCTGCATCCTCAATTTGCTGGAATTAAATGTTGGCATAGAATTCCAAAACTCCGGGGAAGTCTCCCACTAAAGCTAATAATGATCCAAGATACAAGCTACAACTCGGGGCAGCTCCACCTCTAGCATCATTTTGAGTTAATTTTCAGTCTGTGAGTACACCTGCTATTTCCATAGCAGGCTAGATTATACAAAGAGTCGTATGGCAGCTCATAGGAAGCACTTATTAGCCAAAACAGCTAAATATTTTAACAGCTTAAAGGGAATGCTCTATGTATGTATTAATGCCCGCAGGGTGGAGCCTTAACTCCTTGATATAAAAAATGAGCATCAATAACTGCGATGTATTATGTATCTGTGAGAGCTGGCTGGATCCCTGTTTAGATAACTCTCTAATCTACTGGGAGGAAAAGTACATTTACAGATTAGATAGGCCTACTGACCATGCTGGCGGCCTGATCACCTATTTGAGTACTTCCCTCAGTCCGTATTGTACAATCTTACATGATGAACAGTATATGGAACCAGATATTGAGTTACAAGTTCTCTTTATAAACCGACCAAAACTGAAGTCTTTGTATATTTTAAACCTTTATAGGCCACCTAATGGTAATGCTGAATCCTTTTTGTTGAGAAACTGATTAAAACTTATGATGAACTCAATAATAGCATAGAGATCTGGATACTTGGTGATTTTAATATAAATGTTAGAGACAGGAATGAAACAAAAGCTAAAGCCCTCTTTGACTTCTGCTGTATCAAAGGACTGAAAAGACAAATTGACGGAATTACGCGCCCTAAGGACGAGAGTGGAACCTGTATAGATAATATATTACCAAATTGTGACATTATTACGCAAGCTGGTATAGCAAAAGTGTTGATCTCTGATCATGACCCCATATATGCATGTAGGAAAAAATTAAAAGGTGAAAGGGTCGCCTCTGTATTCACAGGGAGAACTTACAGATGTTATGATCCCTCTGACTTTCATGAATATTTGTTGGACTGTGATTGGAACAATTTCTATGACAGTACTGACCCAGATACTCATTGTGATTATTTATATAATCTGATTGTCACATATCTGGATAGTGCTTGCCCCATTAAAACCACAACTATCAAAAAAACATTGCAACCTTGGTCAAATAGGGAGACTATCGAGGTTATGAATGATCGTCAACTGTTGATTAAGGAGCAGAACCTGTTTGGCAGTAGATTTAATATCAGGGAAATTGGTAGATTAAGGAATCGCATACAAAAACAGCAGAACCACAGTAAATGTGACTGGGTGAATGGGTTACTGCTAGAGTATAGAGGGGACCCAGTCAGGTTTTGGAGGGGAATTAATAAGTTAGTAAACCCTAAAGCCAAGAGTAACGATATACAGTTGAAGGACAGCTATAGCGGTGCCATGCTAGTTCCATCAGAGTGCAATTTACTCGACATTAAAAATTGGAGACCTATTACCCTGCTCCCCTTTCCTGGTAAACTTCTGGAAAAGATCATACATGGTGTAATATCAACATATTTAGAAGAAAATGACATATTAAATAAAAATCAGTTTGGATTTAGAACCAACTGTAGCACAGGCGATGCGGTTTTTACTGTACTCAAAGACCTATGTGATAGCAGAGATGGAGGTTGTGTGATGGCAGCATGTTTCATAGATTATTCCAAAGCGTTTGACTGTGTCCATCATTCTACTCTTATTAAGAAGTTAGATGCTCTAAACATACACCCCACATACAAGATCTGGCTTAGAGGATATTTGGGTAATAAGTATCACTCGACTTTTGTAAATGTCATTAAATCTACACAACGAGCTGTCAAATTCGGGGTACCACAGGGGTCAACCCTTGGCCCCTTGTTGTTTATCATATATGTGAATGATCTGCCTAATGTAATCTTGAACTCAAAATCTGTTATGTATGCTGACGATCTCGTTGTATATGCATCTCATAGAGACCCGTTAGAGGCTGTAAGGCTGCTCCAGGAAGACCTAAATAGAATTCATAATTGGTGCCTATCTAACTATATGACTGTGAACGATAGGAAGAATACTGGCATGTTCTTTGGGTCGAAATCTACTTCGGCACCTCTGTATGGTCCTGTTTTAAAGATGGGCACTTCTGAACTACCATTCTACGATGCTTATAATTAGCTAGGTGTGCAATTGGACCATTGTCTCACTGTGAATAATCATATAGCTAAGGTGAAAAAGAATTTGTCTCACTGTGAATAATCATATAGCTAAGGTGAAAAAGAATTTAGGCAATAAGTTATACAAACTCAATAAACTGCGTAAATACTTTTAAAATGCAGAGCATTGTACTGATGTGTACAGAAGTATGATTACACCAACTTGAGAATACTGTTCGTTTTACACTGGAGGTGGATTGTCTTCTGAGTTGCTCAAACTACAGAGAATGCCAAACCAGGGGTTAAGGATCTGCCTTAGGCAAAGAATCAGGTGTATGTCAATTACTGAGTTTACATTCTGCATGCAGAATTAGACCTCCAGCAGACAGGAGAAATATACAACTGGTTACTTTGATGTGGAGAAAGTATATAAATGGACACGGTATTGAGCAAGTCAATATTAGGACACACGGTGACAGAAAAATCAAACTTGCCATTACGAGAGAAGCCCATACTTACGAGGTATACTGCTGTGGGACCATACTATGTACTGATTTCCATTGCTCCTATGAGGCATATGGCATTGTCCCCACTGACATTGGGGACAATGCCTCATAGAAGCGTCATTGTAACGGTCACTCATGCACTGGTCACTGTGGGTTATAATTATATGGGTTTTTATGATACTATGAAATTCAGAGTAGTAAAACAGAATGGATAGCCTATAGGAGAGCTCATGGTATACCCTTTCTGTTTAATAGCACACAGATATGAAATGCTGTCTGATCTGGCAGGTTAAGCCGTCTTTGTGTGTCAGTGTCTATCAGGCCTGTCTGGGGTGGTGAGAATTGTGTCTGTAGGACTCAGGTTAAAAGGAAGGTGTTACATTTATCTTGAGGCTATCATCCTACACCTCAGTAATCCCTTTGTGGTACCTGGATGGGCTTTGGGAAAGAGGGAGGGATGATTGGGATGGGAAGTTGTTTTAGGTGTTGATGATCTGATCTCACTATAGATATATCATATGAGAAAAGGGAGACAAAGACAGAGAAAGGGAAAGATACATCGAGGATGAGAGAGACAGATTTCATGAAAGTGGAGAGATAAGCCCAGAAAGTTATTCCTCAATACATGGTTCTTTTACCTTTACTTGACTTGTGAGCTATTGTCTGGCGTCTCTTCTTTCTAGAGGAACCCTCGGTAATTTGCTTTGTACCCTTTTGATGATGCTCCCTCGGTCTCCATAAAGGTAGTCCCATCTCGCCAATAACGTTCTGACCACATCACAGGGGCCCTTGATGGGCGTTTACAAGCTGATCCAAGGTCACGGTGATAGCTGAGTGTCTTGTCTCTGCCACAAAGCGGCAACCAGCCAAGCTGGCATACCTGTTACATATAGTATTATCTCACCATTTAGTTACACCAGGTGTCACATGAGGCTACCAGGCTATCACCTTCTCAACAGAAAAGGATTAATGAGTTAAGAGCTGCACCGTCCGATTATGGAATTTCTTTTCTTTTCTTTCTATTTTCTTTTATCTTTTTTTTTTTTTTTGTTCTTTTTTTTTTATCCAGAATGATCGATCCCTATACTTCCACTATAATACCAATGTTATCATATTGCATGTTCCACCTTGCAGCATAATAATTACCCAGTGACACTCCCCTAACTTTGGCACCTCTCTGAGACCATGCTGGCACAGCAGATAGGCGGTATCACTCGCACACCTGTCCTGATTATACCTGACATGCCATATCAGCATCAGGCTATGACATTGTATGCTGTAAAACCGTAATCTCCCGCGTATAAGGCGCGTCTTATACGTGAATTAAAAGCCTACTGCACCTTATAGAGCTTTCCAAAAGAGGGGGTGCGTCTTATAGGTGGGGTACTTTTCCTATAGAAAAGTACTTAACCCTCAAAAATTCAAGCCCCAGGTGCCCCTTATAGTATTCCCCTGAACTCAGGGTGCGCCTTATACGTGAGGTGCGCCTTATACGCGGGAGATTACGGTAGGTGGCCACATGGTCTTGGTACCATAGCTAGCTGGTGAGTCGTATATATGTTTATTTGGAGGTAGTGGAATGCATTTAGGCCTTTAACCAATGAGAATATTCTACTCATATACTGCAAACATTTTAGGGGGCATTGCACAAAAACGGTCCCCATCACGCTGGCTGTTGTCAGTGCTTATCTTGCAAGGTACCACATCAAGCAATGGAGTCTTCACTGGATAACCAGAGTCGTTGTTGAAAGGTTGTTATGCAGAGATGTATACATATTAGCCGATTAAGTAGATCTACGCAGTCTGTGGGGTGCACGGTAAATTTGTAATTAATGCCAAATGCACTGCATTGCATCTGCGCAACCTTATCAGGTGCGATGGTAAGCGGGCCTCCCTATCCCACTTAAAAGGGTCTATTTCTCCTCTTTCCTATCCCCTCAGGATGTGTGTGGTGCACATATGCGCAGGCACTGACACATTCCTCTGTGAAATTGTGTAATATAGTTCTCGCCATGAATATGACCTTAGCTGTCGAAATGGTGTTAAACCTCTATTACTCACTCACTCACTGCGATGGTAAGCTACACAACTGTACCTAAGTGATAAAGTTGGCTTTGTTGAACTACCTCATTTTGGTTACAATGATATATCAATAGTAATTACAGGTATTTATAATGAGGAACGTCCTTGGCTTGCAAGTCAAAGCCACAGTAGTTCGTGGAGAGAGAATGCACAATATAGCTTCAACCTTTCCCATAGAAATTTAGTTTTATAAGGAGGTACGGTCGTTATTGTAGTTATCGAAATAACACCATGGCTATTGTTATGTTATTGGCTAGCCAATAACATAGTCACATAAGGGGAGTCGATGCAATGGAATGTGGCAAAATGGGTAGACTTGCCCACATAAAAGTCCTTAGTGTTCACATAGGATTAGACTGAGACAAGTAGCTTGGACAAGTCTAAGGTACCTGGATCTAGGGGTTGAGGTAGCTTCGTTAAAAGTTTTAAGGACAAAACCCAGTTTAATATTTCAAATCTGAAAGAGGTATTTGTCATGTTACAAGAGGATTTTAGAATATCAGGATGTGGTAAAGTCATTAGTCATTATAATGACAAAACTCCTTTGTTAGATGGAAGTTATACATGTATTGGGATGAAAAAGTAAAATGCACAGATTGTCTCAAGGTGAGTTTAGCCTTAAGAGAAATAGCCATGTACATGCTCACACATCTGGATGGACCAGATATAATCCTCTTAATTAGGTAGTAATTATGTCATTGGCTTATTGGAAGAAGGAGAGGTTCCAGCTTGCTGCACAAGGGGTTGAGTGGGTTGTACTGTTTACCTGTGACCATTAACCCCTCCAGGGCCACCTACATGTATAACTGTAGCTATGATGCAGGATGTGAAGTGTTGTATTATATTTGCATGTAGCATACCACTTTTGCATGTACATGTAATTTCATATAGAGTCTAGCCCTTTGAACATAGAAACCAATAACATCTTAGGGCTGTGAAATAGCCCTAACCTTAAACATTTTATAGCTGTTACATAAAATGATTCATACCTAACATTTCAGGGACTGCATTATGTTTGACATATTATTCACATTGGTCTTAAGTAATGGTACATGAATGCAACTCTGGTGGGTCGACGTGTCAACACTGCATTGGTGCAACATGGCGGCATTATGTGCTCTCTGAAAGAACTTGATGGCGCTTGAAGTGAATAATGTTCTCCCCACTAGACATATGGCTGAAGAGTGATTTCTGTGTTGGTCTGCTAGAGATCTTTTCCCGGATATTTTGTCTCTTCTCCCTTAATTCTAAAAATAAATCGTGAGCCTCGTTCATGTGTATCTAGAAAGATGAAAGTATAAACCATAGGAGAGATCTGTCACGATGTCTGCCTATCGCATCGGGTGTACATCAGATCAGATCCCCATGTAAATGGGGCGACCTGTAAGACAGTATAGTCCTAAAATAGTATAAAAAACTATACTATGTATAATGCATAAGTGCATAGTGATGTTGATTAACAAATCGGCATAGGCCTAATACAGTATCTGGCCCTTCATGGTTAAGGACTAGGGTTAATTGTTTGTCAAAAACCCATTTCTTCTCCATGATAGTGCTGGACCATGATAATGGGTAGGAAAAGCACCCCACCCGTCTGCGGTCAGTGTATCCAATATGAATTTTGCCCCGCAGTGCTATCAATATAAACTTGATGCTGTATTAAGGGTTATAATAGAAGGTTTAAAATTTATAGCCCTGCGGGGCAAAATTCTATCATATTCCTTATAGTATCAATTTTAAATTTATAGCCCTGCGGGGCAGGATTCTATTCTGATCCTATATTAGTAGCCCTGCGGGGCAAGCTTCTTTTCTATACCTGGTCTATAGTATAGAATTCTATTCTATAGGAATAGGATAGAAGCTTATATAGGAGAAATCCAGTTGCAGGCTTTATATACTATACTAATATTAGAAGTTACAGAAAGGGTGTTCAAGGTTATGTGTGGTGCAATAGCATTAGATAGGCTGACAATGCTGTCACCAGTGACTAGTGACCAGAAATCAGCGTATCCAAAATGCTGACTGTGGCCCCTTCGTCACCGTAAAGAATATGCTGACTGTAGACGCAAGGGGTGCGATAAGAGGGTCACCAACCCTGATGCGATGACATGTACAGCCATCATGGGTACAATTATCTTGGCCAAGGAGATACAATTCTGAATTTTACCCTGGATGTGACTTAGATCGTTAGACACCCCTTTATATACTTACCTAAATATATCTGTGCCATTCAGAGCATATACCAAAAGAATTAAAGCTTGAATAGCCTGTCTGTGCTGGGCGATCATCGAATCAGTGTACATTCACAAGTTCAAACTGGCTACCTGCTTTTGTCAATAACCATGTTTACTAGCACTATTGAGGGAGGCACCCCAAATACTGAGTATACCTAAAAACGCACATCAAAGAGACCCTTAAATCCAGGCCATAAACAGTGCCATTGTGGGCAAATCAGCAAGGATCTATATGTCAATAAACCCATAGAAGTACAATAGACTCCCTAATACCCATTCACACGATCGCCCATTGCTGTGAAGGCGGCTAGGTTGGTTCTATTGTCGATGAGTTTTGTAAGAAGTAGATAACGGTTCTAGTCCTCTGTTTGCAATTGGCAGTTTTATAGACACATTGTGAGTTTATTTAAGTGAGAAGTATTAAAGGAAGTCAGGGAAGTGTCAAAGGAAGAAGTGAGTAAATAGGTACTACAGTATACAGTATGACACCTTTACATCCCCTCAGTGGTCTTTATGCTGTAATGCTGGGCTGTAGATCTAATAGAGTGTTACTATTGGTACTCATTGTTGTTGGATACCTTTAGGGAGTGGTATACTCTACTGGGGAAGGAAGTATGTTGTTTAAATCTTTGAGGACTACATTATTCCTCCAGGTTCATGTTACCGTGTCATCTTTTTTCTTCATCAATGAGTTTGCTGGATGGCCTTGCCATGGCATTTTTCATGCATCATTCTGACTATTGGCAAGCAAACTGTTGCATCCTGCTACATTTAAAGGGTTAAAACGTTTTTTTTGTCGCTCATCCAGTCGCAATTCTGACCCCATGGGACTCAAATCTATTAGGGTGAATAATGAGTTAAAGGCCTCCTAGGGTGTTAATGATTTGTATACTAGATTTAAAGAAGATTCACCAAATAGCTAGCCGAGGGAGGTGGTAGATTAGTAAACATGGACAGTAGTTGTTAGTAGAGATGGGTAGCATTCAGAGTTGTCATTGCTGGTTAAAATGGCATAATAGATTTAAGATTGCTCATTGTGTCCAATTCCCTGTAGTTAACTTTCTATTTTCCAGTAACATCAAGATTCCAGATAGGATAATAGTTATAGACCTGACTCCATTATTCGTGTATGGTATGAACCCAGTCTACTCAGCTTTTACACTTTTATTCAATAGTGACCCATTGATTGGTTGTCGGTAGTGACCCAGTGATCCGATCAACAGTCGTTCAGTCCTTTATGTCTTCCTCATTCTATCCCTATGTCCCCTACTGGGGACATTATGTATGGAAAAGGGGGTCCTATTCCCAATGGGAATTTCAACCTGAGATTAGTCTTACACTATAGTATATAAATACCTCAGTGGGCGAGTACACTGTCCCTGGGTACTCTATTCAGATAATAGACAACAATCTTTTTCACTATACATTGTCAGCATTCATCTAATAGCGTTTAGTGTATCGTTGAAAGGAGTTGCAATATAATTAGATGAAGTAAACCATAATTACATACATTAATCTTCTTCTGACCATTCCAATACCCGAGGGTTTTACCAAGCCTGCTTCAATGGATTACACAGGCGAGGAGTGAAACTCCCATTTTATAATCCATATGATTTATATATTCAGAATGGTGAATTGTTTTTCTTCTTAAGTAACACGACTGGGTTGACTGGCTATAGTTATAAAAAAGGCCCTATCCAATATATCATTGGTATCCCATGCTGTGTGATCTAGATCTTTCTGCAAAATATGGTAAGTAGGTCTTCAATTTAAATACAAATGCAGTTAAAACTGCTGTCCTGCCATTGTCATCACTTTCGATCTTGAATCTAAAAGCAGTACATGAGCCTAGAGAGCTATTGAATTGTAGTCTCAGATCCAGTAATCTGGAATATCTGTATGATCTAATTTTATAGAATTCTATGGAGGAAAATTAATGCCCAGTCCCTTAAATTATCAACGTTTCCTCAATACCCCGATAGTCAGATTGTACTCCACTTTGTAATTGGCTTTGTTGGAATTGGAAGACCTTCTTTACAGAATGATTTCTAAAATGGGTTAATGGTTTATAGGTTTGATATCTGGATTACAGTCAGAGATATAGGGGACATTAGACATTCCTAATAGGCTAATTGACACAGAATTGAGGTACCAGGGTCCGATCCAGGTGCGCCCCTCATTTAGCCCTAATTTTGGGTAAAAAGAGTTAGGTAAACTCTTAGGTTCAGGGAAAAGGGGGGGGGCTTAGTAAGACTACATGCCTCAACATACCATGTACCTGGATTTGGGCAGGGGCGAGTAGGGAAAGGGGATAAGAATCATATCTTGGTGCTCTTACCTTGTGTTTTGCAAGTCAAAAAATAGTATACCTTGCTTAAATCCCGAATGATTCTTAAAGCCTTGACAAGTTAGAAAGAATCTTTTGATCAGGAACACATATCAAAATATTTGATAGCACCCATACTGCTCGATCATTCGAGATAGAGGCAACAATGAGCTATTTTGGTGGTTTAAGGGCTATTTGGAAGTCTGTTTTTGATTGTTTAACGTGACATTTTCTGTTAATGTGGAGTTAAAGCAGTGTAAATGTTTTCATTGTGGCATTCCCAACAGAGGTCTGGTCAAGGCTTAAACGACAGAGTATAAAATACAATAGCTAAGGCTTTGAGCTATGCATCTAGCGGAAATCTCTATCTTTAGATTTGTAATAGTAGGTGGATGTCTATTCCTGTCATCAGGAATCTGATTTAAAGACCACTGTTAAGGACTTCTGGGGGAACAGGTCTGCTATTTTATCAGATTAGAATGGAGAGCGATATAGGAAAATAGCTGTAATTGACGTGGCTTTAATCTAACTTAAAGAAACAAATACAGATATAGCTGTCAGATTAATCACGGAGAGAATGCTGATAAGGCTACAAATTCAGGTTTTTTCAACAATAATGTGTACTGTTGGTAAAGGTGCCAAGCCTTTTTTTTTTATTTGAGTAGGCCTATCAGTCTTATATTAACCATCGGATAGAGAAGTATCAAATAAAATAAGAGACAGGCATAGAATGAGTGCTTGAGTAAGCAGTCGAGTTATGTCTAGTTGATACCTACACAGAGAAAGAAGACTGATCGCTTTGACGCATACTGCACAGGTCACGATTGTCTCCCACATGACATGTGTGAAAGGCATGTTGAATGAGGTTGACACTCTCACATTTGGTTTGCCAACTCCAATTGACATGCGTAATGAAGACAGTTGTCATGGTGACATATGTGCCATGTCCCAATGACATGTGCTCTCTGTGTCAAATCAAGTTGACATGGATATACATGTCATTATGACAGGAAGACTTTTTCAGTGTATATTAAAATGCCTATGCATTTACTATGGTAACCTGATGTCCTTACACAAGGAAACCCATAAACAATGGGTCAAAGGGGAAGATATGGACCAGTGATGACACCAAAGCCATTACTGGATTTGTTTATTGTAGATCAGATAATGTTTGAAAAGAAACAGCTACTGGAAATCCCTTTTCCAGACAGCTGATAATAGATTTAACTAATTAAGTAGTCAAGAAAGGCTCTGTTATAATCTAAGAAATATATCCCTAATTTCTTTTATAATAGAGACAGGCATACTCATTAAAGTCATATTAACCTGTGGTGACCCACTGAAATGCATCCTGGGATACCGGTTTGCGACAGACACACTCTTTGCAATGGGTCGTGCCCATTTATTGTTGGTTCAGAATGTCTATGTTCTTTTTTTTTTTACCTTTTCACCGATCCAGGACCCTTCCATCTCCCTCAACACCTTGACATGGTCTCATCTTTTCTTATATACTTTGTCTTTTTTCGCTGTGGTTGAGTATCATTGCTCGGGTCAAACCAAGGCTCAATTTGCACAGCCGCAGAAGAAACCTGTTAGATGTGTTGTAGAGTGGAAAGAAGACCATGTCTGTACCTCTCCCCTGTCTAGCTTTTCTTTTACTTTTGGGGTACCTCATATAAGGAAGATCATGACTAGTATAAATCAGGGGAAAAATAACAAGTAGAAAAAGTGACCTATAATCTATTTAGATCCTGTTAGTCTGTATAAAATGGATACATTGGAGTGCAGTAGCGCGTTGACAATTTGCAACGCTAGATTCTAAATGTGTCTTCTAGATTTGCATTTGAAGACGTATTCCTATTCATTTCTCTCTTGGAATACACATTTCCTTTTCAGCACCATTATCTATAGCAGTCTAAAGTATATCAATACTTCCTCTTCTCTCGACTTCAGAGATCTACCCACATGGCAAATGATACACAGGCCCTATGTACAAGCATCACCCACGTATAAGCTACATTCTATTGTGCTGGCTTTTCTAAAAACCAACTAGCCCCCCCCCCCGTTGTTAAAAAATGATCACGATCACTCCCTTATCAGGGGAAAACAGAAAGGTACCCGGCAGCTTTGAAAAGGGCCTTTCTGGGTCGACTTAACTCATTGTCATTGTCATTGGGAAAGTGTATGGTCAAGGGATGATCAGTTCCATTTTATGCGTGCAACTAGTTGGGCATACACCAGATTGACATTGCACAATCAATTTTGTTCATTGATTGCATTGCTTCACTTGGGATAAACATGAATTGGTGATACTTTGAAAGCCAACATTCCCTCATCTTTGGCTAAAATCCAAACCATTTACAATTTGCTACTTCAACTTGCCAAGAGACCAGAAATAAGTGTTTTAATCTTTAATGTGTTTGTTTTGTTTTTTTATTTTCTTTTCCCGTTTTTTCTCTCTAGAAAAGTAGATTATGCACGTACCTCTATGGATATATCCTCTTTAAACCTCATTTTTGAGATTCTTCTTGAGACTGAAATAATCACATCCGTCCCTTAAGTTTGCACACCCAAAAAAGGGCCACACCAAATGCACTATATATGCATTGGCATACTACATGATATCAGGTTTATTAGAGATGGTACATCACTGTACCGTTACTGAACTCACGTCACCACGAGAACTGGGGCGTGACTAGTCTCGGAGCTAAGGCATTGAGAGGTGGTGCTTTGAGGCCTCTTGGAGCATGGACCAAGACAATGCTTGGGTCAGGACAGCAAGAGAACAGTATTGAAGATGTGCCAAGGGAGGCTACAGGTCTACAGGGGACTGGTACTGTCATGAATCGGACAGAATTAGGCTGGACTCTTACAAATGCTTTTCATTTTTTGTATGATAATAGACTCGAATTGGGTGCATTCGTGCCACATCAAAAACCATTTTAACTAGCACCAGCCAGCTATATGTACTGACATCTGCTTAATACCGTGCCCCCCCCCATGTATAAGCTGCAGCCATGAATGAGGCACACCCTGCCTTGGTACACTACTATACGCCGCACCTTGGCCCTTGGAGAAGTTACAGACTTTCTTTATAATGTGAAACCCCACACATGATAAGCCATTCCTTAAGCCTAGGGTGGTCCTTTAAGCTGTAACAAGTTGCAGCTTATACACAGTTTTTTTTTTTTGTTTTTTTTTGTTTTCTAACAGTATATATATATATATATATATATATATATATATATATATATATATATATATATATATATGGAGTTGATTCTCCACACTCTTTACACTGATACAGGTATGCATACACTCCCTACGAAGGAAAGTTGTTGTTGTTGGGCTATTTCCTGACTTATCCCACTGTATATCCTTCCCCTTTGTCACTGCGTCCTCTTTAACCTGTGTACACATGAGTACTCCCCTATGACCACTTAGACTTAGGAAGGAAGGATGGGGACCAGAGTCAACTGAGGCCAAGGAGAGAGACCAGGGTCTAGCATTTCATGGGCAAGTGACTTCTGGCCAAGCCATTCTGAACTCATGGCCCAGAATGAAGGCCCTACGCCCCACTGTCTCTATCCCTGTCGATCACAAAAAATGCTTCTGATTTAGAAATTCCCATGATTTCAACTATCCAGCCTTAACCCTCCAATGGACAGACCTGTAGCACCATAACATTTGGTCAGTATGATTCATGCATGCAGCCATGTGCCTATACAATAATGGTCATGGGTGCTCAAAATTTTCAGGATGTCACGCCATCACTTTTTAGGAAGGATGTAGCATCACCCGTCAATTTTTATGTATATGCCAATGTACTGGGAACCTTTTAAATTGGCGCCATCTATCATTTTCTAAAACCCCTGTGTCACGACCATCACTTTTTACAACCCTACCATCACAAGTGTCACTTTTGACCCATGAATAGGTACAGCCATGTCAAACTAACCAAAAGACCTCCAACGGTCCATGCCTCATGTTGTCTCGTCAGGATTCATACACTCCCAAAGCAGTATAACAGTGCTGGCATGCATTATGCTGATAAAAGAACGTGAACTTGAAAACACTATGTGGCCCTGAGGGGTGAATTAAGGCCGCATATCTTACACTCAAATAGATAAAAAAAATGAAAAAAGGCCATCAGGATCACTCTACAGTCTGTTGCCTGTCTAAATGGGAGTAAATTGTTCAGGGATCCTCAAGAAGACAAAGGTTCATGTCCTTGTTGTGGTACCGTTACCCACTTCTATACTTCCGAGTGAGCGTTGTGACAGTTGAGGCCTGCCACAACCAAACATCTTCCTGGAAAGTTTAAGGGGGAGGTAAAGAGCAGGTTTCCTACCCTGGTCATCCCATATCCCACACGGATATATACTCAATAACAGAGGTGTAGGAAGCAAATCTTGATTTTTTTTTTTTGGGGGGGGGGCAGTGAGGGCCCAGCCAGGGCTCCATCACAACCACCTTGAATTGTAGGCTCAGGCACGACGATGCCTATTCATATGTATGTAGAATTTGTATAGAAATGTCATTTTTGGATCTGACTTTAGGCTCAGGCCCCCATTTTCCTTATCGCATTGCCATATTAAGTCTAATTTGAGATGAAAGGTTTTAGCTTCTTTTCCATTTTGTTATGAGTTCTTAGCAAATTTTGGGGGGCCCAGACATACTCAGGCCCCACCTCCTTTAATGATTGGGGGAGGGCAGGTCCCCCTGGCCCTACCTTTCCTACTCCCCTAGACTTATGACAACCATCTTATCTAATAGATCTAGACACAAAGGAGACTCAAAATTTAAATAAAGGGTCAGTTCATAGAACATGCAATGTCAGGAGAATGTCAATATCTTCAGGGAAATAGCATCGAAAATAACATCCTTTACATAAGCTGACTACGTGTCATTTGGTGGTTTAGATAAGTGGCTATATACATGTAGTGACAGAGGAAGCATGTGATGAGACACGTTTGACAAGTATTAGTTCCCTCCTGCAAGTTTTTGCTTTCCCTGTCTCTGAATGCTGGGGGAGTGAGGCTAAGACAGATTATAGTATATGAAGTATATCTTTGTATGATACCTACAAAACTTGTTAAATATTTCATCAATAATTGACATGATTTTTACTAATATTTGGGTATTAGCCACACCCTTCAGGAATTCAAGACCATCCCACAAACAACACCTTAGGACCTTTATGCTTCAGCCACACCTTGAAGAAGCCATCATGTCTCTGATTTATCTGTAAGGCATGACCCATATTTTATTGCCTGTTCACATTTTTCTTGACAACCTGTTATATCACAAATAAATCACTTGGAACGGATCATTTATATGGCATTTGCAGGCTTTACCACATCCTCTATGCAGTTATACACTGCCTTCATACTCAAAAAAAAATATCATATTCAATTAGTAAGCTATTTCATGTCTGGGGCAAAGAAATCTGTATTAGGACGGACTTTTCAAAATCAAAAAAAAAGCTCTTTCCCCAGTTCTTATCCTGAATTGAATTGAAATCCCAGGACGCCATCAGTTGGGATGCCATAGTTTACCTTTAAGGCATTGAAACAGCAAACATCCCCAGGGGGTTGCTGTGAGCTTATTTAGTGCCGAGTGTACTTAACATCAGATGACCTTTGCTGAAAGTGGGGCGCTAGTAAATAAACGTGTTTCGCGTCTAGATCTCTACTAGCCAAATATAAACCCCGCTGTGTCTCAGATGTCATATAGACCCCAACCACATAGAGAAGGTCATGGCTGCTAGGGAAGTTTTGTTCTTAATCTCAAATTTCAATATTGAGCCTGAAAATGTATGAAAGAAGGAACTGTGATTGTTGGTTGTATTGGTCTGTCTTTAGTCCATTCTTTGTGCCTGATATTGCAGAAATTTGCATCTTATTCTAAAGTTGAGATAAAGGTATTTACCATGGTGTCCTGAATTCTTTTATCAATCTTAACACAATGATTTCATTCTATATGGTACAGTTAGATCCCATAAGGCAACTTTAACCTTAGTGACAATTAGAGTCAGGATACAGGAATATCTTAGAAGTTAGAACAATTTATTTGGTTGACATTGGGGACGAGATCTGTGAGCCATGGGACCGTCAGGGCCCTTGGCTCACAGAACAGTGGAGCCTTGATGATAGTGCTGTTTTACTATTCTTTCCATGTAGTTATGAATCGCCGATGCCTTGTTAGTTCATTTATGTGTTTCTATAAACAGCTAAATGTGGTCATATGAATAGAAGCTTTCTTGACCTTATTCAGTTTAAGCTTATTGATGGGTCTCCTATTATGTGCTCACATACACAATAGCTTTCTTAACCCTATTCAGTTTAGGCTTTCTGAAGGATATTCTAAAGATTCTGCTCAGGCAATAAGAAGTTTCTTTGAGTATCTCCACTTATAGGATGGCTAAATCTTCTAAAGATCTCATGGAGCACACATGTAAACTTATTGCAGTAAAATCGAGGGGGGCATTTTATGGTGGTGTCTTCTTATGTCTAGTCACTTGTTCATGAGGGAATGCAGCTGTTCTTTTTATACAAAGCTCAACTCCCAGCCCTGATCTAATTTCAGCCCCCTATGTTTCTTCTCTACTGTCTCCTTTTTGATAACTTGAGGTTTAGAGCCTACCATGGTTTGAAGATGACTAGGGAGAGAGCTTGAATGTCTATGAAAGAACTCCAATGTGTGTGTTCTAATTTCAGTGAGGTTTCAGCATATGTATCTATAAACCCACTGTACACTAAATATAGATTCCCCGGTATGTAGAAACAGACAAATGCTAGACATGATATCCATAAAACCGGATAAGATATGGACTGACCGCCAGTTGTGACAGATCTATATGGAAATGAAAACAGAGAGGTATAAACGTGTGCATGACATGAACAGACAAGAACAAGGAAACAAAAGGTTGTATAAGTGAAGGAAATGCACACAGTAAGCACCATAAAACAACCAAGACATCTCAAGGGTCTCAGATAGGCCTTCAACAACTCATGAAAAACACCTCTAGTCTCACTAAGTAAACCACACACAGAGGTGATGTAGGTTGTCTATGGTTTGCTCTGTCACCCAATTACAGTTTTTAACACATTTCCTACTTTACCTAGACACCATAGAAAGGTCTTTCTTAGATGTAGCAGGGAAAAACTGGAGATGCTAAAAACTGGCCAGAAAAAAACTGCCTTTCAGTATAGAATGGGACTGACCTGGGTCTTTAGGCTGGTGATGATGGTGATGAATTGTGATACCAATCTGCCACCGAAATACGCTTTTTAAATTGGAAAAGACGAAACAGCTATAATCATAGTCAAACAGTCTGTGACAATTAGATTATCTCATTTTGTATCACATCATTCATGGCGAAGCAATGGTTTAGAAAAAAAAAACACATGTTTACAAATAAATTGATTTACGCTTGGTCTAATTTATTCCTCCGGTATGTTTTCAACCCATTTACATTAATTAAACAAGCCCTGTATACTTCATTTATGATACCGTGACGGTATCTTACTGCATGTATCCTTGAATAAATGGTTTTGATATGCAGCGGTGACATTATAGTGCAAGCTCGAGGGCAATGATTTATTGAAAAAGGTGTGATTGATGTCTACGAGGCTCAATGCAGCCATCAGGAATCGTTTCTTTTCAGACTTAATGGGACCATCACTTTGATTGCTCTTTGTTTCTGCTAGCAGGCCTGTGGTTATAGATAATTGAAGATGATTTTAACTAATTTATTTGCCATGATTTTATCATTTGCCACCATTTTCTAATACTTTTGCTATAGAATCGATTCACCATAGATTTCACTGTTCCATAAGCAAGGAGCAGGCTACATTCCAATATGGAAGCCCTGGATGGAAGCTCAGACTCGCTTTTGCCAGCACCAGTGCAGAGGTCACAGGAACAATTGTCATGCTCTTCATTTGTTTCTGTACCTTTTTTTCTGTTTCTCCATAGAGTAACTGCCATAGTTAACTTTGGAATATATCTGTCCGATCCCAAATGAGGAGATACCATGTTCACTGCTAAAAGTCATGCCCCAGAGATTGAGACCTTCAGCACCACTGTACCCCAGCGCTTGTATTTTATGCCGGTGGCACTTATTCAAAATACAGTTTTTATGCTTAATGTTTAATATCATATCCCTAGTTCTATTTCAAAACCAGCGCTTATTTGAATACCTCATACCTCAAAAGAGCCATAAGCTACCTTTATATACCCATGTTCCCTGCTCTTGCTGCTGCAGCCCAGGCGCCATACCGTGCACTAGCATGTGACGGGCGAGACGTATACCTGAGTTGCTCACCTGGTAAGGAGGTGCTCATTCAGGATGCCTTCTATGGACGGAACGATACGGTGACCTGTATCCGCACTAACCGTGACTCAGTGACCCAATGCAGTGCATCTAGTGCCAGGCAGACCTTGGCTGGTCTCTGTAATGGGAGGCAGAACTGTCTGGTGAGGGCCTCAGATGATGTGTTTGGTACACCCACGCGCTGCTCGTCACGCACCACCAAGGTCTTACTCGTCAACTATGTGTGTAGCTGTGAGTACTGATAATTTAGAGAGGGATCATAGACAGTGACAAAGTGAGTTATGATGAGTAGATTTGACTACTCTCATATCAGCATTTTCAGTGGCCATATTGGCGATTAGTTCAACAGAACACTGCTTGACCTCATTGAATTTTGGCACTTTGAAGTTCCTAAACCCCTCCACCAACTGTTCATACAGCAATTTAGAAGATTTTGAAAAGCAGTCTATCTTTGAACCAGAATGAACTTGCCAAAGGTCACTTTGAGAACAGCAGAAATCCACGTAATTTTGCAAATGCGCGCTTTGTTCCAGCTTAATTTTCAGATGCACTGCTTCACCGGGGCTCTTTTCATGCTGTGCGAACATCACTAATACAGATCTAGTTACCCTTTTCATATTAATGTTTCCCCTTCAGACTACATCTTCATGATTCCAAGTTCCTGCTAATGCTGAGTTACACTCTCTTTTGTCTTATTCCTGTTGCCCAGTAAACCCTTTAATTGAGAAACATGCACCTGAAATTACACCATGCAAGATTGCATTGTACTCTTGAAATTTCTACAATGTTTTATTGAAGAGAGCCACATTGGCTTTTAATACACTTTGCACTAAGTGATTCAATAAATTAACTTCTAGTTACAAATATTCTCCATGACCTCTAACACATGCACTTTCTTCTTGTTCCAGCCTGTTGCTTGATTCCACTCTGAGCATTTCCAACTATGTGCATGTATTTTCATCCAATGTGTTGTTGTTTTGAATGTTTGTCATAAATGTGTGTTTAGATGTGATATTCTCCATGTCTTTTTTTCTGTATTAGTAGCTGGATTTATTTTATTTTACCTCATAGACATAGACAATATCATTGGACATTTCTGAAATGCCTAAGGCGTCCACTGTGCTATAGTTTAAAATCCAAATAGAACAGCTATATAGTTTACTTTTAGTATTACAAAAATAGGCATTTTCAAGTTTGTAGCATTGGTCAATACACAATTCTAAGTAAGGTCAATGCTGACAGAATTGTCTTATAAGCTCTTGAGGTTCAAAGATTCTAAGGTTAGGATACTGGTTTACATGTGAAAATCAAAGCATGAATGTGAAGTGTTGGCTAACATGGACAATACTTGCAGTCCTTGTTTAACCCATCCGAACTCTGTTAGTGTTGCATGGTGCTTTGATTATATCTTTGTAGTCATGATCAGTGAAATGTCCTTTTGTCCTCGCTGCATTCATGTTAAGCCCTGCATTGGTATACTCCTATAGGGTCAGAATAATGCACAAAATCATTGCTAGGGCTTAATCATTGCTTAATCAGTTAGAAGCGAGCACTGCATTGTTGTTTACTGGTAACAATTGCAGGTTTATGACCATGGAGTGATATCTGGCCCATTACATGCCATGAGAGGGTTATGTTTACAGCCACCTTGTTACTTGTGCTAACAAATGTCCTGTGAGGTGAGGGAGCCAACATGTTCATGTTACATGCTAATAAGACATAGTACTTAGCTTGTAGCATGTGGTGACTCTAAGATGATAGTTAGTCAGGCAATGTCAAGACCGTCTGCGATTTCCTCAATCTTTGAAGGAAAGACTTCAGAGAAGCCTACACTAAGATTCCTTTTATAGTGATATTTCGAGGCTTTAAATAGGAAACCTGATGATAATAATTTTTAATTCAATTTGAGCAATGATTGTACAGTATAGGATAGGTCAGTCCATACAGCCCTATAGTGAGGGCCAACCCCCCTCTACCCCCCCATGAAACTAGGTGACCTTGTGTGTTCAGTATTAAGCCCTATATAGGATAAGGGGGTTTATGGAGCTATCATGTATCTTCCTGAAAGGGATACCAAATGAAATGAAGAGACCATCTAAGCCAAAAAATCCTGCTGAATCAAAAAATGTTGGTCTTTCTTATCAAAATCTGACCAAAAGTACCAGAAAATGATGTTTGATGAGGGACATACTTTTAAAAATGTACAAAAATTATATTGAAAATGATTGCAAATCTTTAAATATAGAACACATAAATCAGAGGTAATACCTTAATCCACATACCCAAATGTCTGCCTATCTCTCAGTCAGGCAAGTTCTGGGCTTGTGCATTATTCTGCCTATCCCACATACAGCATATCAATTGTGTACCTATCACTCATCCTGCCTATCTCTTCAATCTGAAACATTGACAGTTCAATCTGGTTATCTCTTAAAAGGCCTAACTTATAATGATTATCCCTCACCTTACCTTATCTCATTTGTTCCTTCTTTCCTTTAGTCTACCTATCCTCAATCTGCCTATCTATTCCTCATGGTGACTATCCCTCAGACCATCATGTTTAATCTGCGCTGTTTGTCTGCTATATAAGCCTTTATTGTTTAACGGTACATTCCTTACCATGTCTACTATTTCAATTTAACCTATCCCTGATAATGCCTATCATGTAGCCTACCTATCCCTCATTGTGCCTATCCCCCAACTCTGCACATCCCTTATATTTGACTTGCATATCTGTCCCTAGGATGCATGTTTTCTTTTTATTTTTAACGTTTGCTCATCTTACAAGGTACTATGTGCCTATTCCTTAAATTGCTAATTGCTCATACTGCCTATCCCTCTTGCTACCCATCCTTACCTATCCCCCATGCTCTCTATATGGCTCTCTTATCTATCTCACCTCTCTTTACCTACCTATGTCACAACCCACCTTCATTATGATGACCATTTCTGAGTCACCCTATCACCTAACATAGTGGTTACAGTCCACCGTATTCATACATCTACCTATCATTCATGCTGCATATCTTTCAATTCACCTATATATGATATGAACGGAGGATAGGCATAATGGGGGGATAGGTATATTTCACAAGGCATAGATCTGGAGACAGGTGGAAGAAATTGAACACAAGCTGAGATATGTATAGAGAGAGCAGGTTAGATTGACTGAGCTGACATGGTAAGAAAACCATATAGAGAGCATGAGGGATAGGTATTCAATAGGATTGGTGGCAAGGGGGGTAAGTAGCATGTGCAATATCTAGTTTAAGGGATAGGCACAGAAAGTACCTTGTAAGATGAGCAAATGTAAAACAAAAAACATGGGTGCTAGCAACAGATGTGCAAGTAAAATATGAGGGATATGCAGAGTTGGGGGATAGGTATAATGAAGGATAGGTAAGCTTTATGATAGGCATCGTTAAGGATAGGTAGGATCAAAATGATAGACATGATAAGCAATGTACTGTTATCCATTAGGGCCTAAATAAACAGATGAACAAAACAGTTTAAACTTGGTGGTCTTAGGGATAGTCACCATGAGGGATAGTAAAATGAATGATAGGAAGATTGAGGATAGGTATACTATGGGAAACTAGGACCACAAAATATTAGCTAAAGTAAGGAGTAAGCTTTAGTATCTAGGTGTTTTGGGAGATAGCCTTACTTCAAGATGCTTTGGATTTAAGAGATAGGCAGTATGAGTGATAGGTAGACTAAGGGATAGGCAGTATGTGTGATAGGCAGAGTAATACACAGTTAGAATACTTGTCAAATTAGGAGATAGGCAGACATTTGGAAATGTGCATTGAGGTACTACCTCTGGTTTACATGTGTCTATAAAGACTTCTCATCATTTTGAATATTATTTCTGTACATCTTTCAAATATTTTTTTCATCAAACCTCATTTTTGGGTACTTTTAGTCAATTTCTGAGAATCATGAACAGAAAGTTTGGATTCATCAGGATTTTCTGGTCTAGGTGGTTCCTTCTTTCCCTTTAATATCACCCTGATAAAGAATACCACAGCTCCATAAACCACCTAATCCTCTACAGAAATCAACAATGAAGACACAGGGGCACCTAGTTTCATGGGGGGGTAGAGAGGGGTGGCCTGTCACACTCTACCCATAGACTATGCTCTCAGTGACCTCTCCTATAGTATAAGCTTCTTGATTTGAGTATTAGGCTCTTCTATTTAACCCATACTTAGAACTATCCATGACTTGGTGCTTAGATCCCACTTGAAAAGTTCAAGCCTTTATGGCTAATTAGAGAGATTTTGGCGACTTAAGCCATAAGCGAAATATAACGTGTGAAGGGTGAGATTACTCGTTGATTGAGCTTGCAGTCCTTCAGTCACATTTATACAATACTGGTATGCGTGTGACAGGTGTGGGACTAAGAAAGCTTCTGGTGTGCTTGGCATGCAACCCGTCCATACAATGCCATGTAACACCCCCACTGACATGAACCATCCAGCTGAGACCTTCTGATCTAGGTTTGTATGTGTCAGTGTAGTTATTATTGGTAGAGATTGGACTATTTCACCCAGGCCTGTTGAGGGGAGGGTACAGTGACATAGAAAAAGAGATATTAACTCCATTTAAGTATTCACCACTGCTCAGTGTGACGGGGAATAAGATTTCAAGAGAACAAACCATAACAAGTAATACTATTCAACCTCATTTAATCATAGATATTCATGAATTTGGATTTGAAACATGGCATAGACATTCATAATGGCAGGCTGAACTGTAGGCATTAACTGTGTACAAGAGAGGGTCTTGAGTGATTTCTTTAGGTTATGGGGGAGGGGGATGGAAGAGGTGTCATTATATCATGTATACACTGCCATATCCATTGGTTATCTATGGCAAACTGTCATAGGTTCAACCATTGATACTGCTCCTAAAGATCTCAGATGCTGTCTGGAACAACCGGTGCCATACATTTTGAGACTCCTAAAAATGGCAAAAAACTCATAGCCCCAGCATAATCATAAGTAGGATACAAAAAGTGTCACGTTGACAAATAACCTTGCCCATCTTTACTGTCTTATAGTTTTTCATGTACATGGTCTAAATGGGAGTTTATCCACTCCATTTACTCCTTTCTTTCAAAATAGAAAATCTTATTTGATTTGATTGCATGGGGTAGGCCATCTGACAAAAAGAGGATTCTTTCTCTAAAACATGTTTTCAGTGTTGCCCTATCTCTAAACCAAAAGCAGGTCAACCATCACCTTCTACCAACTGATTCCACCAAATGCATTTCCATTCTAATTTCAACTATCAAAAGCCAAATATAACCATATCAAATCATTCATGATTAGGTAGAAATTAACACATCTAACATAACTTTTTTCCAATCAAATAAAGATTAAAAGATATTTACTGGTAGGTTGCACATGTTTTAAATCAAGTTCCTAAAACTAGTCATTTTGCAGCGTATTATTTGTCATTTTGTGCAAAAACTTGGACTTAACCTTGAATGTCACTAACAAATATTCTCTCTTTTTCCTCCTACAGTGGCACAAAATACAGCGTTAATCTGCGGCGGCACGGGTCGGCTCAGCCTCACCTGCAGTCCTGGTCAGACTATTGAGATCCTGTCAGCCTTCTATGGTAGGGATGACCAGACCACCTGTCCCCATCCCACTGCCTCCAGGGCCCCTCCTACCTGTATGGGCAACAACACTATGAGGGTTGTCAACCAGACATGTTTCGGACTAAGGGAATGTGAGCTGTTTGCAAGAACTGGAATCTTTGGAGACCCATGCCCAGGTGTCTACAAGTATCTGCGTGTACAGTATGCTTGCATAGGTGAGTTGCTTAGGTTTTTGAGTATGACATGTCATTGAGTGGTTGAGTCATTCAAACTGTTCTGCAGAAATGTCTAGGTAAGACATTTGATTGCTAAAATAAGCCATTAAGCATGTTAAAATGAATCTTTTAGCAAGTCACAATTTGCTCTTCTCTTTTTTAGATAAGCTATACACTTAGAATTGAGCCACTCCGCTTGTAAGCTATTACAAGTGTTAGTGGGTCATAAATGTATGTAAGTTTATCGTGTATGATGTAAACATGTGTAAATGATTTGTTCCTTTTGTTTAGTAAAAGGTGTAAGTGGGTCAACTAGCACCAAAAGGACAAATTCACAGAGTTGTTTAATCTCCAATATCTACAATGCCTAAATCAGGAAAAATTAATTATGTAAAAATGGCTCTACCACTAGATCTATGCCTGGCACGACTGTCACTTTACAGTTTACTAACAGGAATTATCTCTAAGGTCTATGTCCTTTCAACAGTTTGAAATATTTAGAGAACTAAATACTTGACTAAAATACAATATTTCTTGAACCTGTCCTCAGGCTGTGAGAACCGCCACACGAGTAACACAGAATGTGAACAATGGGCCCTGGAGGGGGAGTGTACCAAGAACCCTACATGGATGGACAACAACTGCCGCAGCGCCTGTAGGGGCTGTAGTGGAACAAAACCTGGTAGGTTTTGGTGATTTATTTTTGTTTTATCAAATGGACATAATTTAGTGATTTACAAAGACCTTTTTAGAGCGTAATTTGCCCCAGTTATCTTCGTGCTTATCACTCCTTTATTATTTATCTTTTTGATAAGATTGATTTTCAGTTTAAAATACAGGTAGAACACACAGAGCAATTGCGGAAGTCACACCTCTTCATACACTACTCAGAGATGGAAGGTGCTTTCTTAGTAGCTCAGGGAGTGACTTTGCACCAGAAATATCATTATGGCAGTAAAACAAACAACCTGGTTTAATTCAAGTGCGAGAGATACCCAGATTTCACAATAAATGAGATAACAGATACCTTGTGGGCCTTTTATGGGTTGTCACTTCTGTTTGCCTGCTGACCGGTATTAACCTGTTTATCTATTTCAGCATGTGAGAACCTGGAGAGTGAGAGCGACTGTGACTTCTGGGCAGGGCGCGGGGACTGTACACGTGGGGACTTTGTGTCCTGGATGATGACAAGATGCCGCAAGTCTTGCACACGCTGCAACAAGGCTGCCAGTAAGTGAAATCTAAAATCATGCATGCAAGCTGACATCTAGTGAAATCTGTAATAAGGATATGTACATGCACACTTATCAATATTTCTGTTACAATGCCAAGTACACATTGCAATTAATTCACTAATAACCATGAGATTTATATATAGGGGTATTCACATAAAGCTACTGTGATTATATCAGAAACAAAATAGGGCATCATCCACAGACTATTATGTGCACCACGATAACCCACATCAGGATTAAGCATTAGGTTATCAGTATCTGATTTTTACAATGAAGCTTAAGATGGTTAATTCATGATTATTTCAGATTTTGTTCATATTTTCAGCATGCCAGAACACATGGACCGGTCAAGGAAACCGGAGTTGTGCTGAGTTGGCGCTGAGAGGCGAGTGCTGGAGAGACCCCGCCTTCATGTTGGTGAACTGTGCGGGGCAATGCCTTTGTCCTTCCACCCGACAGAGGGACACTGCTGTATGTATAGATTTTACAGTCTGTAATATCTCTTATCTACTCTAAGAACAAGACAGAATTCCTCTCTACTCACTAGACTCGTTCTTTGCCTTTATAAGGCACCAGTAACAGAATTAATTTGATCATATTCTCTACACGATGCATATAGCCCCTACACATCGTCATAGTGCTTCAAAAGACACCAGTAACATAATCAATTTGATTATATTATCTACATGATGTATATAGCCCCTGCACATCGTCATAGTGCTTCAAAATGCACCAGTAAGAGAATCAATTTGATTATATTCTCTACACGATGCATATAGTAGGCACTCTGAAGTCACGCACCACTGGCTTCAAAACAGCAGTCATGGGAGAGAGTGAGAAATTGGTATCCTTATGACATACCACCTACAATGAGCTGATGGATTCTTATTCTCATTCAGTGAATAGCATAGATACCAGGGTGGGCAGCAGTTAATTCTAAAGGTCTTGAATAAGGCTATGACCTAACCATCTCTAAAAATTATTGCCTTAACCTCATTTGAAATGGCAGTTTCTCAGAGGTACAGGTCAAATCTGACCATGAAAATCTATTTGAAATAATCAACAAACCAACTTTTAAACATGATAAACCTATTCTACATATACCAATGGTCCTATACATGCTTTTATAGCTTCTTAAGACGAGTAGCAAGGTGTTAAAATAGACTTAGCCATATTTGATAAAAATGAGTTCTGCTCCCACAGGTATATCACAAAAGGACAATAGAAACATAATGGAGAAAGATACAGAAATGGCAAACCAATTGTTAGAATTGTGTAAATCCCCTCAATCCTGAATATTTTACTATTTGTATGGGGTGTATCATGTAAGACGCACCCCCCCCCCCACCTTAGCTATTCTCTGCCAGTTAACACCAGAGAATTCTCATTAACAATGTCACTTATGTTCTTCTGCTAGAGAAGTATCACCACCTAGTGGACATGTAGAGAAGGAATGATGAAGGCACTGGACCCTTGCAAGACCCTTCAACATTCTAAAGCACCACCTGGTGAATTGTGAATTGTATAGAAACCAACAGTTGTGTATCTCAGATACATGTACATTCTGGGAAGTATATTCTATCTATATTCTTCCACACATGAGATTGAGATTAGGTTATGCATTAGTATCTCTTATAGCATGTATCAATGATACCATGCACAACCTCTGCTGAGAGCCCAGGAGGGCATTTAAAAAAAATAGCTATAGATATCGTTTTGAAATGCCCTGCTGAATGAATAGGATAGATATATGGCAAGCAATCATGATGGTTCCAATTTCTAATGGCAGTCCACATACATTTCATAGAAGGAAATGTCTTTTACAACCCTGCATGTTTTTATCCATTTCTCCACTTCAGCACATTGTATGATCGTAATTAAAGATGTTATGAAAAGGGATTAACCTGATCTTTTGTGTGGAAAAGAAAACTCTAAAATCTAAACATTTTGAAAATTATTTCTAAGTGCCTACATATAGCCCCTACACATCGTCATAGTGCATTTTAGACAGGGGTAGCTATACTATATAAAACAGGACCGTGCTTGCTGCTATGAACTCCTGAACATCATCATACAGGCATATGGTACTGCTAAGGTACCATATTTTTCTCTAAAATACTAACAAGGGGGACTCATAACATACATTCCACTCAAGTGTCCATCTAACTTGTTTGGCACAGTAATAATGTCTAAATTTTCAGTCCTTTTTCTCTTCAAGATGATAAACTTTTCTACAACTGAAAATAGCCCAACTGTGATTTCATTTGTGTGATAACTTTATTCAAATGGTGATAAATGAATTTTGAAAATATATTGAATGCAGAACAATTTGTGATAAAGGATTACCCGACTAAGTGTCGAAGAGAATGCATGTATCACTATCAGACCTCAGAAAATGCCAAATAAAGTTAAATTGTTCCTTAAAAAGGTGGTGTAGATGCCTTAAAGCATCATTTAAGTCGCTTTAGGTCCCTTTATGGATGAATTATAGCATCTAACGTTTTTATTCTTTGTCAAACTTGAAAATAAAGACCGACAAGACGTTCGCCAGCTCGAGCTACCCTTAAACTATAGGTCATACTATACGAAACTCCTATTATTAAGGGAGATATGATAGTTTTTGTATATGATGCCATTTATGCTCCCAGTTTGCCTCCATTTACACCCACAGGCTGCCATTGCAAACGTTGTAAACAATTGACGCACCAAACTTGCGGTACTTGTAGTAGAAATGCATAGAAATAAGTATCAGTGGCTGAACAGGTGGATGGACGCTCAAAGCATTGTGGGAGGAGGCCTTTCGCATTGTATGCCGGTTTGGGCTTTGACAAAAATTTATTCCAGTCCAAATTTTATTTCGCTTAATTTCAGTCAAAACGAATTTTCAATAGTGCGAGGTCAATCAGAGGGAAAAACTACCACAGATCTATATCCAACAATGGATAGTCGCATTTCTTTTTGCATAATTGGCATAATTAAGCAGTATCTTGGTACTTTTCAATATTATATAGATATGTTCCATTGCTCCCTTATAGAATTTATATGCTTGCAAGTATAAACTACTGACACCTAGTGACTAGTGGAATCCGAACAATAGAAATGGAATAACCCTCCCCTACCTTCCTATATAGTATGAATCAAGTTGTTCAATGGAGGCAGCCATTGCTTGATAAGGTGCTCAGACTTTTTAGATCCAAATGCTAGTTACCAGTGCATTATCACTGTTGATAAGGTTTACACATCAATACCTGCAGCCACCCAGGTGACAAGCCCTGTTTGCACTGAATGGAGGTCTTTCCATTTCTCCATTCTCCGGTGTTTGATTGAAAATGTTAAAGTCATTCTTTGTTTTAATTTGTCGTTTAATCTGTGTTTTTATAGTATAACAGGTTAGTGTTAGTGTTATGGTATGATAGTAATTACTCACTATTTGTCAGCGGTTAATCAATATATGTTAGTAATTACTCACTATTTGGTAGAAATTAGTCAAAATATGTCAGTATTTGCTCACAATTTGTCAGCAATTAGTCAATATACATGTATAACAGAGAAATAGCCATTGATTCAATTGTGCATCCTGCCTTGACTGGTATTTGTCAAAATATGTCAGTATCTATGGACTATTTGTCAGCAATTAGTTAATATATGTTAGTAATTACTCATTATGTGTCAGTAATTAGTCAAAATAAATTGTCAGTAATAATGCACAATTTGTCAGCAATTAGTCAATATATGTCAGTAATTACTTACTATTTGTCAGCATTAGTCAAGATATGTCAGTAATAATGCACTTTTTCTCTGTAGTAGTCTGCTATCTTTAAAGATTAATCTGAGAAATTACTGCATTTACATCGATGATGTATTACTTTATGTAACATATCTAAACCCTCGATCTAAAATCTACCCCCATCATCATAAATGTCCCTTAAATCAAAAACCTTCATGAATCCTTGTGGCTGAATTTATAATGTCAAATTTTTTTTTTGTGATTTCATGTGTTTTTGGATCCAAATGCATAGTTTGAGACTGTCACCAAAGAAAAGTAGATTTTTGTCAGTAATTTATTCACTATCATCAGCAATTAGTCAATATATGTCAGTTCTTACTCACTATTTATCAGCAATTATTCAATATATGTCAATACTTACTCAATACCTGTCAGCAATTAGTCAACATATGTCAATACTTACTCACTTTTTTGTCAGCAATTAGTCAATATATGTCAGTACTTACTCATTATTTGTCAGCAATTAGTCAATATTTGTCATTATTTTCTCAGAGTAGTTCTACTTTTCTATAATATTATTATAACTCTATTGTTCTATACTTCTAAATGTGTGAGCAGGCAGGTAGAAAGGCATATGATATATACACATATAGTACCATGGACTGCTATAGAATCGGACTGCTTTATATTTTAACTCTGAATATGAATTTTTAGTTCCATGAGAGTACAATTAGAATAACCTGAGGTTCTATTATGGAGGGGTATAATTTTGCGCCACCATGCCTGTTGATAAATAATGACCACTCCCTAAGCAAAAGATAACATAGGTATCATAAATCCTGTATGTTTTAGAAAATAAATAATCTTATGAATAAAACACGCTTTTTTTTCTAAATATCATTTATCCCATAACTGTTTTTCCTTTGACTTTTCTGTATATAGACTGTTCAGTGCACCAACCAATGGAGAGGAGACTTCCAGAACCTGACGGCAGCCCAAACTAACGCTGACTGCGCACGGTGGGTGGCTAATGGTGACTGTGTGAGTAACCCGGGATTCATGTTAGCCAACTGCTTCAGATCCTGTACCAACTGTACTTCCACACCAAGTAAGTAGGAACATACTTATTATGTTCACAGTAAAATCAATGATGATCAAGAAGGATTATATTTCCTGTAAAATCAAAGATGATTGAGAAGGGGCATACAGGTCTATTACAATTATTCCTTGTAAAATCAATGACAATCAAGAAGGGGCATACCTATTCTATTTCATTTACAATCAATTGTAATTAAGATGGAGCATACTTATTCTATACCCTGTAAAATGAATGATAACTGTAAAATGAATGATGACTTAAAAAGGCGTTTACCTATTCCATTCCCTGTAAAATCAATGGTAATTCAGAAGGAGCATACTTATTTTGTTCACTGTAAACTTTTGCTTCGCCAATTATCTTAAATGATGGTAACTTTAGTATGCACTCTAATGGTATTAAGCCAAAAGGAATTGTTCTAAATCAAGCCAAATACATTGAATATCATGAAGATGAATGGATTGGATTTGAATTTTTCCAAATAAAAAGGGGAATGGAGGTTGGTTTGGGGCTAATAAAAATAATGAACGTGGTTCACCATGCCTAGTGTTGGTGCATGGCCTGTGCACAACCAAAATCCCTATACCTCTACTTGGTGTCCGTGCGGGTAAGATAAATAGATAGAACTAAACGACCATGGTGTACGAGGTGGTCGATCCACCACGAGGGAGTTGTCTCCCGAGGGGTGGATCGTCCACCGAGGACACCAGGGGAGGTTAGTTCTATATTTATTTTATGTTTTTAGAGGGTTTAAATAAGGAAAAATTATCAAAATCCGGTACCGTAGTTCACCGCACGAGCGCCCATGGCCATTTTGAATGTTTACATGCACCCAGAACCAGGCTGCAGTGGTGGATCAGCCGCTGTGGTGGATCGGCACACGTTACGCCACTGGGGGTGTGGCGATTGGCCGTGCAATGCTATCTCTACGGGAAGAAGTTATTCACATAAAATAAATTATAAGAGGTTCCGTATTATAAATCATAAGAGGTTGCGTACATTCAATGCTCCTATTAGAGCAGAAATTCATATATTGTTTATAGATTCTTTTTACAATTCAATAGAAATAAGATTGAATGAAGATGTCTTATATTCCTTACAGTTTGTGAAAACAAGGAGGATGATGCTAACTGTGATGTGTACCTGAATGATGGAGAGTGTGCAAGGAACCCGCTGTGGATGTTCACCCGGTGCTACCAGGCCTGCTCCGGCTGTACTCCAGAACCAGGTGCAATGTCTTCTTAAACAGTCATACAATATGCTCTTAAGCTGTTAAGGACAACTAATCATCGCCTTAGTGCAAGAAGGTTGTAACTGCATTTTTCAGGTTCTGCAGGGGAGGCAAAAGGAGTGTCCCACTTGCCATAGCATGATCTGGCAACAGCAATGTTGCATACATATCATTGACAGAGCTTCAGTACTTTCATGGTAGCTAGATAAGAGTCAATAGGTTCTGATGTTAAAAACTCAATTTTTCCAAAATGTCAGTTAAAACCTTCTTGTACAAAGGCGACGACTTAATGCCTCAAAGTTCATTTTCCTAGGCCAATATAATTATGATGCAACAATGCAGTGATGGCTATACCACACCTATTCTCACTAAGACCATGCTGAACATGATTAATATCAACAGCAAGAGCAGTATCTAGAGGGAAATAACTAAAGATGAAAATAACTTTTCGAAAAAGAGAGTGAGAAATCTTTCTCCCATTGAAAATAGTTCAATAGATCAGGTATTCAATTTTCTTTTCTTCAGCATGTGAAAATAAGCATGGATCTGACGCAGAGTGCGAGTACTGGCGTGGTCAAGGTTTGTGTCAGGTTAACCCAACCTTCATGATGCCTAACTGCTGGAAGGCCTGCTCCAGGTGTACTCCCAAACCCATCACTCCAGGTAAGGAGCAACATTAGAATAACTTGTATTATGCCAAGAAGGGAAAACAATCTGTCAAAAATCATAATTGATGAACTGACTGCATTTACCTTATTGTAAGTAGGGTTCATCGGGATAATTGTTTAGAGTGCAGTTCAGGTACCATTTAGAGACATTTAGGTGTATGTAAAATGAGATGAAGGGAGAACAGTGAACAGCATAAGGGTGTACATTGTACTAGCAGAGATTAAACAGCATAGGGCAGCACTGATCCAAGGACATGCATGCAACCATATTTTGATGCATCCTGAGAGCTAAGGGGCTACCAAATGACACACATAGAAGACAGAGATTGTTAGAATTTGCCAGTCCACACACCCAGTACAGTATAGTCTATATAGTAATTAGATATTTCTATCATGTTTTGTTGTTGTTTTTTTGTTTGTTGTTGTTGTTTTTTCAAAAGAGTAGACATGCATATTAATAGGTCTGTTTGTGTGTTCCTGTATGTGACTCCCCTGTGGAGTGGGGACCTTCATGTGAGCGCATGAAGGAGCAGAATAACCTCATCGGGAGTCAATGAAGGAGCATTCCGCTTCCATACTAACAGTGGGCATACCGGATTAGTAAAACGAGACAAACTCAAGGTTCCTTGTGATATGAGGTTCGCATGTAGGCAACTGTATTCCATATGTGCTGTTCCAGGCCTACACGGGATTCCCTAGCCCACTTAAAAGGGTCTACTTCTCATTTTTCCTATCCCCTGAGGATGTGTGTGGTGCACATATGCATGGGCACCAACACATTCCTCTGTGAAATTGTGTAATGTCGTTCTCGGCATGAATATGACCTTAGATGTCAAAATGGCGTTAAACATCTATTACTCACTCACTCCCAGGCCTACATGCCTTTGAGACCAGGCACATGAAAGAACGCTTTCTATCCTTTGAGAAGGGTAGGGGAATGCAGCCCTAAAAGCGGGTTTCCCCCCTCACCCCTCTTCATAGATTCAATCATTCATCTCATAGATTCGTATAAATACCTGTCTAGCTGTCTGGACAAGCAGCCTTTATATAAATATGTCCAAACTGAGAAAGAGTGGACTTAATGTCTGTACACTAATGTAGGAGTCCCATGAAGTTGGGCTTCCCACTTTTGGACATTGATCAAATCAATCAATCAACCTGTATGTGACATTTTCTAAATTTTTTTCAGTGTGCAGCAATGACTTTGGGGATGATAGGCAGTGTGACCTCTACAGGAACAACAGTGACTGTACCACGAGTCCAGAGTGGATGCTTACCAACTGTAGGAAATCCTGCACCTTCTGTGACTACCCCTTCCTACAGCAGGGTATATATTGATCTGATATGGTCTGAATTTCTTTGCTTTTTATTCTTAAAATTACATGGTGAAATAGGTTTGTCTATAGCCCTTGTTACAATTAAATTTCCTTTTCGATAGGATAGATAATTGAACCTTTAATCAGGGAACTACCGGGAGCACATAGGGTCATACAAAGATGATTTATGTAAAACAGATTGTTTACATACTTACCATAGTGCAAGATGGTTCTAACTAACATTTTGGGAAAAATGAGTTTTCTTTTGTTGTAAGAGAGTGATCATTTTTTAACAATGGGGGGGGGGGGCTGGTGGGTTTGAGGGGGGGGGTCAGAATTTTTTCAACTCTTTAACCGGGGGTCAGAATTTTTTCAACCCCTCTGATGGGGGGTCAAAATAATTTCATCTGTTTTCAGTGAAAAACAGCGCGCATTACTATAGGTTAAAAGGGCATGTTCGCATGCAATTTTCGCCACTTTGCTTTATTAAGTTGAATGCTAAGTCTTCTATTGCTACTCCTGCAAAGTTTGAAATGCAGTTACAACCTTCTTGCACTAAGGCGACAACATGATATAATGGAGCCAGGATTCCCAAAAGTTATCTTTCATAGCATTCCTTGTGTAAACACAATTAATCCATTGAAACCTTTCTATTGCAGCTGTGCAAGGTCCACATCCATTTGCGGGAGAGTCATCTGTCATGACACATGGACGTACATTTGTGCTGCCCGGACCATTCCGCGAGACCGGTGTCCTGTCTCATTTCACAGCCTTCTTCACCAACATGAACCCTGTAAGTACAGAACAATATATCACTATTAAGGGCCCTACATATGGAGACAAGGGCTGCCCCCCCCCGCCCCCACCACAATCTCAAATACCACTTTAAAAGAAAATTCCCATGTCACATGTCACTAAATCTCATGTCTCCATATCAACTTTAAGAAACACCTACATCCATGAGTCAGATATATAGATGTCAATCAATACAAATGCCATCATGGTAAATTTAGTGGCTTTGACTAAGAATCAAATCGAATGGAACTGGTCCAAGTGCAACACCCAGTGAATATAAAAACATGCCGGACACCAGCTTTGACAAAATCACTGCCGAGCCCGTGGAAATTCATAGACTGCCAGACCAAACATCTAATTGTAATCTTGGGATGTTGGGCTATATTTTCCTTTCATGGCTTGCAAATCAGCCCCATATAGTCATACATTTGTTATACAATGAGGAACTAAGTTGGTTTTTCTGTTACAAGGTGTCACTGGAGATCTATCGCCCTGATGGACGCGGAGGCTTCACACGAGTCTCTAACACTACCTTCATCCCAATGGTGTCCAAGGGCCCTCAGACTGTAAGTAAATAGAATCTCAAAGTAGTACTTAAAAATTGATAGCCCTATATTATTCTCTGATAAGCTTTGTAAACTACCACAAGCAAAATTCACCTAGTCAGGTGTTGGCAATCACAAAACCTTTTCTGTCTCAATTTGACAAGTAATTTCAGGTAGTAACTGTTCTTCTGTAATTGCTTGTCAAATCTAGGTTGATGTGTGCAACTGAAAAACGCAAATATGCTCTAAATGCATTATATCCTAGCTTAAATACTGATAATGTTAAAGATACAGTCTTGTGGAAAGATTAAAAAAAAAGTTATCTTTTTACCATATAAAATATTGGTTCTACAGGGTTTTTTTAGGTCTGTCTTCGGTTCTGAGTTCCTTACGTAAATATCCAACACATTTGTTGAAAGAATTCCCATTAACATAATGGGGTGGTTTTGATGGCAACTAGAAATTGCCATATATACCAATTTTCTATGTTGCCATATGGCAATGAATGTTATGTTTGATTCCATAAATGGGACGTTTTCAGTAAAGATGGAATAATTCTGAGCATACCACTAGATTCCTAATCAAAAATTGATCTAAGACATCTTTTGGTACATTGACAGTAAATGAAATACATGAATAGAGTACGTAAATCTATACATACTATAAATGATATAACCTGCACTTTGTTCCATTATAACCACTTCTAGGTCCCTGCTGCTTGCGCTGAGGTGAGGATTGGAGACCGAATCGGTTTCAGCTCCATAAACGACAGACCCTCTCCCGTCGCATACCGCTTTGACCTTACAGCTGTCAACAATCATACATCCTTCAGAACTGCCTTCTCAAGGTCACCAACCTTCAACAGCATGAGACTTCCATATGTGTTCTCCTTGGCTGCTGTCTATGATTACACCAAGAATACATGCTAATAAAGGAGAGTATTGATGTTGTCCTTCAGTTGTCAGATGTGGTGATACATCAATCATAGATTTTCATGATGGGGAGTGAGTCGATTCTGATTGATATCAGTTTCAACCCTTTAAAAGCCATGTAGTGTTTTTCGGGCATTGTGACAAGAGTATATCCCGTGATCGTGTGGTGCTGGGGATTCACTTGCCCGCATAGCATTAATGCATCATGCTAACTCCATAATACACCAATACAGCACTGGTGAGTAACTCGCCAGTGCTAGAATGATAGATATCAGCATGACAACATGAACTTTGAGACATTATGTAGCTCTTAAAGGATGGTTTGAATGAAAAGATGATTTTTCTTTGACACATTCAGAATGTGAGTTCATAAATATTTCGTTACAGAGCCTTGAGAATTCACCAATCTAGGTAATTTGCTGAAGCAGGTATTTTCACTCTGCTTGAATTAGGAAGTAATAACATCATCATTAAGATACATGAAAGTCAATTATCGGTATAGCAAAAACATCCAGGAAGAAAATACCTGAGGATTACTGACTCTATTTTTGTACATTGTATATTCAGAGATGAACCAAGATTATGTATTAGAGCAATGCATAAAACACCGCAGCTATCTAACACTATACATAGAATGTATATGTAACATAGTAATATAGGGAATAATACTTACAACTAATTTGCCTTTAGTGCGAAAATTTAGTTATTATAGGGCGAACTCTGACAGATAATGTAGATTTTGTGCACATAGTGACTTGAGAGCCGATATGAGAGGGTTTGGTACACTGTTCTAAGCTATCAGAACCCCTATAGGAAAATGATGTAAACTATATTTGTCTAATGAATCTTAGATTATGTGTTCCTCAGTTTGACATTAATTTTCATTATAAGATTGATATGTATAAGAGCAATGAGAAACATGGGTTCGGGTTATATCTGAGTAATATGTCTCCATATAACAAAATAGCCAGTCAGAGTTATAGAGAGTTATAAAGTGTGAAGAAAATTAAATGATAAGGACGCATAGGTGTTAGGAGAGATGTTATTCCTCAGATGCAATATTTGCATCTGGCATTGTTATCTTTTGCAAGTCCTGTTGACATCATGAATAGCACACACTGTATTAAGAGATCTAATAATTTGTCCTTACTTATTCAACAAGGAGTGGTTATTGTATCACATGGCTGATCACATTATATGTATACATAAAGTTTCCAATACTCACCGACCACACACACACAGCGCAATAACTGCCATATACCACAGAAGAGGCATACTTATATCTTGCTATTTGACACTATCAGAAAGTCCAATGAAGCTTTTAACCTTAAAATGCTTCAATATAGAGATTTAGTTGTATTAGGAAACCCTGAAAGAGCCAAATCTACCAGCTGGGGTTTATACTTTACCCGGTCCAATCATAACCATATAACCTCATTCGAGCCACCGCTATGCTAAATGTCAAGGTAGATTACTGCATTGTAACTAACCTTATCTCTGATCTGTCCATAGGTTCGGAGTGCAAATGGACATTATTTACAGGATTTTGTATTACAAGGCCAGAAGCAGGAGACTACTACTCAACCTTTTCTTTTGTTTATATTAGTTTCTCAAAATATCAACTTCTGCTGGCAATATATACTAGTAGACTTATACTGGTCATGTTAACAGTGTTAAAAGTTAGCCATTTCAGTAATGCTGAATCTAGTGTTTAGTGTATCTCTACAAGGAAATCCTTTATCTTTTAAGTAACAAGTACACTGGAACTTATCATTCAACTTGAAATCATGTTCATAAATTTATTATGGATTGGCAGTCAACACTGGTCAAAGTGGACTCATTATACTTTCCTTTTTGTGCTTATAAATGTTTTTTTACATGTTATGTGATACTATTTCTCCACTTAATCATAGGATGATGATCTAGACGTTGAATAATAATGAGCATTAAAATGACCCACTATTCCTGTTGAGTTATGCCATGTTGTGACTTTCTGTAGCCAGGGAGTTTCCATAGAAGCAAGGAAACTGTCTGATTTTGACAATTCACTCCAAGCATTGCTTTGTTTTATCACTCATCTCTGTTTTCTGCATTCTTGATATAAATATTGTCTTTTATCAAAGGTCTGCTCTCCAGAGCCATATATAGTGTCTCTATGAATCGATGTGTTATCCAGAGACAAAAAGTTTCTCTTGATATAGATGGTTTATCTAGAGACATACTTTATTTGAATTTAGATGTGTTATCCCGAGCTTTGTAATATCTTTGACTATAGATATCTTAGATAAAAGCTGCAGAATACTTTATACATAAGATAATATATTTGCATCAGTCAAGGAGAAAACCTTCAGGAATCACTACATTAACTCAGGTAGATCAAATGCTACATGTTTTTCATATAGTGTAGTGGGTGAGATAAGATAAGATAAGAGAGAAAACTGCTGAGTGAATACTGCTGCAAGGTCATCATTAAAATAGTTCCAAAATGGCCTTTTCATCCTATCTAGACTGTATCACTGTAGATATTAGAGATGGATTATACTGTAAAATGGTTTTCTGAGTGAAGTGTACTCTAACAGGTGGGGATGTGAATTACTATGCTCAATAGGCTAAGCATCAATGGCAGACTAATATATACTGCCTATATTTCAGATTCATACAGTCATTTATGATACTAACCTTTTATTTGATCCTTCCACTTCCCTCCTATGAGCCTTCATCCATAAAAGACTTTCTAACACATTACTTTGAAACTAACTATTATTTTTTTCCCTCTGAGACTATTCTGGTCCCTTTTGTTATAATTCTTGTCTACAACCTTCACTTCATCATTCCAATTTGGGATTATGTGAACAAGAATATTTAAAGTATGTTGAGTGTTCATGGCCAGTGGCCATGAGCTGCTCTAATAACATATTGGCAGGTTCTTATTATTTCAGACACATCAGCAATAAAGACATTTTTGAGAAACATTTACATATTTGTTCACTTCTTTATTACATACAAAATGTTTTACCTAATCCAGGAAGACAAATGCCCTTAAGTAGATCCAAATTATAATTATTGCCTGGACACTGGCTTTAGTCGGCAGAATCGCTGCCAGGCTGGCAGCAATTCATAGACTGCCAGACCAAATGTCTGGTTGCAATCTTGGGACCTTAGACTGCATATTAATTTTTCATTGGGTTAATAAAAAAAGACACAACGATACCTAGCATGCCCTATGTGCTACAGACAGTGTGATAGATGTGGTTTCATTTTTCACATCTGCCATAAAATGGCTTCCGTAGAGGATTCACTCCAATGCTCTACTTTATCTTTCAATGAGCCTTTGTTCAGATGTCCCTCCTTTTTTTGACTAGACAGGGGTGGGCACCAATAGTTTCGGTAGTTGACCAACAGGGCCAGCAGACTATTATGTAGCAATTTATTATTAAATATTCTACTGGACATTTAGAAAATTTCTGGCCTGCAGTCAAAACTACTTGCCATTGGCCACCAAGCCAGTTTTATTGTTTGTCCCTGACTACATATTCCTGTATGTTACATACTATTTTAAATTCAAATGGCTTATAAGCCTGTTCACCTTCTTTAGAATGTGGTTTACATCCTTGTATAACTAAAACACTATTCTATCCATATAGAATAGGATTTAGTATGCAATGCAATCTTTCTGGCGATTGAAATGTTATTAATGTTGTGCTCTGAACCCCCAAGTAACCACACACTAAAATGTTTGGCTATGAAATACGACCTAATTGCTCTGTATGCATAGCTCAAGGGAGGGAATATTGAGCTCTACACACAGCAGATGGCAGCTCTGTACAACCAAACTGCTATACAGGCCTTACTAGTAGTAGAGTGGACGGAGGGTCAGGCTGATTCCCCTCCTCTATCTGACACTAAAGTTCAGGCTATCTGCCCATTTATTTTATAATCACCTAAAAAATCTATATCTGTTCCAAAAAAAAAATGAAACTGCTATAAATGAACAGGATGTACTTCCACTGAAAATAGATAGATTGGGGAGGTGAGGTATATATATAATCAGTTTTAGCCTGTTCTGTAATTGCAGTATCATGATAGCAACGAGGGAATATTTGGTCTGTAATATCATCTTTTGAAAATCGTCCGGCCACCCTAGCCTAAAGCGTTGGTTCCACAGCCATACAGTCGGTTGGAATAGCCCTAATCCGACGATTTATAATATATCAAAAGTATAGAAAAAAATCGGTCGGATTAGTGATAATCCGACGGATTTATGCCTGTGGAACCAGCGCTTTAGAGACCACGTAAAGGGAGATCTAGGGTAGGGAGGGACCAAAAGAATTAAGTCACTAATGCTAAAATTCAGAATAAGATATTTAGGTACCTTGTAGGAGATACTTCACTTTCTAAAATGTAATGACATTGACTAAACTATTAAGCTCCTTGCACAGAAGATGACAGCTATGTACATGTATACTACTATGGTAGGGAGTTACATGAGCCGCATAAATCCGTGTCAGAATGGCAATTTAGCATAGATTTCTGACATGGTCTCACTCATTTGCTCCTCAAATGTTTACTTCACATCCCCTGGTTATGATTAAGGTATTGACTTGAAGTTATTCAGTATGTAGATGCGATAGGCTAATAACTTCTTCATTTGTGGTCAGGTGAGGGAAAACATGCCTCCTGGGGGGGAATGGCTTTTAAGATTTAAAATGAGATATCTTGGGCTGAAATACCCCTGGTAGTTTTGCTGTAATTGCTTGTCAAACATAGGTTGGTATGTACAACTGAAAATGGGAAATAAGCTCTAAATGCACTATATCCTATCATAAACACTAATAATGCGGAAAAAATACAGTTTTGTGGAAAAATAACCAAAGGAATGTGATATTTTTGTCATAAAATTGGCTCTAGAGGAAATTTTTTAGCTCTGTTTTCGGTTCTGGGTTCCTGAAGGAATTTTAAAAAAAAAAAGTTTGTGCCAAAAATTCCCAATTGGAATATGGGAGTTTTTTTCCATGGCAACCAGAAATTGCCTTATCTACTAATTTTCTGTTTCCATGGCAACCAACATTTTAAGTGGAGATTTCAAGCATACCAGTGGATTCCTCATAAAAAAATGGCCTAAAGCTTTTTTAGCATATTTGTCAGTTTTTACCCATATACTGCCCCCTGGTGGCCAAAACCAGTACTAAAAATCCCACCCCCCGAGGCGCATTCTCCCCCGTTGGGCCACAATTTAGTTTCTATTTTTCTGTGACTTATGGTAGTGGAAATGCACAAGGAACTCTCACTTTTGACACAGTGTGAGTAGGTGGCTCATGGCACCATTATTTGCAGATGAGACCACCACCTAGGCCACCTTAATAAAACACCTTGTAATACACCAGTGGGCACTATACTATATATATATATATATATATATATATATATATATATATATATATTTATTTATATATATATATATTTATATATTTATATACACACACACAAGACAGATACACAATAAATCCAGGTAGGTACGTCACAGCTTACAAATCATTAGGCCCCTAGGCACTTTGGGGCAGAAGGTAAAGGACAAACGTTAGTAACCACTAGTCTTTGCCCTTGAGCGGAGGTCAAGGTCACCTAAGTCCTCAACTCATCCCGGGTATGACCCAGCATCGCTGATCACCCCAACACATAATTACTAATCACAAACGGTTTCAAAGTCCAACAAAAAGTCTCGTTTATCAATTATATTTTCAAATATGTCCAAACTTACTCAACTGTGTGGTGCAGAAAACTAACTATCTTATTGGCACTCCTAAAGATTTAGGTGCTCACATTTAAAAACTGTTGTGCTCTTAAATAATGATTGACATTGGCACTCCTGAAGCCGTAGACAAAAACTGTGGGCCAGCTGGGGGCACTAAGAGGTACCTGAGTATGGTATGAGTGGGACAAACACGATACATGCACTGTAGCCGACCTGGGGGCTGTGAGAGGTACCTCAGCATCCTAGGCAAGAGAAACCATGGTAGACCTACCATAAATCACCCTACACTGAACACAATTCCATACGATTTGCAAATCTTTCCATAGTAATATTTGTAAAATACAAATTAATCCATAGTAATTTAAATTGGTCAACTTAACATCAATATGTACATAAAATATGTATGCAATACCACTGCGAATTACTTGCTCACTTCAAAGTAATTCATAATGATCAATTTAAGGTAACATTGCTCTTTTCCTCAAAAAAAAAAAATATTGTCGAAAAGGTGACTAGACCTATAGGAAGACCCGAGATCTAACCTAAAGATGACTTATTAAAGGGTGAACCCTGGTCTGCCAAAAGTAATATTTTACATATCCTCTTAGGACATAATATACATCATATTGTAAAGATTAGAGTCCTCTGCTAGGGATCATAAAAGCACATAACCCAGTCAAGTATATCAAACGACTTTTTATTACATTCTCTGTACCTGGCACACCTTGGCCATATCACCTAAGTGATTCTTTGGGTAAATGTTTTTTACATTTACCCTGAGAGGCAGACAAACCTGTGTACATAGTCACCTAAAGCTGTCGGTCAGAACTGACTCTCAGAAACAGGTATGTCGTTTATATATACCTGTGTGCTTGACGACAGCATTCAAATTCAATTTTCAAATATTTAATTGTCAACTTCAAGTTTATGGTTTTCTGTCATGATATTGGGCTGATCAAACCTAGCAATAATATACAATATGATGAGTGAGTGAGTAATAGATGTTTAATGCCATTTCGACGGCTAAGGTCATATTCATAGCAAAACTACATTATGATTTCACAGGGGAATGTGTCAGTGCCCATGCATATGTGCACCACACACATCCGATAGGATAGGAAAGAGGAGAAATATACCATTTTAAGTGGGCTAGGGACGCCTGACAATAAGATGATTAAAGTTGAATGAATGATGAAGATATATATTCACACCAATCATTCAATTGTTCTATTCACAATGAAACGATGAGAAATGAGTGATGCCATGTTGTGTCCATTAGGTTCTAGATTAATGTATGATTTACAAATATTGCTCACATACTGGCTATATGTAGTGTACAAATGGATAAACCTTGAAATGATATAATCCAGCTATCATTACTAGATTAACAAGTCTGCTCTATACTGTCCACCTTAATGGTAACAAGGTATGCAATTAGCCATGATATTACCATATTAGGCATATTATCTTTGAACAGAAATAATATATTGAGAGAATCTTTTCATATCCTATTATCATCCTGAAAAGACACCTATCATCTAGACTAAAGTGTCTGATCAGGCAAGACAGTAGTGACTGTATTCACATATTCTCTACATATTATCCAATGACACAACACCTTTGATTTTGTTTTCAAGAACTACAAAAACAGAAATGCATAATATACTAATACAAGCTCCAAAAATACCAATCACATTCCTCACTCCTGATAGAAATACAGTAGGGAAGCAATACTGGAGAATGAAGCCAGTGATTGGTTGTATGTTTTGAAGGACGCCAAAGGTAATAGGGTTCAGTGCTCGAGATGCATGTAAAATTGTGATGCTTGCTATTGCAGTCAATACACTATGACCAAGGAGAAGACGATTGTTGCTGGTCGATGAGAGTAGCACTGGCTCCAACGTGTAAATACTCAAAATCAGCGAAACCACAAGGTTAAGAACCCCAAAGTACATTGCCAGAACAATTGAGGAGTACTCACTCATTTTAAGTTGGTATACACAAAGGTCCTGAGGACAGTGATAGTGGAAGCTCCTGCCACAAAACCATATCCAAGTAATGACAACACACCCCCAGGTCTAACCTGTCATGCCCTGTGGTGCTATTTTTTCCATTGGTCAAATTACTCATACTGTCATAGTCAAATTTGCAGTTTGCATTTTAGAAGCAGCAGAAACTGCCCAAATATTAAAACTGCAAAGAGCCCAAACTGTACCAAGTAGAGATCCTTATTCTTTGCCTTGAGCACTGTCTCTAGGTACAGTACAGCCACATAGGTGATGGTGGCATTTCCGAGTGGCACATATATTACTGAAGTGAAAAAGCATGTATTGTATACAAGACTAGTCAAGGCTAATATAAGTAGCCATGGTACTTTGATATTTGATATGACAGCAAAACGTACAGCATTGAGTTGCATAGGTGGCACAACATCTCCATATGCTTCTGAACACAGGCTCCACTTAAAACCAAAGTTAGTGCAGAGACAATAACAGTGATGTACCCTGCTACACCCTCAATCTTCTTAGCAAGCTCCATACTTAGACACTCTAATGTATACTCAATAACATATACACTGCAAAAATGGTGTTTAGATCCTAAACACAATTCTAAACATATTCTTGCAACATTTTTGTAATCACATTAATTTCCTACACATGTTTAGCCAAACAATGTGCTAAGTTCAAGTGTTTAGAAATATAGGTGTTTAGGGTTAAACTTTGTGTTTAGATATCTATGAATTTTTGTGTTTAGATGTTTATGAATTTTTGTGTTTAGATGTCTAAATGCTTTGACGGAGAGTTAGTGTGTGCAGACATGTATACATTAAAAAAAATATGTCTTTTGTTTGTTTTCTCATTTACTGGGGGAGGGGGTATTTACATGTCAAAGTCTCCAAAGATGTCAGCCACACATATTTACAGGTGCATGTATGTACACACTGCATCAGAATGAGAGACTTGAGAAAGTACAACAGCTTGGCAGGTAGGAAATTGCTTTGTCTATTCCAGAATAACATGAAATAGGTGTCAGTCATTGAGCTTATTGATTATTTCATGCTAATGATGGTGGTGTAAGGTGAATCTAGTCAACTTTCTATTGCCCTTTCTATTCTCATGACATTTAATGAATAGAAACTATTATAAACATGCGGTTTGGGTACATTTGTCACAAAAATTAATTATAATTGTGTAAGGATAGTCCATTCAAAGGTAGTGCTGCTACCTGGTGTGGATTCAACATTCAAGCATCTAAACATATTGATGTTTAAATCTAAACACCTATTATTCAACTGTTTAAACTCTAAACATCTAAACATGTTTAGCAAAAACGTTTATGTAGTTAGAATAAAAGTGTTCATTTCCTAAATGTGTAGTCAATGAGACACCTAACTGACCTATATGTTTAGGTTTTAAACGTGTTTAGACCTAAACATGTTTAAAATCTAAACACCTTTTTTGCAGTGTACTGGATATCACGCAGAGAATTATGCAGTGGCAAGTATGTCCTGTTTTGCCTCTAGATTTCACAATTTGAAATTAGCGTTATCAGTCTGGGTAACGAACAAGAGTTCATTGTTATTCCTAAATCATCCATAGATTTTATTCCAAAGTCATTACTGTGCAATCCTTGGACCCAACTTTGAATCGTTTGTTCCACATGAAACCATTTCAATAAAAGTCTGAATGTGAAGGTGAGGTGTGCACTCTTCAGAGTCTTAGGTAATGGTACAGAGGTAGATTAAATATGTCTAAGTAATGGCTTAGAAAACAGTATACCATGGGTTGAAAGGTTCATCCTCACTAATGGACATTGTCACCAGGAACCAGGTGGCATTGGTGTTGTTGGTGATAGAGTCTCTCCTCATATCACATGTGCCATTCCTAGATCCTCCATATAGTATATTCCGATGTATTTACTGTGCTGTCCTCAGTATAATAATTGTTCTGTATGAAATCACTTCATTGAAAGAGTGAGTGATGAATCCTATGTCTGCACTGTGCCATCTTCGAATCCAACTTTGAATGGTTTGTTTCATATGAAACTACGTCATAAGCACGACCTGGATGCTGCAAATACGTCCTAGGTACAACATGGGAGATGCTGATACGTCCGTCTAGACATACCTTAGATGGTGCAGATATGTTCTAGACATAGACACGGCATGTGACTATGGGGGTCTGACACACTGAAAAGAAAATGGAAATATCTGTTAAAAATCAAAACAAAGTTTCTTTCATGTATGAAATATATAGGGTATAAGTTAATTATGTTCGCTTGGGAATATAATAATAATAATAAATATTATAATAATATTATAATAATATCACAAGTGGAATAAGGAAGGAGACAATGGGTTTGGTGAGAATTGACTTAGTCAATATCAATTCTGTACGTGCCTTTATTAAATAAGACAATAAATTACAACAATAATAAATAGGATAATAGAATAACAATATAATACAATAATAACAATATACATATAATACAATATCACAGTAAAAGTTAAAATTTCTGGCACCACCCAGCGTGGTGTGTGCCGCTCGAAGGATATACGCCAACTGACGGTTAATTTGGATCCCGCAGCTTTTATAGGTGCTAATTGTTTTCCATGACGTCACACATATACATGCGCGCCCTGGAGGAGAAAGTAGTACCAACCGCTGCACATATTAATTATATATATATACACGGGTGTATATAGTCCCATAAGTTAATTATGTTCGCTTGGGAATATAATAATAATAATAAATATTATAATAATATTATAATAATATCACAAGTGGAATAAGGAAGGAGACAATGGGTTTGGTGAGAATTGACTTAGTCAATATCAATTCTGTACATGCCAAAAAACCGCCAAACACAATGGATACACCATTCCACACTATAACATCACATCCAGAGCTAGTAGGTCTTGCTTAGAATCATGTAAATAATTATATACCACATTAGATTTCCAATTTGCTCTCTTTTTAATATCATCGACCTTTAAACCAGAATCTTTTAACAGAGTCGCCCCACCATGTCGGAGTGAATGAGTTGAAACTCTGTGGGGAATATCACTTTTTATAGATATAGCCTTCAACCTGGTATTAACATAGTTATAAGTTAAAGGTTTGTTACAAATAGTGAACAATAATCTATTTTTTGAAACCTTACAAATTTCCAAGTATATAGCTGGACAAAGACCAGAATAATCATTTCTCTTCAAATACACCACATAAGGTTTCCTACCATACTGGTCAGTTTTAGAAGATTTTACATCAATGCGAATGCAGTCAACAGATATAGAAACATTTTTACATTCAAAGTTATGGGGGGAATCGACCACATGACCCACCCTGAACACACCTCGGTAACACAATAAGATAGCAGACCAGAAGACTACATCCTCATACACAGACAAATCCAGGTTAGATTTGATATTCAACATATCATCGGGAGTCAAAGGATATGTTTTAATAGAAGAACATTTATAATTACGTTCAATACCATCTAAAGTCTTTTTTACAATAAAACTACTACTATAATCAGAATACCCTTCAAATTTCTGATAATACCATACTGCAGACAAATAGTTCCTAACAGATACAGGTTTCATTTTATCTGATAAATATACACTATACAACGAAGCTTGAGAAGGAGAACATGGTAGGGGAATGAAGTCAAATTTCTTACAAAATTTTTTGTACCTGCCAAACTGCTATTTGCGAACCTTACATGTGGACTCAGCCACGCCCCTGTACAAAAAACTTCTCCTTCTCCGCTCTAGCTCCCTCAGATCTGGAAGCATAGCAACACATATTATATTCAGCCAGGGTATTTTTACATTTCTTAGGAACACCTTTATACATCAGCCTTGACAAATGATCAGCTAAAATGTTCTCCTCTGACCTTATATAAGTAGAATAAATTTCAACATTATGAATGAAACATAGCCAAAAAATCTCACGTAGCCATTCCATACATAACTTATTTTTTGAACGACCCGTATTTAACATGGCCAGTACCTGCATGTTATCGGTTATACAATGAACCCGGGTGTTCTTAAAGTTTTTTAACCAACGTTTAAGGCCCACCATAACTGGATACAACTCATATACATTAATATTTCTATGGTGAACTCTCAATATATCCAAATTTGGAGATTTTAAAAAATGACCACAAAGATCATCCAAGGGGTCCGTATCTGACCAAGTACCATATAGATAATCTGTACCATACCAGGCACCAAAACCTTGAATTGAAGAATCAGAATACATAGGGGTACACTCGTTATCATTCAAAATGATATTTTTACAATTGAAAACATTGCAAAAATCCTTCCACCATTTCAGGTCCTTGTGTATCTCCTCATTAAGTTTAACAACACCCCTGTTCCTGGCCCTAGCACACAAGTCGAAGACACGACGACTGAAAGTTCTGCCTCCCCTAACCACTTGGGAGCAAAAAGACATTAGACCACCAATTTTTTGCAAAGATTTTTTAGATACATACGCCCTACCTATACAATCATCTATGGCAAGTTTCATTTTTTCCACCTTACTCTGGGGGAGTGATAATTCCATAACAGTAGAGTCAATGCTTATACCAAGAAAAACACATTTTTGACTAGGCTCAGTTACTTTTTCTGTGGATATTTTGAACCCCATAAATTCCATACACTCTATGAGAATAATTCTTTGATGTCTGCATTCTTCCTCAGAATTAGCAATAATTATGAAGTCATCTAGATAATTTACAATCCTTTCAACACCATAGAATTTTGCAACTGAGACAATAAAATCTGATATTCTGTTAAAAATGTATGGAGCACATTTTAAACCAAAAGTCAGGCAGTTACTTTCATAAAATTCTGCACCATGACCAAAATCCCAGCGAAACCCCTGGTACTTGATGTGTGGACCGTAAACTCCTATAGACCGGTAAGCTGATTTCAAATTTACCACACTCATGAAGTCGTCTCTATCTAACTGAGCTGTAACCGTGTTAATAGAATTGTATGAAAATGGACTAGAAGTAGTACTCATATAATTATTTATAGAGACTTTATCAGGCATACTGCAGTCAGTAATCGGACGAAGTTTACCATTAGATTTCTCCACACCCCCTAGAGAGTGAACACATTTGGGTTTAAACTCAGTTTTTTTAACTAGACCTTGGTTCAACTCCTCCTCAATAATACTACACATCTCGTTATAAAATCTATCCTCTAAAATAGACTTATAATTTTTACAATCATATGTTGTATCACACCCTGGGTCAACTATTTTGAAACCCTCGGTAAAGCCACACCATAGAAAATCAGACTCAATCTGATTGATATTAATAAGGTCTGACTGTCTAAGAAAACTAGCAAGTCGACACGGGAGTATCTGAGCCCTCCTACCATAAATGAAGTGCTCACACATACATACACCGTTAATACAACTGTCATAGACCCTGATGCTGGGTCTATTTAAACATTCCACCGTAAAAAGTGGTTCAACCTCACCCTGTACCGGGCAGCTATGAGAAATAAATAAATTCTTTGATAGGTCACAAGAATTATAAATATTTACATTATCATTATTAACATTATCACCCGGAATGATAGAAACGGGCGGCTCAGGAAGGTCTACCAAACGTACTACACTAAAATCAGGCATCAAAATATCAGAATCTAATGCAGGACCTTGCCTAAGTGAAATTTCCTAGTCTTTTTTGTTCTTTTGACACTTGTCTTTGCCATGGTTTGACATGCTACAAATCTCACAAATATGACGATACCTGCACGGGTCTTCCCTGCAACCCTCAGCCCTGTTGAAAGCATAACAGGTCCGGTTGGATTGTTTTGATTTGAACGCCTTAGGTTTAGACCCACCCGCCTTCTGCGCTTGCACCGTCCCGTCATAAGAAAGGTGCCTCAGAATATCCTCACTTTTAACATCGCCAAACGATCCAACACCTTCAAAATTAGCCCTATTCTTGACTGCTGAGTCGTAAGCTACGAGAGCTTTCAAAGTGTATATTCTGGTAGAGGATTTTTCCACTAGAACTTCAATATGCTTAACCACATCGAACACATCCTCACCCTCCTCCAACAATTGCTTTACCATTCTGACGTTAACGATCAACAGTTTCTCGATACTATCCAGTTTTTCACCCTTTTTCAAGAAATTTCTCTGATCAAACGTACCTCTAGACTTTGTAGCATGTCGGCGGTTACTCCTTGAAGTACTAGACCCAATAGAGACCGATGAATTCGTCGAAACACTACGGTATGAAGACGATCTACTCGAAGATCCAAGATGGCGACGACCTGCCCTGTCGCCGTGGACACCCCGGTAGTCAGGCGAGCGCTGTCGGCCACGCCCCCGTTGCTTGGTTACCATGTTGACTGTGGAATGTTTATCAACACTACCACGTGTACGACCCGTCTCAGTCTCGCATGGCGCTGCTGAAGTACATGTCCGTTTGACCGCCTGGTTTTCCAATAAGGACCGGATGTTTTCGAGCTGCTGCTCCATACGAGTAGTACGTTCCTCCAGTTCCCCGATATACGTCTGGTCAACAGGCAAATCCAATGAACCCCCAGTAGCAGTTGGGGAAGATGATCCATGACCACCCCCATTGGAATCTACACTGCTCGATATCCTAGAGTTGGCAATATTCCTTGGTTTTTTAGGCGACTTCTTGGTCTTGGACCTTCGTGTGCCGCTAGTTGTTCCTTTCCTACCCATAATGATAGGTTAAAACCGTATTAACTTGGAAAAACGGATAGAACCGTTAAAATTTCTGGCACCACCCAGCGTGGTGTGTGCCGCTCGAAGGATATACGCCAACTGACGGTTAATTTGGATCCCGCATATAGGTGCTAATTGTTTTCCATGACGTCACACATATACATGCGCGCCCTGGAGGAGAAAGTAGTACCAACCGCTGCACATATTAATTATATATATATACACGGGTGTATATAGTCCCATTCTTTATCATTTGGGCTTGAATTTCATTTCTGCACTTGCTTCATGGAACTATGGACCCACATATTAGATAACCTGTACAGATTGATTTATGCATTGGTGACTTATTTTTAAGTCATTTTCGAAGGAAAAAAAGGTAATACCAGTATGATAACGTAATCTCCCATGTACAAGGTACATCTTAGGGAGTGATCATGAGGCATTCATTGACAGGGGAGGAGGTGCATTTGAAAGGGGGGGGGCATAAAAACTCTTCCATATTTTTCAGCAGAAAGGCTTGTATGTTAGGCCAACAGTTGCTATAGTTGCAAAAGCCTTGTTTCGACAACAGTACAAGTGATCCTGGGAGTGTGATGCTTTAAACGGCAAAATTCAGAGAGATAATGGATTTCTGAGAAACAACGAGGGAGGAGGGAGGGAGAGGGAGAGACAGAGAGAACCCTCTTTGGATCACCAAAGGACCCACTTTCAGGTGACCAAAGCTAGCAGAGCAATTCAATTTTTTTTAATGATTCAAGTTAACTTTGCATTTAGTACTTATTTTGAGGTAGCCTCTTTTGCTTGATCTTGGACCTGCCAAGAACTCAAGTCTATTTCAATTAAGTTGGTTGGTGCTGTTTTTGAAATGGTGTAAGAATATACAAAGAATGTAACACAACACACAATGGACGTTCAGCTGGGAGCATTCAGCTTCCTATCACACATTTATTATTTTTGTTGTAACAGAAATAATTCGGTTCATACCCTTTATAGTATGTGTAAACCACAAAGAGATCTAAATGGTTAATTCAATAGCCATATATCCAAGTACAGGTATATTCATATCATAACTATGACCAAATATGATCGCTAGATTGTTCTGCATTTTTCATAAGAAACATGTGTAGAAGTTTTCATTCTTAAGCTGGATTGAATTGAAAATGAACCCAGTGCAGAGGTCCCTGTGCATGCTGTAATACCTAGTAAACAATCAATGCTTAAAAACGTTCAAAAATGTTCCTATATGGTTTGGATGGAAAGTTGTTGTTTTTTTATCTCAAGTTGAATATAAGAGTCCCATAGGTTTAACCAAGAACCTCCGTATCACCCCCCAGTGTGATAACCCTTCCCCATATCACACTGCCAGGGAAAACATCCAAAATGGTCAAATAACTTATGATTATATCATTTCTAATGCCTCATGAATGAAAATTTGAACATATCTGACTAAATTGACTTGAGATAAATACAAAGAAGCACTCGTATGATAACCCTCAGTGCTGACCAATTCTCGTGCACCTTTTGTCTATTACTTAGGACGTTTGAAAATGTTTATAGACATTCTAGATGCAAATGTTTTTGCATAGGACATTTAAAAACATTTTTAAACCTTCCAGGCACAAACGGATTTGTCTGGAACAAAATTGTTCCAAACGTTTGGTAAACGTTCTACAGACGTTTAATAATGTAACAAAACCTTCCCTGTATTTCCTGCATGCCCTGTTAGGTGGAGGTAGTATAGCTTTATGACATCCTGAGTTTCTGCTAGGCCTTTCTTTCTGTTAGCAAATTTGGCAAATTAGTATCAACACTGATTAGTCAAAATCAATTCCAATTAGCCAAATATCCATTTTTAAACATATGGCACGAATAACCACATTTAAATATCCCCAACGCTGTAGATATTTACCTACCGTAAATCCTCACGTATAAGATGCATCCTATACACCAAGATTACTTCATGTGCGTCCTATAGGATCTAGCCCAAGTCAGAGTGCAACCTATAGGCGAGGATTTTATACTATGGAACAGTACTAAAAGGACCAAAAATTGCCCTAGGTGTGTCCTATAAGACTTTTCAATTTGCCACTAAAGTTTGGGTGAAAAAATGTTGAGAGAGTGACAAAAAAAGCTCATGTAAGAAAACTGCAAGATACTGACAAAGATAATTTTTTAATGTTTTCCCACTAAATTTTGTGTGAAAAAATGAGAAACATTTTTGGCCAATTTACAACTACAAACTTGTCTAAGAAAACTGTGAGATGGTGACAAAGACCTTTTTTCATCAATTTGCCACTAACATTTGTAAGAAAAACTGTATAACTCATTGACTCCACCCATTGATGTGATGGAAGGACAAGGCGAGTAGTTGGACTTGGGCCTTGTCAGCCTGAGACTGTGTGCAATCTCCAGAGTAATATTAGTATAAAGTAAGTCATAAGTCAAAGAAAGGCAGAGAAACCGCGAACACACCACACAATTAAACTTGCCATCCACACCTGAGACCCTTTGATACAATTAAGTCAGTATCCACTCGCGACTGGAAGGGTTTTGTAAGGTATACGAGGGCGGCCATACTGGCACAGTCCCTGGCCTGACAAATGTCTTCAATCGTCAGCCCTAAGTTATATATGTAGATAACTCCCGATCTGCATAGTGAATGCATTCTGGCCTGCTCTGGGTCAAAACCAGCTGCTTTCATAAGGCGTTTGAGAAACGCCAGCAGGACAGAGTATGACAGTGGTACCACTTTGATACCCTTCATGATCATAAAGGCTGGAGACATGGGATCAGATGATGAAAAGTCATTAAGATGGTTCCATATCAGTGAAGCTGCACATAAATGTGAGCCTGATGCTAGGGTGACTGGAACCTTGAACACTTTCTGACCATACTGGATTGTTTTGGAAGATGAGATACTGAGTTCCAATCCCCATGAACTGAATTCCATGGCGCCCCTTCACAAGTAATGACCTGTAGGGTTGGTGGGAGAGTCTGGCACCAAATTACTTTTCCGTAGAAGAGAGCAAAAGCTGAGAGCAAGGCATGCCCACATTGCTCGCTCAGAAGGGGAGTCCATGTTCACAAAGGAATACATTTTCAAGAGGTCAGAAAGCGTAAAGGAAGGCCTCACTGGGGTAGGGTCCCCGAGCACCCGTCTAATACCAGCTATAGTAGTGATAAAACCAAAATCTTGTCTAATATTGCAGACATCATGTCCAAAGTAATTGTTAAGTGACAACACTCCACTCACATAATTCTGAATAGTCTTGTACTTGACAGAGCCACATAGATTGGTGATGTATCTTCACATTAGATTGGTACTAGTAGGAAGCGCAGCCATATGTATAGAGCTGCAGAAAGTAATGTATCGCTTCCACTGCAAGGTCTTTGTCTTCCAAGTGTTAACTGACCATGCCTGAGACCTCAACTCTGCCATTTTGAGGTCTAACTGCCTGCGCTTCTCCAATGCCCCTGCAACATAAGAACACAGGGAGGTCAGACTGAGAGGTGAGTCTGGATATTGTGTCCGCCATTACATTTTTCTTCCCAGGAAGGTATACTCCTATGACAGTTATAGAGCACTGATTGCCAGAATATCTTCCTGAGTATGGCCATACTATGATCATTTGCTACCCTGCCCAAGTTCAGCGGCACCACCACCTGTCTGTTGTCTGTCATACATAAGACCATGTGGTCCTTCCACAGATGGCCCCATCGCTTGACGCTTTCATAGATGGGGTATAACTCCCTGACATTTATGTCACATGGAATGTCAGAGGGGGAAGGGAGACAGTGCTTGTGACTATCGATCTCCAAGTACAGATCATTGTTCCATTGACCGGCTATCCAGTCCACACCATAGAAAGCGTCGTAACTGCTACCAGATGCATCCGTGGTTACCACCGAAGTATGAAGATGTGGTTAAATTACCTTGGCCAATCCATTAAACCACCGGGCAAAGCACTGCCACTATTCTATGTCCTTGTGAATGCTGTGTGTCAGGGTTATGTATCTGAGGGATTTTGTGAAGCACTTCAACATACCAATGACTCTGTGCGAGAATGTACAGCCGCCGCAGACCAAGTGGCACATTGAGCCAAAATTTCTAAAGCTGCTTCTTGGTTGTCTGGCGGCGACCTGTAAAAAAGGCTAGCTCCACGTGTAATTTTGCCAACTTACATTGCAAATAGACAGGAAGTGCCAGAAAATAGAACATTTTTGAGAAAACCATCTTTTTCTATGTAAAAAAGTACATAATAGTAATTTTTGGCCTATTTTTCACATTTATGGTTGTTGTAGCTCCCCCAGTGGCCAAACACAGTACTAAAAATCCTGCAGGGAGGGCCCTTTCCCCTCATCTGCCCACATATGTTTGGACCTGACTAGGGGAATGCACCTTTTCATATGATATGTAGAACCCCAACTTCTGTAGTGTCCTATGTAGGAACAATTGTGCCGATCTACATTCCTCATAAGTAGGCGCCATGATGAGGAAATCATCTAGATAGTTGACACAGAAGTAACCACTCGAATTCACAAACCGAGCGACACAGTCAGTGATAGAGTAAAACACATAAAGGGCAACTCTTGTGCCAAAACTTAGAAAGTTATCCTGGATGAATTCATCCGCACCATCCAAGTACCATACCAAGCCCTGAAGTGTCCTGTCACATGGGCGAATCAATATGGTACGATAGGCTGCCGTACTGTCTGTCAACCCAAAATAACACAACTCGGACATGTTGTTGGAAACTACATCAATGGAGTTATAAACAAAACTCTTAAATGTTTGATGCATGAAATTATTAATCAAGTTCCCATCCGGCAAGCTTGCATCAGTTATAGGTCTATATTTGCCAGATGCCTTTAGAACCGCACCCAATGAGTGAATGCAGTGTGGTTGCCTGTCAACCCTGGTTAGCTTTCCACTGGATAGTTTGCTTTTGATAATTATTATCAATTTCACTGTAAGCACTGATGGTCGCAGAATTGTAATTAACATTGTAGTACCCATCAATATGTGCCCTTGGATCCACTAATTTGAAACCCTGACAAATTCTATCTAAGTTGAAGTGAGAATTCCAGTCCCAATTACCCTTGCCATAAACATGATCTGGGCCACCAGCTAACATTTCTCTCCAAGTACACATTGAACTGTGATCTAATACCACATACAAAATGAACTCCCCGGAAGTCCCACAATGGAAAATATTCCTCGTATGTTGTTAACTTTTCCCTCATACTAGCTGTACACATGACATCATTATAACTCATTGAAAAGAAATTATCCAAAGACTGATAATATTCTTCCTCTATGAACAAAGGTATACTAGCATTTAGGTGATGAATAACAACATTGCCCGCTTGTCAGGCTTTACCATCCGTCCCTGTCAAATATTTAATTTTTCCCTTTATGGGCACCTCTGCAATGTATACAAAAAATTTATATGTTTCCGTTTGCAGTCAGCGTATTCATATGTTGTGAAATTCCATTTGAGGCATTCGTTAGTAAAATCCCGCTTGCTAGAGTCCCCCTCCCCTGCAGCCCTGTTCTTGCGACGTCTGCTCTTGCCAGGATTACTGGTAGAAGAGTCCCTGGCTGTTATTAGCACTACGGATAGACATGTGTTCTGCACTCAAGTGGGCTTCTACAGCACCCTTTTCACCCGCAACAAAATCAACCAAGCGACCATCAATTACTTCATCTACTACTGAGTGGTCGTATTTTGCTAACTGAGTCACTTCAAAAGCACCTGATTGACCTTTGACAGTGATGAAACTCATGTGTTCTGCATAGCCTTCAATAGTAATATTTTTGAAACCCTTAGCTCCTACTGCTTTAGCCCTCTCAATACACTTGTTGACTTCATGCATACCATGCATTAACTCATTGAAAGACATTTCATTAAATTTCTTATCATGGTCAATATGATAGTCGGGTCTTAACCAATTGTTAGAGCGTTTTCTCTTGGAAGATTCCCCCACTAATTTCAATCCCTAATGACCAGTCTATACCTTGTTGTGTACCAGCAGCAGAATAAAGGCAATCAAAATCCCCTGCTACTCCCATTGCAGTAGGTGACAAGCCTGTGCGGTCTAGGCCAGCCTGTAGAGTGTGGTGGGAGTACATGGGGATCGGGCCGATGCCTGGCCTGCCTGCCACCTGCGAAGATACGGGGGGTTATACGGAGTGCCATCTTGGTAGTACAGCTGTGGTGTCCTTGGCTGTGGTGGGGGTGGTTGCGTGTGCCCCCACCCAAGGCGGACTGGGGGATAGACCAAGCTGCAGATTTTGCAGTTGCTGCTGCATTGATAATAGCTGCTCTTGTTGTGCTGCAATTAGCTTTTGCATTGACTGCAAGTTAACTGCCTGTGGACGTTGCTGTGCTGGTTGCGCTGGTGGATGATGAGGGATTTGCTCTTCCAGCCACCTCAAATAAGCTGTATATGAAATATCCACAGGTGGTTGAGAGATTGAACCTGGGGGTGCACTGACACTACCTTGGTTGGTGTTGGTAGGCCCTGCTTCTTCCCCCCCCCCGGCCCTTTTTTTTCTTTTTGCTCAGGTATGTACACCTGTGTGATCTAGTTCAGGTGTGTCAATCAGAATGTATGTTTTAAACACAAAAACAGGGGTTTTGTGACTATTTGGCGATTTTGCCAACATCTAGCCTGATGGTATTGCGAGTAACAAAATCCCTTTTGTCACCATCTGTGCATGTTTTGTCAGTATCTCACAGTTTTGTTGGTATCTAGCCTGATGGTTGCGAGATGCTAACAAACCTTTACATTTTTGTCAGTATCTCGCAGTTTTGTCACCATCTAGCTTAACAGGCATGAACAGTTCGATAGCACTGCTTTGGCGCATCAAGATGACCGGCATGTTGATCCGGCATGGTAAGCATGATGCATATATGCGGCACTGATGCAACTTTTTTGCTAGTTTTAACAATGAACAGACATACCACATGCATGTGCTGTGTTGTGCTTAAGGTTTAATTTACCACTTATATGTATATACTGAACATGTACCACATTTATACCCCCCCTCCCCACCAAACTCACAATATAACAAGTTGTCCCATTGGTTTAATCCTTTATAATAACCTTATTAAGCTGCTTAACGTTGCTATCGGCTGTGCAGGCGGCCTTAACCCTTGGCCCACAGTGAGAGTTGACAGAAGTAATTAACCCTTTACCTGTCTGCAGAGCTGGAGTAATGGAATAGGATCACCTGTATACCTGGCCCATATTAGGCCAATAACACCCCCCCCCCTCCACACCTCACTCCTCCAATATTCTGCTAGTGCTATATCCGTTTTATTAAGCCCTGCATACACTACAGTCATGGTGACATTGTTGATGGAGAATATTGATGTGTGGGATGTGAAGAGTCACTGCGGAAAATCCAATTTTGTGTAAGAAGGTCCGAAGGCAGCTATGCCCCTCACCATTCATATTCTCATATCAATGCTTACTACGATTACAGATTGTCTGCTCGTAGGATCTTGTGCAGTGTCTTCAGAGCCAATCACATTTTTTCAAGGCCATTGTTTTTCTCTGCTTTCCTTCATGCTTTTTTTTTCTTTGGAAAAGATAATTCTAATAAAGCTGTTTCATATAGGTAGCACAATTGTTTGAGGGATTTCCAAAGCCATTTTCTTTGTGAAAATCCCTTTAATGAACCGGGCTCCAACACTTGTACGTTCGGCTTAATGCCCACCCCCTCCTTCTACTCTCAGTATGGATCTACAAGAGTGTACCTTATTTACAGCACTGAGTGAGTGGGCTCCTTATGCTGGTACCCAGCCTAATACAGCCTTTGTACAAGGTGTTAGACCCATACTGCCAGCAACCAGCTGCAGACTCTCAGAACCCACCTATTGGCGGTTTGTGTAACTAGAGTGGTGTTGGGCAGTCTGGGCAAGAGGTGGTGTACGATACTTGGAGTTTTTAAGGTTATAAAAGGTGTAAGGTGAGTCTATATTAATGTTATTTTATATTATAGTGGGTATTATAGTGGGTCTTTTTTGTGTTATATTTCATGCTCTAACCATTTTGCATCTTATAAATTTGGGACATAGTGATTCTGATGTGGTAGCTCCGAGGACTACAGTGCTATGGTTCCCTTCAGAATCCACTAGAGTATATGAGTGACATAGGAGATGGAGCATGTACATTATGCATGGATGTTGAGAGTATAAGTTGTACCCAATGTAGACTATATATAGTAGGACCTAGGTCGGATCTGTACGATTAAGATGAATTTACTTTAAAAATTTTAAGTTTAATGCAAACAGATGGAAAAAGAAGGAAAAGGAACTAAATGTTTCCCTGATGTTGTTCTATCACTGCCAATATATCACCCAATCCACCATGCTTTATCGGTGTCATGAAACATAATGAGAATAACTCGCCAGGGGTGGATTCAAGCATGATTGCAAATCTTGATTCTCCTAAAGGGTGGACATCAAACATGTACCAATACAATACTGGTGAAGACCTGTTGGAAAGGCTTGAAATTGGATAGTTGAATACAGTTCTGTAATATTTAGAATACCATCGCCTATAAGGTGTACCCCTACTTGGGTCAACCTTATAAGGCTTACTTGGAGTCCATCCTCGCATATAAGCCACACCTTATACCCGAGATTTTAAAGACCTGACCGCATAACTTGTAGACATCATATGGCATTTAACGTCTTGACCTTTCCAAAATCAATTAATTTATTACATATGATTTTTCACTGGGCCAAGTTAAACCAATATAAGTAAGAACACACACATGTCAGAAAAAGCAAATATCAGTGAATAAATAATGTACTCTCCCATACACACGGGCAAGGTATAGGGAATCTATACCGTGTCCTAAATAATTATAATACAGCTGTGCATTATACTGCATCTTTGATAGTCGGAATAAACCCTTCAGTGAGTATTTTAAGTGTAAATACTGATCTTAACTCTCCCCCCCCCCCACTGGCCACTACTGGCCGGAAGAAACCCCAAAAGTTATCTTAGCGCCAAAGCTCACCAATTTTGGCGAACTTCCAGTGAATCTCTTTCATTTTTTTCGCTGGTTGTACTCAAGCAAAGCATCAAGACGGTGCTTTTGGCAAATATCATGTCAGTTGAACTTGAATGACCTTGAGGAAAGGTCAGAGGTCACTGAATTTTAGGTGAAATCGACAAATAACCCTGCTATCTTCAAGGATGTGCCATTTCGGCCCAAAAGGCTATATCAAAGATTTTAAAAAAGAAGTTCTCAGAATTGACATTCTCTTCAATACGATGTATAGATTCATTGGAGGTTAGCAAAACTACCTGGCCAGGATTCCATTGAAGTTCACCATATTTAAGGCTAGAGGGGCAGAAAAAAAGGTTTTTGAGCTGCTGTTTCATGTATACCCTCCCTTAAGCCCACCATCTACCCCTCAGTGTGGTAGTCCATGTAATAACCTTTGGTTTGCACCCACTCCCATCCCTCTATGTGCAACGGTTGGCATTCTGACCAATAAATTTAGTACAGAATGTGCAGATGGCGCCACCTGCTTCAAAATGCAATATCTCGGCAACCGCTGGTCCGTTTGACTCTGGATTCAAACCATTGAAAAGGGCAAAAAAAATACTTTCTGACCTACTATGTCAGGGTAAGACCCACTTTTCCAATTGCATCAGCTGTATTTGGAGTATGGGGACACAGGCTTATATTGAACATAGGTCAAAATATGCCCAAAACCCCCTGGGAACATAGTGGTGAGAGAGTTAAGTTAGGAGATCTTTTTCTAAGCTGCCTTTGTGTGGGTGGAAAAAGTAGGAACACGTCTCTTACCATTTTAGGGTCGCAGATGCGTCAATGCACCATACTTATCAGTCTTGGACGTGCCCAGACTGTACCAGTCTGAGAGAGTTATTATAGATCCACCTACGATGTAAAAGAGTGAACCAGGTGTTAATAACTCACCTAGGCTATACTGTATCCTAACTCTAGTAAATACATAATATTGTTCCTATGATTGTGGGTGTTGTTGAGAGGTATATCTACATATAATTAAGGTGGCAATTACATAGATTTTCTCAGTATGTGGACATTTAAAATAGTAGTTATTGATAGCAAAAATCTTCCTGTGGGATGTAGAATTGAAAACTGTTGATAGAAATGTGTCAATGTGAAGCCTTGAACACGGGACCTTCTACATGGCATGCCAACAAGATTCTTATAAAAAGTGGTCTGTTAAAAGGCCATCATGTAATTTTCATTATGGGGTGCCTTATACCTACAGCCAAGAGAATATGTGATTCCCTTGGTTGTTGGGAAATTGATTGCCTGATTAGCTCAGTGAGAAGAGCAGAGGTTTTCAAATGCAAAGGCAGTGGGTTCAATCCCAGCCCCAGCTGACATTTTGTAGCCACATCAAGCCTGCTGCTTCTAATAATGAAGTCAAAACAGGTATAATCACAGTGGAACCACCCAGTAAACACACATTCGTAGGTGGACGTTGCAGAGCGATATATCAAAATTTTGGAGCCAAATACGTAGATTTACTTGGTATGGGTACGTTCAAACGTTAAGGTTTACTTACGTTCTAGATACGTAGATATCAGAATTACTTTTTTCTTTTTTTTCCTACGAAAAAGTCTAAAAAAAAAACGGGAAAAAAAGTTTTAAAAAAACTGCATCATAGTGCAGCCTCGAGCCCTTGACCTTTCACATTTGACTCCTATAGTATACGTGATACCACTGTACTAAAGATCCTGATGAAGATGGATGTCTATGGAACTCAACCTATTCCTGAGTAATAAAAAAAATGATACATTCTGTACGTTGAGTACAATTCTGGTAGATATAAATCACAACCTTTGCTTTATAAGAAAAATAAATCGTAAGTGATGTCCTCATATATGTGTGACGAGTATAATCAGGCTATGGGACTTGCTTAACAGGGAGGTTTGGCAACCCACCGGCATCAATCTAAATTTACATTATGGTAGCCACTACCCAGTGAACACAAATTCATAGATGAACATAGCACAGCAGTATATCTACAGAATTTTGGTTCAGCATGGACGTTCAACAGATCAGACGTAGTGGCATAAAAAAAAATGTCGGACATAAATATATGTACCTTTTCACCTAGTGAATCGTGATAAATTAAGAAAAAGGAAATAAAACATGGATATATATTTAACGCAGACGTAGCAGTGCTGTAGGTATGCTGCACGTTCGCGTTATAGTGCCAACGTAGTGGTTGCTAGACCTGCCTATCGTATCTATGTAGAATTAAGGTAAATGAGTGCAGGTTGGGAAAAGAGGGTATCAAACCTACAAGTTTCTGACATTTGTTTGGTACATACTTCCATAGAGCTCTCCATAGTATAATGGTTAGAACTTCAAAACCCAGTATCGCATCCCAGTAGGTTCCGTGATTTTTGAATACAAGGAAAATCTATATTCTTTTATCTTTTGGATGAATATATACCTCAAAATACGTTTTTTAATTACGTTTATTTACGTCTAACATACGTAGAATTACGTAATAACCACCAATACGTCTGTAGAACGTAAATAAACCTTAACGTTTGAATGTCCATAATTATAATATGCAAAAATCGTAATTCAAACCGATTTGGTAGGATATGAACCTAGGTCTACCTGTATGCTACGTAGCATTTTGGTGTGGTGTTTACTGGGAAACACCATTCATAAATATTCATTAGCACATTGGGGGATGCACCAATCAGCGAGGCCACTACCTTATGAGAGAATTACCCGGGATCAATGATCATTTCAAAGAAGGTACTGCAGTAATTTGATAAGGATTCATCCAGTCCCATTCTAAGGACTGGATGATCGAGGCTGCATACACATTTCCTTTCATACATGATTCACGTGGGCCTTGAAGATTAGAAGTTTAGTATAAAATTATTTCTAAAAGTCCCTCGTGTAGGCCACTCTCTCACTTCAGGCCAAGTTACAGGAATCCTCTTATTCAAGGACTTATATTCTAATACGAAGGTTCTGCATTTTCTTATACAGCCGGGTAAGAGTTAGCTTATATTTTAAAAAAAAAGTTTTCTTGTTGCTGATACGGGGAGAGGAATAAGGAAAAGGTGTCTCAAGTATTTCAAATCGCCTTAAATGGGAGAAAAAATCGGATAATGTTGCCTAGGCCTATAGAAGTGGTTTAGAATGTGGGCTAGGATATATACCGTATTGGCCTATAAGCGCCGGGTCTTGAATAAGCACCAGCCACGAATAAGCGCCGGGGTTCCAGGAGTATTGAAATTTTGAAATACACTATGATTTGAATCTTGAATTAGCGCCAGTCTTGTATAAGCGCCGGGAGTATAGCCTGGTTGAAATAAATAAACGCCCGGGCCCTTCTACAGGCCATTACGGTAGTCAATGCAAAAATGAAAATGAAATGAAGGCCCTCTTATTGGCATAAATACGGAGAGTGTGTAATTAAATAACGGATTTGCCTGCTTTCAATTTGAGCTAACAGGTCATATGAGGGCTATGAATAGACCATGAAAAATCCCTTTAAGCCAAAATAATACCAAGCCTTATAAGTGGCTATGAGTTCTAAGTATGTGTGGTACAGGTGTCTCTGGAGGGCGATTCAGAAAAACTGACGATCTATCTGTGGACATAATAATGCAGTTCGGGGCAAACATTTCACAGAAAGAAGGTAGCCATATTTTGAAATAACTACTCTATATCGTGAACCTTTATTAGTTAGTTTCAAAATGTTAATAAATCCTTTTGTTATAGTAACAGATGTGTACACAACATAGATCTATACTCTGATTCAAAGTGTGAATACCGGTACTCTATTGTTCTAAAGGTGTTGGATCTTTGAAGAAGGACCAAGGGTGTTGCTCCTATGGTAAATAGTGCTGTCAGTATGTGCCCTTTTTTCAAAACAAGTCACGCTCTGCTTCACCATTCAACTTGTACTCACCACATTAGTCTGAAAGGTCACCTGCCTTGTTTAAAATAGAGAGAGCTGCCCTGTCAGGTACCTACTAGTGTCACACACTCTATACTCTCCTATATTGACTGACTTCTCTTGACTAGGTACCTACTCAAATCACCCTCTTTTAGCACTGAACTAGCATGACCACTTGTGAGCAACATACGTGAAAAGGTATCACTACAGTTCTGCCAAAGCTTATCAGTTCTGCAGGAGAGGCACTTTTTAGCCAGTGCTAACTTTTCCCATAGGAGCAACACCCTCCTGAACAATTTCAAATGCATCTGAGTACTGAGTTGTGCCAGTTTTGCATTAGCAGTGGAGGGACAGTCTATGTAGAAATTATAAGCACCCCGGTGGCAATTAAGGCCACCTAACTGCAGATTTGGGGTTTGTTAGGGTATGTACAATAGATAATACATTAGAATGGTGTTTATAAATCTAATTGGACAAGGGAACATAGGGGGCAAAATTCACCTGTTGCAATGCAAAAACTGGTCAGAAAGGTTTAGTAGCTTCAGAATTGAACAGGAAGCTGGGCGCACTACACTTTATGGATATAGCACTTGGTAAAAATTGTATTGAGAACTTAGCAACAGTTCAAAATGGCCTATAAAAGCGTTGCACACTGAAGCTTCTTTTCTGATTTTCAGGCTATTTTGTCACTTGGCTTTGCATTGCAAGGTATGAATATTGCATCATATTAGTATGTAAAGCATCTGCCGGTAAGGCTCAGAGGGGTACCAGTATGGTGAACCTCGGATGGTACTTCTTTGGAAGGGGATCGGTGTATATAGTACCCATAGTCAACTGGACCTCGTCAACCGACTTCTGTGTAGGAAATGTATGGCCAAAGTTGGCCGAAGAGGCCCAGTGGACTATGGGTCTAAGTAACATGGAGTAGAGGAGCAGAGGGGTACAATGGTATACTTGATGTGGATGTTAAACTGTGGGGGATGTGCTGGTAATACCCACAGTCCACTGGACCTCTTCGGCCGACTTGTGTAGGCCGACTTTTGTATGGCCAAAGACGCAAGGTGGACTATGGCTCTAAGACCAATAGTCCACTTGGCCTATCCAGCCGACTTTTGTGTAGGAAATCTATGGCCAAAGTCGGCCGAAGGGGCCCAGTGGACTATTGATATAACACATCTTGATGTTGAGAGGGGACAGGGGGATAAACTGGACCGCAGACAGGGCCAATTGGGTCAGTGTCACTCTCTCTGACTACCAACCAAATCTGCCTCGCCTGGTTGCCTTAAGATGCTATTGGTTATAGTTATGGATATCAAGTAGGAGGGGAGTAGGCTGGGTATGATGGTCAAAGATCTGGATATTGAGTAGCAGGTCACTGGGTGATATGCCAGTAATAGATCTGGGTGTTTGGAAAGGAAAGGGTGGTGTTATGAGAGATGTTCTGTCTGGGTGATGAGTGAAAATAATTAGGGGCATTTGGTATCCAAGCATGGACAACACAGGAGGGAACTCTACTATACACCATTGTGTTTGTGTGTACTTTTTGCATCGAAACACGAATTTTCACTACTTCCAACCAGCTACCAAATCTGAGGGGAAAAAATATCTGCTATTATTGCAATTCCCCCTCTATCCGAAGAAGTAGAACCCTTTAAAAAGATATGTTTATGAATGTGAATTTTAATCATTACAATATTGTAAAAGAAAACATTGCAATACTGTAAAATGTGTTTGCATGTTGCCCTAGAACTGTGGTATATTTTGAAGTGGTGTACATCTCAAGTGCTAGAGCTTTATTTGAATACTGAAAACGAAAATATTATAGCTACTGTGGCTACGGCTAGCCCTCAGGTTATAGGCCTAATGCCTCAATCCAATCCCCAGCTTGGTGTTCAATTAATGCACACGTCATCCACTCAACAAGAGCCAGGTGCAAATAAATTATTGAAAGGGACTTAACTTGTGGCAATATGACCTAGCTGCCAGAATAACACATACCATAATGAAGGGGACCCTGGTATGGATGTATGTAGAATGGTAGCTATTATTGCAGAGGTGTATTGATCGATTTTACTACCTCAAGCTTAATTAGCCTGGCTGCATTTCAGTAATACTGGCATTAGTAAAACAAAGAGATAATTTGCCTTATTCAAGGCTCTGAGTTTCACCACACTTATTTCATGTCAATTCATCGTGGATTTCTAGGAACTGTGGAATATGTTACTCTCACTGAAACCCTGCAGATCTTTAAACTCGTCAGTTTGAGGACCTATAGTCGTCAGAAGAGGTACAGACAGGGGGCAGCACCTTACAGGGAATGAAATACCTCAGTCTACCTCTCCTTAGTATGAGTCTATGGCATTCTCTTGACAATATGTAACAAACTCACAAGGTGTCAGGTATGTGCCACTCATGTTTGATGATCAGGCCTTCAGTTTTCAACTGAAGGTCTTCACCGCTGAGTACTTTAGGTGCTCAAGTTGACGATACCCAAATCTACAGCTTTGGGTAGTCAGATTGAGGACCCAAGGTAGTCAGCACCAATGTTTTCACTCTAACAACATTATGTAATCAGTTTGACTACCTTGGGTCAGTGTGTTGATCTAAACCCATTAGGCTGACTACCCTGGGTACTCAATCTGATGACCTAAGGTTGTAGATTTGGGTATCGTCAGTCTGACGACCTTGGGGCTTTCAGTGCTTGTTAATTCAGGTTTCACCTTTGGCTACTCCTCAATGAGCTGCTGTCTTCCCATTCTTGTTTAACCTGACAGTCATGAAAGATTGCCTCATTCTATAAGAGAAACAGTCTATGTATACCGTACAAGATACCATATCTATCTACTTGTATTGGGAAATTTTTAACCATAAGACGATGGCTGGTCATTGTAAAACAAAGTTTTTGACAGAACTCTTTTTGAGCATTGCACTTTTTAGAAGAATCTAAATGGTCGCAATGCAATGTCTAGGGAGTATCTCCGCAACACTAACCCTGAGATAAAGAGTAAAAATTCATAACAAATATAACCCAATCAAAGTCTTTCTTACAATCCATTTAGAAAACGTTGGAGTCATTATGTATAGCCCAGTTGTCTAGTAGAGGGTGGCTTGGTCATGGTACCAAACTTTGTCAAGAGGCATAACTCATCAAAAGGTATTAGAAAGTGATATGAATAGCTTTGATCAATATTGATGTAGAAAGAATCACAACCTCAAGGGAGCTTCAATGAAAGCTATAGACTCCAGAGACTGAGCATTTGTGCAATGGAAGCTATGTTATCAATGTTAATGTTGTAGGCTTTGGAAGCATGAAGTGGTTTGAATCATGAGTGCCCAAGTCTCTGACTGAGAGGAGGGGGGTATGTTTGTATAAAATCTAACAAAGCCTAAGGTGACCAGTTTAATCCTACACAGCGGGTCATACAAAGTGATTAAAACAACATCTCAGTGTGTGGCCAGCGATAACTGTACACATGGTGTGCAGCCAGTAATAACCTTACACACCGGTGAGTGGAGTAATCGTGGACCGATAATCAATATTACCTTAAGTATACTATAAGTGCAATACACATTTATAAGATGCACTGAGTCAGTCGATACAGTTTTACACGGTTTGTCACCATGCAGGCCCTTCAGTCCTTCAGATATCTTATTTGACACACCCAGATCGATTTTTTTGGAGTTGCTTGCCGCATAACGGCCGGGAGCGCAGCAACCGTAGCAACTACATTAGGTTTTCGGTTTGTTAGTGACGTCACGGTCACCTTGTGACGCAATTTGTGACGTCATACATCGGCCATGACGTCACACGTCGGCCGCAGAGTGGCAACTCCGTGGTCCTTGCCACATTTTTCTTGTTTTCCAGCACCAAATACCTTTCAAAAGATGATTTTTGTCGGAAAAGCAATACATTTTCTATATTAATAATATGCTGTAAAACCCTTATAATCTTCCATTTGCAAGCCAGAGGAAAATTACAAGTTTTTCTGGATATAGCTTTTGCCAGGCAGTATTCTGTATTCACTGCTGAATGAGGCATACCGGGACGTTAAATTCAAGTCAAATTCACTGCAAGTCCTACTTGAGATGTATCCTGGACAGTGGGTCAGATTATAGGGGAGGCCTAACAGTAATCAGATTATAATGTAAACAGTAAATAACAAAAGAACACATAACTCATAGGACACATAGTGTGAAGTATGAATATCAAGCAAAATGGTGAAAGATCAATATTAAGTCAGTAGCATTCCCAGTGTGGCCCAGTTAGGGTCCGCAGTGGGCTTCCCATGTGGTCCACACTGGGTTAAAGGATCAAGGTGAGCCCAACTGTTCTGGTCATTGTTGTCGGGTGTAAACCCAAATGGGCTACCGTTGTGCATGGCCCTGTCACTAATATATTTCAACCTGTCTCTATCCCCGGCCGTTATTCAAGACAGGCGCTTATTCAAGACTTAGTTTATAGTGACTTTTCTCAATTTTAATGCTGCAGTACCATGGCGCCTATTTAAGACCGGCGTTTATGACACAGGTCATTACTGTGTACTGATTTGAAGGCAAATTTGTACGAAGTTTTCCAAATCTGGCCTTATCAAAATATAATATTTTCAAACTGTGCAATATCAAAAAGGAGAGATTTATGAGGATTGCTCCCAACTCGGGCTCCTTCATGAGTTAGCTTCAAACTACTTTTTACGAGGTTTAGCCAAGGAATCTCTCTATGGTTTAGCCGAGTAATGAGCAGATCTAGGGATTAACAAGTGTGATAAGGAAAATGTCAGTTCGATCACCAATAAGCAGATAAAGGGTTTGAGGCTATCTTAATGATATCACAACGAAAATCAGGTGTTGGGGAATGACACCGACCTTTTCTAACCCCCGCCCTCTATGAAGAATTTGTCCTCCCGTACAAATATATCGGCTATTTCAGTTTTATCAAATGATTCAAATTGATTCTGTATTGGGCAAAAGCCTTCATTCAGTTACACAAATAAACATGGATTAGCTGTCAGTGGCTCAAGATGAGTATACATGTGCATTTCAAGATACACTGGTCATGTGTAAGGGCCCTCTCTCTCTTTCTAGAAACCTCTTGAGTCAATTTGTATTGCCATCTAGTGTAAGGGTTCGGAACCCGAAGAATCCATTGCCTGAAACGTGGTAGAGTTGGATTACAAATCTAAGAGTTAGAGCACCCCTGTTGGGGGCCAGGCCCATTGACTGAAGTGAATATCATTGTTGCCTGCTTTAGCGTCAGTGCCTCAAATAAGCGCTGGTCTTGAATCAGCACAGAGGGTATAGGCGTTTTTAAAGGGAAACAGCAGCCAAAAGTCATGATAGATTCTTGCATAGCAAGTGAAATATCTATCACTATAGAGAAGAGCAGTAGGCTTTTCTGTTGCAGCTGATGACGTCATGCACGATTTGGGTAAATGCATTAGATGTAGCATTGTTTATGCATGGAGGGTGTGGTAAAATGCATCAGAAATAGAAGAATGAATTATGCACTATCATGAATTTATACCGGAACCTTCTATATATAGGCTTATCTAGTGTTATTTGTCGAAGTAAATGACAGAATATTGCCAGTTAAATGCTACAAACACTGCCTCATTGTAGGCTAATATAGTACTGAGCAAGCACTGATGGGATGCATTTTGCCCAAACATGACGTCATCAGCTGCAACATATAAGCTTGCTGTTCTCCTCTATAGCGATACATATTTCATTGACAATACCACAATATTTCTATTTGATACAAATGCTTTCAAAATACGACATCATGAATTTTGGGTGCTGTTTTCCTTTAAATCAATCTTAAGTGCTGGAAACAAAATTCAAATAAGTGTCTGTCTTTCTTTATACTGTGATACAATTGTGCCGCATATGTATTTCCTGGACCTTTTGGGTTGAAGGTCATAGAAACAGAGTTTATCCCCCCCTGGAGGTGAGGTGGGGGGTTTAAGACCAAACCTAGGATTATCTCAACAATTTTGTTTGTGGATAGTATATAGGTGTTGGACTACCTCCTCATGAAATATTATTAGTTAAATATGAAAACGGTTGCTATGGCAACACCCAAAAGTATATACCCTAGAAACAGTGTCTTGGCGAGTGATAATTGGGGGTAAATATGCTTAAGGCCTCCCATATGTGCTTTTATATATTGATAATGGTCTTTTATGTTATTATTCTTCTACAACTGGGTCTAAATGTTGGTTTTAGAGAGTTGTGACAAGACATTCTGTGATTTTTCTTTGGCAATGGGCCAATTCCCTCCAGGGCTGACAATTTTAAGTAAAATTGAGGGAAGAAAATGTTCATTATCTGTCATTCTTCATTAAAGGAATGCCCAAGACATCTACTTTCAGATGGTATATACCTTTAATGGGGGGAAAAATCTTCGTATTTCAGTTGAACATGGCATGATTCTCAAAAATCACTCGCCAAGACACTATCTCGCCCAGACAAAAATCTCCTTACAAGACAGAAATTGGAATGGAATCGTGATAATCATTTATCAAAAGTATGTGGATTTCATGACAATGAGGACACCTCTGCCAATAATAAAAACTTGATTTTCATAATGAACAGGTCCAAATGGTCCGGATCTGGGACTTTTGTGATGATATGATAATTATTTATTTAGAAAATCAAGCACTAAACTTGGCATATAACTCAAAAATCTCTCGCCAAGACACTATCTCGCCCAGACAAAAATCTCCTTCCAACCTCTGTTGTTGCAGAGGATGGACAAAAAGTAATTATTTTACACATTGTTTACTTAGGTATGTGATCGGGGAACATTACTGACATATTTAGAAGAGTTAAATATACCAACTGTATACAGCACGGTCAAAATCATTTAGTTCCTTGGTAAGAAAGAAATGTGAATGGAATCGTGATAATCATTTATCAAAAGTATGTGGATTTTATGACAATAAGGACACCTCCTCTATTGATAAAATCTTGATTTTCATAATCTACAGGTCAAAATGGTCTGGATCCAAGACTTTTGTGATGATATGATAATTATTTATTTAAAATATCAAGGCCTAAACTTGGTATATTACTCAAAAACCACTCACCAAGACCATTTCTCGCCCAGACAAAAATCTCCTTCCAAGCTCTGCTGTTGCAGAGGATAGGCAATAAATAATCATTTTACACATTGGTCACTTTGGTATGGGATAGGGGAAAATCGCTGACATGTTTAGAAGAGTTAAATATTCAAAACCTGAACAGGAGGAGGAAAAATCATTTTATTCTGTCTTCCCGAAATTGTCTTCCCTAGAACGGCTTGTCTTGCTGAGATGAGGTATGGGCCTCTCATTTCCATGTTTATCAATGGATCCCTGCCATTTTTTCACACACATTAGATATAATGCTCTATTTTTTAAAGGAATTTTTGAACCCATTGACCTCTCTGACATTTTTGGGGAGGGGGTATAAGGCTGAATCACTCGCCACCTCAAAAACCTATATGTAACATCAAGAACTCATCGAGCCCGATGATATTAGCAACAACAACAACAAAAAATCTAAATTCTAAGTACTGGGGCCAACGGAAGTGCCAAAATAGGATATATTCTGTTTCTATGGTTTTTGACCTTTGGTATTTAGTAATATAGATTGTAATCTTCATTCGTAAAGTTGTGCTCCAGCACTTATACGACACTGTATAGCCATGTCTGAGCATATACTATTCTATTTATTTTTGTGTTGCTACTTTGGCTGACCTGAAAAGCGTACATGTATGATTTTTGCCAAATAAAACTTGTTAAAACTCAAATTTAAATAACGGCTGGGGGTACAGAGGTATTAAGATTGATTAGTTTAGAGTAGCCACTAGACCCCCCCCCCCAAAGTTTAGACGGTTTTATCTTGTAGGCCTATACCTATTTCCTTCACATTGGCCATAGTTGGGGATCCAGCTCATCGAGATGGACAACTGCTGGTGTTGAGAGCAGCACAAGATAGCAGACCTGGATCTGGGTAATTTGATAGTGCTGATAATGAATCTGAGGTGCGTATCTTCATATCTAGGTCGGAAAAAGGTCAAATTAAAGGCCAAAGGTCAAAATTTGAAATTTACTATAGAAGAGTCAGAGAACTTACTTCCATTCATTAACACTAGAGGTCCTCGGTGCACAATGGCCTTTGACCTTTGACCTTATATTTGACCTTGTTCCGACCTAGATATGAAGATACGCACCTCAGATTCGTTATCAGCATTATCAAATTACCCAGATCTATGTCTTATATCTTGTGCTGCTCTCAACACCAGGAGATTTTTAAATATTGATATTTGAGCTGGCTGGATCCCCAACTACCATGTTCCCCTAGAGGATATAAATAGACATAATATAGGTATTATTTACACCTTCCTTTTCTCTGACTCTGGTAGTGACATGTTTAAATGCCGGGTATTTGAAAAAGTGTTGGTGTTGAATAAGCACTGGAAGGCATTTCTCAAGACGGTACGACTGGACACACCCACTACAATTTGAAACCCTCAAGATTAGAGTGGGTGATACCAGTGCAATCATTAGTGAAAAGTAGATGCTTGGCTGTGGTGGCATCGAAGTGAGGGATTAGTGCAATTTGAAGTGGGTCTAGGCGTACCATCTTAAGAAATGCCCTCCAGGGGTGAGAGTGATTTTTGAAATTGAAATTACACTATGATCCATGCTTTTTTTTTATAAACACTGGGCCTGTATAAGTGCCTGCTTAAACAGGCCACCATAGTATACAATATGGGATGTTCATAAGAGAATATAATACTGGGAGATTTTCTAATCCATTTCTAGATTAATGTGGTTTTCATGTGAAAAACTGAACATGTGGTGGATTTTATTTTTAAGTCAGTATAACTACCTTTTTCAATCAGAATTACAATACATTTTTCTCCTGATTTCAGAGATCATAATCCAGGATGGCAGCCAAAGCTAAGTTGGCCCTGGCAAGGGGGTCATTGGCAGTGGACCCCCTTAAGTCACGCAAGGCTCGTGGTCCCATGATGTCTCAATCAGGATTGGTGTCAGAGACAGCATCAACCATTAGTGCCTCCCAGCAGAGCGCATCCTTGGGCGGGCGTCAGGCAATGCGACTCGAAAACACATACAAAATGGCACCTGATGCTACATTCTCGACAAAGCGTGTTGAGGATGCCGTTCACTCAGTACTGGAATCCTACCTATCAGACTACACATATGATGCCAAAACATGTTCAAGGCTTACATGTGATTTGGCCAACATGGTGAAAGCTCGTGTTCGGGAGATGGGGTATGACCGATATAAGCTTGTGTGTCAAGTTGTAATCGGAGAGCGCCAGGATCAGGGAGTCTCTGTTGTGTCGCGATTCCTCTGGGATGCCCGTAATGACTCTCATGCTACAGCAACATTCTCTAATGGAAAGCTCTATGCAGTAGCAAGTGTCTATGGACTCTACTTTGAATAATGAAGTAATTCTGACATTCATAAACTATTTGAGTCTTGGTGTTTTAGTCTTCAGTATCAATTGAAATTATTTGTATGTCTTCTATGATAAGACATTTAGTTAAAACTCAGTATTCTTGTTCTCTTGCTTGAAGAAATTTGCAAGGCTGATACTTATAAATAAAGAGGCATAGGATGATTGATCCTTTAGTTATAAACATTGAATTTCAATTGAATGCGTATGATTTCATGTTAGGATCTGAAGCATTTCTGTGATATTTAGGAAATGGCTAAGTCCATCTATTCTTGACACACCTATTTTTTGTTTCCAAACCTTGTACTTGATTCACATTGTACGTTTTGAGCTCTAGCGAGAGCATTGTTATGTATACATATTGATATTGTTGTTTTGTTGTTGTAAAACCATGTACCGAGAAAATGTCTTTCACTGTATCCAATGGATCAAAATGTACAAAGCTTTCTGTAGTTGTGTTTTTGTAAGGAATGGTTGATGAATGACAGTAATTAGCACCTATAGGTGTAAGTGTATGTCAATAAAGGTTTTAGCAAAAGAGTATAATTTTGTCTAAAGTCATTCAATCATGGGAAATGTATGATTGATTGTATGCCCCCTGAGGCATCCTCTAAGAAATCAACACTAGTCACTGGGATCCAGACTAGTTAAAAATCAAATCCCACAAGAACCCCCCAACCTCAGCAATACCTTTTTAGGAATTTAGAATTTAGTGACCCTTTGCCAAAATTTGTAAGCCTGTATCAAAATTGATTAAACTTTGCATTCCATAATTTTTGCAGATTGGGGGGAGGGGTCCATAAAATGTACCAGGTGCTTATTTCAAGTAGGCCTAACATTGCACCCTCTGTACTATTAGTGGTTGATTCACTTTAGGCAACTACAAGAAGCAATAGTAATGCATTCTATAGCTCTCAATGCTAGCACCCTAAAATGCCAAACACTGTTACCCACCTACAGTTGCAGTGGTAAGACTGTAAGCTACTACACAGCCAAAAATAACTTTCTTTTTTTAAGAAATGATTTCTCATTTTAAGTAAAATTAACTTAAAACAAGTTTGTCTGCCAGGTAACAAAATTTTACTTGAAATCTTGGTATGTCCAGCTTACTTGAATTAAGAAATACAATCTTAAGATATAAATTCTTGAATCAAGTAATTTATTCTCGAATCAGGATTCAATTTTCTAGAATATTTCTTAAAAGAAGTAGATAATTCTCATGGAAGAGGATTATTTCAAGATAAACTTACTCATACTTTTTCTTAATATAAGTTATTTTTTCTCATTTCCAGTATTTCAAAAAACATTAATAATCTGTTTGTAAAGTGGATATGATTTTTATCTATTATGGAAATGCTTTAGTTCAATGGAAGGTTATCAGAATAGGTGACTCAGTGACAGAGGTTTATCAGATTACATGCAGCTCTTTGAAGCCACATTTCTTAAGTGAATAAGACCTTTATTCAAAGTCTTTCACTTAATGAAAGGCTGTGGCACATCCCACCCTTACATTATCATATTATCTACGCAAAAGGTGTTTAGCTTCCTTTATGCCTTGAATTTCCCTCAATCAACTATCAGACCAATGGACCTGATATTAAATTAATTCCAAATAAGTTTCCTTCAGCTTTCACTTTATCTCACCACATCTAATATTTTAGGACCAAGTTTAAGCTAGGAATTTGTACTTTGCATTGTAAATAATTCACCATAACAAGTAGTGCTGGCACCTAGTGGCAGACTACATAATTTCCTTATTTTAAGAAAATAATACTTATCTGGCATGTTAGAAAATATTCCTTGGTCAATTTCTCACAAGATCTTAGTTCTACCTTTTACTAGATGTAAGAAAACACGTCTAGTTTAATAAATCTCATATTAAGAAATTAGACTTTCTTGTTTTAAGATATAAGATCAATAATAATGTTACCTGGTGGACAAAACTACCAATTTTGAGAAATTTTCTTAAGAAAAATAATCTTGAAAACTCAAATCAAGAAGGCAGCTCAAGATTTGTTCTAATTTTTTTTTTTTTTTTCTTAAAGACAAGATGACTGATGAATCTTATAACCAGAATTTTTCTCATAACTAGAAAAGATTTCTTATATCAAGTTCATTTTCTTAAATAAGAAAATTATTTTTAGCTGTGTAGAACCGGGGTTGATGTTAGTGTTCAGCTACAACAGGGAGTTATGCCAGCACTCAGTATCATTGGCTTGTGTTAGTAGATCTGCTGCTGTCTTTTAAGTGCAGCCATATCACTAACACAGCATGCTGTTCAAGGCATAACTTCCACTAACACTGCCGTGCGATACTAGTCCTTATTTAAATGAGTTCCTGTGGTCAAGAGTTCCTACTATAATAGCAGCAGACCTATATATAGGTATATCATGCTTATTGTTACAAATGATGATATATGATATGCACCCTGCACTAAAGGCCTTTTTCGCAGATCCTGTCACATATATCGTGCAATCCTAGCACCTCAAGGTGCTGCATAGTATTGCACCTTAATTAACAGTGCCTTTAGCCCTGTGTAACATTGTAGACGGCCCTCTGGTACTGTATGATGTATTGAAATAACCTCCTGTACCCAATGACCAAAAACATTGAATTCAAGCTGGTTAACCTGGTGAGCCACATCACGAACAGCCTGTGTCCCCTACCCAGCTAGCACTACTCGTACAATTTACATCATTTTTACGTGAAAACTCCTATTATTTACGTTAAAAAGACATCATTTGGATGAGTTGTGCTAGCAGGGTATATAGGCCACACCAAGTGTGATAAAAGGTTATGGGGATAGACCCTGAGTAGAGACAGGTGGTGATGTATGTTATCATGATATGTGATGTCACATTGTCTATCCTTACCTCTTTGCACCCATCTTAAGGCTAATCATAAGCTATACTCTGTCTTGCCAACTCATGGACTCATCTCTCAGAGAAATCATTGACCTAAATGGTGTTTAACGAAAATTCAATTGGGAGTATAATTATATGCAAATTCAGGTGACTGTGGTGTTTGTTAGCGGGATTTATATTAAACCGTGAACCAAGAGCCAAAGCATGTCCCATCTCTATCATTTGTTATATATAAGCATGGTAATCGTTTTTGATAAATAGAGTACCATGTGAACTGATACACAGTATAGATTTATATAAATCCATGATTAATACCCCCATGTTCACTGATGGTAATTGGGTGCACTTGCAAGCATATATAGACACCATGTATTGCCAACTTCTTCTGCTGCTGGTGGCTACTTCTATTAGCACTGCTCAGGGTAAGACAATACTGTTTCTTCTTTTTAAGGTAGACCAAAGATAACTTGAAAGGATAGCTGTTGCAGGTCTTGTTTACTATTCCTGTATTATTTTCACCTGATGAACGCCAACTATAGTCAATGTAAGGCCTTCCATGGTGTCAGACTGCCTACAATAGCCCATCCTTTCAGCCAGCCATATTTTAACTATAACCGATGTAAGTCAGTGAAATACTCATGATGAAAATGAATTAAGTAGGCGTTAATACACTGTTGATTTAGCATGACATTCTGGTTATGATAAATTGCCCTGGAAAAATGCATTTTAACATGCAACTAGTAATTTTGCTTTAATGTCAAAGCATTTTTTTTATCTTTAAGAACCTGAAAGCGTGTGTACGCTGCTGGGTGGACGATGCGGATTTCCATCAAATGAGGAATGTGTAGATGGAACCTGGCAGTATAGTATCAGGGTAAGTGCTTTTATTTTTTAGGTGCCAAGGTAGTTATCAATTTGAATTAAGTTGCACCTCTTTGATTCTTCAATACCAGATATAGTGTATTTTACTACACTGTAAAAATAAATGTCATTAAAATAACAAAGGATTCATTGAGCATCTCAAAGTTGCCAGAGACCCATTTTTATCTTCACGGAGATGTCATTATTTTCACAGAGATACTTGTACCACTGCACTGCCACCAGTAGCTTCTTGTAAAAACTACACTGGCTCCCTGTTGTATAATTATGGTGGTTCACTGTTCAGTTTTACAAGGATCCCTGGTGGATTCAACAGTTATTTTTTACAGTGTATTCAAGGTGGCATGTCCGTTGCTCCAAATGTATTAGTAAACCAATAACTTAAACCATGCCTGAAGGTGTTGTGCAGCTGTGACGTTTATCAAGAATGGTCTCCAGAAAGCCTATTCCACACTAGCCCAACCCACCCCCTATCTGGCACAGAATCATAAGAGGCAAAACTATTTTTACCCGGTCAAACGGGTGAAAAGCTTTTGCCACGCCCAGCTCAAATCCATCATAAGCATACGGCTTTGAAAAAAATTACCACTACCATCTTTTTTTTCTGTGGACATGAAGGCTATCATTTGCATAAATAAATTTCCATATAGATGATTGGCGTTTTATTCTAACAATTCAGTGTTACCCTACCTACAAGACATGCTGCCTCCCTAACAATCTTCCTACAGGCGAACCCAGTACCACAACTGACACCCCAGTTACCACAACACTGCCAGATGTCAACGCCACCACCACCCAACCTGGCAATGGCACTGCAGGTATGTAAAGTCTTCTTTATAGGAAGGTTTCATGTTGATCATGTGTGTGCGGCCATGATAGTTCCGATCTCGGAATCTCTCGTGAGATTAAGTAGGTACCTGACACCATTGATAGATATGAAGGGATTAGACAAGACGATACATATTGGATCTGGGCATTGTCATAAAACAAAGTGACCGCCCCTTTATTAATAAGAAAAAAAAACCAACAAAACTCACACAACACTAGCAGGCCCCATACCGGTGGCAGTGTTGTTCTTCTGCTGAAGAGGTGAATGGCTGCTGACCTTGAACTACAGTGGGGTCAGCTTAGACAGGTGCTGCCCTCTTACAATCAATACTCGAACCAATTGATGAATTGCTTCTACACATTGATAGATATGAAGGGATTAGACAAGACGATACATATTGGATCTGGGCATTGTCATAAAACAAAGTGACCGCCAGCATCCCAAATATCGAAATAGACACACCTTTTTTTTTTTTTTTTTTTTTTTTATACATTGAAAGAAGCAATAGACTCAGCCATGAACTTGTCAGATTTGATCCTGGCACTCATAGGTTTGGCAAGATAAATCAGGGGCCAAACTACGCCAGTCTCCAGCTTGTCGTATGTCCTCTAAGGACATACCTATCTGATACATAACAGCTGCACCAGCCCTGCGCATACTGTGCATACCAGCTCTATCTTGATCTTCACCAATCTGTCGTAGTAAGTCTTTGAAAAACATTAGAAGTTTGTTATAAGATAAAGGAATGCGTTTCCCTTGATTCTCACACATGAATAAATGATCCTCAGGATCCGAAGTTGGAAAATCAAATAGATGTGCCTTCAACATGGATACTGCACATAAAGGAGAGTTTGGTATGGAATTTATAGGAATAATGTGTGTGTGTTGACCAAACTGAATTGTCTTTGTACTAGATACCGATACGTACATTCCCCAGTCTGTGAAGGTGATTGAACTCCTTTTAAGTACGTGTAAGTTTAAAGCGTCATTAGTACCGGTAACCACCAAATTTGACTTCCTTAGTAAGGGTCTAAAAGATAAAACTACAGCTGACCACATTGACCTGTGATTTTTGTCTTTTATCAGAACTCTTGTAAACATTTTAAGTAAATGTGAAATGTCCAGTGTCGGTCTTGCTGGTTCTGGATCTCCTAGAAACCGACGTATACCCGACATGGTGATACGAAATTGGAAGTCTCTACGTATGCAAGCTACATCATAACCAAACATGAAATTTAGTGCTAAGACTGCACTCACATAATTATCTATGGTCTTGAAAGTGAGGGTCTCACTCAAATATACAACATATCTACACATCAACTGAAGCGTTGTAGGAATAGGAATACAAGATATCAAAATAGAAAAAGTCAAAAATTTCTTCCATTGGGAAGATCTAGTCTTCCAAGTAGATGGGGCCCATGCTCGAGCCTTCATATCTGCCGCTTTCTTATCCAAACTCCTTATCAAGGAAGTCCTCTCTGCAACATAAGTTCAATGGAAGAATGGGTTTAATCACCATAGACATTCTTGATAAATAATCTGCTACAGAGTTGTCTACACCTGGCAAATGTATGGCCTTTAAATGGCAGTTGGCAAGAACACACTCCCAGAAAATTAAACGTAGAATAGACATTGAAGTGTCATTTGCACTTTTCCCTTTATTCAGGGCACAGACTACTTGCGTATTATCAGTTTGACACTCAACAGTACAGTCCCTCCAAGCCTCTCCCCAGCGTTGTACCGCTTTTAAGATGGGATAGAGCTCCCTAACATTAATATTATTAGGTATTTCCATTTCTGCCGGGTCCTGTACAAAATGTTGATGCTCCTTGGTAACAATGTTTGGTGGCCGTGGTTCCCATGTGCCAGCGATCCAGTCTGTATTATGGACCGCTCCCCAGCCTGAGTTTGAAGCATCCGTGTAGACACAGGCTGTGTTAAGAGCATTGGAAGGTTTCATGATCCTTGCCTCCCCATTGAACCAGTCACTGAAAGATTGCCACCAGTCCAAGTCTTGGAAGAAAGACTTAGTTAGCCTTATGTAGCGCCTACCACCAGTGAATCTTTTTAAATGTGCAATTATCCTATGAGAGAAGATTCTGCCCCCTCGTACCAGCATTGAGCAATGTCCCAAGATACCACATAGCCGTTGTAACTGTTTTTTCGTCGCCTGACGGCGACCTTTAACCCTTTCGTGCCCAGAATTATTTTGAGAAACCTGATTTTTCAAAAAACTTGAGATGGTAGCGGCTATTACCTATATCATGTCCAGATTTAAGTACTTATTCAAATGGTAACAAAGAGGTCACTACAATAGCTTTCAGAAAATGCAATACAAAGCATAGTTTACAGTTTTATATGAGTCACTAGGGAATGATGATGGCAAAAGATGTTGAAATGGGCTGATTTGGATGAAGGGGCCCTGGAATTCTCTTTTTTTTTTAGATTTTGGTGGGGAATAGGCTATTTTCAATTCATAAAGCATTATTTTGACATTTCAAAGAGAGCTATATTGATGGAAATTGAAAAAGATATGTATTATAATTGGATTCCTTGCAGAAAATCACATTAGAAATATTTCACCAATATTTTTGGTATTTTTATCAATATTTTTGTAAATTTAATGAATTTTCTGTATTTTACCATTTTGCTCATTGCCAGAGCGCGCACTTTTCATGTTTTTTAACCCTATTTTCAATCAATTATTTTCTGCAATATGATCTATTAATAATTATTCACCTAATACATCATGTCGAATTAGGTGTCGTTGGAAAGCCCTTGATACTACGAGTCCTCTGGTGTTAATATTATCTTAATCTGATAGATATTAAACCCATGGTGGTCTATTGAACATGTATACATGCTTAAGAGCGCACTTTTGCTAATCTGGGCACGTAAGGGTTAAAGAAGCTCAGTTCAACATGTAGCTTGGTCAGCTTCTCTGAAGGGAGTCTCAATTTCATCTCCATTGTATCTATTTCCACTCCTAGGTAAGTTTGCACACGAGCTGGAGACTTCACTTTATTGTAAGCTATATAAAGGCCTAACTTCCGTAACCAATGGTGTAACATGAGCTGGGCTTTCACACAATCTTCATACGTTGCAGCAGTGATTAACATATCGTCTAAATAATTAATACATTTGTAACCACTTAAATTCATAAATCTGCAGAGACTATCCGTTATTCTAGTGAAGATATATGGCGCTGCTCTGCTTCCAAAGCTGAGGAAGTTGTCTACCATATAATAATCCCCACTTTCATCTGACCATTGTAAACCTTGACATTGTCTATCTGCTGGTCTTATCAAGACAGAACGGTAGGCTGCTGAAACATCAGTTACTGCGATATAAGAGCCTTGCTCTAATAATTCACAAACATTGTCCATCGACTTATAACTAAAGTGCTCAAAAGTTGACTCCATATAATTATTTATTGAAGCACCCCTAGGCCTACTGGCGTCTGTTATTGGCCGAAATCCGCCTGTCTGTTTGGGAATTGCACCAACAGCGTGGACGCATTTTGGCTTGCAGTCCACTTTTGACAGCTTACCGGTTGACAATTCAGCCAAAATAATGTTGTCAATAGCGTCTTTGGCTAATATGGCAGCTGATTTATAATTAGCCGTGAGATATTCCTGAATAGGGGCTGCTGGGTCGACTAATTTGAAGCCAAACATCACGCCGTTCAAAAGAAATAAAGAGTCCTTGTCCCAACACAAAGGGCCATAGACTTCGTCGGGGCCGCCTGAAAGCATCTCCCGCCAGCCGCAGGGAGATAACTGAGCGTCTATGTTATTAAGGCGGTGACGCTGATAACTCCATAGAGGCAGATAATCTCTATTTGAACTCAATAGTTCCTCAATAGTGTCATAACAAATAACATTGTCAAAATTCGAAGCGTCATTGATAAACACTTCGCTTCGATAACCACCATCTTGTAAATGCACTTGTTGCCGTCCTAAATCCATGTACTCAGCCCTTTCTGCCAACACCGTGCCCACACCCAGCGAAACAGCCGCAGCTGGTGCTTTGCCGGTTGTGGTGTTACCGTATTCCGCTGATCGGCAAGTAACCGATGACGTCATGTTGACATCCGAGGCGCACGTGTCAGAACTGTTTGTAAACATAACCACATGCTGATCGCCACGTGCTAATGGAACGGAGTCAATAATGCCGCGTCAAACATGAGCGTTGGACTGGCCGCTAGTAGACTGAACTCCTGAACCGAACGTGGAGGTTGGAGCTGCTGATTTTAGTGGGCATGCCTTGATTTTGTGGTCCCCACGGCATACTGCACAAATGTGCGACTTGCTGCATTTAGGAAAATTGCAGTAAGTGAAGTTAAACTTCGCACAAATATCATTAGGGACGTCCAACTTATACTTCTGTTTGCCTTTCTTGTCAGACTGTGATTGTGGAGCTAGCTTTTTCATGAGGGCTTGAAGGGCTTCTTGCACTGCCTTTGTGCCACCTGCATCCAGTTCCTGGTTGAAACTGTTGCTGTCTGACTCCACATAACCACTTAAAGTACCGTTGATAACTTTCTGGGAGACACTGTGTTCATACCTGGCCATTGCTTTGTCAGTATAGGTGCCACTCATAGCTTTAAATAGCACAAACTTCATATGGCTTATGTAGGCTCCTACATCTAATTTTTCATTATTTGACTGATGGATGTATTCTAATACACACGCCATGCCATATGCTAATTCACCCGCTGACATGTCATCATAGTCCTTATCATCTGGTATATAATTATCAGGACAGAGTGGATGGCGTGAGCGTTTGCGTTTACTAGCTGTTGACAAGTACTGAAGGCCAGAAAGCAAATCTACACCCTTACCAAGCTGTGAAAGTGGAGAGGTGTTGCCCAAGGCGCCTAATGCTCCTAGGCCTAAGCCAGCTGTGCCTAACCCGGCAATGAGTGTAGCCAGGCCGCCACCAGCCATGCCTGTCGGGTCCTCCGTTCCTGGTGAACCAGTGGGGGAGGGGGTACTACCTGAAGCTCCGGCTGCGCCAGCCATGGCTTTCCTAATCCGTTGCTCCTCTGCATCGTTCTCCAACTTGAGTTGAGCTAGCTCTGCTGCTAAATCCGCTGTTTTCTTTTGCTCTGCCAGCTCCTGTTTACGCCGATGCTGACGATCTAGTTCCTTCTCTATATCCTCTTGAGTAGTACCCATGGCTTCTTGTTCCTTTCCTTCTTCACTGTCAAAAGTATCTAGGTCACCCACCGGCTGTAGATTACCTGATGTAATGTTCTTACACCTCTTGCCCCAAGGACCAAAATGGCGCAGTCCACACCCTGACCTGCAAAGTCTGGTCGTTCTTGCTTGGTGGGAATCTGGTTCTAGGCCTCCCAAGGATGAAGCATGTAGAGCCAACACTCTGTTAAGGTCCTCTACACCTCCTATGCCCTCAGCCATAGCAAAAAACCAACAAAACTCACACAACACTAGCAGGCCCCATACCGGTGGCAGTGTTGTTCTTCTGCTGAAGAGGTGAATGGCTGCTGACCTTGAACTACAGTGGGGTCAGCTTAGACAGGTGCTGCCCTCTTACAATCAATACTCGAACCAATTGATGAATTGCTTCTACACAACAGAACAGTATCTGCCTAAAACCAGCAAAATCGCAAGACCAGAGCCAGATATCGTTGATGTCAGCATGGACTTGGCGGGGGACCACTCCGGTCCTGAGTCATTGCTATAAAATGCATCCACATAAGTTGCATTCTGATATTGCTGAATAGCTGTAAGCGACACCTGTTGCTTGCAAACTATTAGTTTAGTACAATTCCTAAGTGTTGAAACATCAGAGACCTGTTTCACAAGGGCCATATACCAATCCAATTAGTTGCTCCTTAGCCCCTTAGATATCTTATATGCAGAGTGTTAAAGTAGGTTTGGATCTGCTGCAGTATATATGGAAAATACATGTTTTTTAGCATGGTCACATTGGATTTACCAGGCTGATATCTTCATTTTAACATCAATGAAATCATTGTGTATTCATAAGTGTTTCATCGGGTTTTTCGGCAATCATACCGTCTTACAAATTTATAGACATTATGTGAAGAATACACGCTCGTCTTGAGATATGATACCTGGTATGTGTATCATACACAACCATGATTGGAAACAAGTAACTTTCCATTAATTAGTCAGTAAGAAATCTTTAGTAAATAGAAATCATTTTAAGATTGATAATGCCAATTTGTATAGGATCGATATGACAGGATAGTCAATTCTGCAATGAAATAGAAACACTCAATCCGAAAGCAAATTGAAATAAAATATCAAAATCGTATTTCAGCCCAGTGTGGTGCTGGTCCCCACCTGTACAACATGGATGCGGACCTGCACATTGTGGGAGGTGTAGAAGCTCAAAAGAACTCCTGGCCTTGGATGGTGTCACTGGAGTTTGACTTCTTTGGTTGGAATGACTGGAGGCATCACTGTGGTGCTAGCCTACTCACCAAGGACTGGGTTCTTACTGCTGCACATTGCATTGCCAAAAGCGGAGCGTAAGTTCACTTGCTCATAATACTTAACATTTTAGATAATAGGATTGTAATATTCGTCATATCAGAAATTGCTGAGAATCCTATATTGCAAAGTCACTACTTGAGTTTTACATTTTCCTGAATAAACCTGGTAGACATTAATTTCTTAGTTATTTCTCAATTCACCTAGAGATCTCATTTACTTTTGAACAGAATGACTAGATAAATTCTAGTCATCATCCATTTTGAATGCAACAGGTGCACAGTTCCTTGAAGCTTACTTCTAAAATGACCATCTACATTAAACCTCATATTTCATCTTTACAAGTGTAATACAAATCTAGAAAATCATTGATAATGTAATGTTGCTCTCTTTTGACAGACCTTATCCAAAAAACTACCGAGTAGTTGTTGGTAAACATGCCCGTGACCAGACCAAAATCACTGGGTATGAAGAGATCATACCTGTTGAGAGGTTTGTTGTGGTGAGTTGCTAGATGCCATTGTGATATAGATGGCATCAAATTGTCTGGAAATCTCATAGACGAAATCTATTTGGTGAAAGAATGGTGATTTTGTTGACTAAATTTGCATTTTTGCTAACAAACTTATATGCAAAAGAAATATATAGTCCAATTTTAAATTATATCTTATCATAAATAGCGATGCATCAACCCTTGAAAAGAAAGTGTAATTGCCTTTATATCTGGATCATACCCAGCAAATTGTCGTGAGTCCTCGTCAACCTGTGTGAAGTGGCTCACACATGTCGCTAGATGGAACACGACGTCGTTATAGCACAAGATCACCAGGAATAGCAATTGCTATGCCACGTGAGTCTAACACACAGTGGCGAAAGATGACGGAATGAGTTATCACTCAAAAAGGAGTCACCATTGATGACCAATCATGGCGACAGATGACGACAATTTGCTGGGTATTAGACCGTCCCCTAGATAATAAAATGAGGAGTATACATGATCTAAACACAGGACAAGATATACTTAGATTTGGCCATAAATGTTTAGTGGCTGTATAAGCGCCCTTCATTAATAAACACTAAACATTAAAAAAATATATATATAACACCAAAACTCCAGTAATAGTGAGTGGGTGAGGTGGAGGAGGACTGTGGTTGCTACAACACAGTAACCAGGTGGAGACAGGAGTAGTACTACAAGTAACTCACAGGTGGCAGCACTATATAGGCTGCTGGAGGGAATATGTATACCGGTACCTCACTAATACTCATATATTACATTATATATCACATTAGACCGTCCCCTAAATAATATAATGACGAGTATACATGATCCAAACACAGGACAAGATATACTTAGATTTGGCCATAAATGTTTAGTGGCTGGCTAAGCGCCAAAACCCCCAAACATGCCAGTCACTTAGGTGGAACGGGGTCTAGAAGACCTGTGCAACTCTGAAATCAAAGGCGATTCTTGCCTCAATGGGCTGCTGTATATGAATCATCATAATGATCACCCACTTGACAATAATGATCACCCACTTAGCGATGGGTATCCTGAGTAGCCGATCGCCATATTGGATGGTCTTGGTCTTGGAACCCTGTATAGTCACCATCATTCCCCATGCTGTCATATTGATGTCCCCCCTGCGTAGCATTACCTCCGACTCTGTCACATTCTGCTTGCACAGGAGACCCCTGAATGATGTTAGTAGAGCAGCTCTGAATGCAGTGTGCCCCATGTTTAATGTCAAGTGGGTGATAATTTCCTTCATATGCAGGGGTAGGATAGGAGAGGCTCTTTTCACGCCATCCCTAGTTTCCTCTTGATACCTCCTAGGGCCATATGTATATGGTAGTCCTGATAGTTTATTGGTGTCATCCCACCCAACCTTAGAGGATGGTTTAGTCCCGATAAGTAATCTCAGATCGAAGACACTTTCATGCTCCTTGCCATGAAGGCTATGTACAATACTATCCTCCTCTACCAGCATGGGAATGGGGTCAAATTGAACTCAGTGCAGAATTCCAGGTACTTCTTCAGCTGAGTTGACCTTGTCTGAATGCTCACCGGGGCATAATGCATGCACATTATCACTTCCGCTTCCTCTTCCAGTGCCCGCATCTCTACAGAATGAATCATAGCAGCACAAAGAAGATTGGGACATCTCATGCACCAAAGGTTTAATAGCCTGAAGCTCATTTAGCCTACTCAGACTATCACAAACCTTGTTATGCTTGGTATTAATATAAACAACGTCCACATAGAAATTATGGTCTGCCGACAACCAGAAGAATTCCTGTAGCATAGCCATGGTGTGCTTGTTTTTACTCCTGCCTGTTCTAACTGCATACAGGACTTGAGTATTGTCTGTTATCAGACACACACGACGATTCCTCCAGTTAGGACCCCACCTTCTCTGCCCATCAACCACTGGATTCATTTCCAGGACATTAATATTGTCGATGACATGCTGAGCAGGGGCCTCCACTTTGTGACCAATAGCAGCTTCCAGTATTGCGGACTTATCCTTGCCCTGGTAGATGGCTGCCACCCAATCTCTAGCATGATAAGCTGCAAAAATGTTACCGCTGGCATCAGTGTACATACTAATCATGGAGTCATTGCGGTATCAGACTTTAGCTTTGCCGTTGAACATAGGAAGAAAATCGCGCCACCACCAAATATCTTCTCTGAATTCCTCAGTCAGACTCAGTTTTGCATAACGTGATTTTATAAAAGCAGAGAGGTCATATATTCTGTGGCAAAAGGTCCTACCACCTTACTGCAGTGTGCCAAGAGGCCAGCTAGTTCATCAATGTCATTTTTTGTTGAGCTTTTGAGTTTAGAGAATTTTTTCACTAGTTTTTGAACTCTGAACAGGTTGTCCACTGGAAGTCTCAATTCCATGTCTACTGTGTCAATGGCTATGCCTAAGAACCTAGTACATTGTAAAGCAGGGCTAGATTTTTTGAAACTGACATAGAAACCTAACCGTCTCAAAAGAATACAACACCAAAACTCCAGTACATAGTGAGTGGGTGAGGTGGAGGAGGACTCTCTGGTTGCCACAACACAGTAACCAGGTGGAGACAGGAGTAGTACTACAAGTAACTCACAGGTGGCAGCACTATATAGGCTGCTGGAGGGAATATGTATACCGGTACCTCATTAATACTCATATAATACATTATATATCACATATTTACTTGATATTCAATTTTTTCAATCATAGCATAATTATGTACTGATGGTTAATTATAATAATTTATCTTAATTATTTTAGCATTTAGCACATCCACCCATGTGAAGTTGTTCATAGAAAAATGAATATCATTTTTCAGCATGAGTTGTACAGCACCAAGATCCCTGGTTCCATTAACGACATAGCGCTGGTCAAACTGGCTGTACCAGTGGACATCACCCCTCAGGTGTCCCCTGTATGCCTTCCTCCCACTAATAAGGAAGAATTTACCCCCAAGGATAAGTGCTACATTGTTGGCTTTGGAGATACCAAAGGTAAGAAAATGTAAAAAAAATGAATTCTAAAAGAAATTTAGTAAAAGAATGCCCAATGAGCACTTCCATGGAATAGGTGCTATACAAAGTGGGAATAACCCGGTGCTCTGGCGATCATATCTTTAATTTCTACTAGGTGCCTGTTATCAATAATGTCAGATAAGGGTCTCCTCACACCTGCTCACTATGTTAGTTGCATGTATATATTCTTTCTCAGAGTGGACTTATAACTTTGAGTGTGGCTTTTATATCCTCTTCAAATATCATGGAAGACTTTGGTATGATAGCTTATCTCTGATTTATTTCAATATTTTCACATTGTTATATCAGGTCTAGGTAAGGAAAATGTGCTGAATGAGGTTAAGATAACTATTACACCTAACAAAGTTTGTGATGAGAAGTGGGTGAAGGGATCAGGACGCGTCAACCTCATCCAGCCTGAACACATTTGTGCTGGCAACGGTGTACCTGGAACTTGCAATGTGAGTCTGGAATTTAACCTTTTACACCTCCTTGGTGTTTAATTCCATTTGTCTTTTTCTGATAACTACATATAAATGTAAGGGCAAAAAAAATATGATTATTCTTGAATATGGTCGGTAATTTTTTAATTCATTCATTAGGGGTAGATGCATAAACTATCCTTGATATTGAGACATGGGTGCACAAGAAAGTCATAACTTGAAATTGAGGAAACTAGTTATATGTTTTAGCATTGTTGTAAAGATTGATAAGGCTTTATTCAATTGCAGGGTGACTCAGGTGGCCCACTGGTGTGTCAGCGTGGGTCCGTGTGGGTGCAGGCCGGTATCACATCGTTTGGTGCTGCAGGTTGTACTGCAGAGAATGCCCCCGATGCCTACACTCGGGTCAGCCTCTACTATGACTGGATCATGGATAAGATCATGAATTAAATTGTCTGTATACCTTGAAGAATGTGTCTCTTTGTTGACTTTATTTTTAACAAGATCCTGTGGGAGATGCGCATCAATTGCCAGCCCTATGGACAGCAGTCATGTGCCTGTAACTCAGCACTGATAAAAAAAACTTGGGACCTTAACGCTATGGGAGTGATGATGGCTAGCCTCGTTTTGAGTCCAATTAGGTCATGATGTCACCCGCAGTGATAGCGGCTGGCCGTCAGCCGCCGGTGTGCAGTGATAATGTATTTTAAAAGATTTGGGATGAATTGTAAACTAAAATCATAGTCCAAGCTCTAATAGAACTAGAAAGCTGGGGAGGGCTAAGGATACTGTCCCCATTGCATCTGTCACTGACTGATGGCCGTCAATGCTATCTCAGTGCAAAGTGATGATTGTTAACAGATAGCAGAGGGACACTGAAGGGCAGCGACTTCATATGTGAATGTTAAAGGTAGCTGAAATGATATAATAATTAAGCTGTAATTGACACCAATAAACTAAATAGTTCATCCATCAGAAATGGGTGTACTCTGCCTAATTATTTATAAGTCAGTCTTCCCACCATTGTGACTAAAATCAAACTTAACGGAGTCTGGCTTGATATTTTAGCTGTGATCACACGATTCAACTCACCCTATAGTGTGTTTACTTCTACACCAATGTTCCACACTAAAATCCCAGACAGGTTACAAAATAAGGTTATTTTACCCAATATTGGGCAAAAAGAAAGGGAGTTCAATGAGGTCTGTGGTAACCTCATTTTTCTGGCCCTCCCTTATAGTGAGACAGGTTATCCCACAACTAACAAAAAAAGAAGCTATCCTTTAGAAAAAAGAATCTGGCATCCTTTTTTTTTTTAGTTTGAGACGCCCTCAAAACTTTTTCATTTTAAGTTCGAACTCCATTCATATAATTATGTTTCTTTGAACACAATTTTGCTTTGTGATGAAATATGAAAATATGCCACAGTAAACTGACCTATTTTTAGAAACCTTTGGAAAATCCAAAATGGCTGCTAGGGCCAAAACCCTTATTTTTCAGGGTTTTTTTCATAAGATGTGATTAATATTTAACTTCTTCCTGTGATCTGATGACCTATTCATTCTGTTGACTAAATAGATTATATAATGCAGCAGTTCTGAAGAATATATTGAGGTCAGATATTCCATCTGTATGATGATTATTATTAAAGAATAAAGCGAGAGTGTTTTTTTTCTACACCATAAACTTTATAGAGAGCACTATAAACTTTATCCATAGATTTGCTCATTCTCTTATGCTGTCCTTGTTCCCCTGAAAAAATCATGGAAAGTCAATCCATGTTGGGTAGAGTCCACTTGCCCCTGGCATTTGTACATGATTTAACCGCATCCATCCGCCGTCCTTCACAAAATCTTAGAAGTTAACCAAGACATTGACCGTCTATTTCTTTTCTTCTGGAAACTGGGCTTGTATCAAAGATTCTATCCTGCAATTCTAGCTGTGTTACCTAACCAAGCAAAGCCTTTCATTGTGAAACAGTGGGGAAATAGGCAAAATAAGAGATTGAAAAGAACACAATCATGTTTCATTGATGCCAGTTTCAACTCACCCTATAGTGTGTTTATTTCTAATGCCCAGTTAAGCACAATGTCAACAATTACCTGGGCAATTGCCTGGACAATTGTTGACATGATGTTTCCCCTTGTAGCTCTGTATGTATACATGTCACAACTGTGAAATTAGGGGTGTACATAGGGGGTAGGTGGGTGCACAAAATGGACATACAGTAGATAGTTAAATACCAGAATTGCACCTGTGCTACAAAAATAATGATGATGTCAACAATTGCCCAATCAACTGTTGACATGATGTTTCCCTATATAGCTCTGTACCTATACATGGCACAACTGTGAAATTAGGGGTGTACATACGGGGTATGTAGGTGCACAAAATGGACATACAGTAGATAGTTAGATAACAGAATTGTACCTGTGCTGCAACTCAGTACGTCAACCGAGCAATTGTTGATATGGTACCAAATTGCATTGGTAACCATGGCAACAGTTTACATATTTAAGAAAAATTACCTGCACAATAGTAACCACCCACAGCCATAGTATACCCATAAAAAAAGAAACCGCCCTACTCCAAAATTTCTCGGAGACTACCCCGCCCCTCAAATGCATCAAATTCGCGAAACCATGTCTGGGCCTGTTGAAAAATTACCTGCGCAATAGTAACCACCCACAGCCATAGTATACCCATAAAAAGAGAAATCGCCCTACTCCAAAATTTCTCGGAGACTACCCCGCCCCTCAAATGCATCAAATTCGCGAAACCATGTCTGGGCCTGTTGAAAAATTACCTGCGCAATAGTAACCACCCACAGCCATAGTATACCCATAAAAAGAGAAATCGCCCTACTCCAAAATCTCTCAGAGACCACCACGCCCCTCATATGCATCAAATTCGTGAAACCAGGTCTGGGCCTGTTGTAGTTGGTTCTTTGAAAACATAATATACACCTGCCACATCTAGACCACTTTTCAATATGAATTCTTTATCAAAACACCTTGAAATATGCTTGGGACGATATGTTCAAAACATCATTTCCACAAAATACTGCATTGAAACTTATATACTCCAAATGAAACCTTTATACCCATGTATAAGCCGCACCCGCATATGCTTCACCCTGACTTTGGGAGAAAGATATAAGCCGCACCTGATGCCTGAAAAGATCGGCCTGCCCTACCATAGTTTATATATAAAAGCCTCTCTTATAATCCACACCCTGAGTTCGGGAACACCCTGTAAGCTGTGCCAGGAACCTTGGCTTATGAGTGAGGTTTTATGGTATCTGTGGCTAACAATATAGATTCATATTAGATACATTAGAGGCAAATACCTAAGAAACTAACCTGGAACCACCACATTTAATTATGATATTTGGAATGTACATGTTTAAGGTCTTCTGGTAAAGATTAAATTTTAATAAATATTTGTGTGTGTCCGGTGAATTCTTGAAGGATCGTGTTGTGTATGCCAAATAAAAAAAAAAGAGAAAAAAAGATGTGTGGAGTATGTACTTTAAATACCCATTTATAGGGTCATGGGTACCATCAGGTGGTTCTGACTGTTATCATGACCAGTGATGTCACATTGCCTCATCACCTCACCTGCATTCACCTTTATGCACTGATCTTATGCAAAGTAAACAACTATACTCTGTCTCACAGTAAATGTTCATATTATTATTATTCTATAGGGTAATGGTATAGATTTATTCATAGGCAAAGGTTTATAAGGTATAGATTTACTCATAGACACAGGACCTTGATCCAAATGGTTGATCAATTTCTTGCCAATTTCAAATACTGAAATTATTCTTCTGTGGCCATTAAAGATTATACAGATTTGACTTCTCACTATAATGAAATTATCTGATAAGGTAAGAAGAATATGTTGACTTCCCAAGCATGATAGGAAGACCATTTATGCTTTAGATTGAATGCCATGTACATTGAAACATAGTATACATACTGCTAGGATACCTAGGATCAAGGCATTCATAATTCATGGATGTTAGTTGAACCCAGTTGCCAACATGGCCACCATGTATCTCCATCTCCTTCTCCTGCTAGTGGCAGCCTCTGGTATCAATGCTCAAGGTAAGGAAATTCCAAGAAATTCTTACTTTCTTGATGTGCCAAGTTAAAGCCAGCCTGCCAGAATTGGGTATTGTATACAATTTTAGCTATGAATTAGCTTGACCTGTTGCTAACTATAAAACAATGAGATTAAAGCCTTAAACCACTGTAGCTGAATTAAGGACTAAACTCCTCTTTGTAAAAGAAAAAGGAAATGTCAAACATGGGTGTGTGTTTTTTTCTCCTTCAGAACTCATAAGTGTGTGCACCATACTAGGAGGATGGTGTGGACTGCCATCAAATGATGAATGTATAGGTGGGAAGTGGGAGTATCGCATACCAGTAAGTCACAACCATTTTGGTAATTGGTTTTGTAAGTTTGTTTATTATGGCATTTTGTAAGTGAGATCCTTGGTTAAGAAGGTATGCAGTCTACAATATCCAGACTGTCTCAGATCCTCTCCATTAAACCGAGACATATCTACTTGAATATTTTAATTCGATCATGAGGTTGCAGAACTTAGGCCTAGTACACCACTTTTTTCTTAGAATGTAAATACTTGGGCAGCTATGTACCTCACCAAGTAATTGAGCCAGGCTAAATCTTTGGTCTAGGATTTATAATTATTCATGGGAACCCCTTAGAAGCAGTACATGTTTATGTTTTCATTGAGTAACCTGTATTTCAGTGTAACCCTAGCTATAGAACATGCTGCCTTCCCGATGAACTGCCAACTGAGGAGCCCAGTACTACTGATATTCCAATCACCACAGCATGGCCAGACACTAGCTCAACTACAAGAACTTCTCCCACTGCTACACCACCTACCAAGCCCTCAGCTCCCAGCTCCAGTGCACAACCTTCCACTGCTGCTCCTGTCACAAATCCTCCAGCTTCAAGCTCCACTGCTAAACCTTCCACCAAACCCTCAGCTCCCATCTCCTCTTCCAGACCTTCCACTGCCACTATTCCAGTGACCAGTGCCCCTGTAACCAAACCTTCAGCACCGAGTTCCACTGCCAAACTCTCTACCATCAAACCTTCCACAACCAAACCTTCCACCATCAGACCGTCTACTAACAAACCTTCCACCACAAAACCTTCCACCGCCAAACCTTCCACCACAAAACCTTCCACCACAAAGCCTTCCACCACAAAACCTTCCACCGCCAAACCTTCCACCACAAAATCTTCCACCACAAAGCCTTCCACCATGAAGCCTTCCAGTATTAAACCTTCCACTGCCAGACCTTCCACCATCAGACCTTCCACCATCAAACCTTCCACTATCAAACCTTCCACTTCCAAACCATCCACAACCACCAAAACACCAGCTCCCAGTTCAACTGCCAAACCTTCCAGCACTATTGGTCCAGTCACCACATCAGCTACCACCTCCACACCTGGCAATGGGACTGTAGGTAAGGCATAGACCATAGGGGATGGGTCCTGGGAATAAAATGGTAGTCAGCATACACATGGATGAATTGGTCATGGCCAGTGTTGCCTATGGTAATGTCAATAAGATAATACTGAGTCTTTGTCAGATTCCGAATACAAGTTACATTATCTGACCAACAGCTGACCAATTGCTTTACTTTCATGAGAAGACCAAATCTTTCGTGTTATCATTGGATTGGTTTGATTCAAAAGGATAAAAAGACATTTATGCAAACCAATGGAAGTAGGTGTAGGTTGCATGCTTTTCATCAAAAAAAAAATGAAATGACCAGCTCTACAGATATCTCGAACCGAAATTTTAAACATAATGACAAAACTATTTCAGCGGATTGTGGTGCTGGCCCCCACCTTTACAGCGCAGACCCTGATCTACACATTGTGGGTGGTGCAGAAGCTGTGCAGAACTCATGGCCTTGGATGGTATCACTCGAATTTGACTTCTTTGGTCGGAATGACTGGAAGCACCACTGCGGTGCCACCCTACTTAACAATCAGTGGGTTCTTACCGCTGCACAATGTATTGCACAGAGTGGAGCGTAAGTATTTTGATAATGAATGTCCTAATGAAAAGTATTATGTTGTATATAATGATGAAAAAGAATAACACAATTCGGGTTAGGTGTTGAACTTTTCTGAAGTGAAAATTCTCAGATTCCTTCGCAACTATTGCCCTTAAGATCATAATATCTGCCCTTATAATTGCATTCCTCTATACATACTACTTGTAGCTTCGATTTGAAATGAAACAGATTTTGATACAATTGACTTAAATATCCAATGCTAACTAGAATAATATCCTTAAACAACGTGTATAAGTGTCTGCAAATATATTTCAAAGTTGTCTAGAAATTATGAAGAGCCTGATGATCAACATTGCAATTTCTTCTGTTGACAGTCCTTTCCCAAAGAACTACCGTGTTGTCGTAGGTAAACATGCACGTGGCCAGACCAAGGTCACTGGACATGAACAGATTATACCTGTTAGCAGGTTTATTGTGGTGAGCAAGGTCTAAATCATGTCTATTAACATATAGGGAGAAAATTCATTGCATCTGCATTCTCAAAGTGTATACTTTACAGTAATGAATAATATTTTCATGATAGCATGAAGTTAATTTGAAATTGAAAACCGAAACCAATCTTGTACCTTCATCTGGAGGTTAATTCAAAAGATCCTGGGATTTCTACCCCTGCGATCTTAGTGTAGCCACATATCATAAGACCTGGCCAGTTTACCCTATCTAATGCAGTGGTTGCAAGCCTGTCAGGAATAGCAAGTCCTGAGATCACTTCACTATTCCTTTTCCAGCGATAAGATCACTGCGATCTTAGTGAAAGAATTGCATAGTGGTTTAACCTCAGTACAGGAGCACTTACTGGGAACACTCCTGATTGAAAGAGTGAATAGCCTGCTGCATACATATATAGAGGGGAGGGAGGACGTTTGCTGAGTGTCCTTAAGGGATCTTAGGGCTACTCATGCATTAAGTGCACTGTAAGGTAATTCTTCCCTTCTCTCTCTTTGTCCTGGGGGGGCACACAATGCTTCTAATAGGGAAGCATAAATCATACATTCATGGGAACAACTCTTGAATACTGTACGGGTCAACTGCACCCTGTGCTCTTTTGTTAGCCCATATATGGGGACGGGGAAACGATGGTATAAACACTGTTGTGAAGAAGAGTGACTCCACAGCTATTCCTTTATTTTGGGAATCTTACCCCTGTGCCCAGTCAGTACTTCTTGGAATAGTGTAGGAGGGCTTAGGCTAAGATGGATGTGATCTTAGTGCTGGCTAGGAAAAGTGACGCCGTCTAATCTTAAGATCGCTTAATAGGCTAAGGCAGAATAATTCCTAAGATTGCTTAGGTTGCAAACCCAGGATCTTTTGAATTAACCTCCAGTGCACATTATCAACCTTCATAAATGTTCTATCATCTTGTATAGATTGCCATGCAATGAAATCTCTGACTTCAGCTTACTAATGTAAGCAAGTTGGTGGTTACTTTGTCTGTCTAGAATAAAACATAAAAAAGAACCCAGTTTAAAACTGTGGTACCTACTGTATACAGTCTGATGGAATAAAAGCTGATTCTTAGTAAATGCCTCACATCTTGCAGCATGAGTCTTACAGCACCAAGGTCCCTGGTTCACCTAACGACATAGCCCTGGTGAAACTTGCTAATCCAGTGGGCATCACCCCTCAGGTGTCCCCTGTTTGCCTACCTCCCACATCTAAGGAAGACTTTACCCCCAAGGACAAGTGCTACATTCTGGGATTTGGTGATACTAAAGGTGAGAAAGTGAGATTACATACCTATTTTAGCAACCTTTTCTTCATGAATTAATCTAAATAGATTAAACAATTTAGTTTCAAACATTTACACGTCCATGCGAGCAGTAATAATTTTCATGTCTGACAATTGATATCAAAGTGACTTTAGGCATTATATTATAATTATATTTTTCCCTCTATTTTCCGTTGAAGTTCAGTCCATTCTGCATTGTCTATGTCAGTTATAGATTTATACCCTGATGTAAGCAACTCATTTTTACACATGTATTATTTGTTGTATTATCTCTGTTATACATTGAGGTGGATTTCTTATCCTTTTCTTCATGTCAGGCCTATTATTCCATTATTGCTAACTTATGTCAGAGCTCGGTTAATCCTCTTCTCTCTATGTTGACCAGGATTAGGCAAGGAAAATGTGCTGAACGAGGCAAAGGTGCCTATCACACCTAACAAAGTGTGTAATGAAAAGTGGGCGAAAATAATGGGAATCGATAACCCCATTCAAACAAAACACATCTGTTCTGGCAACTGGGTACCAAGAAATTGTAATGTATGTATATCTTTTACTTTCAACTTTGCTTTAATTCCCTAATTTGAACCATGTCCATGTTTAGATTCCTGATATATGATAAGTCTGTTGAATAGTAACATACTGTAGCAGTCTCATAGGAAGAAAGAGAGCATTAATTTTAGTAGTGGTAAATTATATCCTCAGGATTAAGATAATTATGTAAAGAGTAGAAATAATCATTAATTTTACTGATATTATGATGCATTACAGGGTGACAAAGGTGGCCCACTGGTGTGTCAACGCGGGGCGTTATGGGTGCAAGCCGGTATCATGTCCTTTGGGGATGTAGGTTGTACCGCAGATAATGTACCTGATGTATACACACGGGTCAGCCTCTTCAATGTCTGGATCAATGAAAAGATTAAGACTTAGATTTCAAACCATTCATTACCTATTTCTATCATGAAAAATGATTTTTAAATCACATGGGATGAAAAATAAATCAGTTGGAGAAGTGACAGATATTAAAAGTTGTTGATTTTTGCTAATCCTGTTGCTAGCCAATCAGATGTTACATGAATGTTGTCACAGCAAAGAAGCAGCAAATTTATGGTAGGGGATCCTCTAGAAACTTAGACAGGAAGTGCATTGCAAATATATGCAAATCCATTGACTTTGCTCTGCCTGCATTCTTAATCAAACTCAAAGTACAAACTTCAGTGAAAAAATGTGTACACAATATGCTTGAAAGAGTACTTGCATAAATAAATTTCGGACCCTCAGGTGAATGAGTGAAAGTTACAATTCTTCAAGGGGCAAGCCCATATTTTTTGCCACCTGGCTGTGTTTAAAAAGTAATCACTCTCCAATGACATGAGTACGCCTTAGGCTACCCTGTGCCCAGTAACTATACTAATGGGTGGGGTGAGTACCAAGAAGAGGCAGGTCCCGCGGGGGGGGGGACACTACCTGTTTGAGGGGGTGTAGCAACTGCCACCATACCACCCATGTGATCTGTGACAGCTGGGGTTTGATCGTTCTATGTTTTGATGATGAGCTGAACATGAAGTCCCCTCCCCTTCTCACTGCCCAGGTATGTCAGGGCTCACATTATTGGCCAAACAAGGGGAAACATGCCTCCAGGGGCGAAATTGTTTTTTAGGGTTTAAGTCACAGGCTTTAAAATGAGATATCTTGAGCTAAAATATTCTTGTAGTTTTGCTGTAATTGCTATTCAAACATAGGTTACTACAGTATGCAACTGAAAATGATAAATAAGCTTTAAATGTATTATGTCCTATCATAAATACTTATAATGCAAAAAATACAGTTATGTGGAAAAATAACCAAATAAATGAATGTATCTTAGAATTTGTTCTAGAGGGAAGTTTTGAGCTCTCTTTTCAGTTCTGAGTTCCTGGAGGAATTTCCAAAAATGTTTGTGGCAAAAATTTCCATTTGGAATATCGTTTTCAGTAGAGATGGAATAAATCTAACCATACCACTGGATTCCCCATCAAAAATTTATACATAGAATCTTTGGCCTTCTTTCAGTGTTTTACCCATATACTTCTCCCTGGTGGCCGAAGCCAGAACTAAAATCCCCCATGGAGACACGTTTTCCCCCCGTTCTGTAATACAGAATGTTATGTGGGCTCTGGGAAAAGGCCTTAGCTTTTCACACCTTAGTGCCACAACAGCTTCCTATTGTGATACACTCAGGTCTCAGCTTTATTTCCTTAATTAATCAAGCCCCTGGCTTTTCATGATACAGTCAGCTGACGGCCCTCCTTTTCAGCCTTACTGCCCACCGATCCCAAGGGCCGGGATGCAGTTGTAATCCAAACCCCACCTCCCCCCCCCCCGAGTGGCAGGTACAGCTACAGTGAGCCACCTCCATTGTATGGGATCTATTGCAGAACCATTCACATTAAATCTTAAGGGGCTGGAAAGTGCCCAATTCTCAGTGTGATGCATAAGAACAGCTCTTATGAGTAATATCTCCCCTAGGGCTGCTCTAATATTATTATCATGCTAACCCAATATGGCTGATACAGTGCAAAAGGGTCTGTATGATGCCTGCAAGTAATGCTGGCGAGTTATTCACCACCACAGCAATGATGCATCATGAGGATGAAGAAACAGGAAGTTTTGAGGCATCATGAAGCCCCGAAAGGGTTAATATTTTATCTTTCTGTAAAACAAACCCCAGGTGTAGAGCTACACACCTGCCAGGGTGACAATCTTCATTTCCTTTTCACACGAAAAGCGAGTTATGCTCAGATTGGGCCATTTTTTTAATATTGACCCAAATACACTGTAACAAACACACAGTTTAACCCCTGGCCTTGTACCCCGGGGTGGCTGTAAAGTAGAACTAGTGTGAGAGTAGGATCCTGTGTGGTTCAGTGAGTCTGTATTGGAGTATAATCAGCCTGGGATGTAGCTTCAGTCTGACTCCAGCCTCCTCACAGGTCAGTAAGAGTTACTCTGTAGTGTCTTAGTACTCTATCTTACTCTGTAGTACCTCAGTGCTATGTCATTCTTTGCAGTTAACATATCAGTGAGTAATATATTCTTTTATATCTACAGCCTAGAATATTGTCCTCAGAGGCAATTATACATTTCATTTTATTTTAGTGATGCAGTCTGCCTTAACACCTTTTACTGGCATTATCTTTTTATCTCGTCTCTTTAGCCTTCCTCTCTGCCCATTCTGAATTCCACCATATAATTTCCCCTATTGCCCTACCCCTTCTCCCATTCTACATAAAAAATCCGCAAGACATGGATACTTATCCGGGGTTTACTGACTGATAAGTAGTACATCCATCTACTCTAGCTTCTTATCATTGGTTTCTCCACATGCCTTTCAGGAAAGATATCTTCCATTTAAGTATAAAGTATCTACATTTCAATTCACACACATCCAGACATCACAGAAGAAATAAATAAATGCAGAGATCAATGACATATAGCAAGGGTAGTCTGCAAATGGTGGAGCTATACCTTGGAAAATAAAGATTTTCAAACTGCAATGTCTTGAATGTGTGGTACTAGAACACATTGTAATCTATCATCAATATCAGAGGGTAAGGAAACATGTGATAACCTACATGAACATGATTCCTCACCTACTGCACCTGTCCCCATGCATCATTCTGGCCCTATGCTTACCTCCTGGAGGTATCAATGGGGAGATCCAGTAAGGCCTATAGGATAGATTCACCATGAATCGGACACTCAACTGTTTTGTCATTAATATAAGCTCAGCTCCCACTTTGAAAGTAAAGGAGGCTACTTTCTAAGTGTTATTCAGTGATTTTCCCCATTATGCATAAATACAAATGAAATGCAGGTTCTCCCTTTGTGGACCATACCATTGTATGCTACAGATAGAAAGCCTTTTAAGCTTCGTCTACTTCAGGAGTATAGTACGCAGGAGAATTCTAATAGTGTTATATTCAGAACTGACTGTAAGCCACTGCTTTCACTGCCATTATTTAGGAGAGGTTTTGCCAATCCTAAAATATTTGTGACAGGACCTGCGAAAAGAGAACTTATTTCAAGGGAAATACAGGCCAGTTGATTACCCCCTTAGGGAGCATTCAACAATTATGTCACTGGTATTTAGGGATTTTTCAGGACCCATCCATCCCCTTGTTTTTGTATGGAACATGTAGAGGAACCCAAAGACCCCCACACACACCCAGTGACGTAATTATTTTACTGTCCCTTAAGATAGATCGATACTTGATAGTTGAGTAATTAAGTAAAAAGTACAAGAGCAGTCATACAAATAGAATCGGTCTCAGTCATACAAATAGAATCGGTCTTTCTTATACATATGTTTCATGTTGTGTCCAATAAAGCAAGGCTTGTAAAGAGAACCTTGAGATGTAGCATACCCACATTTACTGTTGATGAGGCTTACAAAACCAGTGGAAATGTCATCCAGCCCCACCTGGGGGACCAGATGTGCACTAATTGGACAAACAGTATGTTGCCAGACCTATCTGTAAGGGTACAATAATACTGGGTGTGCCAGCTTCTAACTGTGAAATTAGATAACCCAGGAGGGCATTTCTATAATAAAACTAATCAACCCCTCAGAGCCACATGATTCCTGCAAATTCAAGTTCTTTTAGTCATTATACACAAATGCAGTGCTAGAAAGTCAAGTTTCCAGCTCTGTATTGGTCTTTATAATATTATGCTGGATAATTGTAGAATCATCACCATTAAGATGATTGTAAATTTTCCAAGAATGGCTCATGGTACCTTGCCTCCAACAAAAACAACTGTTTTGGCCCAATTCATCCAAAATGCTTTCTCATGGCCATAGAGGTGGAATTAGTTATATCTTTAGATGGCTATGTCTCTGTTATGTCTTTCTGTAAATGACTCCTGTGGGCATCCCAGGCAAAAGGGGCAACACAGCTATGTATACATGTCCCACTCGTTGTGTTTTTGGTTATCATTCACTGCATGTAAAGCATTGCCTTTTGGTCATCATGATACACGGATGAATGTAGGCTGGTAAGAAACTCACAAGTATTACATTCATGTATCATGCTGACCCTATTGGTATGATGGACTCTCCATGATGCACTGGTCAATCCAGGTTTCTCAAAATTGGAATGTGGGTGGCATTGATATTTCTCGAGCTAGGATTCCTGCGAGGTTCCAGCAAAATACCACCTGTGGCATTGGAAGTATTGAAGCAGCAAATGCACGCTCCCAGGCCTTGGCCTTGGCCTTTTGGTAAAATGTCGCTCAAAAGGTTGCTATTGGGAAAAGAATCAACAACAAAATCAAATCTATAGCTACAGTTACATGTATCCACAGCCTCCCTGGAGGGTATTCCTCGACATTGTACTATTACACACACCCACTACGACTCAGAACACCAGGAGTCATTACAGAGTAACTGTCCAAAATAAGCTCTACTGTGCACAAGGGGGGTGGAGAAAATGCACTGAGCTCTATGGAGGTAAGACTAGACATACCAGACCAGGAGGCTTTAGCAAAAAGAATTGGAAACGAATTCTCAATGTAGCTATTTGATCTTCCAATTTTCCGCTCTTCCCCGCCCTGAGAATCGACTTCCCTAGATAATTGGTTTCTACTTGAGAATTACACCTGGATGACCCCTATACTACTCTTTTGATAGATTCCCTTTTCACAACACACAAGGGAATCAATTCTCTGAGGCGAGTGAGTTCCGTTTTGAGAATAGCACCTCCAGCATAACCATTTCCAAATCTTTTTGCAATGGCCTTCAGTGCTCTGTGCAACTAGACTGTAATTAATGTTGGTCATACAGAATACTTTTGGCACACTGTAAAAAATATGTTGTCAAATTGACAATGGAATCTTGTCATAAAGTTGTCTGAGATCCATTGTTATTTTCCCAAAGATTCCTTGTACCACAGTGTGTATTGTACTACTTCATTGTAGAATTGACACTGCATCACTGCAATGTAAAGATAAATTACTAAGATGGTTCATTCGGTTTTATGGGAACAGAGGGAATATTCAATAGTTATTTCTTAGAGTGTATAGCATGGATTCCACTGTAGCCGATAGTTGTCCGATTTTGTCATCGGGTTGCATCGGGGACGCATCGGGCAGCATCGGGAACTATCGGCCAGCTATCGGGCACTATCGGACAACTGTCGGGCAACAATCGGGCTCAAATCGGGTTCTGTGGAAGAGCTCTATTTTAAGCATCGGAAACCATCGGAAACCATCGGGAACCATCAGAAAGACGTCGGGGATGGTCCCGACAGGTACCCGATTTTTTCTAACTGATTAGAAAAAATCGGGTACCCATCGGCCTCTATGCAAAATCGGCTCGATAATCGTGAACGATTTCATTTTTCCTTGGTGGAAGAGGTCAAAAGAGTGAGATTTGAGGCTGAAAATTCTCCTATCGGGCTGCTATCGGCCCGACAAAAAATCAGGCCGATAGGGAGCCGATACCCTAAAACGATGCTATCGGCCCGACAAAATTTAGGGTTTTGGTGGAATCAACGCTTATGACTTGAATAGCTGTAGTTGTAGCATGTTGAGAAATGGCATCCAGATGGATGTATTTCAAGATGTGTCCATCAGTCAGTATACATGCACATGTGACCTTCAGAAGGAGAAGGTAAGGGCTCTGCTCTCACTATCGATAATTATTTGGGGTGGGATGGATAAAAACTGTTTAATCTTGACCTGCATGTATTAGTGAATGAGTGCGTCAATCAATGGGCGAGTGGACATGTGTGCCTGTGCATATGTACACCCAACACACAGAGGTGACAGAAAAGATGAGATTTAGACCCTTTTAGGATGGGCTCGAGACGCCCCCAAGAGTTTACAATGATATCCCCAGGTCCGTGTCCCGGGGTCCTTGTCCATCTGCCACCATGATACCCCATTGCAGACTATCACTGGAGCATCATGTCAACTCTTTTGAAATTATGCTCTGTATTAACCCCATAGGGACCTCGGTATACAGTACTAAATGCTGCCCTTGTGAGCTACTCACCAGGACTACTATAGGAGTAGGTGTGAAAGTGCCTACTCTGTGTGACCTTTGAGCACTAACTGTATGTTATATATGACTCAGACTTACTGTTGACCTCCTCGGCCAATAATAATTTTCTCATCTTCTTTTCTTATAGTCGTTTCCCTTCTTAATCCATATATTTTTCTTTTAATTACCTATAATTTGGATTTTTCCCTTTTTATTTTCTTGAAGTGAGAAAATTATTTTTACCTGTGCCTGGGGGAGCTATGCTTTGCCCGAGAAGTACTGAGCAACTCACCTCCTGTAGCACAGCAGTCAAACAGCAGGGGGGCACTGCTGCTTCTAAATCTACACACCAGGTGGCTGCACCTGTGGTTAATACCAGCATTCCCCTACAAGACAGAAGTACAGGTTCAATATCTCTGACCACTTAACCCTTCCAGCAAAAGCGTCATTGCCCATACATTGTCTTGGTCTAAACTCTGAGTTATGTTAAATACATTTTATCTGATGCTGGCAAAACAGAGCGTCAAAGCTTCAGAGACTTCAGATACATGTGTGCCCCCTCTCGTTACAGAATGCACCAGGTGAGTGGGACCCAATGGTGACCTACCTGAGATATGCTCAAGGCCATGGCAAAGAGGTAGTATCTAGTATAAGAGGTCCCACTCCGCCATATTGGGTGACGAGAGATTGAGTCTCGGAAGCGCGTTACTGGTAGGAGACGGGCCAGCTTGCACCAGGGTGTACTCGCCGGCTGCCCCCATAGAGCGCAGTGTTAAACGTGCCATCTTGACCAGCTAATTAAACCTAATAAACCTCAGAATTGTGAAATGATTTTACCATGGTTAGATAGTTTAAGACATGAATTTTTTTGTCATCTAAATTATTTTCATGAAATTGATTTTGTATAACCACGGGAAGACTAGACAGAGCAGAGAGTTGAGACATTTTGAGCCCTGCATGCAGCCATGCTATCCTTGCATGGTGCATGCATCACCACATTTCTTACTTCACTTTCCACTGTCCATGTGGCCAAACTGGACAATTTATCCACAATCAAAGTACATAGGATTCATATTTAGGTCTTTCTTTGTAATATACTGGAACATGGAGTCTGGGGAAGTAGGGAAAATCATTATTTTAACAGGGTGAACATGGGTCGTTTTCGCATGTTTTGGTAGAAAATGCCCAAAATTCACAAGTTTTGTGGCCTTTCCAAGCTTCCCCCGATAAGACAGTTTACAGAAATTATATTAAATCCTAAGAATAAGCATCTTTGAGTCCTGCCCTTTCACCCAGTGGTCAAATTATTCCAATATTCCAAGGATTAATATATTTAAATAACTTTTCAAAATGTGTTGTTTAACATTGCGCTCTATGGGAGCCTCGCACTGCTACACCCTCACAGCACACTGGATACCTTGGCGCGCCGAGAACCCCGTCACAACGTTAAACCTATGGGAGGCAGTGGGACTGCTCCGTCTTACTAACCCCAATATTCATCCGTCGGTCTTTGGCCATGGCTCAAGGCTTATCAAAAGTTAACCCTTTAAGGTCTACATGAGGCTTTCAGATTCATATCTAACTACTATATAAAGATACTGATCTCATAAGTATTTATTACAACTGGCACTTATTGCCCTTTGGGCTTTGGTATGCCAAATTACAGCGGTACATTTTGAAGTGTTACATATAGTTTGTCCTAGAATGCTTGATTAAGTATCCATGCATTGAAAATCATGATGTATACCCACTGACGGATTCCATTATTTGTCAGTATAATAACAGGTATTCAAAAAAAATCTATAGTTTCAAGAAATGATGCACCAAAGCCAAGGAGGATCACGGTGGTAGAATACCCTCCTCCGTTGTGCTGTCATGATGTATGAATTAAGCCATTGCGAGTTACTCGCCAGGGCTGCACCCATGCTTTGTGATAAGGTAAGGGCATACTGAATTAAAAATCTATGTAACCCTCAAAGACGTAGGGTAGCTGCAGATAGTTCTGTAGATAGTAGCTTCCCTCATTCCTGGCAGTGAGTAAAGTTCACACATACCATCAAAAGGCGGTCAGCATAGTTGGCATTGCGAGAAACTCTTCTCTACAGTAGTTTTTTTTTTCTTTTATCTAAGGCCACTATGACATACATTCTACAACCAGTGGAACCTAGAATATAACGCTACCAAAATCTTCCAGGTTGTTTTATTTGGCGGGATTGGCATTGAATAAGAAAGGAGAATGTATCATTAACAGGGTTATGTCTTTTGCTACAATAATGCATAGATTTTTTGTTTGTGAACAAAGAAAAAATGAGCACCCTAAAGAGCCGTATATTAACAGCTGGTAATTGACCTTGATATTTTCCTCTCAAAATTTCTACATAATCTTCTGGTATCCTATGATAGACGCCAATAACATTTATGATATTTTCTTTATGTTACGCTGATAAATAAGCAAAGGTGATCAATAATTGCCTCTAGCAATTGATTTCCCTGTTATTTAGATCTAAGCGGGGTGCACCTTATACACGTTTTTTTATGGTATATCATAAGCAAATCCTTTGTTTATTTCCATGATATTAGTCAGATTTAAAAGTTATTAAATATCTTAGAACCAGTTTTAATCTTTGACACTCTGCAAGTCACAAGGGGTCAGAATAGATTTTTTTTTAATAATGTTAATGATAATTGAAAGGAAATTGAAAACTGCTTAATATTCATCAGATGTTTCAATTCCTCAGGCAAAAAAAAGAAGAGATAAGGAGATCCATGTTGCCACACAAACACTTAACAATAGCTGACTACATCCCCCACTTCACCTAGTACCCTATCACAAACACCTCCTTGGACCTACTTTAACCACTGTAGGACCGCAAAGTGTACTAATATTATAATATAAAATTATAATATAAAATTGTAATATTCTTATCATCTCTTATCTCTTATCATGAATACACTCGCTATTGCTTCATTCAGGCATCTTTCCAATCATGTGGGTTTTATACGCTCCTGATGTGAAGGATCGACATGATACATTGATCTTTTACAAAGGCTCGCATGATGCCTCCAGGGGCATATTCCTTATCGTCATGATGCACAAATGCAGTGCTCTGGAGATATCTGGTGCAATATCCCAACTACTGCATTGGTGTATCATGCCAACCTATTAGCAGCATTTCAGCACTGTAGATTCGGTACACTGCTTTAATGCACTTTGAGGCATTAAAAGGGTTAAAGTCACAATGCAGCACTTATAGGGTTAATAGGTTTACTACAGGAGTATACAGTACTCCTGTTGCCTACCACTTGTTCTGCCTCCAGTACCTATCCATATCATCTTACCTCCTGTACCCCAGCCCCCGCTATATCCGGCCTTCACTCTCCAAGCACATACTAACCTGCCACATAGCGGCTTGGAGAGTGTGCTCCCATTTCCCACTTTACCCCACCTTGGAATTGCTCTGGACTCTGAACGAGCAGCCAACGGCCTAACCTATTCAGTGGAGGATTTTCTAGTTTGTTTGTTGTTGTTTTGTTGTTGTTGTTTTTTGGGGGGATTAAAGGTTTGTTTGTTTTTTTTAGAAAAGTGTCTACGTTTTGAACAGTGTTATTTCTTTCCGATTGGTCATCATTTCCAAAAGGAATATTTGATTAAACCAATGCCACCTCCTAGCAGGTTATGGTCAAAATTTCAAAATAATAGTTCAGATTATTTGTAAATTCACATGGAAATGTATTGTTCCAATGTTAAATAAGAATAATATGGTGTCCAGATACTCCTATATTTCTATCTGTAATATTGTTTGATCTATTGCCAGGTAAACTTCATCAACAAGTCTACTACTCCAGTTCCCAACACTTCCCACTGAAAGCCCTGGAGTACTGCAGTAGAAGCTGCCAAGCCAGCACCCCCAGTTAGTGCCCGAGTTGGCCGGTGAGGGCTCTGCCTACCCTGAGCTGCTCCCCAAAGTCTGAGCTACTCCCAGAGCGGGCCCGGCATGTAACAGGGTAGGACGACGCTCATTTCGACCATGGAGGACAGGCGCGGGGCTGGTGCGGCGTCGGTGGGGGCGGCAGGGAGGAGGCTAGGGACCGGAAGTCGGATGTGTGCTTGTGTCAGCGCGACATGGCGAGGATGGTACTGGTGTCTCCTCCTGGCGGCCTGTCTGGCGGCACCGGAAGTCAGCACGGCGCCATTGTCTGCCCTGGGCGGCGCAGGGCACGATGGCACCACGCGCCTGACCACTAGCTGCCCCCCGACGCCGCAGGAGGGGGCAACGACAGCAACCGGAAGTCGTTCCGGAAATACTGGAAGTACGACGACGGTGGCGGCCTTCTACGATGCCCGGCAGGTGGCGAGTGGATGGTCGGAACAAATACTGGAGGTAGGTGTCATATAGGGGACTACTGCATCCACCCCCGGGAGACTGCCATCTTGACTCCCCCAGGCGGCCATCTTGTCCCCTTTCCCCCAAGTATATGATGCAAGTTTTTTGGGTGGTTTTTTTTGTTGTTGCTTTTTTGTACTTTTAATTGACGTAGCTGCTATATTCAAGGAGATAATGTATGGGTATCTGAACAAATCATAGGATGTATGATCTGAATTTGTATGATCTGAATTTGTACTACCCCTGTTATGACACTGCTACTGTTACGATAAAGATGGAGCCAGAGGTCAACTCAGCTGGGACCCTGAAACCGGTAGCAGTGAACGGGAAGGGAATAGGAACTTTACAATGTGCGTTTTGTTGGTCATCCCTAAATCAATAATTGATATCAGAAACCAGGTTCATTATATAAATTTACTGTTGATTATGTATGTGCATTCTTTGTGTAATCATTAGACTGTGAGCTATGTGTTGATATGAAGGGAGCAAGATGACAATTATTATTTAAATCTGACCTTTCTCTGAATTGAACCAACTTACCAACAAGCTAGACAAGATAAAACTTTTCCAGCATGCTGTAGCCTCTAAAAGCAACATTTCGGACAAGTTTGTGAAGTTAGATTTATCTTTAGCGGTATTACTCCACTTGAAGTGATCTCTTCATGGTTTCCTTTATCTGCCATGGTCGAGGGTTCCGATCAGGGATAACCAAAAAGACATGTGTATAATTATACCTCTTGTAAAGTCTACTTCCAAGTGCCTCCAGTTCCTTACAAAAAAACACAGGTGTCATTCAAGATCCATTCTCAATGCTGAAGCCCAGCGCCTATTTAGCACCTGATGCTTGAAATGTGCCTCTACATGGGGGCTAAGAATTTTCAGGCTGTCAGACCGTCCATTTTTTCTTTCTTTATTATTAGAAAGAATGGAGTGTCGACACTTCATCACATTTTCAAAACCCATGCGTTATCAGAATCAATTTCAAAACCCTGCATCACTCAATCACGTTTGTCCGATGTATAGGCACCTAAACGTGACAAGACAGCAATAGAAATGATTTGTCCTTCAGACCCTATTTATCTTGCTTGAATAATAGTACTGGTACATAGTGACCATGGACATATTATGATCATGAGTGTAATTGCATTATACCATAGATTCATATCCATCCTGAATCTTGTTCTCTAACCAACTAAGAACACTCTGTACTAGCATCAGAGTAGCCTACATGATCTATAGACTTGATTATATTAGCTTAACAATGCAGGGGTTATAGATCGCTCAGCCAGTACCTCTTAAACTATTAACATCAAGCTATCATTGTAATGAAGCTAAAAACATCACAGCTTCAACAGCAATCATCCCCCTCCATTGGTGGGCATGGATCTACCAAGCTGGCAAGAGACAGCATCTAGGTGGAGGATTGGCCAGGATAGATAAAATAACTAACAACAGCAGTGTATTGTACAGCGGAGTAGCTCCAGATCTCAGTGAGCTGCTCACGGGCTGGCTGTGACCTTTGCAAACTGCTGACGTGTCTTATGTACATGACCTATACACCAACCAACACACGGGGCACTTCTAAAGTAATCTGATATTATTGTACTTAGAGTGTTTAGTATGTAAATAGGGTATGATCTATGATAGATCCCCTACCTTGTATTGATTAAAGAGGGGTAATTGGATCCTGAAACAAGATGCCTTATCATTACAGAAATCATATTCTTTTCACAATTTGGTTATCTTCCAAGTTTCGAGAAAATAATGACCTGAAGAATATCATTATATGCTAAGTATAAAAAGGGGAAAGCTTTCAGTAACGAGATCACAATCAGCTAAACTTAATCTGCATTTCACAGTTTCAATTCTTACATGTAAAAATGCTAATTTCATTAGAGACCCTGTAGAATATTGCTATTTGAGAGAACACTAGTCTAGTTCATGAACTAAAACTCTTTAAAGTGAACTTATGTAACATGGATATCTCCATAATCATCCACTGCGTGCTATAGGCTACATGATATCATATAATACCTCACGTATGGGCCGCACCCAGAGTTCATGAAGACCCTATTAGACCCTCTACAATATAGCCACATCTTATAACCCAGTGGGCACAGAACATTAAGTCAACGTTGACAACTGTTTGATAGTGTTGATCAACACATTTCAATAATTCCATTTCAGTTGTGTCAACCATCACCATTTCAACATCATATACTAATAGTTAACATTGATTCAACATTGATTTTGTCAATGTTGAATCAATGATGTCGGTTTCAATGTTGATTCAATATTGACATGTCAACTAAGAATCACCTAACAACTCTCAATGTTGAAACATATTAAAACAGCATTGAAACTACGTTGAATCAACATAGAAATACAAGCGTGAACTAGCACTGATGGTTAGATGTTGAAACACAGTTGATTTTGATTATATTGTGTCAATCTTGAAATTCAAACATAATTATTTCAAATGTCGATTCAAACATAATTATTGTCGATATGCAAACATTACAAACATTGATTCAACACTGAATCAGCGTTGATGTTCCCACTGGGAAGCAGTGCTTAACAGGAAGGCATTTACCTGGAAGGCATTTCTCAAGATGGTACAACTAGACCCCTTCAAATCGTAGTGGGATCCCTCACTCTATTTCCATTACAGCCCTGCATCTAGTGGTCACTAATGATTGCACTGGTACCACTGCCCTATACCGATGTAATACCCCATGTAATTACTGCATTAATTGCTGATTGCACAGAGCAGTCGTAGTGCATTACCTATGATGACCAACTCTGATTTTGAGGGTTTCAAATCGTAGTGGGTGTGTGCAGTCAAACCATCTTGAGAAATGCCCTCCTGTGTGTAAACAATGTATGTAACGTAAAACCTAATGATTCCCCCTGACTACCTCTCACCTAGCCGGTGCAGACAATGTGTCTTATGTCTAACCTTTCTCTGCCCATCTATCTAATGTTTATAATGTTTTTGTACGTTACAGGAGGCGGCGCAGGCACTGGAAAGTCGCGGAGTGAACTTTATAAAAGTAGACCTGCAGAAATGCCGCCAGACGTCAGGAGGTAAGTTATGTCATGACGTCATAATCTTGGTATGACGTCATCTTTCCCTATAGTATTGACGTCAAACATAACGTCACCAGTTGGTCTCCGTTTGGTTAGCAAAAATAAAAAATAAAAGGAACGAAATGAATGACCCTTCATGGCCCCTAATGCCCAAAGGTCGTCATGATCCATGAAAGAAATGCTGGCATGTGAATTTTCACAAATTCCCTTGCGACTCGAGCAAAAATAACACCACTCCTTTATGAGAAATAATGCAATTTCATAGTTGATGTCTTTCGAAGTTGAAGATAATTATCATGATTGAAATTGTCCGGATCGCTAGATTTTCAAATATTTGTTAACTGGCTGATTGGCTGATCCTGCCATGGACTAAAACCGCTGTAGATGCCCAAAATAATAATTATTGTTGACCTGTCATTGTTATTTGAAGTTGCCTTTTGATAAATTTCAACATCCTTGATTTACGTTTACGGTACTGAAAGCCTGCCTTCTTTTCCATTCTATCAGCTATGAGCTATACGTTGCTACTGAGTACCGGGTGACCAAAATCAAAATTATGAACATGCCTTAAGTGTTTTTACAACTTGTAATCATTAATTCTATTGTGTAGATCTCTATATAGCTCAACACTGAGAACTTGTTTGAGAGTCAAGTTACTCGCATACTATGGCATGTGAATTTTATAATAAAGATCTACAGCACTAATACTAATTAACCATCATCATTGCTATAATCAATAACTAGACCTTCAAACTGACCTTGTGACGTCATTTCCTGTTACAGACGCAGTACCAGGGTCAGTGATCATCTACCGGAACCGGAAATACGAATACCGAGGTCTGCGTACCAGTCAGGCCCTCGTGTCCTTCGTCCTCAAGGTTAGTCGATATAATTAGCATGAACACAGAGAAAGGGGTTGCCATGGTTCTCACTCATGGTCTCTTATGTGGCCCTGGTATTATGTTAGCCCAAGTCATCCTGAAAGAGTCACCGTGACTCTTCTACCAAAGTGAATTTAATCCTGTTACCAGAATCATGGGCAATTTGACTCTCTGTTATTAAGACGATGCAGGTGACGTAATAAGATTTACGATGTACCCTTTATTCACCTTTCTCTGATACATGCAATCGTGGGTCACAGTTCTGACTCCTCTGTCAATCATGACAAATATCATCGGGAGACTTTATAGCCCCCACAAAACATTATGTTTACGGCATCCTCCATAGATCCATATGTTACAAATCAGGGTTAGGATTACATCTCAAGACAAGTAATGGTATAAGTGCAGTTACTTTCCCTGCCCAGCTGTTCCACCATGTCAAGCATAATTTGATCCCTACATCTTTTTTTCTCCCTTCTGTAGTTCTTTACTCATACATGGTGAATGTGGGTGTTCAGAGATAATAACACTCTATGACTCCACAGACTACCCAGAACCCAAGGTCATATTTAGGGAATAATGCACGGGACATGGCTGTGGGAGTGCTCTAGACTGTATTCAGACATTGAGGGGCCTTATAGGCCCTGAGATGTCTCAATACAGTCTAGAGCATAACCACAGCCATGACCAAGTGCATTATTCCCATTATAACACAGAAAAGTCACCCATCAGCCACCTGACAACACATACATATCAATTGTGAAATCTAAAGGTGAGATGTAGTTAACCTCCTTTGCTAGGAGTGGATTATCCATCTAGATAATGCACGGTCAATCAGCCAATCAGAACACAGCATTAAGGATAATGCACTATGACTTTGCCCAGCTGTGTTATAACAGGAGGTACACATCTTTGGGGTAATGGATTGATGACCTAGGGGGAAGATACTAGCATCAAACACACATATTAGGCCAAGATCCAAGGCAAACAGGGACTGTAACTACCAAAGGTACTGCAAACCAAATTTAGCCATGATTTAATATTTAATCTCAGTTAGTAGGCCTGAGCAGTAAGCTTACATAATAGAGCTGTAGGAGCAGACCTCGACAGGTAAAGTACAGACATACTGGAGGCAGCAGGGTATCTGCCCTCTACCTGTGTGTACCAGTGTTGTGATGTTCTACATGTGTACCTGGAGTAAACCAGTCAGCAGGACTAGACTAGCTACAGCCCCTTAGCTCTCTTCCCCCTTGCATCTTCTTCCTCATTTTATGTAGATTTTGTCACTCTGATAGCAATCTTTCTACCATTAATATATGTTGTCAATGGTAACAGATGGCAACCAATGGCAGATTATGGCAGCTGAGACCAGCCAAATGGCCAAAATAATGACAGCAAATGAATGATGATAGCAATTGATGACAGCCTTGCAATGCCAGCTAGTAGATGGCAGCCAATGACATTCAATCAATTAGTGATAGGAAATGATTATTGTTGTGAGTTTCATTGGTGATCAGGAGGTGATTTCCTAACGTGCTACGACTACCCCTGTGTTGACAAGCTTTTGATAGGGTGGCATTACAACCATTACAATGCAATATCAAGGATCACATTGGGTGTACAGTGCTATGACTCAACTACCAAATCCTATGGGAAAACCACATTTATAAGAATGTAATATATAATGAATAGACTTGAACTCGTTGGCTTCAGGGGGTGATAGAAGCATGAGCCGGAGGCGAATGCTTCTATCAAACCCATGAAGCCAACGAGTTCAAGTCTATTCATTACATATTGCATATATAACATGGTTTCCACCATTAATTCTAAGTATTTACCTTTAAAAATGATAGAATCCATTGATTTCTTATGCGAGTCGACAAGACGGCCCTCCGCCATCTTGGTTTCATGTTGATGTTTGGTCAAGCTGGCGACCTGGTGTAACTCTCATTCTCGTAGGCCTACTACCGTGAATACGTTGAGACAGAGCTGTGCCAGTCTATAGCCTGTACACTCCAGGCGGTGCCACCTGTAGTGTTGACAGAATGGCGAAGACGCACGGACAGTCGCTCGCTTAGAAAGTTTACAATTTTTTATGTTAAATTCAGCCTTAATATCAAGCAATCTACCTGACAGGGAGTTAGAATAAGGTTTCAACTATGTTATGTCCAAAGCATTTCACCAGATTTGGTACATAAGCTTCAAAAATGGAGGATTTACTTTCGTGTCAACTCGTTGTCAAGGTATGACCGGTCCGCTGTCAATTTTCGGTTCCTTATCCCGAAATATCAGAACTCATATCATCCATTTTAGGAACTCGAATCAGTGCCTAAACGAGATAATCATGTTATATGCGCTGATAGTGGAGAACAGTCTTGGGTAATTACGAACGATCACCAACTCCTATTCTGACAGTTTCAAATCTTAGTGAGGGTGTGCATAGTCATATCTATTCAGAGACAACCTCCTAATTGTCTAAGTGGTTAGAATTAATTTTAGTAATGTCACTTGAGAATCAGACTTGCACCATATCTACATCAGGCCCCCTATAGCCTGTCCTGTGTGCTATATAGCGCTATATATCGTGAAGGAGGGCGATACAGGACGTTGACAGGGCTGACCAAGATAGTCCCATTGTGCGTGATTGACTACCACTTACTGCAGTACGAGTGATATCTCAATACTGCCTTACAGTAAAACAACTGATTATGCAATATTCAAGGCTATGGGAAGTATGGAAAGGTGACAGTAAAAGTTTTGGGTTGACTTCAGATGACATATATATGTGAATTGATGAGAATATGGGGATTCTGAAATGGAAAACGTGAGTAAGAATACAAAAGGAACACATAGTCCAGGTGGGATGTAATACATTCTAAGCAGATCTCCCTTGGAAGCTCAGATCAGGGGCATATTTCAATATACCAGTCGACATACACGTTGGTCATACAAATTGAGACAATCTATTGTTTTTATATTATATGAGCTAATAGAGGGTTATTGAAGGGAGGATCAATGATTTCATCAGAAATGCTCATATATAATTACTAAAGGAATTTTGTAACCATTGGGGCCAGGAATAGGGACCGTGTACATGGTTTATACTCTACTTCACTTCAGAACGACATAAGGGAGTGATCATTTTTTAACAACAGGGGGGGGGCGGTGGGTTTGAGGGGGGGATCAGAATTTTTTCGACCCCTTGACCGGGGGGGTCAGAATTTTTTCAATACCTCTGATGGGGGGGTCAAAATAATTTCACCTGTTTTCAGTGGAAAACCCCGTGCGTTACTATAGGCTAAAAGGGGACGTTATCGTCCGATTTTTGTCCCTTATGGGGGGGGTTGAAAAAATTTTACCCCCTCAAGAGGGGGGGTCGAAATTTTTTTCGCGCGTCCGCGCGCAATCCCACCAGCCCCCCCTGTTGTTAAAAAATGATCACTCCCTAATATAAAGTCAAGGCAGGGGGCTGTCCTAAGCATACATGTACTCAGTCACAATATACTATGGCTGCTGGATGTATAACTCATTATAATCATACCAACTCGATCATGTATGTGCTTATGACAGTTGACCTGATCATATTAAAAAAACTATATTATGGACCATGTAGATATACCGTCAGTATTCATAGCTTATAACTATTGACTAAATCATACATCCGATCACTATTGTAGATGCACTGCCATCTACTGACGAAGTCATACATCTATAGATATTAAGGAGGTAGCAGGGTACTACACCAAGCAATGGCGTCTCCACTGCATGGATAACCTGTGACCTCGGTATACCAGCAAGACTGACTAGATCACAAATTTAGTGTATGCTACTGTATAGATAAAACTAACAACTGCTGAATAGATCATAAATTTACTGCTACTCTATAGATCCACTGACATCTGATGACCAGATCATGAATATTACTTATCTTTAAGTTACAACTCCTGACTAGATCATATACAACCTATGTAGTATAGCATGTAGTCGATGGAGAGCAGAAATAGGAGGTCTGTACCAGCTGGTCTTGTACCTTCAGCTACATATAGAGCACCAGTAGCAGCCACCAAAATACCGCCCTGTGTACTCCCTAGTACCCTCTACCTGCACTTCTACCGGGCGGAAAACTAGTCTCCATATCATCCTCAGTGTAGTGCCCTCTGGTAGTATAGACAGGGTGTGACAGTCAGCAAAGTCCCCGGTCTCCCCTGTGTTTACACAAGCCACCCAATCTACATGGCCACTTTGAATATGCATTATCCCTGGGTATCCAAACACACTGTACATGTAGCTGAAGTCTATAGGGCTGAGTCATTAATTGTCCTGTAATTGCACCAGTGCCGACTTTTAGCTTCTTGAGTGTAAATTGTAGTTAGTATGGCAGTGGCTGGTAAGCTGTAGGCAGTCCCTATATGTATGGTCAGGTAGCTACACCATGAGAAAAAATTCCATGAGTATTTAACATATCCGAAATAAGACACTGTAAGAGCTATACAAAGCTGATACCACAGGAAATCCTCGCGTATAAGATGCGGCTTATAGGGGAGAATTACATCACCTGCATCCTATAGGATTTAGTGAAAGTCAGGGTGCGTCCTATATGCGAGGGGCATCCTATACACGAGGATTTACGGTAATACATTTTCTAACTTTATTCTGACAATAAGGAAGTTATATGATTGAACCTAGAAAATAGGCCTCATGAGCCTATTTATCATGTGTATATGAAATGCAAGGGGGTGAGATATTGTCACCTTACCCAACACATACCCAGAGGGCAATGTAGTTAATTGGATTGTTTACCTGAAGTGGCCTATACAGAACAAATCATTAAGTGTGTCCTATCACCTAGCTCAATGTAAGAGTGCTATGGTCAGATGATACCTAGGGATAATGCATATTCAAAGTAGCCCTGTGGATTGGGTTGTGTAAACACAGGGGAGACCGGGGACTTTGCTGACTGTCACACCCTGTCTATACTACTAGATGGGACTACACTGAGAATGTTGTGGAGACCAGTTTTCTGCCCATAACTTCTACCACCTCACCTATACTGTACTGCCAACTCAGATACTATGTTCCCTGGCCTCATGAATAACCACCTTATCTGATGGTTATTTCACAAGACTCTGTTACAGTGCACCTTAAAATTGTAATATAAAACCCAATATGCTACTTTGACAGTCGGTAGTTGCTATCCTCATCATAAGCCATTGTGAAAATACCCTCAAAGGAACCCCTTACATCACTTTAAAGAAAGAACAGCTTGAAAGGTATACAACTCAGCGCTTTGCAGTTTACCATAGAATACAATAGTTGTCAGTTAGAGAAGGTGGCCCTATGTCCGAGTGCTGAATATTAATATCTGACCACACATTTACTAACCAGAGACAGCTGAGCTACTCTGAGCAGAGGAGCTGTTACCTAGAGAGATTGGCAATGCCTCCTCTAATTAGCCCCAGAGAGATGTGAGGTCCTGGAAAAGAAGGAATATTTTCTACAGTACATGGGAAGGTGACATAAAGGGCAAAGGTCTAAGAATCGCAATGGTCTGACATGGAATATTTTTGTGGGAAGCGTTTATGAGTGCATCAAGGCTAAAACGTTGCCTGTACCAAGGCTAGAGGATCAGTGAGGTGGCATGTTTCTAATGCCTTTGCACACCTTTACCCCACTCTACTCTGGTAGCACTCCTATGCTAGAGAGACTCGTTATTATCATAGTCATAATACTTCGCATACAATGTGTACCCCACATGTATAACTCAAACCTTTAGTTCATAGGGAGGCTATAGGGCACATTGGTGCTTGTCAGCTCAGGACTGATATCCTCATCTAAAAGGAGCACCACTGACTTTGCCTGCTTCTATAAGGCATACCAGGGGTCCATCCTCGCATGTTTATAAGCTGTGCCCTATACGCGAGGCATTAATTTAGCATCTGTGATATCTCTATCAATGAACCATACTTCAGCCATAAGTCTACACCTAACCTGTTGATTATCTTACCACCCTCACCACAGCTCCTCACCTGGCCTCCTCCCTAAGCTATAGATACAGACAGCTGTTACCGCCATGTTTACCTCCTATATCCCTTATCCTGACGTTACGTCATTCTTGGACTATGTGTGACGTCAAAATGTGCCGTGACGTCACTAGTATAAACATGCTGGTGTCTGGTAGGTGGAGCAAGTTGCAGACTCCTGTCGACAGGAATTCTGAGATGGGAATAGAATTCTACTATTGCTAGTTACTGAGGGTGTGGCTATGTGTATCTGTGCTTTGGGACTCATTTGCAATTAGTTGTAGAGTAGGTGTTTGAATACTATGAAAGTTATATTCACAGAACTTGAGGCTTCATTGAAAGACAGCTCCTATGGTTAATCATTAGGGTCAGTAGACCTATCGACTTTATACAGCTTGAATGTTGAAATTTTTAATGGTACGCATCTATCTCTATAGAGAGCTGTAGTGAATACAAATTTAAGTAGAAATTAGTGAAGGCATGCCATTTCTTTTGTAATTTAAATTGATTTCTTTTTCTTTCAATGTTCCATGTAAGTGCACTTAGCATTTTTTTCCCTCCACTCAGAATGCTGGCCATCCTATCATAATCCTTGTCAACTAATTTCATTTAGAAACTACACATGGAGGACACAAGCAGGTCCTGAGTGATGCCTAGTATAGGGCTCACAACAAAGGTTCTGCTCTACCCTTTTATAGTGGGGATAGCCGTATCTGTCTTTGCCAGTGAATATTTTTCTAGTGCACTGTTTGTCTCAAGGGGTCAACCCGATGATACAAAATGACTATGACATTTTTAAAACTGCAGTGCAGACTCAGTGCAATTGGCAAACTTCTAAGTTACAGAATGCCATGCAGGCCAAACGTAGATTTATACTTTTTCCTTTGGGCCAAGAAAAAAGAAACACAGTGTTTGTATCTGGGTGCAGGTGATATTGAATATATCAAAGGCCAATCATGAAGGCAAATCTGTGTAAATTTACAAATTTTGCAGCCAGCTGTCCAATAGGACCTAGTGCCACAAGGGACATCGATGGAACAACAATATGGCCAACCTTTCAAAAGGGATTTCCTTTCAGTCTTTACCAACCACAGGCCTCTACAGCATTAAACTGACCAATTTCCAGGTAAAGTCCATGCACTTTGCAATCCTAAATGCAAACAGTTGTTTGTCACAAGATTCTTAATTGAAGATAAATTCAAACCATGGTACTCTTACTACTTCTGCAAAATAGACAAACCCTAGATTTCATACTGCATCTACCCTATGCCTTAGTAAATACATAGCTAGGGCTGTTGCCTTAGTTACTGGTCCATATAACAGTTAGAGGGAGACTGATGAGGAGGGCAGTAGTCAGGGGGTAACCTAGGTACACCTACTCACCTGATGGAGTACAGCCTGGTAACCATGGTTACTTAGGGCTGCTGAGACAGGGGTAAAAACGTATCACTACAGGTGGTCCTGGATAAGGTGAGACCAGGTGAGGCAATGGCACAATGCATCCTTACAGGTCACCTCCAGGGCATTTAAGGGCACCTGGAGCTCCTTAAGGTCATTTAAGGGCATTTGCACATGGGTCTCTAGGGGTCATTTGAGTGCACCTATAAATCGTAAAGGCCCTATACCAATAAGAGTATCCAGGGGAGAAAATTTCATCCCAGATGCTATTTAGCGCCATCGACAAGCGCTTACAAAACCACTATATGCCTAGATTACTCCCATGATTTTATCCGTGCTTATCCATTTTCAACAAGGTAACCCCAGGTAATTTTGAATATAAAACAGGCCCCATTTCAAGGCATACCTTTAGTGCACCCCGAATTCCTCATACACCTATGCCTACTGCAAAGCCAACCTCTATCGATAATTCTCAACCAGACCCAAGCCTTAAACATCATGGCAGAGTAGCTATTCTCCACCTTTGTCACTTTAGATGCACTGTCTTATAAATAGAAATATAAGATAATAATATTATACTTATAAGATTGAGTTGTTCTTGCTGTGCATATAGATGACCCCTAGAAATCCTACCTAGAAGTCAGTCAGAGCCCAACAGCTGTTAGCTGTCAGTTCTCCTACAGGTCTAAATGAGGTCTATACCCAGTTAACCTCCCCCCTAGGCTGCTCATAGACAAACTGCCAATATACATCTCTGCAATAATAAATCTCAATACTGCTTGATGAGAGGAGTCTCAACACCAGCTTCTGAAATTTCACATTTTAATCATATATTCTAATGGATTAGCTCCGGTTCACAAGTGTGAGGAATACTAGCACTATATGATTGCTTCTTCTATCTCACTATATTTTAGCACTTATTTTGGAGGTTAAGTTGTGGGTGGTCGTTATACCAGTCATCTCCCATGCAGGTAGTTAGCCTGTTCTCCGCTACACACAGTAAGAGCAAAATTGCATTAGACAGACCACAAGATGTTTGTACACTTCTTGAGCTCAATGAAGCCATTTTTCAAAACTGCCTTGGTAACGAGGTAGGTATCACCGAAAAATGCTTGTCCAGTATAACGGATAATAATAAACTGATGAGGTGACCAGGCAAGCAAAAACACCCCTCTGCAGGGAAATTTGTTATAAAAGTTCATCTCAAGATTTTTAAAATGAGACATCATTGGCTTAAATATTCCCAGTATTTATGTCAGATCCCCTTCTTGAACATAGGTCGTTATTCATATTTGAAATCAAGGATTAAGCTTTGAATACATTATTAACCATAATAATGTCTAAAAACACAATAAATCAGCCTTTTTCATAAAAAATACATAACAATATGGTGATTTTTATCATAGATTTTGATCTAGACGGAATTTTCCATTTCTGTTTTAAGTTTTGGGATTTTGGTGAATATCCCTGAAAATTGGCATAAAAATCTTCAAATTTTGATAATTGGAATGGTTGCCATGGCAACCAGGAACAGGCATATAGGTTGTTTTTCCATGAAAAATGTTCATTTTACCATCCAAATATGGGCCATTTCTACTGAAAATGGTGCATTTTAAATGAGACCATTGAATCCTGCATCAAAAATTAGCTTAACATATTTGTATAATGATTTTAGAGTAATTTTCCCCCTCCAATGCCCTCAGGTGGCCAAATGGAGAATTAAAAAACCCCCAATGCTTTACCTTGATGGGTCACAGGTGATCTAGTAAAAGATACAACAAAATCAGTGGTCTGTGCGAGAAAGCAGGCATGGATATAGCTTTAGGTGACAGATGTCTTTATCAATTTAGAGTGATTTTCCTCCAAAATTGAAAAAGCATTGACCTCAGCTAAGTGGTCATAACCATCTATATCTCAACATGAACTAGGATAATGCTGTTCCAAGAGGCCATTTGCCTAAGGTACAGTTGTTATTCAGCCAGCATTCTAGCAACTGTAATGTGGAATATGCCAGCCAATGCAGCAGAGATTGCACCTCCTTGACCCTCACACTCACTCAAAGCCTGATTCATATAAGTTGTTGGCTGATGCTGAGGTAAGCAATTCAGAATAGTTAACCCTTTCGTGCCCAGAATTATTTTGAGAAAGCCGATTTATTCACCAAACTTGACATAGTAGAGACTGCCACCTATATCATGTTCAGAATAAAGTACTAGTTCAAATGGTAATACAGAGGGTAGTATAACAGCTTTCAGAAAATATAATATGAAGAATAGGTTAGAGTATTTTATGAGTCAATAGGAATTAATAATGGACAAGAAGTTGAAATGGGCTGATTTGGATGAAGGTGCCCAGAATATCAAATTTTCATTTTGGTGGGGAAAAGGCCATTTTCATATCAGTAAGCATCATTTTGACATTTGGAAGAAAGCCATATTGGCGGAAATAGAGAAGAATGGGATTATAATTGGATTCCTTGGAGAAAATCACATGAAAAATTTTTCATCAATATTTTTTTTTGATTTTTATCAATATTTTTGTGAATTTATTGAATTTTCTGCATTTTCCCCTTTATTCCCATGGCCAGAGCGCGCACTTTTAGTGTATTTTAAGCCTATATTCAATCCATAATTTCATGCTAAAGAACCTATTAATAATTACATAACTTATGCATCATCACATATTTGGTACCATTGGAAAGCCCTTGACAGTAGAAGTCTATAAGTGTAAATATTATCTTCATCCGATCAATATTGAACTCTTGGTGGTTTGTCAAACATGTATATATGCCTTAGAGCGCACTTTTGCTATTCTGGGCACATAAGGGTTAAAAGTAATTTTCCTATTTAAGAATTAACGAGGTAGTAAATTAATCTACAAAGTGGAAGAAAAACAGAATGGTTTCAAGGAAGACAATAGTCCATTATTAGAGGTAGATGCGTTCATGAATCTACCTTTAATAATTTCTTTAAATTAGAAAAGTTTGGCTGCCTAGCCACTCCCTGGATGGTTGCTATGGCTACCTCCCTCCTGTACCCATTGCCAAACCTGCTGCAACCATCCTACTCTAGGGTCAAGTTACCATGGAAACAGCTTACTGATGACCGCTGATGGGGAGGCAGCTGGCTGAGTGCATGCTTAGTAAACAGTAAATATCACAGTAGGGGGGATCAGTGGATGAGGATCATGGTGGGTGGCATAACATAACACTGAAGTTGATCTAGTGAGGATGAGAAAGAGGGAGGAGGGATTTAGGGTATAGGGGAGAAACACTGTATCAGGAAAGCATGGGGCAGGCCGGGGGCAGTCCCTCCTCTCAAGAAATGGCAAAATGCAGTACAGAAATGTTGATGTAGATGGCATAACACTCTGAATTCAAGCAACACTCTAAATTCAAGCGTGATCAGATTCCCTATTTGATTCCCTGATTGGAAGTTACCTGAGTGCCAACCTGATCAGATCTTGTGACACTGCAATGATGTGATTGTATTTGAATTGAGGCCAATTGGCCTACGGACACTGGAGATTGAATAACACAAAGCATTCTTGGTCATCTCGATGCTTTTAATAATTTGATTTGTGGAGTAGACACTTAAGTCTGTTTGCTTGGACTAGTTGGTATTTGATGAAAGGCCATGTTTACCTGGTGGAGAAGAGCTGAGGAACTGGGCCATACCTCCCTTGGCCTTCCACCTGGTACCTACAGCCACGCCACTGTTATGTTATCTACACAACTATGTACCCACAGTACCTGCACTGATAGGGTACTTAACTTGTGAACAGTCTAGTATCATATAGCACTCTACTTTCCTTCTCTTTTCAACTTTCTTTCACCTTGCTTCAGGTAAAATATTAGGTTGTACACTTGTAAGCCAGAAACCTTCTCTACACATCTTTGAAATGGAAACGAGATGCTTTAAAACTTTTGAGATATGCATTTCCAGCTTCCAAATGTCTGTAAACAACGGGTTCTAACTATGCGCAACTTCTCTCTGGCGTACGTGTGTCAGTCACCATTCAATTAATCAGGTGAATAGATGCAAAATAGTCACTGACAGAATCAGCCTGATAACTGATTGCTGAAAGTGGTAGAATGATGTGTACTTCGAATAGCCGAATGTGAATCATTACCCAGTCAACAAAGAAAAACGTTGCAAAACGTTTCAGAACGTTACCTTTCAAAATCTGTTTGAATCATGTTGATATTCCTACTAGAAGTGAAATGGTGGTGGTCTAAGCTAAACACATGGGTATAAAATCCCGGAATCCTGATTGTCCGTATCTATCATGATAAGGGAGATACAGCTTTGATAACATAGCATTCATATTCTCAAAAATAATGATTTGATCAAACTTTAAACATGCATATTTCAGGAACCCCTTTATCAATTGAGATGAAATAAAGTGCATATTGTAGCAATTCTTTTTAATTTTCAAATTCTGAAAATAGAATGATCTGCATCGCCACATGCTACCATTTCTATTTGGTTACCATGGCAACCAAATTCATGCAAAATCACTATTTTTAGAACTTTGGTTGCCATGGCAACCAGTATATTTGTTAAAAATGTACCAAATACACAGAAAATTCTTCTGCCCTATTTTTTTGTATGGAAAAATCTCAAAAGTAGGTTTTCACTTAAAAAAATTAATTATTTTACATTTTTTGTGATTTTTTTAATTAAATATTGTTTAAATTGGGATGATATTTCTTGTATTTTCCATCATGTTTGGAAGCTCACCATATCTAAGAAATTAAAGATAGACTCCAATAATTCAGTTTCCCCAAGAGACCACCTCCCATATGTCAGACTTAGAAAAAATGGTAAAGTTTCACTTATTCTTAAAGAAATGCGAGGATTCCGAAAATAGGCCAAAAATAGGCCTTCATGTCAACTTTTAGGAACATTAGAACTGAATAGGTTAAAACGTTATTTTGACTGGGTACACAGTCCTATCTCTTTTGTGACTGTTGGTTTGGACTGTCTTTCCCTCACATTCTGGTTATCAAGATAATATATGTCCGATACTTGTACCATTATACACATACTGTGATTAAACTTATTGGAGTGTGGCATTGGAATACCCCCTTTGATTCTGATGAGAGGGTGTCAAATTTGTTCTTATCCAAAGACTTTCAATTTTAGGAGGAAGGCATGACAGCAGTCTATATGAAAATAATTTCAGTCCGGTAGATTTTATCATTCTGTAGGCCTGGATTGATCCTGACAGGAGGGGAAAACCTCAAGATTTTCAGGAAGAAAAACAAGAATCAACTTATCATTCTAATCATTCAACTCTTTAAACCTTAACAGACAGTAATGCCTTTTATTTTAGGCTGTAAAAAAACTTTCTGATTTGCAAGGCGTAAAAACCAAAATGTAGCCCGAGGTCCCAAGATGACAGCAGGTGCTGCAGTCTTGCACATTCCACGGGCCCGGCAGTGATTTTCCTCGCGAAAGCCTGTGTTCTGTGTGTTTTCCTATTGACTGTAACAGAGTAGAGTAGTGCAGGTTGGCCTTATGCTTTCCAGGAGTCAGGGGAGTTTAAGGTCTTCCGTAAAAAGAGGGAAAAAACATTCACCCTTCTATTGCTACAACACCACCCTATAAACAGGTTAAGAACGGAAGATGCCATAAAACTATGTTTACTAAGTACCAAGGTGCTACAGAGTACCGTTTCCTCCTTAGATATCCCTCAGTTCTTGGTGCCATACCATTGGCACGTCATCTACCCAGGAATCACACAGTTTACCTGTACTGAGGCCACTTAATGTGAGAACAACATAGTGGCATATCATCCTCATAGGCTGAGATATGCAATAATTCAGAAGATTGAACTAGGATTATATTTTTTTTTTGTCAATCTCTCTGCCTTAGGTAGGTATAGGCATTAACACTCGCCTAGAAACAGACAGCCCATGCCTGATGTGGGTTGCGCACCCACAGTTTTCTTCATGAAGCTAATGACATTGGTGCTATATTGATGTAGCTCAATCATTCAAACGCAAATGTTTACAACCATTTGACCCATACCTTCAGGTCTTGGTCTGCGGCCACACATATCTCGAGCTATAGGCCTGGGTGGTTGTAAAGTTAGTGTCTACCTCTGTATAGATGGGAGTATCCCACGAACTATGTTTTCTGCTATTTGCTGGGAAGATGTATTGTCAGAGATACACTAGCAGTGATATGAGTATTTGTATTAGCACCCTCTACTGAGACCATTTTCTACAAAGCCCTTCCACTGCAACCACTTGTTACCACCCACTGATGCACAGTCAAGAATGTCAGCGTCTTAATTTACACTTGAATGACTAGATGATGCCTCAATATCCATGTTCTATGTCGACATGGTACACCAATAGAGTGTGGGCGCGTAGCCCTGTAATGGAGTATGATGCTGATCTTTTGCGACTGTATCAGCCCGTAACATTGGCATGCTCCATGAATGTGGCCCTGGCGAGCGGGCTGCCAGGCTATATTCATGTAAAAGATGTATCATCAGGCAAATGAATACACTGAATTCATGGACTACACAACCCTTAAAGGCTTAAAGGTTGTTCCTGTATGGTTAAACTACCATATATAAAATACCTCAGCCCTCAAATGCTGCCCACCGGAACTGTCAAAACGGAAGTAGTATTGATGGCGTGATTAGTAAAAGCTTAAAGATAATAAAGATAATTACCCATAATTTCGATTATTCCTTTAGATCTTCTTCTATTCTTAGGTCTAAAAATACCATTATTATTTGCAAGAGGGTTTCAATGGCTTTGTTAACTTTTTGTCCATTATCACAGTGCCGTAGGCGCTGGTGCATGTATAAAGTAGACTATAGTATATACTCTGCTTGTTGGTATTGGCAGGCAGTGATAGGCAGTGGCCAGGCCCAGATAGTTCCCTAGACCTCCTCTAGGGGGTGTATGGTATTTTTAGTGTTGGCCTGGTCATAGCTTAGTTTCCATGGTTACTGCTGCTTTCACCTGGCCAGGTAGGAGTGAGAATATATCAATCTGCACTTTCCCTATACACATAGGTATACATACTGGACCCTAAGTTATTTTCCTTGTCTCCGTGTATCATTGAATATCAATAAGTAGCAACTCCATGTCAGATATTTAGGCTTGTTGAAATGCTGTTGTCTTTATTTTCTACATTATACTATTCATTTTGACTCAAATTTGAAGAAAATAAAAGGTCAGCTGGTTGTGTGTAAGAGAGTAGATGTGGGTAAATGAGTAGTTGTAAATAATGGTCCCGGATATTCTGTTACTACAAACTGCTAGTCAACATGCCATTTTTCAACATTGTTTGAGTCAGCAGCTGCTGAGAAAAATATGAAATTAGGTAAAGAGATGAAATTGTATGGAGATCTGTGAAGTGAAAGGCTGCTATCTCTTGCAAACTGCTAGAACCTGGAATCTGACTTCATCGTCAGTACAGTCAACAAATCCATTAATTCAAAGTATGCCAAGCTGCAGGGCCTATGTTAAAACAAAAGTTCCTCCCACCGTACAATCAGCAGTCTTGCTTTAACCTGAAATGTCTGTCAACCCAGTTTCATAAATTGCTCTAGAGGCTATTACTTAAGATACTACGACCACACACTGCCACTACGATTTGAGACTGCCAGTAATATGCCAGGTTATCGTAGGAACTACCCTACGACTGCTCAGTACGATTAACAGCTATGCAGAGTTTACATAAGGTTTGGCCGGGCAGTCGTAGTGTTGCAGGCATTAGTGACTACTAGTGTGTGATACTGTAATGGCAATAGTATAAGGCTCAACTCTATGATTCGAAGGAGAGCAGCCTCCTAATGGATACTGAAAAGAGATGCTGTTTACCTGTTCACCATGTCTAGTATGATCAAGTAATGCTAACACATGGCAATACTGAGATTTGCATTTATAAAGAGATGCTTCATAACAATGTCATAATGAAGTCCCCTGTTCCATTGTCTCAAATGCATTTGGGATACTATGATTGCTGGTTTCATCCGAAAGAGTCTGTTTAAAACGTCCCAGATGAGGGGATTTCTGTATAAGCACAGAGGTGAACGGGTACATTGAATCTATAAGCGAAGGTATGCTTAAACGGGCAAAAATGGTATAAGGACATAGACTCGTAAGGGATAAAGGACAATCTACTGATGCTTAATACTCTCTTGCTTCTAGGGTGAGAAGGACTTGCAAATGCATTTGCATACAAGTGTTTACCTCTCATAAAACCTTTCATTAACCTACATTTTAATAAAGGCCTCTGTCTATGGTTATTGTAGGTGAGCGCAACCCCAGTAACTGTCATCCAGAGTAAGTCCCACAAGAAAGCATTTGACAAGGTGGAAGGTCCCAAGCTGGCCGCTCTCCTAGAGCCCGGAACCCCAGGTAAGGTCACTTTTAGTTTATGATATAAGGTCACATAGAGTTGTGAAGTAGCCATTGAAGCAGTAGATAATGCTTTGATACATTATGCCATTTAGACAACACCCTGCATCAGTGCAGCCTTTGATGCATCTAGGAATAAATGTGGCATTTCTCCATTCAGTTCTCTTTTTACATATTTCTGCAATAGGTTAAAAAGCTTGTGAAGTATCTTTTGACATTTCAAGGAGTGTTTTTTTAAATTGTTGTTTTAGGCAAAGGTAACTTTACATACACCAAGTACATGTGCCCTTTTTCTGGCTTTAGCATATTTCACACCCTGTGCCAGGGATTTTTCATAATTATCAGATAATATGAAGCATGTTATATTCACTATTGCCTTTTGGACTGAGGATAATGAAATATTCCCATGAAAATCAACAAAACCTGCCAGTCAAAAGTGGGAAAATGAAATTCCACTATTGATTGTTCATGCATAACATTAAAAGTTGATGTAACATTTTCCTTACAGGCCTTGCAGAGTTTGAGAGAGCTGCAGCGGCCCTCCACCCCTATGTCTCATGCCACGTCGTACCCGATGCCAAGGTAAGTTCAATATAAGCACATTGCAAACTATTTACTAGGTACACCTAAAACATAATAGGCATACTTAAAAAATACTAGGTACACCTAAAACGTACTAGATAACTTGAAATATAATTATTGTAATAAGGGTAGAGTACAAATTAAGCCCGACGCCTATGGTAGTGGGTAAAGTTGAATGTCGGCCCAGATTCCATGATAGAGGTTAAGGTAGGTGCCTTGCAGAGGCTAGAATACCAGTACATGTGACTAAACCTTAATGGGGAGGTAAAGTCAATCTAGGACCTTTCAATAAGGGCAGGGTACAAGGCAACATGGCAGTCCGAAAACCTAGGGCAATATGCGAGCTCGGCTTTTAACATAGAATTGAAAGAAGACACAAGATAAAGGTGTCATAGGAAAAGGGGGGGTAAGTAATAGGAAGGTCCTTTATTAGCCTATGATTTATAGATTATATCGGGCCTCCTCCACTGAAACCCCTGTGCCCCTCCAATCCCCTCATCAATAACAATATGCTTCCTGCGCCTCTGACCCCAAATCTATTGTAACAGATAGCATAGAATATGGACTAAAATCTAAAATAAATGGTATATAACTATAATCAAGGTCAACCTGAAAGAGCCTTTAGCAGAAACCATACAATCCTGTTTTCCTTTGTACTTACAAGGCAAAGAGTTCTGAGGCTGAGCTGGGCAGCCCCTAATGTCTAGCAAAGTGTTTCAAACCCATATTACAGGATGGTTTACCAGTCATGTGAAAGCCTTAATGTGGAAGGACATAAAGCCTTCTGTTGACAGAAATCATGAGTAACTCATGCATGTCTTCAAAATTAAACTCCAGACAATATCGATTAACAGAAATTAGGCAAACGGGGAAAGGCATTCATCCTTGTCAATTAGACTCAATGAACTAGATGTTGAGAAAGGATTTTTGTATAAAGATTTAGAATAGTATTATTGATTTAGACTGCCAGTTTACTGCAGATTTCTTCCTGCTCTCTTCTCCTTTACCATCTATAATCTTCTGTAAACCTTTGACAGCACTGATACTCTTCCTCAGTCCATCATATTGCATAAGAACATGGAGATAGTGTTAGGTTATTGATTTACTTGTTGTACTATGATCGAAACCTTAGTCGATTAGCAAAGGAAAAAGTTAACCCTGTGGATATCATTCCCAGGGCATTTTCCAGTTAGCAGCCAATGTGTTTAACAGTTATTGTTGATATTGGTTAGTGTAACTCATAAAATTAACACAAACGTGTCCTAGAGTGTGTCAGTAGTATAGTTCCCCAGTGTTCTACATCTAATAAAATGTTACAGTAGATTTTGTAATGTAGTCTGTTTTATGCCTTGGTCCTTGACCCCAAATGAACTTTTGTTGTGTCTGAGTACCAATCTTGCATAGTAAACTAGACAATACCTTTTGGATTGCTACATGTCTGGGGAATGCAAATCACTTTGCCCAACATCTTGGTTGTCCAGCTTAGCATAACAAGGAGAACATGCAATAGGCCGATGTGGAAGACAGGGTTACGTCTTTCGAGGAGAAGCGCTAACGCGGCGCCATTTTCGCTTGTAAAGACTTTCGCATATTCACCACCGGAACCAGGGACACACTTCCGATCATACCGTTTCTCCCCGAAAGGGTTCACGGGAAGACAGGCAGTATGATGCTGCCATCTGGTGCTGGATATTGGTAGTATTGTCAATAGCTAGTCAATGTACCCTGAGCCACTGTCCTTGGCGTGGGGTGTAGGTGGGTCGTAGCACCCGCCATCTGGCATAGTGTATAGTCAATGCTGCTGTGCATCTTGCAGTGTTCTGAGGCCGAGCTGGGCAGCCCAAATGTCTGGCAAAGTGTTTTGGGGTCATTGGACATGTACCATTCTTAGAAGCATTGTCAGATTCACTATCCAACATTGGTACTGAAAGGTGTCTGGGCCAAGGACTGCCTAGTTGATGCATGCTTTGGGCCAAAGTAGGAGTAGTAGGGACAGTGGAACTTTAGGTATGGTTCATGGGGGAAGAGAATACAACTGGTCTACTGTCAGCTGTAAATATTTCCCATAATCTCCACGAGACACATGGTTACAAGGAGAATAATGCCCCTCCTCCCAGTACAGGCCACTTTTGATACACCTAAAAACTTGCCTTAACTGGAACTTCTTCCTTCTGGTCTCCACTAGGTCTCTCACCCGCAGCTAAACTATTGAGAATAATTATAGAAGCAGTAGGCAGTAATCATAGCACCTTAGGAAATAACCTCTGGCAGTACAGTGGTTAGCTTCAAAGGTGTGTTAAAGGTTGAAGGGATATGACTTTACATGCATTCCCTGACAAATCTGTTCCAGTGACAGTAATTCCACATATCTACCTTACTAACAGTTACTATTCTAAGGCTAGTTTCACTACAAATGACATAGAACGAGGACATGCCTTTCCAAATGTCACAATTCAAAATGCAAAGGTGACAGAGCAATCGAAATACCTGCAATCCCACACTATAGTTTAAAATCATGGTGACTGTATACAGTCGTAGCATGTTTAGAAATGGCTTTGTGAGCTCGCAATTTTGCAGATTAGAATGCTATACTTGTTCAAAAATTGCAGATACCACATATTAATAACAGAACAAATTAAAAGCCTAACCAAAATAAACAATACCTTGACAGTCCTACAACAAAATGAGTAGATGACAGTCAGGTCCTGACAAGTCATCCTATGGCATTTTCAGATGGTGTTCGACGCGAAGGACCCAGGCGGGGTAGGTTTGCCTGGTGTTCAAGATATTTTGCCCAGCTTTTGATATTTCCCAATTCTTCAGACCAAAACTGATGTCAACTGACTTTGAACCTACTGATATTGGTAGTTTAGTGTAGCTAGTTTGCTTACCCTTTTACCAATGGAATAACCCAACCCATTATCTGCAATACCATAGATTTGTAGTTATGACGTGGATATTAGAATTCTCTATTTTCTTACCCAGTCCTTTCATGTCTCGCCTTATCCCCTAGTTTAAAATTAGAATCTCCACCAGCATTTTTCAATTGCTTTCTGTGATACTGACTGTGATTCTCTTCCCTCATCTCCTTTGCTATCCCCTTTAAAAAACATTTATGATAATAGACTGCAGTAAATCAATCATAATCAATAATTAACCCCTGTGATACCTACCTAGGTCTTCCTTCTGTCCACTATTCTGTACATCTTCCTTTTTTAAGACACTATGCTCCTCTCTTAGCCTTCAGACATAAAGTAAAAGTAATTTTAATTTGACCAGTAAAAGACTGACCTTAGATGACTATGACATAGAGAGTGGCACTTTAGTGAGATCATAGATGGTGTAGACTTAAGTTGGCCCTTGGTCTAATTAGACCTTTAGTAGTTTTCAATTTGCTGGCCCTAAGCTGATGTGATTAAAGCACCCTACTTGTGAGTCATTTGTTTTGAGTTTTTGCAGATGCAAAGTGCTATTTCACATAAATGATATTAAGATTTGTCAGCTTCGTGAAGCAACTTATACTGTTCTAAATCGGTTCTCCAATCGCTTTGCTGTAAACAGTGAAATTTATTCAACACTTAGAAAAAGTAGTGACTAAAGGGTTGTCTGAAATCATCATAGACATCAAAAGGATGTATCAAATCTTTGTTTCGATGATGTCAGATCATAATTTTGGTACATGCGGAGCATTTTTTATACATATGCACATACATGGAGAACCAGTTTAGACCTACGAGTGTCTTTATCTATTACTGTTGCTACTTTTCCAGATTCATTTTCAGGTTTGTGTTGCTTGTAGACCCAACTGAAGCAAATTTAACTGTATCCATAGAATATCATTTGCCACAATCCTATTTGTAACTCCCATGGCTTAATCAGCGAAGTCACTTCCCATTGCTGTTTACTTGATTGGAATGGTTTTCCTCTACCTTGCTGATTGAGGGAGACATACCAGATGACTCAACGTCTGACTGCTGATTGGTGGATAATTCCGAATCTACCCTTGTGAATCACCTTCTGACTGCTGATTAGTGGACAAGTCCCAATGTGACTTATCTTCTGACTGCTGATTGGTGGATATATATCGAATGACTCAATATTGACTGCTGATTGGTGGTGGATAGGTCCCTCTGTGACCTACCTTCTGACTGTTGATTGGTGGATAACTCCTCCTGTGACTCACCTCCTGACTGCTGCTGATTGGTGGACAACTCCCAATGCCGATTGGTGTAGACACAATAGATGACTCAACTTCCCACTGCTGATTTGTCTTATTGATGTACAATCACTCAGATAGAACTTTTTTCTGCTGCATGACTGTGAAACAATTTTCAAATAGCAATACCAGCCGTAGAAAATGTGCTTGACATAACCCCAATATCACCGATAACAACCAAAATCAGTTTTCATTCCTTAATGTTGATTGTTTGGCTGACATATTGTGAAATGATATTGTGCTTTATTGACAGGCACTCAAGAGCTTAAAAAGCAAGCCCCAAGGGACTATCGCCTATTATGCCCCCTACGAGGAGAATCCAGAGTTTCTCCCAGAGGTAGGTTTCCATGCTAATTTTCATGAAATGGTACTTGGATTCAATCACCTCAGATACAACATGCAGCAAAGAGCAACTATTTCTACCAATTCTTGTACAGTAAAGTAGGCCCTGTCTTATTATAGTCCACTTATGCTTGCCTCTCTAAAACTATCTGCAAGTTAGCAATAAATAATCTCCTTGCAGGGAAAGGCTGATGAGATCCTTCGCTTTTTCTCTGAGGGCCAGCCCTCCTTTCTGCGAAGACTTTACCCACATGACCTGTATGCTACAATGGTAAGTGGAGGAACTGCAGTTATATTCCATGTCCATATTTAAACAGTGTTCAGTGTTGTTAATGAAAATGAAAATTTCCGTTTTGCAGTTAGTACAGACTTTTCATAGTGAAATATGAAATACAAAGGCAGTGAAGTTACATATAAGATTTTCCCTGCATATGTGATCTCTAGATCTGGCTGAGATAAAATAAACAAGTGTACCAGCATACTCTGTTTCAGGATGCGTACTCGTCTTCGCCACGTCTAGTATTAGCGCTGCTGCTGCCCCGGTCACCTGAGGGCCTCGCGCTCTACAAGACGCTGAGACGAATTGCAAACCAAGAAAACGTCAGTGACCTGAAACTGAATGTCCTCTACATCAACATGGAGGACTTCCCCATGGTAGGATATCCCATATGTTGAAGGCATTAATTCTGCATTTCAATACATCTTTCATTGATGCATGTAGTATCATAATCTACATCGATGATAGTTTTAATGATAAATAGTTCAAACACATAATTGTTTAGATGATAACCAAATCCGATGACAAACCAGTCATCTCTTTATGGTATTGTACAGATGTTAGACTTGTGACAGTTTGAAGTATTATCACCCCTTTGTTCCAGAATATCGGTGCCTTAGAGAAAGAATTTGGTGTTGACCTAGCAAAGCCAGCAATGGGATTGATTAATATCACTACTGTAAGTGCCAAAATGCATTTGTTGGTGTCTATATTTCTGAAGCATGTTCTTCAGAAAACAGAAGCTCATTTCCGACAATCATGATCTCATTCATTCCTATTTTTACAAGAGTTCGACCTAACCTGTTGCCTAAGCCAGGTTTGATAGCAATGCTACAAATTTTGATTAAAAAGTGTAATGATTACATCATGCTAATATCCAATAGAAGAGAACAAAATTGAACATTATAACCAGGAAGAAATCTTTCTATGAATAAGTAGTTCTTTAAACTGTACCACTACACGTCTGTTCATAAATTTCACATTTGTTTTTCAGGGTCATGCTGTTTGGTTCACCAAACCTGACCTGTACCTACTCGACAAAGAGGAGCAGACAGAAGAGGTTGCCGATTGGCTAAAACAGGTTGCTGATGGCAAAATCAAAGTTGATGGAACCAAAGTAACAGAAGAAACTGAAACCAAAAACGGTAAGCAAGCAGTCATTTACACTGTACTTGTCATTGGTTCATACCTGTAGAAATAAGTATAACTCGAAAATATTGTCATTAGATATTCTTTTCTGAAATTGTTCATTTGAATCAATTGTACTGCTTTCTGACTGTGCAATAACAGTGAATTATTAATTGTACCAGTTTTTCAAACATGCAAAATGGTCTCATTTATATACTCAGCATCAAGAAACAATATCTTACCTAGCTATTGTTCATATTTAATAGTGAAGGTTTGTAAATTTATTTTCTATACTTTCAGAAGATGATGAAACTAAGAACAAAGTAGACAAAGACACCACTGCTCAAGAGGATGGTGACTTCAAGTCAGAGACTGACAAAGAGGATGAAGAGGATGAGGATGACAAGACAGATAAGGACCAGGAGGAGGAACAGGCCACTTCTGATGATGACGATGATAATAGCGATGACAAAGATAAGAAGGATGATGATGACGATGATGATGAGGGTGAAAGCAAAGATGGAGAATATAAATCACCCCCTGTTCATCACGGTGCTGGACAAAAGCAGTCAGCTTACATGCGCCAGTTTAATGATGGTGAAAAGGTATTCTCCAAGATATTCTCAACTGTCCTCAGTCCCTTTACAAGTGTCTTTGGCTCTGGTGGGTCCTCTGAAAAGCAAAAACCTCCATCAGATAAGAAGGATGATGACAAGGATGATGACAAGGATGATAAGAGCACTAGCAAAGCTGGAGAGTATAAATCGCCTACTGTTCAACACACACCTGGACAAAAGCAGTCTGCTTACATGCGACAGTTTAATGATGGCGAGAAGGTATTCTCTAACATATTCTCAACTATCCTTAGTCCATTCAGAGCTGTTTTTGGCTCTGGGGAGTCCTCTGAAAAGCAAAAACATGTGGCAAATAAGAAGGTTGATGACAAGGTTGATAAGACTGCCAGCAAAGCTGGAGAGTATAAATCTCCTCCTGTTCAACACACCCCTGGACAAAAGCAGTCTGCATACATGCAACAATTTAATGATGGTGAGAAGGTATTCTCCAACTTATTCTCAACTGTCCTTAGTCCATTTAGAGCTGTTTTTGGCTCTGGTGAGTCCTCCGAACAGCAAAAACCTGCATCTCCAGAAGACAAGTTTGCTAAGAAAACTTCCTCCAAGCCCAAGGCAGACAAGGAACCAGTTGAAGAAACTCGTAGGCTACCAAAAGCTTCTGAATTCACGGCCACTGAAGATGACAAGCTATTCACTAATGTATTTAAGGGTATCTACAGACTGCTATCACTACCATTCAATTGTATCTTTGGAGAATCCTCAGATACAGCAGCTTCAAGTGACTCTCCAGCACAAAAGGTACCAGAATACAAAAACGGAAGAGGGGTGAAGTCCTCTGACTTCAGGGGTACTGACTCAGACAAGGTCCTGTCTAACCTCATCAAGTTGGCTTTCTCACCGGTTACAAATCTAGTCAGTAGTCTACAGGGTGAGACACCTGCAGAACCAGCTGCAAAACCAACACCTGCTAGGTCTCAGCCCAAGCATACAGCAAAACCTGTAAAGCCAAAGAAAACTTCACCACCTGAGGAAAAATTGTCCCCACCCCAAGAAAAGAAGCCAGTTGAAAAGCCAAAAGCTACAAAGCCAGAAACCTCAAAGCCCAAAAAGAGGGATCCTAGGGAGCCTGAGCAAAAGCAGGGTGACTGGAAAATGCCTGATTATGGAGGTGAGAATGATAAGATATTTGCAACTATTTTCAAATCTGCTGTAAACCTTGTGACTGGAGGTAGTGGAGACCAGCCAGCAAAGGCAGCACCACCAAAGGAAACTAAGGCAACTAAGGCAGAGAAACAGAAGCAACCAGCTAAACATAAGCCTAAATCTGAAGAACCAAAGGAAGAGCCCAAGAAAGAGTCAGCTGCCAAGAAACCGGTTCAGGAAAAAAAGAAAGCAGCTAAGCAAGTGAAGCCTGTTCAAGAAAAGAAAAGGATGTCAGCAAGTGATGCTCATAAGGCACCAGAGGCAGGTGAACGGGTGGTCGTACCTGGTGAGGATGGCCATGACCGTTTCATGTCAAGCTCAGACAAGCTTATTACAAATCTTGTGAAAATGGCTGTAAGGACTGTCACTGGTGGCAGCTCAGAAACAGATGATCTACCCCCGAAAGCAGTACAAAAGGCAAAAGCTCAAAGGAAAGCTGAGCCAGAAAAGGTGAAGAAGGAAAAACCGACACAGAAGGGAGCCAAAAGTGCCCCTGAAAAAGAAGAAAAACCAAAGAAATTTAAGGTCCCAGATGCAAAGTTGTCTGATGACGAGCCACTGCCTGAGATCAAGCCCATGCCACAATTTGGGGGTGACTCAGACAAGCTGATCACATCCATGGTAAAAGCCATCTTTGGGTCAAGCTCAGTTGTTCAAGCCAAACCCCAAGAGGCAAAGAGCAAAAAGGCAGAAAAGGCACCTGAGCCAAAGAAAACAAGCAAAACTAGCCACATAAAAACTAAAACTGAAGATGCTAGTAAGACTTCTGGAGAGACTTCACCTCCAGAAGCAGAGAAGGAGAAACCAGTACAGGAAAAGAAGCCTACCAAGGCCCCAACAAAACCAAAGAAGGTATATAAGCCAGTTCCTGTTCCAGATTTCAAACACGAAGAAAAATCTAAGAAAGAGAGTAAGTACCTCAAGAAATTCAAATCTAATCCAGAGGATAAGTTATTCACCTACATGTTCAAGCTGATTGTTTCTACAGTGACCGGGCGATCCCCAGCCAGTCACCAGGATGATGAAGATGGAGACAATCTTAATGCTGTGGTGTCTAACACAGAGCAGGCTCCCAAACCTGAACAGGACATCGAAGATAATATCCCCAAGGCCGAGGTCCTTAACTCTGTTTTCAATGAGCAGTCTTATGGCAAAGAAGTTGCTGACGAATCTGAGCCACAAGCAGACAATGTGAAGTCTGAGGATATGCCCAATGAGGCAGAGATTGATAAAGCAGAGAAAAGCTTATCACAAGAGGAATTTCTTGAGGAGGCTTTCCATGAGAAAGCAGAGGTGCAAATAGAGGAAAATGAAATTCCTAAGGAGGAACCTCTAATTATTTCCATCGAAGTAAACAATGATGAAGATGACGACGACTATGATAATGAAGTTAAAAAAGATGATGACAAAGTTGATACCATGAGCACTGAAGACTTCATTAGTATGGCCTTTACGGAGGAGGAGGCTAGAAAGGATGAGTTCTTTGTGGATGGTGATGACGATGATGATGTTCATGATGACGATGATGACGATGATGATGATGATGATGAGAAATACCTGAATTACCGGCCGTTCAGCAGTGACCCCCGTAAACAGTTCCAAGAGAGCTTGCATGTAGAGAATCAAAAGGATGAATCTTTGTATGAACATGGTGAAGCATATGACAGGCACAGACAAGGAAAGAAGCACTTATAGCAGAGATATTAGGTAGTCTAACAAATTAAATCTGGGTACAGGTAACTGGTGCCCCATCAGCATTTTCAACATTACATTTCTGAATCTCACCACTAAGTTCCTACTCAGAGATAGACTGTGATATGGCCTTAACATAAGCAGTATGTTCATAGTTTGTCCGCTGATGCTGGTGCGGCACCAGCAGTGCCTTGAACCAGTGCCTTCAAGTCCTGCAGCACTCAGGGCTTACAGAGGTCAAGCAGAACCATAGCCAGCCACATCATATTCTGAACCTTCATCACCAGGGTAGCTCAAATGATATTTTATTTGGATTATCAACCAGGGTTGGATAAATTGGTCCAGTAAAATATATCAGGTTCTAAGCCATCAATGTACCAATGAGAGTCACACTCAAAGGAGGTCCTGGTTAAAAGGAGCTACATCAATTCTAATGCTGAATTCCTTTCAAAGAGTTTGTTACATTATAACATACAATGCTCTTATTGACTCATCTTAGGATAAAAGCCCATAATGGCAATTGGCTTCTCTATGCCCTGTTGGGCCTTACCTACAGAGTATCAGTTAGGAGCCCATCGCAGTGATATGTGAGTTACCGAGGAATGATAAGGACTGATAACATTGAGATCAATGAGTAGGTGTGGCTTCCTGATGTGATGCTCAGTGTTTTGGTGCAAAAAGTGCTCAGGAATCTCAGCTAGTGTTGAACGCATTGGAGTATATGTGCGTGTGATCGAACTAACAGTATACGGCCTGAACGAAAAAAGGCTGCTATATTGGCCTGTATAAGAGCTAGTATTTGAACAAAGGCCAGTGAAAAGGTGGTCACTGTGCTATGGTGTTGAAATATTCAAATTCACCATGATCTTCCTCAATAAGTACCAGTTATGAATGAGCACCAGGGACAGGATCAGCCCAAGCACCTTAGCACTTATACATGTCAATGTGGTAGGTAATGTTCTGTGTGGAAACACTGGAAATGAGGTGTTTGAGTGGGTGGTCATATTACATCAACATCATGTTTTATTATACAAAACCAGATTCCTGACTCTATGCAAAAGGGAGAATTTAACCTGCTATGTATTATGCTATTTTATTATGAGTCAGGCCTTTGTGAAATTTCTTTTGCCCTTTTAAGGTATGTCTTGAAAATATGGTAACGTTTTCGATGATCATTTTTCACCAGCAACATCAAAGAAAGCATTACAATTCTCTTCAAGGATCATGTTAATGCCAGCACCTATTCGTAACTGTTCACCACTAGAATTGAGGGATATATTGTGAAATACTGTGAAAATCATATCAATGTGTATAAATCAGTGTATGGGAGGGAAGATGATGTAGTGAATTTTGATAATGTTATGAAAGTGTATGCATCAATTTAAAGAAAGCTTCCAAGGCACCATTGTGTACTCAAAAAGATTAAGCAAATAATATTACATGCAAAAGGAAAATTGGCCGGTAAGGTTGAATGATCAGGTAGCGACTCACATTGTACTTATAAACATTTATTATTGCCACATGATTGCCATGTACAAAATAGGATTTGTTTCATTGTAAATCATAAGCTGCTCATGTGTCTCTCCTACAACCCTGGGAATGGTTACTATGGCAGACAAGTCAACAGAATACCAACTGACATATTGAACCGTATATGGAAGGAAAGTTAGGGTAATCGAAGGATGGCAGGCACATGCTGCAGACCCAGAATATGTACAATGCGACATGTAGGTGAAATAGAGATTCTAGGGTATAACAGCCCTTTGATGGTATGTATACCACATTACTGAGTATAAAGTTGTCAAGCTTACAATAAAACTGATGCACAGGCCTCCAGTAAGGTCACAGATTGATGTGCCAGCTGTAGAGACTCTGTAAAGTCACAAATCATATATGATCTAGATAAGGACAGCAACAGTGAAAAAAAGAAATATCACAAACTATGTCAAAATTAAAGTTCAAGTTGAAGAGGAAGGAAACCAAAGACAACCATCACTACAGAGAGACTGTATCTAAGATTGGATCAATGGGCCGGTCCTCCTCTTGAACTGAATGGACCAAGATTCTATTCATTGCATACATATTGCGCTCAGCACCTTTTTGCAAATTCTGCTTCCTAGTCATGAATCCATTGGCTGAGGACATAAAGTCCGTGCATTTTTTGCACATTTGTTAGCCATATGCCTGTCCACTTCCTTTTAGCATTGTTATAAAAATGTATGTTACACTGGTTATCAATGCACGAGATTAGAACATGTTCAAGGTGTATGGGATGATTATGCATGGGATGAATTAGCTGAAACCCAGGTGGGTATATTATGTTGTTGATAGGAGCCCTGCTGTTTATGTTATGCAAATTATCCTAGCAGTGATACCTTAGGTTTTTTTCTTCTTTATTCATGGTATGAACTGGCCAGGTAAGGTAAGATCCCTTTACAAGTGGACTTGAGTAAAGCCCCTAAGTAAAAGAGAGGATGATGGCCAAAGCAGTTTATTCTCATTTTGGTTGTTTTTCAAATTTATTTTCCTTTGCCCTACAATAGATCATAATATTATACACATCAATTGCCTTCCTCTCCACTTAGTTGTCTTCATTTTTTCCTTTCCCCAAAAATTTGCACAAACCTCTTTATTTAATATTGTTTATGAACTAACAATCTGTTCAACAAACCCACATATTATATTCTCTGCCTATTTACAATCCATTTGTGTAAAAGGTGTTCAAATTGTTTCTGACAGCATAAAATGTGCATGATTAGCAATGTTACATATTATGTATATGACCTGTATTAGCCTGACATAGTGCATATATGAGAATTCAATCTGCAAGTGCTCTTCTCAATGCACTACTGTCCATTTCTGACGTTCAATGGCTTGCTTCCAATGACACACTGCCAGTGCCTTGATACCAATTCATCACTGGCAGTGGCCTGTTATAAATACCAAGGTGCCAGTACTAAGTGTCAATGGCTATATATATACTAATGCCTTACTGTAGTGCCTTACTGCCAATGCTATACATGTACTATCAATACATTTCTGTCAATGGTTTACTGTGAATGCCTTACTACCAACAAGTAGCATGTCCAATTGCCTACAGACAAAGTCTTACTATCAGTATTTTACTGCCAATGCCAAACTGTCAAAGCCTCATTGCCAATGGTTGACTGTCAATGCCTCGCTGTGAATGGCTTTCTGTCAACTCCCTTCATATAAGACTCAAAGTTGTGACAGGTATCCCCGGCCATATGTCTTTGGTCAATCTGTGTTAAGGGAGAGTTTTGTTCCATTTTGCTGCTATCTTTTTTGCCCTGATAGTTACTGACATCAAAATCTAGAACCTATTGTAAATTTACATCATTGTTGATGTCACAAAAGGTGATGATGTCGGAGAGTGTGATGAAATCACCACTTGTGATGATGTCACAGAATTTGATGACGTCACCAAATCACATGACATTGGTAATGAAACAATTTGTGATGTCACCACTTATTTCCTTTGTGTCCTCTCTAAAATCTCTTGGCATCATAATTTTGACATCATATTTATGATGTATCAAAGTGTTCTGATTTTAGATAATGTCAAACTGCATTTTAAAATAAATATGTCTTGTAGAACTCTTTTAAACTTGGAAAAGACTTCTGAAATTGATAATTCTCTTTTCATTTCAATGAATTGTGCAGATATGTTAGAATTAATAGAGAATTAAGTGTGTTAGCCTTTCAAGTTCTAAAAGTTAAATAGATATACCACGATTTCTAAAGCATAGGATCCTTTCTACCTACGCACCATGGACTGTATTATTCTAGTAATTCCGACTTTTTGTATATTTTGTATGTTTTGTAAATAAATTACTATTCCCCACCCCTTCTTTGTGTTGGCTACTTTATAAGACATATTCACCATTGCAAGATCATGGCAGATGAGCATATATCAAATTTCGAGCATAACTCTTCTGTCATTTAGAATGGTTAATACACCCTGTAGTAAGAATTAAGTGATTTCTCCCTTTTTCTGATGCATAAGATATGAATCCCTTTCTAATATCCAAATAACTTATGCCACGAGCCCTATGCTGGTGAACCACTGGGAGCTTTACTAAATGGATCTTCCATAAAACCTATCATTGGTGGATTGTCGTAGGCCTACCGGTATTAACACTCATCACCGGATTTAGAGTCGTCATTAGCCGTCAGGCAAAGATCTTCGGGAAATCTAGGGCTTTAACTATCAACACCATTAGAAACCACCACAATTCTTGAACAATAAGTCTTGACCCCCAGAATCCATCATTTACTTCCCTGGTTTGAGTGCATTGGGTGTTATGCTGAGGGGCTTGGTCCAAAATCTGCATATGGATGCAAAAAGGTCTTTCTGTGCATGTGTCACAAGTGAAACAGACAAGAAATAAATGTGTCTATTTTGCTAACGTTAGTGTTGCATGACATGCGTGGGCCTGGTGCTCAAGAGTTGATGGAGGTAGATGTGTATGGTGAATCCAATGTATGGATACAAAGGTATAATGATCAGGTGGTGCTACCTAGAGGTAACTCAGGACACCATCACTTAGTTAGCCCCCATAGTCATTAGTCAGGAAGACTGGTGCCGACCAACTCTCTAACATAGAGACAGGGATATCTCAATTTGACCTGTTGACAGGACCTTGAAGACTGGTTTGCTGCTCATTTGGATTTATAAGCATTTACTCTATGTAGGGTCATGTGATTAATCGTTAATGAAATATTAAAAGTAAGCTTTCTAAAATGCAGCAAGTACGACACTTGTAAATAATTTACCAGCATGGGGAATTGAACCGTTGCCTATAAACTAAAAGACAATGAACATATTTTACTCGACTACCAGGGCCAACTAACAACGTAGGGCAAGAAGCAGCATTATATATTGGAACCCCACATGGAACTCATAGCTTCTTGTACATGTGAAAATCCCATTATCATTTTTTAATCATCGTCATAATTGTCATATTATGATATCATATTGTAAAAATGCGGAAGCCTTTACAAATTAAGTAAAACATGACAACAGGTCTTGAGTTATATAAGGAATGAAATAATGCATACAGTTTTCAACAGTTATCTAAAAATATTTTGATCAGCTGCTTAATAAAACCAACAGCATATGAAGCAAACACTCTCTTAAAATTGCAGCAGACAAAGAACAACACTGCAAACCCTAATGGTCTGGGCCACACATGCCACATGCAACACCAACACACCGGGCATAGCTAGAGGCAGTGTCATAATCTTTGAAAATGACGAAACCATGATGATATCCCTCTCCTCTTATAGCATTTGAAGAAACAACAACCCTAATGATACCGTCCCTATGCCAGTCTGTATGCTGTAGAATCATGAAATGGGAGAATTTTGACTTTATCATTATTTGAAATTTCTGGTGAAATTCGTACCCGGGCCTCGGTGCATTGCATACTGCCAGTAGGACCCTGAGGGTCCATGGTGACATCAACATTTGTTGGTCTCCTGCATTAAAATTACCTTGTCAGTAAGATACATTCTCAGATACAAAGTACTATACCCTGCCACTTGAGGTAATCACGTCAGGAGCTTGTTTCAATAGTGTCTACGACAGGTTCAGGCCCCTATGACTTGAGAAGGGCCAAATTTTACCAGGTGATCTTAGGACTTTGGCCATAGTGACTAAAACGCTGGCTACATTACTGGGTGATCATACTGCCTGCTAGCTAAATAGCCACCAGAGCAGTGACTCAATAAGGGACCCTGGTATGACAACCCTCTATGTGAATACATAATGGGTAGTCATAGCTCCTGCTGTCTGCACTCCTTTGCTCAAATGCACCCCACCTGTACTATTTTCTCTGTAACCATGTATGTACCCTATATATAGACTAATGCCCTGACCTCAGGCCACTCATAGAGGTTGATGGGCCTTACTATACATTGAAGGTAGAGGAACCTGCTGCCAAATAGAAGCTTTCTGTACAATTATGATATTTGTAGGTGTATTTGACCACCTTTAACAATATGATCCATTTTCATGATAATTGACCATATGTGCACCCTTGTAACCAGGTGGGATCACCTATAATTATATAGATACTGTAGCCCTACGCTCATTTGAACAGTAGAGTGCAAACCATACTATGGGTGAGTTATGACTGGGCACTATTTAGCCATTTAGTATGGGTGCCTGGCCTGTATGACTGGGTGCTATTACTTCATAGTGGTCTGTATGAGGCCAACAGTTGAATACATAGCAGGGCCTATTTTGAGGTCTGTACTGTAGCTCACTATGTAGTCATTGCTATGGAGCCATTTCACACACCTCCCACTACAATCTATGGGTGTCCTGTCATGGACACTATTGAAACAAGGTCCAGGTGTCACTGGATGAGCTGACCACCATCAGATTACCCCCACCTTATGCTATGGGCCTATTAGTCTACTTATAATCTAACTCTTCACCAATAGTATGGACACCAATCTGGGCAATAGTAAATCTGATCACCGATTTTAATTCTATTGTAGTGGGTAATGGGTTATAGACACTTGTGACAAGGACACATAAACAGCGCACCCTCGATAGAAGAATGCAATATACGTGATAACTAACCCCATGGTGTCTTACATGAACTTAGCCAGTATGCCATTTAGCCAGATCTCTGTAAGGCCATCTGCCTGTTTTACCCAATTATTCTACCCAAATGTCACCGGCCTCTATACCAACCCCACCCCACCCCCAGGTGGTGCTTATACAGTTCAACATGGGATATGAATTTCACCACATACATCGTGTAAATGATGTACCGAGTTAATCAAAATGGTTAATTATAACATCAATATGATAGATTTGAATAAAATGAAATTTCACCATAGCATCCTATGCACTTGTCCTATGGCGTATGGGGGCACAGCCTGCCATCAAAAGAATTTTACTGAATTTCAAATGATAATTAATAAACAAAAAACTCCAACAAGTGGCAAGGTCTTTCATAGTGGGACTTTAACCCTTTTTCCAGGCCAAATCTGACAGGAGGTGCCTCAGCCGTTGTTGTTGTTTTCGTTAATTTCTTTTGGGGTTGTTTTGTTGTTGTTGATGATGTTGTTTCATTTTCAGAGAACAAAGCTTTCTTTAGAAAATTACTTTGCAATCACTACAATCTCCAATGTTAAAAGATTGTCTTCTGTACAAAATTGGCAGATGTAAATACTTTCTGGAGACTAACCCATTATTCTGATTAGAATCTTTGGTCCCACCCTTTTGGAAATCTCCTCAGTAGCTTAAACTGCTGACACACCATCAATGTTTTCTCCAAGAACCTGCATGGCCATGCTAAAATGTCACATTATATTGGGTTATTCATCACTAAAGCACCAGTTAACCTCAATGTTCTTGCTGGGGTCCTCATTTAAAAGATTATGACAGGAAATATAGTGATCATGCAATCCGCCCCATTTCAACTGCCAGGTCGCATGTTCTCCTATCCCCACCTCAACCCTGTTATTCCCATACCACAACGCCACTGCTCTCAAGAACTGTCTCTGGAGGTGATTTCTTAACACACTACGATGCCTCAAAGCCCTACGATTGCAAATTCCAATTATATTCCTATGGGTACTTTGGTACGACCTGTAGGATGCAGTCGTAGTCTGTTAAGAAATAACGTCCAGTGGAGTGAGCAGTCTTCAGAATCATTGATCTTTGCAATATGAGACCACTGGTTGGGTAGAAGCACGGGCGTGGACTGGTTACCAGATTTAGTCTTGTGTAGGTGTTATCCATATGCTATAGTAAGGGTGAGAAAGTAAAGGGAACAGTGCTGCCCTCTGGTGTCTTTATTTGCTATGCACAGACCTTGATTACGGAGGTGAGTGGTGACTTTGCCAAAGTAACCACTCACCTCTGTAATCAAGGTCTGTGCATAGCAAATAAAGGCACCAGAGGGCAGCACTGTTCCCTTTACTTTCTCACCCTTACTATAGCATATGGATAACACCTACACAGACTAAATCTGGTAACCAGTCCACGCCCATGGGTAGAAGAGTGAGTGTGGCTGTGAGTAGTATAGGGACACTTACCTTTGCCGCAGGCTCTTATACTGTATGGCTATTGGAGTTTCTTATATATAGTACGTAACCTGACTCTATAAAGGCCGAATTATGCCGCCAGGTCTGTAACCCTTTGAGGTCATGAGACACCAATCAATCCTTTAACCCTTTAAGAGCCGCTAGTGCAATGAGTGTACCGGGAGTGTACAGTATCAATCCCATACATAAATGTATCCCGGGTGAGTTACCTGCTTGCGGTCCTTAAAGGGTTAAGAGCCGCTAATGCATTGATGCACCATGCTTATTGGTCGTCATGATGCATGAATGCGGTCCTGATGAGTTACTCAAGCATCATGCCATACCTACAGGTTCCCTACACCCTGAGGGGGTCGTCATGATCCAGCAATGAAGTGCTGGCGAGTCTGAACATGATGCATTCCTGCAACAGTGGCTCTGTTAGGGTGTGGATGATTAAATCACTCGCACTACATTGGTAGATGATGCCGACCCTCCAGGAGTATGGACCCCACAGGGTTGGCGTCATACATGAATGTAGCTCTGGTACTAGCCTACAGGACTGCATTAACGCCATAGTTAATTCATATTCAGTAATGGACCCATGCAATTATTTTAATACATATAGCCCAATATATTATAATGCTAAAACCTATGATTATCTACGCCTATATCCATCGAGAGAGAGTGCTAGTTTGTGTCAGATACTGAGGCCCATTATCCATTATTCATCAATACTCTGAAATGCAGGGTTTAGTGTATGTAATATAATGGTAAGGAATGGGAACCAGTTAAGGCTTCAGGTGGGCCTTATAAGTACTCTCCCAAGGTCAGGGTGCCGCTCATCTATTTATAGGCAGGATTTATGGTACTAAGCATGTAGGATGCTTTCTATGGGCACAATGTTGTAGACGTACAAACAGATGGTGTCTGAATGGTTCCCCACACGGCAAGCAGGCAGGGTGTGCACTGAGAGCGATGAAGGGTCTTAACCCTTACAGGAGGGTTGATACTGTCCCGAGTCTGCTTACCAGTGCTTCATTTGTGCATCATTATCGTGGGCATGATGCACTCGTGCATCAGTAGCCCCGAAAGAGTCCATGTGCTATAATATGCAATAAATTCAGCCCTGGTCAAGACATCAATAATTCTACAGTGGTGCACTCTTTGGGGTAGTGTATCAGCTCCTTACCCAACTGAGGGTCACACAGTCATTAAAGGCACCTTGTCCTTCAGTGACCCTGGTGTCAGGAGGCCATTTCTCAATGTACTTCTACTACACGCAGCCACTATGATTTAAAAATGCCAAGAATAAGCCAGGCTATCATAGGAACTGCCATACGACTGCTCACTACGATTAGCAGCTATGCAGTAATTACATAAGGTTTAGTGGGGCAGTCGTACTGCTGCAGACATTAGGGACTACTAGTTCATGGTGCTGTTATGGCCAAATTGTTAGGTTCTCACTACGATTTAAAAGACAGCAGTCGTAGTGTGTTAAGAAATGGCTACATTCATCCATGAGGCTGACCTTGCAGGGATCATACACTTCTACATAAGCACTGTGAACCACTATCTATGCAACACAACAACAAGCAAACGTGACTCTTAAGACATTGTGTGGCTCTCCTTAGATGCAAATTGGTAGCAGTGCTGAGCAAGGGTTCTCTAATAATTCTTGCTCCTGTGCTCAGGGCCAGATATAACTATTATTCAATCCATATCATTTTGCAGGGTGGTCAAAGTTATTAGTATTACAGTTATCATTTCTCTTAAAACTAATCATATGGTCCGGCATACTAAATAATTTATATAATTTTCTTGAAATATGAATATTGTTTTAGACTGTACTGCCGTTGTTGTTGCATGGATGGCTGGCCATAAGGAGAGCTGGGTACATGTGCACTGAGAGGGAGCCTCCAGTAGGGGTGGGGTGGTAACAGCAGCAGCCAGCACCATAGTCCTCCAGCAGCTCAGTCAGTCACTGTCCTCCCTGCACGCACCATCCACAACCTAAAACATAGGCCTTAAGGCCTCATATAGGCAGCCTTTATAGGCTTAACATAGGCTGCATCTTAGGCCTGGATTCATGGATTTTAGGATTTGTATATATTTGGAGTTTAAACTAATGGAGGAGCTTCAATAATGACAATTTTCAGGCCTTAGGACAGCTGTAGGCCAGGAGCATACCATATATACAGTCTATCTAGCCTAAACAATAGCTATGCCTTAGGCCTGGATATATTGATTTTGGGCTTTGGTCTGTCTTCTTCTTTTTGTAGTTGTAGAGGAGCTGAGCCTAACAGAGCAGCTTTGGATTAGGACAGCTGTCATGCCTTTAGGACGACAGTAGGCTGGGAGCACACGCCTGAAAATAGAACTGAAATATACTAGGAATATGCTACATATAAGCCTAAAATCGTATGAGTTAAGACACAGGAATAAGCCATCAGTGTGCTGGATTATCTCATCTCTTAGGGCTTACCATACGGAGAACCTACATCCCCTGGAGTACACCCTACCTTAAGCTGGGTGAAATGACAGTGTGTCTGCTATTGATGCACCTGGATGACCTTACCTCATAAGGAGTAAGCCTAGGTGAGGCTGCACTTAGCCTGGTATCAGTTCAAATTACCTGAGAATACCTTTAGCACTTGCAACAAATCTCCTCTAAATGAGAAGCCATAAGAAACTGGCTCAATATAGTCTTTTGTTAATTGACCTAGCTGACAATATACATCCTTATGATTGACTCTACTTACCTGAAAATACCACTGATTATAACTAAAATCACGCCTAAAATGAGGAAGCTCAACATCATCTCACATTAAGCCTAATTTTGACTGGCTTATAAGCCCTCTTATCCTTTGACTCTGATTGAGCCAATGCCTTAGGAACATATTGATGATTGAGGCAATGTTTTAGGCCTATATTAAGGATTGACTCTGATTGGAGCAATGCTTTAGGCCTATACTGATGCTGTCATGGCTGAGTTGGTATCGGTTCAGGTCCATGTGCCTTTGACTAAGTCCAGAGATGGCAAACTGTTACAGAAGGCTGATAAGACTTCAGGCTTCACCAGGCTTAAAAAGGTGGAAAACTCGGACAGTAGTAGGATCAACTACCTGCCCCACAGGAGGGCCGTGGGACTAGACTTCCAGGGCCTCACCTACTCTGTGTCAGAGGGTAGAGCCTATAGTAAGTATGACTTCAACATTAAACTGATAACTTTTATTATTTGAATTGAACTGGTGACTTTATCATTTAAATTGAACTGATAAACATTCTCGTTTGAATTGAACTGATAACTTTAATCATTTGAATTGGACTGATAACTTTTATCATTTGAACTGAGAATTAATCTAACTACGGGGTGCAGAAGCGAGATACACAAATATTCTCTGCTGGCATTTGTACTATTTGAATTACTTATGTATTTATCACTTTGTGAAAAGGAAATTCTTATAAACTCAAAAAGAAACGAAACTTTAGGGTATCTTCTCTGGATATATAATATGGGTTTGAATAAGACAAGGTTTGAGTGGAAATTGTATGTTTCGATGCTTCCTGGGATAGAATTTCCTGCTTATAAAATTTTGCTTTTACTGAGGTCCTGTACATCAATAAATTGGCTTTATAATGCTATGCCCCATAGTGGACTAGGCTTAAAGATACATTACCACCTGATCTGGATGATTTTTTAGTTTTACCCTATTAAGATGGACCACATGCCTTTTAGCACATATGGAAAATTTTGAAGGTCTTACTCTTTAGCTAACATATGAATAACACCATCTAGTATATCAAACAAATAAATTTCGGCTCGCTGAAGTAATGAAAACCGCAAGGGGTACAGTATGACCAATCAAAATACATAGGCGCTCACCATGCATGCATAGGTCTACTAGTGAACCCTCAGTTCAATATTTCATCTATTTTGCATCAGATATGGCTTTCCTACAACAAAGGGTCCTGTGACTGATCAATGACTGATTTGAAGTGGGCAATGGAAGCCTGCATGAGTTTATTTCGAAACTTGATTTTGGGTCGGTTGAGGTGGGAATCTTTAAGCATTTGTAATCAGGTGGCAATGTTTCTAATATTTGATAGCATCTAGAAATGATGAAAGTGAGACGTTTGTCTCTCTGAATGATATGAACAACGGCTGAATGATTTAAACAAAGGCAACGCATTTCTTTTTTTCTATTTTGTAAAACCATATTAAAACGTTTAGAAATCGTTAAAAGGAAACTACATTTGTATGAGATAAAATAATCTGACGTGGCCAACAAAACAACTAACATTGATAATTTATTTTCTCTCCCTGAAAGCCATCTTTACCCATCATTGGAGATCATAGATCCTTTTATAGAAATACTGAAATTTGCATTTTCTATCTAGACCAGCCACTTGGATGGGTTGACACAATAGCAAATTACAATACCTTAATGCCAAAGGCCTTGGAAACCATCAAAAGCCTTATGTATTACATACATATCTCAGGTGGCCCATTTGATACAACAAATAAATGGGTACCGTCAACAAAGCCACGACCAAACATCCTCAGGGCCTCGTAGGGCACCAAGGCTGCCCTTGACTGAAGACCTTTCTGACATTAAGGTCCTCAGATGTATGGCCCTCCAGGGCAGAGACCCATCAGAGGGGTAGGCTTAGTGGCCATTCATAAACAACAGCGGTTGTTATGCCCCATTTTATCCACAGGCTATGATTTGTAATGATTGGTGAAGGCAAGGTTCACATTTAGTGGACATTTTGTAAGAGGAATTTCTTCATTAAAGTGTCATACCTTGGTGCTATAGATATTTTATGGCCTGTAGGCAAACATTGCTGCTGAAGGTAAATAAAAATAGGAGACAAATTGAATTTATCTAGAGTTATAACTGTAATATAATTGTAGTGACTGTAATTATTTATTAATGCTACCTGCAGCCATATTTGATTAGGACTTTATTGAATGTAACTATCATGTATATACCAACATGCCGGCACTGGTTCAAAGATATACTGTGTGTGTTAAACCTTTGAGGGCAGAGTATAAATGACCACCCTGGCCATGGGGACGGCCTCTAAAATAAGTATAGTTCCTAGAGGATGAACTTATTCATATACAAATCCTATATAATGGGCATCAACTATAGTCAACGCCAGGCCTACCGGGGTGTCGACTATATTCAATGCTAGCCCTCAATGGTTTAAACAGTAGGACCTATTGTTGTGATGCTCATTAATTTCAAGTAGGGTGAACCCAGCTCTTATTCAAGGCCCACCCTTATTCAAGACTTTAATTATAGTGGGTTTTTAAATTTCAATACCCCATACCCATGGCGCTTATTCAAGACCAGTGCTTACTCAGGCCAATGCAGAAAAGGGATTCCCCGAATAAGAGAGTTATTGTATATTATGGTCCCGTATCAGGCGTAATGTTATATTATGGTATTGACCATACGAATGAACGCTGGATTTATATATACACTTTCAATAAGTCATCCCTGAGACCATAAGCTGCACCTCATAGACCAGTCTGAGTGGTGATAAAGGTGGGGAGGAGGGGCCTGTATATCTCCCAGGAGTCTCCAATACTACTCAGGACTCCTAAACAGGGTTTGTTTCACTATGGAGTTAACAATGGGAGGAACTACCAAGGATGGGAAGAAAAATGCCTAAAGTAGCATATGCAGTGCAATGGAAACCATTTTAGAAAAAAGAGGTAAAAACAGAATAATGCAAAAATAAAAGCTCCAGCAGAGCAATGTAATGCAAACAGCCCCCATAAGCACAAAAATTACTGCTCCAGTACCCTAAAGTACCAACATAGTCCAAGAAAACCCACCAGGAAGGCATTTCTCAACATGGTACGACTAAGCACAGCCATTACAATTTGAAACCCTCAATATCAGAGTGGGTGATCTTAGCTAATGCACTACGACTACTCTGTACGACCAGTACCTGATGCATTAATTAGATAGGGTTTGGTAGGGCAGTCGTACCAGTGCAATTATTAGTCACAACTAGACCCAGGGCTGTAATGGCATTAAATTTCACTATGACTTGAAGGGGTTTAGTCGTACCATCTTGAAAAATGCCTTCCAGTACCCCCCAGCAACACCAACATTATCCATTAATACTTTAGGGTGACAAAATAGTATAATATGTGCAAAACCCAATGCGGATCTAGGATTCAAGAGGTTTTGGGGGTCCAAAATATGCAGATAAATTAGAACTTCTATAATGCAGTGCTGTAAAATGAAGTGCAACCACACCTAGAAGCCCTAGTTTAGTGCAACTGCCCCATGATGAAGCAAACTCTCCGGTAGCAGGGCCTGCTGGGTCATACAGGATCAATACATGTGCTGCGGACCAGCCAAGCACCAGCAGATCGATGGATGGATGCTGGGTACAGATGTAAAAGTACATGTGTACCTGAAGTATACCTAATGCTGCCCTTATCGGCCATCAGGCCGTAGTACATGTGGACCTGCAGTATACCTAATGCTGCCCTTATCAGTCTCTAGGCAGCATTACTTGTGTACCTGAAGTAGACCTAATGCTGTCCTTTAAGCCTCCATGGTGCAGTAAATGTTTGCCTGCAGTATACCCTATACTGCCCTTATAACACTGCCCAGGCTGCAGTACACTGTAAAAGAAAATAACTGTTGAATCAACCAATGACCCATGCTCCATGCTTCTCTTATCAACCTCCAGGCAGCAGTAAATATGTACCTGCAGTATAACTCATACTGCCCTTATCAGCCTCCAGGCTGCTGTACACTACCCGCAGTGTATACCATGCATGCCTTATCATATGCTGGCCCGGGAGCCAATGCCCCTTAATATAGGCTGCGGGCCTGTATTCTTCTTCGAAATTACTTTCCTGTGAGCCTGGGTGGCCTACAAAAATATCAGAAAGAAGTAGCTCGAATTTTGAATATAGTCATATTGTTGAAAGAAAGTGATGTGCTGAAGCCAACCATTTTGGCTGTGCATTTGTCTACTTAAACTGTAAACCTTCAGGATTCAATTTAGAGATAGGCATTTTGCCTAAGCCCACAGGTCTGGGTCCGGGCCCATAGATTTCCCAGGCCATGGGCCCGGGTGGCCCATACACTGCAAAAATGGTGTTTAGATCCTAAACACAATTCTATACATATTCTTGCAACGTTTTTGTAATCACATTAATTACCTAAACATGACTTTGTTTAGCCAAACAATATGCTTAGCTCAAGTGTTTAGAAATCTAGGTGTTCAGGTTAAATCTAAACACCTACTGTTTAACTGTTTAAACTCTAAACGTCTGAACATGTTTAGCAAAAATTATTATGTATTTAGAATAAAAGTGTTATTTTCCTAAATGTGTAGTCGATGATACACCTAACTGACGTATATGTTTAGGTTTTAAACATGTTTAGACCTAAACATGTTTAAAATCTAAACACAATTTTTGCAGTGTAGCTTGGGATGTAATTGGCATTTTATCATTAATTTTACATTGTGTTCATGCCAAGAAACATGAGAATGGTGCACGATAACTTACACATACAGTCTATGCCTGGAACATGCAAGCTATCTTAGTGTGTCCAACCTTTAAGGTCAAAGCCAGTAATGCTCCAAAGGCATACACAGCAACAAACCAGGTCTGTGGGTATCATGCGGCCCTACAAAATTGATGCCCTCCAATGCGATGGTCCAATGCAATGCTGTTAAAATGCTGAACAGGGGACATGAACCTGGAGGCACCCAGGTCTGAATATGTAGAGGCCTTACTATGGACAGGCTTATGTAACTGCAGTCTGGAGATTACCAACAGTTGTAGGGCCTTAATGGATAGGTGCAGAGCTACGTAATTATGGAAAATGGCTTGAGCAACCCCAGAGGATGCATTCCATTATCAGTTGAATAGCTTGTCTGATTATATCGTTAGCAGGACTCTGATGGTGTCCCTGTTGGTTAATCACACTGATAATATTCATGGGTGGACCTGTGACCTCACTTACCAGAGGTCAAACTATTGTTGAAAGAACCATGTTTAACATAATACTGTCATATTTACTGAAAATGAAAGTATAGACAAGGAGGCTATTTCTTAACAGGCTACGTAACGACTATACCTTCCTAGTTGTACCAAAATATTATTGGGATTTGCAGTCGTTGTAATGTGGGCAGTCATATTATGTTAAGAAATTACCTCCTGCATGGCTTTAGCAAGAAATTACATTGTTACCATGTTGCATGTCCCCATGTTCCTAAATGTCCCCCTTCATCTAGATGGATGGTGTCATAAAGTCACTACTCTATTAGTGATTAAATGTCCTTTGCGTGTCTGTTCCCAATGGCAAAAAAAAAGCAATCAAAGACCATCAATGTATAAAAGAATTTCATAAGTCAGATGAATGGACGTAGAAGATTGCTTTAACCATTGTTAGTCATTGAGTCCACCAAAGTAGAGCATACCCCCAAGATATGTTTCTCAGGACCCTTCTGCGTATCATTGGTAAAATGAATGGCTTGTTCCGAATTTCCTCAATGGAAAGGTCTAAAATTAAAAGTCATTTGGCAGGATTCCATCTATAAATGATGATAGTAAGCTGAAATAAATTTAACGCCAGACCCTATGATTATATGCTATTCACCTGATTCATGAAAATCTTTTTTTCTTCTTTACCAGGTATCAAGAACATCTGGGACTGCAATGCAGGTAGGTTCTGAATTCTTCCAACATTCTTTGACATGGTAGATGATATGTTAACATTGTATATAACCCACACCCATTAGTCTGTACTGTAAGGTGGGGTACATAGACTGCACCCATTAGTCTGTACTGTAAGGTGGTGTACATACTCTGCACCCATTAGTCTGTACTATAGGGTGGGGTACATTATCTGCACCCATTAGTCTGTACTGTAGGGTGGTGTACATAATCTGCACCCATTAGTCTGTACTGTAAGGTGGGGTACATAGACTGCACCCATTAGTCTGTACTGTAAGGTGGGGTACATTATCTGCACCCATTAGTCTGTACTGTAGGGTGGTGTACATAATCTGCACCCATTAGTCTGTACTGTAAGGTGGTGTACATAATCTGCACCCATTAGTCTGTACTGTAGGGTGGTGTACATATTCTGCACCCATTAGACTGTACTGTAGGGTGGTGTACATAATCTGCACCCATTATTCTGTACTGTAAGGTGGTGTACATATTCTGCACCCATTAGTCTGTACTATAGGGTGGTGTACATTATCTGCACCTATTAGACTGTACTGTAGGGTGGTGTACATATTCTGCACCTATTAGTCTGTATTCTAGGGTGAGGTACATAAACTGCACCCATTAGACTGTACTGTAGGGTGGGTGGTGTACATAATCTGCATCCATTAGTCTGTACTGTAGGGTGGTGTACATAATCTGCACCCATTAGTCTGTACTGTAAGGTAGGGTACATAATCTGCAGCCATTAGTCTGTACTGTAGGGTGGTGTACATATTCTGCACCCATTAGACTGTACTGTAGGGTGGTGTACATAATCTGCACCTATTAGACTGTACTGTAGGGTGGTGTACATATTCTGCACCTATTAGTCTGTATTCTAGGGTGAGGTACATAAACTGCACCCATTAGACTGTACTGTAGGGTGGGTGGTGTACATAATCTGCATCCATTAGTCTGTACTGTAGGGTGGTGTACATAATCTGCACCCATTAGTCTGTACTGTAAGGTGGTGTACATAATCTGCACCCATTAGTCTGTACTGTAGGGTGGTGTACATATTCTGCACCTATTAGTCTGTAATGTAGGGTGGTGTACATAATCTGCACCCATTAGTCTGTACTGTAGGGTGGATGGTGTACTGTAGGGTCCTAATAGCAACTCAGTGCTACGTTACCGGGTATCATGATGGATCAGTAGCTGACCTTTTCAGAGTGACGTTAATGTAGCCTTAACTGGGCCATCCGCCAGCTCCGGAGGTTAGCTATGGGTTAGCTATCCATCCAGCTGTAACCTGATGAAGGAGCTTCATGCTGAGTTTTATAGACCACTTTGGACAGCCAAAGGGCTATTTCTGCAGCTAATGAATGTGATTTGTCAACTTTATCATGGTATAGTGCCATGTAGAATAGCACAGAGGGTGTTATATCTTGGAGATAAGAATTTACTAGCGTAATTTTTGGGTAATTTATTTAAGAATTATAATCCCCAACATATCAAAGATTTGTCAGTGCGTTTTACAGGGTTGGGCATGTTGCCATGTAGCCAAAAAGTGGCGACATTGATCGTTAAATTGGCAACAGCCACCCCAGCAAATTATTGTGAGTCCTCGTCAACCTGTGTGAAGTGGCTCACACATGTCGCTAGATGGAACACGACGTCGTTATAGCACAAGATCACCAGGAATAGCAATTGCTATGCCACGTGAGTCTAACACACAGTAGCGAAAGATGACGGAATGAGTTATCACTCAAAAAGGAGTCACCATTGATGACCAATCATGGCAACAAATGACGACAATTTGCTAAGACCTCTAGAATTATCTCCAGATTGAGGGCTTTCCAAAGGTGAAAGAATTTCTTAAATATCCCCACTAGAACCAAACTTATTAATTGATTCCTAAAGTCACCAGAATGCATGTTTTAACATTAAAGCTTTCAAAATCTTCTCAGGAAAATGGCGGCGTCTGAAATCTCTGAGAGTTCTTGGGAATCTGAGATAATTGACTTCATAAAGACAGTTCCTGAGGTCTGTGTAAATCCACTGAGAATTATTTTTGATAATTAATGAGGGGGGGGGGGCTCTTACATAACATTTTTGATAATGTCTGACCCTCTGACTTTTCAGTGGATTTCCTTTTGGATCTTCTGATGGAAGGAGGTTCTCAGCCACGTAACAATGTACTTTGCAAGTAGTGGATTTAAACCCTGAAAAGTAGTGAATTTAAACCATGAAAACAAGATTTCAAAATTCTATTGCTGACTTGGCAAGACTCCTAAGATGCTCCAGAATGCACCAAATGCCCAGCAAAATCCAAAGATTTCCTGGTGGTTATGCCTCTAGATCCTCATTACTAAAGTCCATTTGTTCCATTTGCAAATTCACTTTTCCCTGCTTGACAATTCCATCAACACATTGGGATAGGCCTAGATCCCATCGCCAAAATGTGTATCATGCAATTCCTCTGTCCCCTAGAAATTTGTAATAACTGGTTTAACCTTTTCGTGCCCAGATCTATTTTTATGATTTTTTTATAAATGTCACATATATTGTCATTCCATTCATTGAGACTGTTCTGATCATCTGTATTTATCAATACCCCATACCCCATATTCAATTTCTTAAGTAGTCCTGACTTAGATCAGACATGAAGTTTGGTTACCATAGCAACCAAAAGATTCTTTTTGTTATCATTCGTTGCCATCTGGTCTCTTCTGCACTGTTTCCCATCAATCTGGAGATGTGACACCTTTACAGAGCTATGATTGATTGATACTACCTGTGGCTAATACCACTGAAGAAACATAATGTCTTGGGTACAACCCATGAAATGATATTTTATGGCTATGAATGATTCCCATGAATGGAATGGCTGAAATGTGAGCATGATCTATTACAAGTGTGGCAATAGGAAGCATATACTCCAACATTTGTATGATGTTAGATCCTAGCTCCATCCTTGGAGGGTTTCCCTCAAATACATCCAATAGATGACAACTAAATTTCACATTTTGACTCACTGTACCTATGGCAATGATACAGCTAAATGGATGGTACCATTGAATTTGTGAGGTTATGGCCGTTCTAGAAAGGGTATATAACCTAACAGATTAGACAAATAGAAGTGTCTAGATGATATATTCTTTCAATATAATGTAACAGGAACCCCTATGGGCGGGAACCACCGGGTAACATTACATCACCCTCTTGTGGCTCCACCTGTAGGGCTGGAGGTCATGTGACCTAGGCAGGCAGGCTGGTGGGGACTGTGTAACTGACCACTGGGCACTTTTGCACCAGAGACCAGTCAACCAGGAAGGTAAGCCATAGAGCTCCATTTTTGGTGGGTGGTTTGTGCAGGGTCAGGATTATTACATTATTACTGCTGACTTGTGACTATCATATTGTATTTGAGGCTTTGTACCGTTTGTGGACAATATAAGTATTAATTATAGTTGAAAGAGTCTGTCTTGTTTCCATTATGTAGACTTTATAGAATTGGCCATCTTCAATCATCCCCAGCCTTAGTCTCCCCCTGGAGTTAGGCTCATAGTTTATTCTAAATTACCCAATAATTCTCCAATGCCCAAAAACTATTACACTGGTGTCAGAAGTGGGATTCGAATTCCTGGAATTCCCAGAATTCTAGGAATTCTGGGAGGCAGAGATTTAGTTCTCTTTGTCTCCCACCCCTGGACCCTACATCTAAATTATTAAGTTATATCAGACTGCTTGAAACTATCATTTTATTTACTGAAATTGTCCATTGACATTGTACAAGTGTGCATTGTATTAGTAAGCCCAGGTGATCATTTTTGTTGTCTTGATAAGACTCCTATTAGAGGAGTATAGAGTTGGTTAAATAGGTTGGTATTGTAGGTGAGGTTATATTGGATTGGATGTCAGACGCTGGAGGAAACCTGACAGAATCCTTTGTTTCTTTTGATATTTCCTTGTAATAAGTTTGGTACCTATTCTGGGGTAAGGTCTACCTGTATTTCATTTTGGAAAACTGCTGATAATTAACTTGGCTGTCTGGGATTGGCATGTGAGGATCACGGGAATGATCCTCCCTTTTGTCGGCACCAGACCGTTGGGAGACGCACACAGTTGCCGCCAATTCCTCTGTCCACCCCCTCCCCCCCCACACACCCCATCCTGACTGCCCCCAGCCCCAACCGTCATGAACGCATCCCCACCCCAGTGGTGACGGGAGTCTGCCCAGCAGCACCCCCTGCCTTCCCGCCACCCCCCCTGTTTAATCTCTTAATACACTAAATTAACAATTCAGAGAATAAAATTATGGATTTGCATCAGTATTAGATCAAGGAGGAGAGGGATATCACCCTATTAACATTCATTTTAGCAATTTAGAAAAAAAAAAGCGGTTCTCTGAAAACCTAGGGATAGAGTCATAAAAATCACGAGAGTAAAGCTTTCCATGAGTCTGCCTACTAGCAGTGATTTGACCCTTGCATGCCCAAATTAGCAAGGGTGCGCTCTTAGGCATGTATCTATGTTCAACATACCACCATAGGTGTAATATTGATCGGATTATGATGGTTTTAGTATCAAAAGTCTCGTTGTGTCACAAGCTTTCCAATGATACCAAATGTGTTATGGTGCAACGGCCATAAACCTGCCCCCTCCCCTTAGGAGGCCTGGGTTTGGAAGGGAGACGCGCACTTTGCCGCCAATTAAAGATTAGTAAATCTTAAGATAACATCCTGCCAAATATCCCAACGGTCATAAACGCATCCCCACCCCTAGTGGTGTTCACCCCCCTCCCCCCACCCTCCCGCATCCATTGGTGCCATCTGAATAACCGTTACTCAAGGGTTAACAGAGACGCACAAAGTTGCCGCCAATTAAGGATTAGTAAATCTTAAGATAACATCCTGTCCTTATCCCCAACCGTCACCCCCTCCCCCCCCCCCACCTGCACGTGGGAAAGTTTGTCCCTCTGCCGCTGTCCACCCCCTCCCCTACCCCCAGTGGTTAACTCCTGCCTCCTGGTGGCCACACCGTGTTGCAGTAAGCCCCTAGTGATGACAAGAATTACTCTGTCCACCCCCACCCCTCCCACATGCACGTGGGAAAGTGCCCTGTTTGTCTGCTGCCGCTAGGAGGCCACTCCACCCCCAGTGGTGATGGGCCCTCCCCTCCATATTAAGGGCAAGAAAGAGACAGACAGAGACAGACAGAGAGACAGACAGAGAGACAGACAGAGAGGGAATCACATTCATGCAGCCTAGAAAACGTTTTAAGGTATCAAGTGTTTGATGGGTAGATAGTTCAATTAGCTTATCTGTCAGTGATTAAGTGGTACAGAGATTATATACATTATACAGGTTTATGCTATGTTTCTAGTTCATAAATCGTGATAGAAACAGCCTTAAAAATTCGCATTTGTGATGCCCTTTAAAGTAAAATTTATTGGCATTGTACACTATAGGCACATATAGCTGGCAAGTATCCTGCCCCCAATCCCAACCGTCATAGACGCGTGCCTACCCCTTGTGGTGGCAGGAGTTGCTCTGTCCACCCCACCCCCCCCCCCCCGTCCCCAACAGGCAGACTGCCTCCACCCGTGTGTGGTGACAGGACAGACGCGTCCCCGTCCACCCCCTCCCCTGCCCCCACACTCCTCCCACATGCACGTGGGAAAGTGGTGTGTTTGTTCCCCGTCACCAGGAGGGTCTTGCCAAAAGACAAACGTGAATCAAAGAAATAAAACATGCACATTTTCGTGTTGCTTAAAGTATTCTCATGAGTTCAGGAAGTAAAACGTGCATGGCTGCTTTAAATTGAATGTGTGCTGTTACTTTGCCGCCTATTAGTGGCCGTTACAGCCAAACAACATTCTCCTTTTAGCCTTAGAACCACCGCTAAATCTTAAGATAGCATCCTACCCCCATCCCCAACCGTCATAGAGTGTGCCTACCCCTTGTAGTCAGAACGCCCCCCCCCACTCCCTACTTAAGATAACATCCTGATCCAAACTCCGCCCGCATCCCCGTGGTCAATTAACCCTTTGGTGCCCAGAATTATTTGACAATTTCCTACTAATCTCACATTTATATCACTCTGTCATTAAATACATTATGCTATTCCAATTTTCTGTTTTGATATGGGCCTAAAAAGCACGGCAGTAGCAGCCAAACAGGTCGCATCAGGTGCATAGGAAGCCACTCTCCGTTGGCCAGATTTCAGTGCCAATTTACAAAGTAGGATTGCATGAATTTATTGTTGGAGTGATTTGGGAGCCTGCACAACTTTCCTCTCATTTACAACAACCTTTAGATCACACCAGTGGCGGCTGGTTAGAGGGCAGATGTCTTCTATAGCAAACTGTTATGTACGTAATCTTTAGTGGAAAATTCCCATCTTAAAAAAAAAAAAAAAGAATTCTGAGTACTCAGGGTTCTCCCCAGGATGAAAAAGCATACAGGTAACTTTCGAACACAAGCACTGTGTGGATCATAGCGGCAGGACATGGGCTTGTCTCATGGGAGAATTTTGAAAAATTATATTGTAAATGGACAAAAGATTCTTTTGGAATTTTTAGATAACATTTTACTTTTTCAGGCCTAACTTCTGTTCTAATTGGCCGATTTGCAAAATTCAAAAAAGTATAGAAAGCTTATAGTCCCCCGAGAAGCACATAGGCGGTGCTTTTCAGCTAAAGCATACGGGCGGCACTGAAGAGCACACGGGAGCCCCGCCCGTGTACTCCCTACACTAAAAAAAGTCTTCCTGACAAAGTGACAAGTATACCCATGTCAACTTGATTTGCCACAGAGAGCACACATCATTAGGACATGTGCACATATGCCACCATGACAACTGTAGCACATAGTAATCCTCATATGATTTGACATGCCTTAAAATGCCACGTCATCTGTGAGTTGACTAGGGTCACGGCCATGTCGAAGGCACTTGACATGTGATTGTTTGACATACATAATTGTTCTAGGATATTCTACTAGATGGGGCAAACAACATTTTGGTACTAGGATTGATCACTACCAAGAAATACTACCAACACTTGAGACATTTGATATATCTGTGTCATTTTGTTTTCATAAAAAATAGATCACTAAGGTCTGTAAATACTATCAACGAATGGTAGTGAATTCTATTTCATTGTTAAATTTGCATTTGTTATTGAATATGAAAATAGACACCAACAATACTGAATTCTTCAACTGGAGAGGTTAGACACCTTATGTGTGGGTCAGTAAAAATAGCAAAGGACTGTATTCTAACCCACAATCTATAATCTCAGTATCTACAGTACAGGGAGACATATGGCATTGCCATGCACCTCCATGCCCTTGTCTTATGGACTGAATAGAGGTCCTCAGTCAAGTAGAAGTTATGTAGATAGGAAAAGGTGCCTCAGTGTTGCAGGCCTGTGGGACTATGATATCCCCTGCCTTCTATTATAGGCCTGCCTTGATTGAACCATTGGTACATAGTTATTGACTGCTCTTGACCCTTACATAATTGTCTCACAGTATTACCTAGCACTCAGGTGAATGGATCAGAAATATGTGACGTGTCTTCATTACGCATGTCAAGTGGAGTTGACGAACCAAATATGAGAGCGTCAACCTGATTCGACATGCCTTCATACATGTCATGTGGGAGACAAATTGTGACCTGTGCAGTATGCGTCAAAGCGATCAGTGTTCTTCTCTCTGTGTATGTGTGGAGAACCCTACTGGCTTTATAAACCACGACAGTTACAGCTTTAGACTGTTTCTCCATGATCTGCAGTTATAAATTGGCCCGTGACGGCTCAAGAGTCGCACTTTGTACAATAGGGGGATTGGCATTCTGCCCCAGCCCTGCTCTACCCCTTATCACAGAGGGTTGGGGTCCTGATAAAAATAAGCCTGAATACTTAGAAAGGGCCGAGATTTTTGGTTCTGTATCAAGGTTTAAGCTGGTGTTGCCGAACTGTTTTCACTTGTCAATCTTCTAATGGTTTAATAGTCACAAAGTCAAAGTCAGCAAATTAGATTAGTTACCCACCATTAATGGTCTATGGCTGTCAGTCTCATGACTGATTAAGACTGTGTCCAGCAATTGTCAATTTTTCATTCTTTTAATTGTACATTCAATCTGAGAGTAGTGACAATCTTATATCGGATATCTCATGGTATTGGTAACCTGAATCTTATGATCATTATTGTTCCAGTATACCTGTACTGATTGGTAATTTGTATATTGACTACTGATTCACATTTATACAAGAAGTAAATTTTACAGTGTTGCCGGATACATAATCATCTTAGATAAGGGACCCCCCTCCCTACCCCCTACCCTCTTTTGCATTGTTGTCTAACCCAGGTTGATTCCAGTGCTGCCATTCACCCAAGGCGTGGACAGGAAGGAAGACAGCTAGATTGTTGCAGAATCAAACATGTCCTTTTCAAAAAAAAAAAAAAAAAAGAAAAAAAAAAGAGACTCTGAAAACAGGAACATTGTCAGGGTGTGTTGACTTGATACTTTACTTGCTTCCCCCATCCCTCCTCCAGTTCCATTAGTGCTAGGTTCCACAATGGCGGATCGGTACTCCCGCCGGGATGCGTCCTGCTCGGCGACGCCTAGCCAGCAACCGGATTTTTACCCAAGTTACATGAGGGCTGACCGCCAGGGGCGACATGGTCTGGCATATCCCCATCAAAATGTTGATGGGGGACATGGTGATAGAGGTAGCCAGTGGCATCATGAGCCCAATTCTGGGCGACACAGCAACGGACATGGTGATCAGCGGGTCGAACGTGACGATGATCAATATGATGATCGGCACACTGACCAACGCAATGTGATGCTATATAACAGGCGGAGCGATAAGCGGTATAATGAGCATGGTCAGCCCATGCGACATGATGAGCGGAACTCGTCTCCCAGAGGTAATGAGCACTCCTCCTCCCAGTCTACTGTGCCAGGTATGCAATCGTATGACCGAGGAGACTCGGTCATAACCTTCAACGCCTGCCCCAGGCGGTGCCCTGAGAGTAGCCCCTCTGGAGGGGAGAGAGATAGCTGTGATGAACGCAAGAGTGGTGGTGACAATTGGGATGGGGACTCAGAATCATCGGGAAACATCTCAAGGGGACGCTCTGTTCGGCAGCCACCCATGCAGAGTCCACAGAAACGCACATCAAAATATGCGCACAGGAAGTCGAACACCGAGGGAGACCGTTCCCCTTCTTATTCAGGTCAGAGAGATACAAGTAGTTCCTCTCAGGCCGAGGTTTGGGATGCCATTCGGCAAATAAGTGGGATGCTCATGCAGGTGACGCAGCAACAGGCACCGCCCTGCATGGATGGTTCAGGTTTTGACTCGGGAGCAACAACCAACCATCAGATTGGCATCGATGCCAAAAGCCTTAGAGGTCAAGTGACTTCGGGCGTATACCATACTAGAGGGGGCAACCCATCGAGTGGCTCGAAGACCCACAAACGAGAGGGGGGCAGAAAGCCGCCTGCATCCGGCCAAGCCCCTCCCCCACAAGGAGTGTCCTCTCAATCACAGCCCCTTGCAGCAGGTACATTGCGGTACAAGGTTCAGGGAGGTGACAGAGGACGACGCTCCTTTTCTTCATCAAGTTCATCAGATGATGATCGTCGCCGTCGTGACCAAAGAAAGCATGATGGGCATGATCAGCGCCAACGAAAGAAGCGTGAGAAGAAGCCCCGGAAACACTTGAGTTCAAGCTCGAGTTCCGATGACCAGGGACGAGACCCCCCAGGCGGTCCACCTGGCCCCCTATCCGCCAACCATGATGGTAGGCATGGGTCTCGTCGGAATACCTTGAAACCACGTACCTACGATGGTTCCGTGCCGTGGGAAGAGTATAAGAACTACTTCCTGCGGCTGGCCCACTTCAACAGATGGGAGCCTGAAGAAATGCTTGACGTCCTCCTAGTTCAGCTGACTGGGGAAGCCCAGCGGTTTGTGGATGGAGGGGATCCGAAATACACCCGGTCATTCCACAAATTGAACAAGGTGCTTCAGAGGCGCTTTGGTGCCCAGCAGCAGGCTGCGGTTCACCAAGCTGCCCTCAGGAGCAGAACCAGGAAGGAAGGCGAGTCACTGGCAGCTCTGGGACAAGACATCAAGTACCTTGTCAAGCTGGCCTACCCTGGTTTCCCACCCGAGGCAGCAGAAACCATAGCCATTGAGAGGTTTATCCATTCTCTCGGGTCACCAGAGCTTGGTAAGGTGGTTTATGATGCCACACCTCAAGACCTGGATAAGGCCGTAGATGCGGCAGCCCGTGAAGAAGCATGGCAGAACCGAGACCCTAAGGACACAGTGGCTAAGGTTAGGTTCCGTGGAACAAGTCCCGCAGCCAACCAAGGCCACAGCGCTCTCGAGGAGAAAATGGCTACTCTGTCCTCGCAGCTGGAGAAGGTGCAAAGGGAGCAGGCAACCCCAAGATATAATGGGCAGATCACGGGTAATGGTGGATGTTTCAGCTGTGGTGGCTTAGACCACTGGCAGCGACGCTGCCCCCGTGAGCGTAGCCAAAGCCCCGGCCGCACCACCAAGTGCTACAATTGTGGTGCGGAAGGACACTACCAGAGGGAATGTAAGAGGGGACTTAGCCCAGGTAGAGACCGACATCGAGCTCGATCACCTGGCCACAGCTGTTATAACTGTGGAGTGACAGGACACTATCAAAGGGAGTGCCCCAGGCCTCCTAGCCCTGCTAGGTCCAGGCATCGGTCACCTGGACACAACCCCCCACAGTCAGGCTGTTTCAACTGTGGATGTTCCAGTCACTACCAACGTGATTGCCCTCACTCAAGAACCTCTGCTGAAAGGAAGGAGGATACAGCTCACCAACAGCGGGGGCGCTCCCAATCTCCAAGTACCAACAGAAGCTGGGCTCCAGCTGGTCGGAGGGATAGCCCCCACCCAGGCAACAGAATACCTATGGAAGAGGCACCCAGTACCTTGCCTTTGAGCACGGTACCTAAACAAGTGTCGGCCCGTGTAACGGGCCCTGTCCTGCCTAATCAGGCACCTCAAGAGATGCGCGTCATGGTGGAAATAGTCACACAGGCGGGAAAAGAGAAGGTGGCAGCTCTCATTGACACGGGAGCTGAGAAGTCTTTTGTTGGGCAGGACCTGGTGACTCGGCTGCGCCAGCAAGGTGCTGAATTACACATGAGGCGGGTGAACCTAGAAGTCTTCGCTATTAACGGCACCTCTGTAAGGACCGACAACTCTGTACAGTTGGAGTTGCTGACGAAGTTAGGAGATGTGCGTCATGAGTTCTATGTCTCAAACATGGGATACGAAGTGGTTTTAGGGTGTGACTTCCTACGAGAGCATCAATGGGAATGGAGCTGGAGAGATGAAGACGTACGGCTCCCAGGAGATAATATCCCGGGGACAGGCCTCCCCTTGCAGGCTGTAAGTCCGTCCCAGACACTGCCAGTATATGCAGGGAGAGATTGTGTGCTTCCCCCATCACATGCCATTGCCATAGGTGGTGTCCTGCTGGAAAGGCCAAGTTTCAATAAAGGGTTGTTAGGACCAAAGGACGGAACTGACCTGACGCTCGATCCGACAGTAACAGAAGCAGTTGTTACTGTCTCCGGTGGACAAGTCCCAGTCCATTTGAGTAACCGGTCACCGCTTGACATCATGATAAAGCAGGGGCAGGAGATCGCTTACCTGACAGAAGTGAATGAGGCACAACTAGCAGCGGCAGAGAGTTGTCACTTTCGGCGGTTGGCAGTGTGCAAGCAATTAGAGGGGGAGATGCTGGCACTGTATCAAAACACAAAGGCCGGATTAGATGAAGAACAGGGAGAGAAGGTGAAGCAGCTTTTGCTGGAAAACCGGGATACTTTCATGTGTGCAGGGGACAAACCAGGCCATACAGACTTGGTAGAGCATGAGATAAAAACAGGTGATGCCCGCCCAGTAAGAGTACCCCCGCGAAGACTCCCGATACACATGGTGCAAGTGGTGCGGGATGAGATGACGAAAATGGTCGGTCAGGGCGTGATCCAACCCTCCAGCAGTGCCTGGTCAGCTCCGATTGTCATGGTGCGCAAGAAAGATGGTAGTCATCGATTTTGCGTTGACTACCGGCAGCTTAACGCCGTGACAGAGAAAGACGCATACCCCTTACCAAACATCGATGACTGTCTGGCCCGTCTTGGGGGTAGCGCATGGTTTGCAACTTTAGATCTGGCTAGTGGCTATTGGCAGGTCCGCATGCGGCCTGAAGATCAACCTAAGACTGCCTTCGCTACGCCGATGGGCTTGTATGAGTGGACGGCCATGCCATTTGGCCTCTGTAATGCTCCATCAACATTTGAGAGGTTGATGGAGCATGTTTTGAGGGAGGAGAGGGGGGATGGTGTCCTCCTCTATCTGGACGATATCATCGAAACAATGGTTTGCCGGTTAGGAGTACCAACTGAACTGCTGACAGACCAGGGCCCAGATTTCACTTCAGAGGTGGTGAGCGAACTTTCCAGGTTATTGAAATCCAGGAAGATTCGAACTTCACCTTACAGACCTCAGACCGACGGGCAAGTCGAAAGGCTCAACCGGGACATCGGTAGGATGCTTCGCCAGCTGGTGAATGACCAACAAACCGACTGGGACGAGTACCTACCGTTAATGGGTATGGCCTACCGGTCGAGCGTACATACGTCTACTGGGTACACTCCAAACCAGTTGATGCTTGGTAGGGAGTGTGCCGCACCATTTAACCTGCAAGAGGCGGCACCTGGCTGGGACACCGAGGGCCCGGGGTACCCTAGGTTTGTAGAGTTCCTGGCTGAGAAGATGCGTCGCAGTCATGCGTTAGTGCGGAACAACCTGGGCGCCTCCTACATGAGGCAAAAGGTGTACCATGACCGCGGCAGCCAGGAACAGAAGTTCCAGCGCGGGGATGTTGTATGGGTTTATTACCCGGTTAGGCGGGTTGGCCTGTCACCCAAACTACAGCTGGCATGGACGGGCCCCTTCGTCATAACGGACACTATTGGCGGGCTTAATGTGGAGATCCGTGAAGGTCCACGCTCACGTTTACGGATTGTACACATTGATAAGTGCCAGCCCGTGCGTGGGGACATTGACGCCAGCTGGGTGGCATCCATCCTGAAAGCCAGCCCAGCACGTTCCACAGAATAAGCTATAAACTTGGACCGGTTCGATTTCTGTTGTACAAATAAAAGAGGTGCAATCATTCTGTTGTTGTTGTATTTTGTCAGGAGGAATGTCAGGGTGGCCAAAGATCACTAAAGATAAGCAGGGATAGTCACATTGGGTTTTAATTCCTATGATTTTGTAAAGTTACCTAATTGAAGAGTTGACCCTCAGCAAGCCTGAGAATAATGCTATCTAGCTAAATGTGTATTTGCCTATGAGATAAGAGCCAGTCAAGAACAAGATCCGTGGTATTGGGTATAGCTGAATACAATGCTAGATGTATAGGGTGTCATGATGAGAGGTCAAAAATATTTGTTCCTATGTACGTTACTTCGTGACACATTGTACCGAATATCAAGAATCATAAGAGTTGGTATTATGGGAGTTAGTGCTGGCAGCGAAATGTCTGGGATACATGTCAAGTGGTCATACCTTATAATTGTCTATGGGTGTTGTTACTGTTTTACGACATTTTTTTTTCCTGATATTCAAAAGTGGTGGTCCGGCAATTCTTGTATTTATAGCGGTCTTAAGGAGACTATGTAATGTAGTATGGACCAATGTTACTTGTCTATTGTTAATGTCATGGATGGGCAATTTTAGTACAGGAGTGTGTGGGGATGCCACTTTTCAGAAAATTGTAATTATTGGAGATGTCATGTGTTGGTGTTCTCACTGGTAATTAGCATATGATGACATGATGTAGCCAATTGGCGAAATGTCTGCAGTTGGAGCTTACTAACATAAGGATTATTGTTGCGACCTCCTATGTATCAGGTCAACCTGTATGGATTATATTGGTACTAGTTTTTTTGTTTGTTTTTTTTTTAGTGACAATTTTGGTAACTGATTGATGATACTCATGTCTGTGACCGATTGTATTGGCTGTTTTCATTGTTATTGTATATACAATGTAGAGTCGATTTCAGTGAATATCGTGGTTCGAAACTCAGGACGAAGAAACACCAATAGAGTCCTGCGGTACGAGGCGCCCTGGCTGGAGAAATGTGGCCAGGCTTCTGGACGTCGAATCTTGATGTGGACATCTCTGTAACTGTACTTCGATGTATTCTGTTTTAGGCCTATTTTCATTGTAACTGTATGAATAATAACCAAATTGGTTTCAGCGGATCTCGTCAGTCAAGACGCTCGGGACAGGGAGGCACCAGTGCGATCATCCGGTACGAAACGCCCCGGCGGAGACAAGTGACCGGGCTTCTGGACGTCGTATCTTGATGTGGACACCTTTGTAACCTACTTCGATGTACCTTTGTTTCATTGGGGATATAGTCACTTGTCAGCAGTCTTTAGTTTATGATGTAGTAGAATTAGGGTTTTGGTTTGCTCGAGGACAAGCAAAAGGTTAAGGAGGGGAGGGTGTAACAGGAACCCCTATGGGCGGGAACCACCGGGTAACATTACATCACCCTCTTGTGGCTCCACCTGTAGGGCTGGAGGTCATGTGACCTAGGCAGGCAGGCTGGTGGGGACTGTGTAACTGACCACTGGGCACTTTTGCACCAGAGACCAGTCAACCAGGAAGGTAAGCCATAGAGCTCCATTTTTGGTGGGTGGTTTGTGCAGGGTCAGGATTATTACATTATTACTGCTGACTTGTGACTATCATATTGTATTTGAGGCTTTGTACCGTTTGTGGACAATATAAGTATTAATTATAGTTGAAAGAGTCTGTCTTGTTTCCATTATGTAGACTTTATAGAATTGGCCATCTTCAATCATCCCCAGCCTTAGTCTCCCCCTGGAGTTAGGCTCATAGTTTATTCTAAATTACCCAATAATTCTCCAATGCCCAAAAACTATTACAATAATATACATATAAATATATGTATTTATAGCCAAAACTGCACTTTAAAGCGCACTTGGGCACCTAGGGGTTAAGGTAACCTCTATATTGTGTTATAGAAATGCACCAGAATGCAAAAATTGCTTTCTAAAATCAAAAAAAAATGGGGGGAGGGGGCATGTCTGTTTTTCTGAGAATTTTGGATTCTCTCAGTCATCGGCTACAACCTATCTAGTATTGGCTCCAGGATTTTCAGATATGCCCAGCCCTGGTTTTAGCGACCAGATGATTAAATAAAAGCAGTCCCTTACGCTGCAACATAAATTATATACATCCATACATTAATTGGCAAACCATTTGACCTTCAATACACTAATACTTTACATTGAATGTTAAGTCAATGCAAACTTACATACACTACTTCCCTCATGTATTATATAAAGCTGTCATAACAAGGTGTGCCCCCCCCCTCCATTTCAGACATGCATGCCCTCCAAAACCTTCAACCAGTAAACACATCTGTACTGAACATGGTCATTTGCCAACTAATTGACCTAAGACAAATAGATTTTTCTGATCTAAACTTCTATATATTACTTCCTTGATGCAAAGTCAAATTCCATATACTACTTCCCTGATCCAATGTTAACATTCATATGCTACTTCCCTGCAATGTCGACTTTCATATACTACTTCCTTGGTACAATGTCCACTTTCATATACCACTTCATTTTCCAATGTAAAATATCTTACAACCAGTAGTTCCTTATTCCAATGTCAATTTACAGATACTACTTCCCTCATTTGTAGAATGCTCAGCCTCTTGAAGACAAGAAGAAATCTTAGAGCTATTTGGGGATAACTTTGTTTTTTTGTGAACTATAAGAGGGGGTGATTTGATGCCAAATAAGACTAACGATGGCTAAAGAATGAAAAGATTTCACCATAGGCTATTGGCGGTGCCTTGCACTTTGTGGCATCACCGAAATGATTGAAAGTTCCTTGAATGAGAAACAAAAGATCAATTTTAGTAAAAATGCTCTTTCACGAAAACACAAACTGTAAGTAAACAGAAAGTATGGTTCGTGGGACCCTGCGGGCTATCCCTCCTGCTTTCCTCTCTCATTAACTATTCAACTACTGTAAAATCGACCTCCCTTTAACTCCTTTACTTGGAAGGGGTAGAATTAGCCATTCTACATCAATGGTAAATCAACCTAAGCCATTAGTTATAGTATGGTGCGGAGTGGTTGGTTTGCTGGACCTGCAAGGACATGAGAAGTAATAATAACCATGTGCATGTTCATGTTTTTCTCAACAACTCAGTCAAAACACGCACGGGTTGTTAAACTCAAAGTCTACTGGTGTCATTTGAATGGGTTATATCTTAAGAATTCAATAGGAGAGGATTTACCCTTATTAATAAACATATATATATATATAAGTTAATATGTTCGTTGGGAAACATAATAATAATAATAATAATGTAATAAATATTATATTAATATCACGAGTGGAATAAGAAGGAGACAGTGGGTTTGGTGAGAATTGACCTAGTCAATATCAATTCTGTACATGCCTTTATTAAAGACAATAATTTGATAATACAATACATAAATACAATATAACAATATAAATACAATATATACAGTAATAGATACAATATAACAATGTAAATACAATATATACAAGATAAGATTAAAAGTTAAATTTTCCGGCACCACCCAGCGTGGTGTGTGCCGACCTGAGAAAACTCGCCAACTGACGGTTAATTTGGATCCCGCAGTTTATATAGGCGCTGGATGTTTACGGTGACGTCACACATACCAATGCGCGCCCTGGAGGAAAATAGATCCAACCACTGCACATATTAATTATATATATATACACGGGTGTATATAGTCCCATAAGTTAATATGTTCGTTGGGAAACATAATAATAATAATAATAATGTAATAAATATTATATTAATATCACGAGTGGAATAAGAAGGAGACAGTGGGTTTGGTGAGAATTGACCTAGTCAATATCAATTCTGTACATGCCAAAAAACCGCCAAACACAATGGATACACCATTCCACTATAACATCACATCTAGAGCTAGTAGGTCTTGCTTAGAATCATGTAAGTAATTATATACCACATTGGATTTCCAATTTGCTCTCTTTTTAATATCATCAACCTTTAACCCAGAGTTCTTTAGAAGTGTTGCTCCACCATGTCGGAGTGAATGAGTTGAAACTCTGTGGGGAATATCACATTTTATAGACACAGCCTTCAACCTGGTATTAATATAATTATAAGTTAAAGGTTTGTTGCATATATTGAACAATAATCCACTTCTAGACTCCTTACAAATTTCCAAGTATCTAGCTGGACAAAGACCAGAATTATCATTACGTTTTAAATATACCACGTAAGGATTCCTACCATATTGGTCAGTTTTAGAAGACCTAACATCAATGCGAACACAGTCAGACGACAAAGACACGTCTTTAGATTTTAAGTTATGAGGGGAATCTACTACATGACCCACTCTAAACACACCTCGGTAACACAATAGGATAGCTGACCAGAAGACTACATCCTCATGTAACGAAAAATTTAATTTAGATTTGATCTTCAACATATCACTGGGAGTTAAAGGATTTGTTTTAATAGAAGAACATTTATAATTACGTTCAATACCATCCAGTGTCTTTTTTACAATAAAATTACTACTATAATCAGGATAACCTTTTAATTTCTGATAATACCACACTGCAGACAAATAGTTCCTAACAGATACAGGTTTCATTTTATCTGATAAATATACACTATACAACGAAGCTTGAGAAGGAGAACATGGTAGGGGACTAAAGTTAAATTTTTTACAAAATTTTTTGTACCTGCCAAACTGCTGTTTGCGAACCTTACGTGTGGACTCAGCCACGCCCCTGAACAAAAACCTTCTCCTTCTCCGCTCTAGCTCCCTCAGATCTGGAAGCATAGCAACACATATTATATTCAGCCAGGGTATTTTTACATTTCTTAGGAACACCTTTATACATCAGCCTTGACAATTGATCAGCTAAAATGTTCTCCTCTGACCTTATATATGTAGAATAAATTTCAATATTATGAATGAAACATAGCCAAAAAATTTCACGTAGCCATTCCATACATAACTTATTTTTTGAACGACCCGTATTTAACATAGCCAAAACCTGCATGTTATCAGTTATACAATGAACTCGGGTATTCTTGAAATTTTTTAACCAACGTTTAAGGCCCACCATGACTGGATACAACTCATATACATTAATATTTCTATGGTGAACTCTCAAAATATCCAACTTTGGAGATTTTACAAAATGACCACAAAGGTCATCTAAAGGATCCGTATCTGACCAAGTACCATATAAATAATCTGTACCATACCAGGCACCAAAACCCTGAATTGAAGAGTCAGAATACACAGGGGTACATTCGTTATCATTCAAAATGATATTTCTACAATTAAAAACATTGCAAAAATTCTTCCACCATTTCAAGTCCTTGTGTATCTCTTCATTAAGTCTAACCACACCCCTGTTCCTGGCTCTAGCACACAAGTCGAAGACATGGCGACTGAACGTTCTGCCTCCCCTAACTACTTGGGAGCAAAAAGACATTAAACCCCCAATTTTTTGTAAGGATTTTTTTAGATACATATGCCCTACCTATACAATCCTCTATGGCCAGTTTCATTTTTTCCACCTTACTCTGGGGGAGTGATAATTCCATAATAGTAGAGTCAATACTTATACCAAGGAAAACACATTTTTGACTAGGTTCAGTTACTTTTTCAGTGGATATTTTGAAACCCATAAATTCCATACACTCGATGAGAATATTCCTCTGACGTCTACATTCTTCCTCAGAATTTGCAATAATTATGAAGTCATCTAGATAATTTACAATCCTTTCAACACCATAGAACTTTGCAACTGAGACAATAAAATTTGAAATTCTGTTAAAAATATATGGAGCACATTTCAACCCAAAGGTTAGGCGGTTACTTTCATAGAATTCTGCACCCCTACCAAAATCCCAGCGAAAGCCCTGATACTTGATGTGTGGACCGTAAACTCCTATAGACCGGTAAGCTGATTTCAAGTCTACCACACTCATAAAGTCGTCTTTATCTAACTGAGATGTAACAGTGTTAATAGAATTGTATGAAAATGGACTAGAAGTGGTACTCATATAATTATTTTTAGAGATTCCATCAGGCATACTACAGTCAGTGATAGGTCTCAATTTACCATTTGATTTCTCTACACCGCCTAGTGAATGTATGCATCTGGGCTTGACGACCGACTTTGTAACCAAGCCCTGGGCTAACTCCTCCTCAATAATGCTACACATCTCGTTATAAAATCTATCCTCTAAAATAGACTTATAATTTTTACAATCATATGTTGTATCACACCCCGGGTCAATTATTTTGAAACCCTCGGTAAAACCACACCATAGAAAATCAGATTCAATCTGATTGATATTAATAAGGTCGGACTGTCTAAGAAAACTAGCAAGTCGACACGGGAGTATTTGAGCCTTCCTACCATAAATGAAATGCTCACACCTACATACACCGTTAACACAACTATCATAGACCCTGATGCTGGGTCTATTTAAACATTCCACCGTAAACAGTGGTTCAACCTCACCCTGTACTGGGCAACTATAAGAATTAAATAAATTCTTTGACAATTCACAAGAATCATACATATTTACACTATCATTATTGACATTTTCACCCGGAATGATAGAAACGGGAGGCTCAGGAAGGTCTACCGTACATACTACACTAGAATCAGGCATCAAACTATCAGAACCCAATGCAGGACCTTGCCCAAGTGAATTTTCCTAGTCTTTCTTGTTCTTTTGACATTTGTCTTTACCATGGTTTGACATACCACAAATCTCACAAATATGACGATACCTGCACGGGTCCTCCCTGCAACCCTCGGCCCTGTTGAAAGCATAACAGGTTCGGTTGGATTGTTTTGATTTGAAAGACTTAGGCTTAGACCCACCCGCCTTCTGCGCTTGCACCGTTCCGTCATAAGACAGGTGCCTCAGAATATCCTCACTTTTAACATCGCCAAACGATCCAACACCCTCAAAATTAGCCCTATTCTTGACCGCTGAGTCGTATGCTACGAGAGCCTTCAACGTGTATATTTTAGTAGAGGATTTTTCTACCAGAACTTCAATATGCTTAACCACATCGAACACATCTTCACCCTCCTCTAGCAACTGCTTAACCATTCTAACGTTAACGATCAGTAGTTTCTCGATACTGTCCATTTTTTCACCTTTTTTCAAGAAATTTTTCTGGTCAAACGTACCTCTAGACTTTGTAGCATGTCGACGGTTACTCCTTGAGGCATTAGATCCAATAGAAACCGATGAATCCATGGAAACACTACGGTACGAAGACGATCTACTCGAAGATCCAAGATGGCGACGACCTGCCCTGTCGCCGTGGAGACCCCGGTAGTCAGGCGAGCGCTGCCGGCCACGCCCCCGTTGCTTGGTTACCATGTTGACTGTGGAATGTTTATCAACACCACCACGTGCACGACCCGTCTCAGCCTCGCCAGTCGCTGTTGAAGTACTTGTTCGATTAACCGCCTGGTTCTCCAATAAGGACCGGATATCTTCGAGCTGCTGCTCCATACGAGTAGTACGTTCCTCCAGCTCCCCGATATACGTCTGGTCAACAGGCAAATCCAATGAAACCCCAGTAGCAGTTGGGGAAGATGATCCATGACCACCCCCATTGGAATCTACACTGCTCGAAATCCTAGAGTTGGCACCCTTCCTCAGTTTTTTAGGCGACTTCTTGGTCTTAGGCCTTTGTGTGCCGCTAGTTGTTCCTTTCCTACCCATAATGATAGGTTAAACACCGTATTAACTTGGAAAAACGGACAAAACCGTTAAATTTTCCGGCACCACCCAGCGTGGTGTGTGCCGACCTGAGAAAACTCGCCAACTGACGATTAATTTGGATCCCGCAGTTTATATAGGCGCTGGATGTTTACGGTGACGTCACACATACCAATGCGCGCCCTGGAGGAAAATAGATCCAACCACTGCACATATTAATTATATATATATACACGGGTGTATATAGTCCCATATATATATATATATATATATATATATGAGATTATTATGTGTATCCTGAACGTTCCTTAACTGTTTTTAACCCATCTCAACTGAATAGTTATTTGGCAATAATGTTAAAGCGTGGTAGGCCATAGACGTTTCCTGACCTACTCTCTGAAAAAAGATTTTCACGGGTTCTTTCTCTTTGTCTTCTGGCAAGACCCTCCAGGTGGTACCTGGAGGAGCTGGCTGGCCTCCAGGAGGCTGGGTGTGTGGTAGGTCACTCCATCCATAATGCAACACTCGGTTACTGGTACACGGATACCGGGGTACGGGGCCTGCAAATAGGGCAATCCATTTAGGGTAAATTTATTGTGTGTCCTACATGTGGATTTGGTACTTCCCTGCTCCAAAGCAGATTTTCACATACTACTAACCTGGCCCAATGTAAATTCATTTTGAGCCTTTAACTTAGTATTGTACTTCCCCGCTTCAATACAGATTTTCATATACTACTACCCTGACTCAATGCAACTTCACTATGATAGCTTTGGTACTTCAGTGATTAAAAGCAGATGTTTCATATACTACTGACTCAAGCTAATTATCATTTTGATACGGCTCTCTCTTTATCATAATAAATAGAAGCTGATTAGATGGGGAGGGGTATACAATCATCCGATTTAAAAAATAGAAATAGCTATTAGAGCACTTTTACCAGCTTCATTAACCAACAAATGGTCATTTCTTTCTTACCCTGGACAGCCCAAGTCATCCCCCCACCCCGATGAGATACAGTATTAGTAGGTCAGGGGGTAAATGTTCCAGAGGCCCATTGGTTGTACTGGGCCATCTCTAGACTTTGGAGGATTCGCAGACCTAGTGTACCCCCACACCTAAGTCCTACAGCTCCCCTCATTCCCCCATCCCCATCCCCTTGAGACCGTTGGGCCTTTAGTATGTATCAGCTCTGGTCCTAGACGTAATATTCATATCCTCTTTTCCAGGACAGGCCAGGCTGAGGTGTATCAGCCAACGACTGTCTACCTCCAAATGTATATGTCATATGTCTGTGTAATGTAGATTCAATACCACATTGTGGGCACCAGGCATTTTTGGTCTTGTCAATTATCTCATGTATCAAAATAATCTAGCCTTTCGGTACAAAAAAAAAATAATCCAGACCATTTGTGGTGAATGCTAACTGTTTTAGCCATTTGAAAAGCTTTGAGGTACTGGAATTTAATAACCATTGGCCAATGCTAATGCTAGGGTGAATCTAACTTTAGCCACCTATTCTAATCTATAGGGATCGATATTTGTATGGACCATACTGCACACACAGAAGCAATTTCATATAAATATGGTACAGTTGCCATATTTTCTTTTCTTTCATTTTTTTCGATCATGACCTTGAATGTCCGCTTTACATCGTGACAGAGGTGTAGGAAGCAAATCTTCATTGGGGGACATAGACCCAACAACAACCGCCTTAATCAAACTGTCAGCTCAAGCACGATGACGCCTATGTAGACCTGTATAGACGAGTAATTTTTGTTGAATTATAGGTCTGATTTGAGCCTCAGGCCCCCAATTTTCCTATTCCATTCCTATATTGATCTAATTTGAGAAGCAAAGATTTAGCTTCTTGTCCCGATAATTATTTGTTATGAATTCTTGGCAAATTCTTTTTTCTTGGGGGGGGGGCAGACATACTCAGCCCCCTTCTTTATGATTGAGAGGGCCCTGCCCCGCCCCCCCCCCCTTTTCCTACGCTCCTGGCCATACTGAATCATTTTAATCGTCACATTTAGAGTATGGTTAACCATAAAATGACATGGAATTTCCATCCTATTATGGACCAGGATGTTATTGCCCCTGCAATAGGCCGTGCACAATGGCTATTCATTCCATGTGGATCAAAAGTGCACTCCAAAGATAGAAGACTATTCTTTATTCTGTCTTATTCCAGCCAGCCAAATTGATTAGAATGAGAGTAAATTAGTAGCAAACTGTTAATTGCCGGATATACCTACTTTAAGTAACTATTTGATAATGACACCTGTGTCTGGTGACAGTGATGTATGGTAGGCCTGTGTATAGCAGCCCTCACACTGATAACACGCAGTGAGTGATAAGGTGTGTAGCATGGGCATAAACTGGGAAGTCATGCTAAATATCTATGGTGATGAAAATAACGGAGAATCATCTCCATTCCACATTAATTGCTGACACTAGATTGATTGCCACCAAGTAAAGACCTTTGCTGGTGCAAATCAGCTTTGATAACAACCACATAACAACTGGACTGAGAGCACTATGTCTACCCAGTTACTGCCCGTGTGGTTTGGACAGTGGATACAGTCCCCAGGGTGAGAGCACAAACATTGTGGTGTGTGCATCCACAACATGGTGGCAGCACCAGTTAATCATGGAGGTTGCCACCAGCAAATACTACCTCTGGAGGGTGTTGCTCCTATTGTAAAAAGAGCTGTGAGCACGGGCGTGGACTGGTTACCAGATTTAGTCTTGTGTAGGTGTTATCCATATGCTATAGTAAGGGTGAGAAAGTAAAGGGAACAGTGCTGCCCTCTGGTGCCTTTATTTGCTATGCACAGACCTTGATTACGGAGGTGAGTGGTGACTTTGCCAAAGTAACCTGCCTGAAAAGTCACCTGCCTTGTTTAAGATAGCGAGAGCTACACTACCAGGTACCTACTCATGTCACATGCTCTATAGTTTATTATACTGCCTGACTTCTCCCAACTAGGTACTCAAATCCCCCTTTTTTTAGCACTGTACTGGAATGACCACTTGTGAGCAACAAAAGGGACAAGTTATAGCGACATGAAAAGAAAGGACTGGAAATGAGGGCATTTTTAGACAGCTCTTCCTTTTACTATAGGAGCAACACCCTCCCGGAACCTCATCATTTTGCAACCATTTATGGTGCATCCTTTAAGGGTAGCATGATATCTTAATGCATTATGCCCATCGGTCGTCATGATTCATAAATGCAGCCCTGGCGAGTACATTCATGCATCATGCCGACCCTACAGGATTGATACAGTCCCCGAGGGTCGGCATGATGCAGCAATGAAGTGCTGGTGGGAAGACCGGCCAGCACTTTTATTAGTGCGGCAAATAGGCATGATGCATTAATGCATTAGAGCCCCTTAAAGGGTTAAGGGCAGCATGATGATGATTGTGGTGGTGCCGTGTTTGTAGAACCCTCCATGGCAACACCAAGGTTAAACCCTTTATATCTATATATATATATATATATATATATATATATATATATATATATATATATATATATACTGATATGTTATCTGCGATTCACTTTCTGACCCCATAGAAACAGGTTTTTTGTCTCTTTATATTCATTTCTTGTTAGGGCGTCGTGTATGATTAATTGTAAATAATGTATCATTGACCAGCCAAAGATAATCAAACTCTTAATGCATCATACCTAAAAACAGTGTTTAGGGATTAAACACCAGTGTTTAGAAGTTAAACACTTGGTTAAACACTTATTTGTCCCACTTTTCTCAACACTTCTTAAGTGTTAAACGCGTTTAATTTTAAACGCGTTTAACTAGGAAGTGTTTAACCAAGTGTTTAAATGCTAAACACTTAAACACTTCAGTGTTTAGGTGTTTGAGAATAAGTGTTTAAAACCTAAACACCTAAACACTTCAAGTGTTTAGATGTTTAAATATTGGTGTTGAGAAAATTTGGTGTGTATCTTTAAACACCTTTTTGGCAGTTCATGGTGTCCTTAAAGTGTTGATGGGTATTGAGCCAAAAATGTTGAATACTGTGAGAGCAGTTCCGCAATTTAAACTTTACACTAAAATCAATCGCTGACAGAAATCTCATTTTAATTTCATCGATGGAGATGAACATTGTGAAACAAAATTTGAACGTATTGGTTATCCCCGACGATAGCAGCAAAATGGCTGGGTATCCTTTTTGTGTGTGGGATATTTCTGGGTCAAATTCTGTCTGCTCGGCAATGCCATAAGTTTAATGATACCTACTGCCATTAAAACAAATCTTCAGATATGGTCATAATTAGGACATTGTAAAATTGTTTCTTGAATAGCAACCTATTCTATGATTTTGATGCTTTGTAAATCAAACGTCCTTTATGCTCAATGTCAATGTTCAAAGACATATGTAAAGTAATTGTTTCATCCTTTTTTTAACAACATGGCAAGAAATGGCAAGAAAATCGCTTTTTCACATGACTGAAAATATTTGCCATGACGTTTTTCACCTCCGAAGCAAACGTTTTATCAACGTTAAAGGGTATCTAGCACACTAAGACCTACCTGCATTAGCAAGTCACGTCACCACCTATTGACCAATGAGGGTGTCACAATTTCTCCGATTGTTCCCGCAAATTTGTGAAAGATCTTTTGGCACGTACCCATATCGAAATTCGCCATGCTAGCCCCCCTTTAAAATACCGTACCAGTAGATAGTCTCTCTGGATGAAATGAAATAGAGAAACAGGCCTTCTGGTATCTCATGTATTGATGTTGCCATTTTAGACTATTGACGTTATTATGCTGTTAATAACTGATGGCGTTATTTTTATCTGGTGTGCAGGTTTTAAAACCATCCTCAAGTGTATTTCTGGGAATTTCTGCTCGGGGCAGCTGACGGCTATCATGGGACCATCTGGTGCCGGCAAGTCGTCCCTGATGAACATACTAGCCGGATATAGGTGAGTACGGTAGAAACACACTGAAATTAAATAGGGTTACTAGTGTTTTGTAAGTGAGTATGAAATGAAGAAGATAACTTGTGAAAACAAAATGTCAAAATAATTTGTCAGCTCTGGCACTCAAGGGTTGTGACTTAGATGACCAATTAGGGACATAATCTAAGTTGCTTATATGAGTCAGTGTGCCATTTCTTGTGTCCCCCTGCCCGATAATGCCTTTAATGTCGACCTGTCAGAATTGAGGCCAGAAATAATGTTAAATTCCTCCACAAAAATCTACCTACCCCCATTTTTCAATGATCCCTCTTTCATCACTATCATTTCTAATTCAGGACGAACGGTGTTGTAGGCGACATTTTGGTGAACGGAAAGGAGCGTAACCTGCGAAAATTCAGAAAGATGAGTTGTTACATTATGCAGGACGATGCACTCTTACCGCATCTCTCTGTTATGGAGTCCATGATGTGCAGTGCCAACCTCAAACTCAGTGAAAAGATGTCTTATGATGACAAAAAGAGCCTGGTAAGTTAAGAAATTGCCTTATGATAACAAAAAAAAGCCTGGTAAGTTGAGAAAAAATGGCTCATGATGACAAAGGGAATCTTGTAAGTTAAAAACGTCTCATGATGACAAAAAAAAAAGGCTGGGTAGGTTAAAAGTGTATCATGATGACAAAAAGAGCCTGGTAAGTTAAAAATGTCTCAATGTTTTATTATGACAAAAGAAGCCAGGTAGGTTAGCAATGTCTAATGAGATCAAAACATGGAAAGGTGGTCTGGTAGCTAAAAAATGATGTTCATTAATGTTTTAATTGATGTTTTAAGAGTCCTATCATAGTGATAAGACTGATGATTCAATGGTGATTCCTGGTGAAAAGAGGGACTTTTAAGCTGATGACAAGAACATTCACATGATTTGAAAATGCATGATGATGATTTCTAGATAAGTTTGATAAGGTTTGGGTTGATATAAAAATTAGGATATTCTGCTGACAGAATATTGATTATAATGGTACATTTATCATTATTATTCCCAATGCAGGTGGATGATATTCTAGTGACTCTTGGCTTGGTGGAGTGTGGAAATACAAGAACTGAAAACCTCTCAGGTGGTCAGCGAAAGCGGCTCTCGATTGCATTAGAGCTTGTCAACAACCCTCCCGTCATGTTCTTCGATGAACCCACAAGGTAAAACACTGCCTCGCATGACTTTGTATTTACTCTAATCCTCCTTATAGTTCACCTTTAGTCAAGAGCAAAAGTCTTTAGAGGTTAATTGCACATCAAGATGATGGCCATGTTTAATGGGATATTGGCATGCTAAGTACATGACCACCACTTTCTGTGAAATCCTTAGAGTTGTCTTAGCAAAACAAGACACTATAATGAGCCATGTTTTCCACTTCAGGAAAGGACAGCCTATATTGTTCAATAGACTAGCAATATACCTTTTTTTATATAAAATCAGTTCTGATAAAGATATGGTTATGCCAAGTAGCACCTTTAAACATATCTATATTGATCTAAATTCCTGTCATTCACAGAGCATATAGATACTTTCTGCATAACCCTTTATCATTAGGTTGGACTGTGCACCGATACTCCTGCATACCATTTTCCACATAAATTTAGATCTTAATTTCCCCCTTCTCTTTGACAGAATTAAAAATAATACCATAAACCCATAGGCTCTCCATAGGTTTTAGCAGTTGTAGGAACTATGTGCAATATTAGTAACTTAAGAAATAACCTCCTGTTCTTCAAAATATATTAGTTACAGCCTGTTTGAAATCACACAATGATTTGCTGTATCTGTTACTTTACTTCTCCACCCTCTGACAACCCTCTCACTCTTCTTCTTCCTGTCTCTGCGCCCTTCAGTGGTCTGGATAGTGCCTCCTGCTTCCAATGCGTGTCCTTACTCAAGTCGTTGGCGCAGGGCGGCCGCACCGTCATCTGTACCGTGCACCAGCCATCGGCTAAGCTGTTTGAGATGTTTGACCACCTGTACATGCTGGCTGAGGGGCAGTGTATCTACCAGGGCAACATTCCAGGCCTGGTGCCTTATCTCATCTCCCAGAACATGATCTGTCCACCTTATCACAACCCTGCAGACTATGGTGAGTGTATGCTGGCAACATTTGCAGCCTTGCATCTGCCAAAACAACTTGCCGCAGCAAAGCAAACACGGTCAGCATTCTCTGCTGCAAGTTGCTGCAGCAAGTTGCGGCAAATTTTTACCCTGTTACAAATGTTAACCCTGCAGATGCAGCGCAGCAAGCTCTGCAGTTGATACAGCACTGCAGATGTCGCCAGAGCAACAGGAGGCCATTGCGAAAAAATTTGGAATTGATTCTGTAGGAGGTGCTATTCTCAAAATGGAACTGACTCACGTCAAGGAATTGATTCCTTTGTATGTAGCGAAAAGGGAATCAGTCAGAGGAGTGGTATAGGAGTGGTCCAGAGTCGGGGTGTAATTCTCAAGTAGGAACCAATTCTCTGAGGAAGTAGATTCTCATGGCGGGGAAGAGCCAAGAATTGGAAGATCAAATAGCTACAGTGAGAATTTAATTCCATTTCTTTTAGCAACAGCCTCCTGGCCCCTATTTTAACCTTTCGTGTCTATTTTTCCCGTGTTGCAGTATTGGAGGTGGCATGTGGGGAGTACGGCGATATGGTGCCTAGCCTGGTGGTGGCCACACGTAACGGTAAGTGATTAGTAAATCATCTAAACGTATGCAGATAGCAAGATCGTACCCTATTGATGAATATTTAGAACGTATAATGGATGCAAACAGATAGCTAGTCCTAAAACCTCAACTTCAATCTTTGGTCACAGGCATCCCTAGGCCATCTGAGACATGTAGATTTGGTAACGAGAGCTACAATCACTAGTGAAATTAATAAATTATCCTATCTAATGAGACAGCAATTAGCAGATACCTTATGTCCCTCCTACTCTCCAGGTAAGTGTGAACAATTCCAGCACCTACAGAAACAGGTGAACTGGGAGAAGGCGTACCGCGCTAATAGCCAGGATGAGGAGGACGGGGCGGCCACAGCCACCAAAGTCACCCTCCCCACCAAGGTTACCCTCACACACCCGGGCGCACCCTCATGTCAAGTCAGTGTTGTAGATGTAAGTCATTTGCAAAAGAACGTAATAAGAAGTGTTTGGTAGCTTTCATTTCCAGATTACTTCTTCAAAAGCAATTGATTAGGCCTATAATCATATGGATATCTTGACCACTGAAATGAACATGGTGGCTTAGCCATATCTTAAAATTGACATGAAACATAAGAACTGGTAACATTGTAAATGGACATTCATTTTCTTAGAATTGTCTGTGGAACATTGTAAAGTGTTTGTATATATATTTCAAAGTCAGGTAACTGATCACTACTGTGTGTAGGGTTAAGCAGTGGGACCACAGGGCCGAGGGCAGTGCTCACGTGCACACAGCTAAAGCCAGACACACATTGAGTGATCTGTGTTCTACCATAGTTTACTAGGTCGTATTCACTTATATGATGGGAAATACTATTTCTTAGACACTCTGGTTTGAGAGTATTTCTATCACTGGGCTGTTGATCTGGGAGATCACCTGCTCAGTGCCTTATACTGATTATCATGGGGTTCAATGGGATCACCCTGCCCAGCTCCACATTGCTATTGTAGGACAGCCCTGGTTTTCCGTCCATGGATGATGCGCATGCAATATCTGAGATACCTGTAGAACATGAATTTATGTAAGTCGTGCATTTTTTCTCTTCCCAGGAGGGTGCGGACATTGACCACCACACATTTGCCACCAGCTGTATGACCCAATTCAGGGTGCTTTTCATGCGGACTTTCCTCATGATCATCAGAGACACAGTAAGTACCATATGCTGCATGACCCAGCTCCTTCGGGGTTGCTTTGATGAAGAGGGTTCTGATGTTGGCCGAGAGGATACCCAGTCTAATTTGCCATAGTTGGAGCTCAGTTGTGTCCACACTTCTATTTCTCTCAGCATTGAAAAAATAGGATGTTAGCCAAATGTGTGTGTAGTGAGTGTTCGATGGGGTCCATAATTTTAGTCACTTTCCCAATCTGCAGATTGAGTGTCCAGTGATGTCTCAAACTCAGATATTTCTCTCTATTTCATAACCAGATAACCTTATAAACTACACTAGTCTTCTTAGTTCATATCCTTTGTTTGGTGAATTGAACTGATTGGCAAGAGGGACCAGGAAAACTGAATTTACCATCAAGCTCAATGAGGCTAAGGATGTAGGGCAGGTTCAGGCTCTATAACTTAGACTAGAAGTTACATAATTGTGATGTTCTGCTGATGCTATGTTATATAATATGTCCCATTGGTTGTTACAGACATTAACACGGCTACGACTTATGTCACATATACTGGTGGGACTACTAATCGGCTTGCTCTACTTGAATGTGGGTAACGAGTCGAGTAAGGCCTTCAACAATGCAGGATGCCTTTTCTTCTGTATGCTGTTCCTAATGTTCACTGCCCTCATGCCTACTGTACTTACATGTAAGTTGTTTGGAATTGCAATATGTATGAAATTGCAAACTATCAAAACCTGGGTTCTTATATAATTAATTATCTTATCAAAACATTGCAAGGATTACAAGATTTTTGTATCCTTTTTCAATTCAGTGATATTTAAGATAACAATTAAACATCCAGATTCTGAAAATATAATCAATCTAAACAATGGATACTACTCATACTATTTTTTAAAGCCTTATGTTGTTGTTTTTCAGTTCCCATGGAGATGTCTGTGTTTGTACGTGAACACCTTAACTACTGGTACAGCCTCAAGGCCTACTATTTAGCAAAGACCATGGCAGACATGCCCTTCCAGGTAATAAACCTACTGTATAATTTACACCCTCTTTAAAGGTACCACCTACTGTAAGTTATGGCAGTCATACCTTCCTTTTAACACTAATATCATCTTACATTTACATAGCTCTAATGTCTAGACATTTGGCCCTGCAATACTATAGAAAACATACATCTTAGTGGCTTAATGACCCCTGTGAAAATATTAATTCTTTCAGGCCTTCCTAGATAGGCCCTAACATTGCATTTATTACCTAAATTCCTAAATTGACTCTACATGTCACCTTTCTATATGGTGCCCTTTTAGTCTTATTTGGGATATAGCATTATCTTATGAGTAAACCTCTAGAATCAAATTCATTAAATTGCTGTAAAGTTAAGTAATGTATTCAATGCATTAAGAGAGACAGATGCTAACTTATCACCTTTCTTTCCTGTTCAGATTGTTTTCCCAGTGATATATGGCAGTATAGTGTACTGGATGACAAACCAGCCAAACGACTTCTTGCGCTTCGTCATGTTCCTCACCTTGTCAACTCAGACCTCACTGGTTGCTCAGTCACTCGGCCTGCTCATCGGGGCAGCCACATCTCTGCAGGTGTGTAACTGTTATTTTATATCCCCATCATGACAGCCACATCTCTGCAGGTTTGTAACTGTTATTTTATATCCTAATCATGGCAGCCACATCTCTGCAGGTTTGTAACTGTTATTTTATATCCTCATCATGGCAGCCACATCTCTGCAGGTTTGTAACTGTTATTTTATACCCTCATCATGGCAGCCACATCTCTGCAGGTTTGTAACTGTTATTTTATATCCTCATCATGGCAGCCACATCTCTGCAGGTTTGTAACTGTTATTTTATATCCTCATCATGGCAGCCACATCTCTGCAGGTTTGTAACTGTTATTTTATACCCTCATCATGGCAGCCACATCTCTGCAAGTTTGTAACTGTTATTTTATATCCCCATCATGGCAGCCACATCTCTGCAGGTTTCGAATGGTAATTTCTAACCCTCTTTAGGGCAGAAACATTTCTGTCATTCCATAGCATTTGTTGAGACAGCGATATCTCTGCAGGCTTGTAACTATCACCATACAGCATCTCTCATCCAAACAGTCACTTGAAAAGTAATGTCAAAGGAGCGTTAAATGTCCTTTACAAAGGAAAAAGAGGAACTTGGAGCTCTTCAGTTGATCCAGCTTTATTGTAAGATTGGTGGTACAGAGTGACCATGTAAGATGGTACAGCATGATCACTCGCCAAGCTTATCCAGCCAAGCCTATGCCTTAGTATAGGGTGATGTAGCCTCTAGGTCTGGGAGCAGACTAACATGTCCCAAGCCAGTCCTGTATTCATATATATAGGAGCAGCTTGGGGTAGGCATGACGTCATCCTTAAGGGAAGCATGACGTCATGCTCAGGGACAGGCAAGACCCTGCCTGCATTGCATCAGCTCCTGTGGGAGGAGCAGCTCGGCCCCTGATTGGCTAGGAATGGAGGTGGGTGTGAGCACACTCCCACCCTGTACCTAGGGTTAGTGGGGGTCGAGGTCATGACCCCTAGCCAGGATCCTGAGGTGAATCTGAGGTCACTGGCCAGGGAAGGTAGAGCCAGATCCAAGGTCTTGGTTTGAGTAGGCTTGTAGGCAGGTCTGTGGATAAGCCTAGCGGTGAAAAAGTAAATATGTATCGAATAATTGTAATACCCAGAATCGTCCATTGACATATCCCCACACTCCCACTCATCTCCGCTATGAGTGCAGGGAAAAATATAGGTTTACAGGAGTAAGGATTCAGGGTTTATTAAATTCATGTTTACAGAAAAGGATGTATTTGTGCAATCTTGATCAGTATAAAGGCAATTGCCACAGGATTCTCATTGTAATAGGTCCTTAAAGGTTATGAGTAAATTGAGGGTGAAATGAAAGAAACTTTTAAGGAGTAGTGACCTAATCAAGGGATTAAATTATACCTTTAACTGGTTTGTATTGAAATATTTGTGAAAGGTGGCTTGACTTGGGGCTGATCAAGGAGACACACTGAACACTAGCTTGTTTAAACATGCAAATTATATGTCGACTAAATTGACTAAAACCCATAAATACAACACATGGTGGGTTTGAAAAGGGTATGACATTTAAGAAACAGCCTAGAGGGTAGGTTTCAAGGCTGCCTTGATGCTATATGAGGGATTTTTCCAGAGTCCTGTCATAGAGAGAGGGCTCAAGAAAAAGATGTACAAGTACAGGATAACGACTAACACACTCCCAACCCTAGCTCAGTGGATACCTGAAACATTTCTTTTGTATGTTTAAATCTAATGTCTGAGCCAGGCCTGAGAAGTTGAGTAATTTCTGTTAAAATGATGGAAGTGAGTGAGGATATCCCCACACAAGCACTCAGCTCCGTATGAGTGACAGGTGCATGCATACCCTGTAAGGAGAGGGAGTGTTTGATGCCAGACTTCCAATATTCCATCACTACCTGTTCAACAACCATGCGCATTTAAACCAACAAAAATTTTGTTTTTCATTGCTATGAGTATTATCAAGGTTTGTTTAAGATTCGAGAAATCACTATACGTGGGGGCATGGGGCCAACAGGGAAGTTGTTGGGGGGGGGGGTGGATTTGGGACAGACAAGGTCTGCATGGGGGCTCTGGTGATATGTGGGCATACTTCCGTGTATTTGGTTTGTGAGTGCTGGAGAAAGTCTGTTAGAACACTGCAGTGCCTTGGCTTTCTAATTTATGTCACTCAGACTGTTTTGTTGCTGCTTGGCTGCAATCTTTGGTACACAATACTGCCGTTTAGAAAAAGGTGAACTAGCTGCAATGTGCATCCAGGTTCCCTTCCTTCAGGGAATATGTGCAGTGTGTCTGATTTGTGTTGACATGGTATTGGCTTGTTGCCATTATATGCCTTAGTCATGGAGCAAAACTCTTACCAATCACAGCCCTGTGTCTGTTAGGGGGGGGGTGAAAGGGGGTCATGAATGACTTAATCTGTTAAGCCTTTCAGCGATAGTGATCTCCCAACTTATGCTATTTTTCAAGAGTTGAAAAAGTATCTTTGGTTGTATTAATTTTGAATAATGAGAAGTCAAGTTGGAAAGCACTTTGTGGTTGAACATGGCTATAGGAATTAAAAACATGTAGTTTGGGCGTGATCATTGAGGTATTTGCCCTTTTCAGTGGACGTGAATTACACTCTTATTTAAAACTTTTGCTTTTCTTTACCAATGATTGGTTATATGGCTAGGACTGGAAGGAGGGTTTCATATACAATGTGGTATGCCAAAGGTTTCCTGCCAATAACTTCAGTGAAAATTAATAGGACTGGACAATCAAGCAAAGTATGATTAAAATGAGAGAGCACTAATGCACCTGATGTTTTGTGTAATAATGCACGGAAAGGTTATTTAAATATGTGGATCTATACGCATACCGACCTCAGCATATGCACAATATATGTGCACATCTGCATGCGTACACAACACACATTAACATATTGCTATTTGGAACCGTCTATTCAACTCCTATACTGCACAGACATAGTATGTAGTACTAAATATATGAAGTACAGGGGCCGAAAGGGTCAAGGTCAAAAGGTGTCATGTATATTGAGCTCTTTGATGCACAAAAATAATTTGATTAAACACTGAGGGGAATCGGCTTGTTACATCAATGTGATCAAAATTCCACTTTCTATTTTCTAAACTAAACTAATATATTCCTGGAGTGTCTTCTTTGAGGCAGGCAAAACCAGAAATAGTACAGTAAACAGATCAAAAACTAAAAATATGCATGCATTTTCTATCTAAGTTGAAAATTCCTTAATTATAGGAAATACTGGTTACAATACAGTTCAGAAGGTTAAGGATTTTAAAAATATTCTGCTATTGTAGAAGAAAAGCCTGTACAATAAAGATTAGACTTTCAGTCCTTGCAGTGGACTGGTTTCTGCAGCACCATTCGGCGATAGGGTTTGTGGTGGCAAGCCATGTCGCTGTTGTGATGTGCCCTGATGAAGATGGGAAGATGGAGCCCTTAAATGTGATTGAAACAGGGTCAACTGTTGCTGTCTGCTTCATGTCTGCATCTTTGAGTAAGGTTTGTCTAACAAAAAAATAGACTTCTGGTGGCTTGCGCTCAGCTGGTTTCTGCAGCTCCATTCGGCGACAGGGTTTGTGGTGGCAAGCCACGTTGCTGTTGTGATGTGCCCTGGTGAAGATGGGAAGATGGAGCCCTTAAACGTGGTTGAATGGTAGTCAGGTACTGCGATTATCTTCACATCTGCTTCTCTAAGTAAGGTCTGTCTCTACAATCACTTAATTTTGATGATGGTGGATACATTGGGAAAAAGCGGTCATATGAACGAGTCTGAGGATTAGCAGGCATTGTTAGAGGCAATACAGGAAGTCACAAAAATAAGTAGACACAATCAAAACTTTGGGTCACGCTTTGGTTACATTACATGTATCACTCAGGATGATCCCAGTACATCAACTCAATATTCCCAGTGATCTCCTTAGTACTCTGTGAAACGGGGTGTTGAGTGTGTTGGGGTAGTGGTTGGGGGATTGGGTGGCATTTGGTTCATTTTCATAATAGGATGGGGTATTAATCGTGAATTGATAAGGGGGTCAGACTGTGAGTAAGTGGTTAACCGGGGCCAGGCATGTCTTAGTGCAAGGTGGGGCTATAATCAGGTGGTGCTGTTAATGTGCCCAGAAAAAAGCAAAGGTCATCTACCTGGCTTACTTCAGAAAAGGGTGGAGCATTTTTCATCTCATCTTTTTACGACACTCTAGCGCTCACACTAACCTAACGGCAGGCTAGTCGATATGTGGCATGCCAACTTTTAAGAGTTTCCAGCCTGAGTCAAATTGCAGAAAAAGGGTCATTTTGGCACCTCATGGGAAAGCTGTCTTTTTAAGACATTGCTCTGACATTCAGTGGAAAGTGGTTACTCACATTGATTCCCAACTATTCGTTTAAAACTATCCATCCCCACACAAATTTGGAAATGGTTAGAAAAAAAAAAAACAAGGAACTGGATATTGACAAAAAAAGGAAGAATATTGTGATGATTTGGCCTAAATTTCTTTGGGGGGGGGGAATGAAGGGGTAAAATTATAGTCATGTAAATATCCATCCCCACACAAGCTTGGAAATTTTCCAAGATGAGTGGATTGAAGTTGTTAAAGGAAGACAATTGAGAAAAAGGGGGTTGAAGGGGGTTATAGGGAAGGGATGTAATCATGGAATGTCCATCCCCACACAAATGTGGAAATAGATAAGAAATTGGATACCATCTAAAGGGGAAATATTGTTGATGTATGGGTCAACTGATCTTGGGGTGTGAATTAAGGAGAATGTCCATCCCCACACAAATGTGGAAATATTTCACGATAGACAAAAAGGATAATCTATGGGAGAAGGAGGAAAGTGGATTTGTAAGTGTGGTGTGAGTGAATTTGTGGTTACTTAAGATGATAACTGACCTCATGTTAGGTGGAGTGGGGGGAGGGTGGGGTTTTATAGAGAAAATAAGTGAATAAATAAATAAATAAATACATGAATAAAGGAATAAAAGGTTTTAGCTTTTAGCTAACAATGGATAAGCGCTAGGGCTGGAAAGAGGGAGATAGATACTCATATATGTATGGTCCACGGGTGGATTCCAAAATACCTTGTTGATGAAAACTTTTGGTGCCTTGCGGTCACCAGGTTGGATTGCCAGTTTTCTGCCTGGAGTCAATTCTCTACAGGTCTTAGGAGTCGGCTTGGAGCACTAATTTGTGCAGTTCTCTGCCTGTCTTAGGAGATTCACTTCTCAGCAGGTCTTAGGAGTCGGTTTTGGAGCACTAACTTGTGCTTAACAATTTGGTTTCTTAACCTAGATCATCACTTGCTAATTGGAAATCAAATATTGGTGTTCCATAATAATGAGTTTATCTCTTGATAAACCAACCTAAAGGAGGTGGGTGATTGGGTCCACACACAATGGAAGATTAGCAGGCACAACATTGGACAGTGAAGAGTGAAGATCATTCAACTTTTTCTAGATACTCTGAGCTCACACTACCATTGGTTTATTGAGGAGTCTGGGCAGTATGACAATAAACTTTGCCATTACCAAATGCAAGAACGACTGATGGTCTATGTACTAAAGTGGACACTTAAGACAGGCCTACCTGGGCTGGCTGCATGCCCTGTTCGCCATGGTTAACTTCAATCAGGCACTTGCTCTCAGAAAAACAGGAAGTGGTTGGATATGGTGTATTATTGAGAATGGATAAGATTGGGGTGGGTCAAGGCTTATAAACCTGGTCGTGAGGGAAGCTAACCCTCAGTTGCAGATCTCCCATGTAGGTATGTCTTGCCCTTAAAAGGCTAGGCCTTATCTTATTGGATATATGCAGTGGGGGCTGGCCTGCCCCGTATGCAAATTTCTGGTGGCCTCCGCGCGGAGGCCTGGTATGTATTGATTAAAAATTGGAATTTTTAGGTCAAGAAGGTTGGTAGATGCAGGTCAGGGTTATGATTGAATTCTGACCAGGTGGGTTGCCTGCTTTGTGGAAGCTTGGCGTGAAATTGGGGCTGTGGTTGATTACAGCCAATCAATATGGTATTCCACCTGCATTACTGGATCTGAGAAAAACAGAGGTGCAAACATGGTTGGAGCATGGGAGACAGGGACTCCTACAGTAGGCGTGTCGGTGGCAAGAATACCGAATTTAACAGGAGTCCTGACAAGCCATCAAGCCGGTGCAAGAATATATAAAATAAAAATTTTATACATATACCCTAGAATGGGCTGCTGCCTTGGGTAGTATATGTGGCGTATCGAACCATTAAATGTGGGTGTGCTGAGAACGTCCATGGGCGCGGAAAAACTAAATCTACAAGACTCATGTGAGTGTTGTGTAATTTTAACAACGTACAACGAGAGGAAAAAGGGTGTATTGGTGTTTTGAGAAAATAGAAAACAGAAAGTAAAGAAAGGAAATAAGGAATGGTGTTTGGATATTGGGAGGTTTCTGGGAGGTGGTCAGTATTTAGTGTTGGACAGGTGGCGTGTGAGGCGCTGGGTGCAATGTGGTTGGTATGTATATGTTCTGAGGGTAATATGTTTGGTAAATTAAGTGGGGGGGGGGGTGTTGGATGCGGATTCTGCACTTGATCAGGGATGAAGGTGTAGGCACGTGGTGGTTATCCAGATCACTGATGCGTAGGATAGAGGTATGCTTGACTTGCAGTGTATTTGGTTGTGGTTTTTTTTTGGGGGGGGGCTGTGCTTTTGGTGTGTGAGAGTGTGTAGTTTGTGTATTTATTTTTGCTGATGGCGCTTTTTGGCCATTTTAGGTGGTGAGAAGCTGACAATACCCTTTTTGGCTGGTCTCCCTCTCTTTCTTTTTGGTGGGGGAGTGGGGGTATTGGTAGAAGGTGTTAAGTTCAAATCTGGGTCGTAGAGAGATAAAACCGGGCCAGTCTGTAGTCTTTTGACTATGGCTTTGGCGCTGGCTCTGGATGTTGGTGTTCTCAATTGTCGTGAATTAACCTGTGATTTTGTTATATTGACGAGATTTTGATTATAATTCATTGTGAGACAAGGTTTGTAGTTGATCCGAAAGTGTGGTGTTACTTTTACTTGATAAAAACTTCAAATTTCGTGAGGAGAAGGGATTAGAGTTTTTAGATTAATTAAGGTGTTATTTTTGCCAAATTGTATGCTAGTGCTGTCATGTTAATTTGTTATTTCGGCTGTAATTTGTGTTGTAGAAGGGGCCAAATTAGTGATACTGAGGTATGAGCAACATTGATGTACAGAGCAGCTCCTGTAGGGTGTGTGTATGGGCGTAGAAGGTGGGTGGTGGGGGGGGGGTGGAGGTAGACTGACCACATGTGGTGTAGGCTGGGGTAGGGATATTTTGAAAACACAGCAGGGATTTCACAATGAATCCAGCGTCTATAGAACATGTTGGAGCTTGATTAGTGTGGTACAATGAACTTTCATTGAATTTAGATTGTAAAAGTCTTTGGGATAAATGAATTTAATTTTGAGTGGTTATGGGCTAAAGTTGCCGTAAGAATGGCCTAAATATACTCTAATTAATTGCTCAAATTCGATTAAAGGTTAGAATAAGATTTACCATCACTCTAATTTGTGAATTGCCATGATAAAGGTCTTAAGTATTTGGGTTTGATTTAGTTCAATAAGAGGCTATGGTTATCGTTGGTAAAGCCTAAATATGATATGTTACATGCCACTATGACGTTTTCTGATTTGCCATGGTGCTGTATTCCAAATTACCATTAAAAATGAGGTAGAATTTGGGTGGCATTATGATCATATGGGCACTGACAAAAGGGTATGCCCATAGTAGTGGTTTACTAATGGGGTATATTCTACATGTATAGGGGACTATGATTTCTGTTAAAAGTCTGGAAATAGGTCTAAGATGTTTATGTTTTATTTAGATTGATACATGATGGCTGTTGTTGGAGAATGGGCTTAAAATGTTTGGGTTTATTGAGGCTATTAGCTTGTCATGTGAAAAAGGTCTGGGTGACGTTTTTCTTTTCTGCCACACTGATTTGTTTCCAAATTACCATTATCTTAGGTAGAATTTGGCTGTTATTACGACTATGTGGTCCCTGATAGAGGGGTATATCCACAATAGTGGTTTAGTGGGGTATATTCTACATAGGGGGCTGGACATACAGGCTATAGGGGAAATAGTAAGGTGTGTCTACCTGGAGTCAGTGAGTTGCTAATATGGGATATACTCTACATAGGGACTGGGCATATTAAAAGGGGTATATATCACAAAGGACAGATCACTGAGTATTGTATCAGTCAATATGAGAGATCCCGCATGACAAAAGTAACCGTGACCAGAACTTGTTCTGCAATTATGTCAATATATCAATGTGAACCTCCTACCTGTTGCTGGTGCCAATCATCAGGTGGATATAAGTGTATGTATCCTTTTGGATAGGATTGCATCCTCCTGTACTCAGCTGTGTTGTAGGTGGTATGTATAGAGTTCATAGCACTAGGTGTGCTGTATGGTACCATGCTGGATGTAAGGTGGAGGCCAGTAGGAGCCGGAGCTGGAGGAGTAGACCCTGTCCTGCTATGGAGGTAGTAGCAGCATACACTGGAGGAACCTGTACTGAGCAGGGGTAGTACCTCAGTGGAGGCAGATGGTGTACCTATAGGCTGTGACTTGCTGGAGGATCCTGAAGCTGGTCTGTTTGTAGAGTACTCACTTATTGTTCTTAGTTTTGTGGGAGGGTATAGGGTGGGATCTTCCACTATTACGGGTTTCTCGACCAATGTCAAAGGAGCGTTAAATGTCCTTTACAAAGGAAAAAGAGGAACTTGGAGCTCTTCAGTTGATCCAGCTTTATTGTAAGATTGGTGGTACAGAGTGACCATGTAAGATGGTACAGCATGATCACTCGCCAAGCTTATCCAGCCAAGCCTATGCCTTAGTATAGGGTGATGTAGCCTCTAGGTCTGGGAGCAGACTAACATGTCCCAAGCCAGTCCTGTATTCATATATATAGGAGCAGCTTGGGGTAGGCATGACGTCATCCTTAAGGGAAGCATGACGTCATGCTCAGGGACAGGCAAGACCCTGCCTGCATTGCATCAGCTCCTGTGGGAGGAGCAGCTCGGCCCCTGATTGGCTAGGAATGGAGGTGGGTGTGAGCACACTCCCACCCTGTACCTAGGGTTAGTGGGGGTCGAGGTCATGACCCCTAGCCAGGATCCTGAGGTGAATCTGAGGTCACTGGCCAGGGAAGGTAGAGCCAGATCCAAGGTCTTGGTTTGAGTAGGCTTGTAGGCAGGTCTGTGGATAAGCCTAGCGGTGAAAAAGTAAATATGTATCGAATAATTGTAATACCCAGAATCGTCCATTGACAGTAGTTCATAGAATGCCCAATACTTATCAAAATCCATTCACTGAACTGTTCAACATGCTCTCAAATTACAGTCATGTGTCAATGTGGAAGTCTTATCAATGATCCAAAGTGATCTTATATTTGATATAATCATTGGCTATTGCTATTTGTCTGTTGGCTGCTAGGTGGCTGTGTTCCTGGGTCCAGTGACAGCCATCCCCATCCTGCTCTTCAGTGGCTTCTTTGTCAACTTTGACACCATGCCCAAGTACCTGGAGTGGTTGTCCTATGTCTCCTATGTAAGGTAAGGATAGCTTATCTACTTCGGCTAAGAACCTATAGACTTAGAATCTACAATCAGATCACCATAGACAATTGTGATGTAACTCCTGTCAGTGGCTTGATAAAAATACTGCTAAAATTGTTGTTATACATTTTATTGATTTGGGTTGATATTCTTTCAGTGTATAATCAAAGGCCCATTTTCCACCACCCGATGTAGTCACCCTATTGGCTAATAGGCACTACCATCAGCCGACATAGAGGCATGTACATCTAGTAAATGCTTTGGCAAAGGTCAGCCAACGTCGGTCGCTAGAGCGTACAATCATATCGTTTGGTGGAAAACGACCCTGTACAAGATTGTTTTCATTACTTTAATTTACCTAAAAGATTTTGCAGTTATCATTACTTAAATCAGAGGATCTCACTGTTTCAGTATTCCATATGTCTACACTAAGATGATTATATGGGTTTATGACTGCTAAAACTGTTCTAATCAATCATGGTGATAATAACCATTATCAGTGTCTAATACATTATATTGGTCAAAATCTTAAATCACTGATGCCAGGTATCATAACCATGTATCATGACTCCCTTCATTGTTGTTTGAATACATTATGATGGGATGACTGTCATATTTCTACCATAAATCAGGATGATTGTAATGTTATCAGTATACATGAATACCCTTCCTTACAGGTATTCATTTGAAGGTGTGCTTCAAGCAGTGTACGGTGGAGACCGGGAGGACCTAGCCTGCGAGGAGCCAACTGTTCGTGGAGGTTGTGTCTTTGTCACGGGCGAAGATGTCCTCAAAACTTTGGATGTTGAAAAAGCCAAATTTTATATAGACTTCATTGTCCTCTGTGTCTTCTTTGCTGTTCTACGACTCGGCTGTTATATCGTACTTCGATGGCGGGTTAAGGTTCATTAGTCGGAGGTCAATGTTCAAGGTCAGAGTTAATCAATGCAAGGTCATAAATATTAGGGGATAGTCAAAGTTCACAGTCACATTGTCAAAATGTATGATGTATAATAATGAAATGTTCAAAGCTCAATTATTAGAGTAGCACCGGGCATGTAATGCAAGGTACATGGTTTTCCATATTAATGTTGATGATGTTGCTATAGCAACACAGCATACTAAGTGATAGCCTCAAGTAAACTAGGGCATTCCACTCTATTGTTACATTCATAATTGATGATATTGGCCATGGTACCCTGATACTATCAGACATTGTGGAGTGTATCACACTTTACCTTTGTCCACCATTATACATGCAGATTTTCAACATAGATTGATTTACTATCATGGTATCAAAATATTACACTATCTAGGGTCCATGTGGATGTGCTGGCTGGGATGGTACTACTGTGGTTTCTGGCAGTGGAGTGAATATGGCATAAAGCATTAATAGAACATTATGGTAACAAATTGTGGACAGATACACTGTAGTGCCATCTGAATGTTGCACTGTGGACTGATAGACCAACGTGGTACTTCAATATTGCCACATCAACTGATGATTGGTATCCGAATATGGGCCATTGGACAGATAAACCATTCCCTGGTGTCAAACTACAATGCCATAGACTCACAGACTGACGTGGTGTCTCAATATTCCAACTTTAATGGATAAACCAATTTGGAATCAGAGTATGGCACCATTGCAGTGATAACAATACCTATACAGAGAACCATGAACTGATATTGGTACCATGACATCACTACATGGAATGACATACAGTATGTTAACTGAATAATTATCATGTCATGACATTGGGATGATGAGAGATGATGTATTCAATGTGGCTAGCACTTTGTGATAAGGTGATATTTAATCTGCCTGTGTCTAAAATGGTTTGGAACCATGTTGATGAAATCATTGTTGTCACAAAGGTTAGATGTGCATGTTGTATCAAACATACAAGTCTATGTTGGTAATGTTTTACTATTTTACCTGAATTGACAGCTTTGCCATTATTGGCCTATTCCGTGTCAGTTCAACCAATCTTCCCGGATGACCATCTCATATTTTCTACTTACTAATATAAATGATTGGTCCATGTATTTGAAGTACTCTCCCCAAATATTTCCTCAGAATTCCAAATAGTTTTGGCCCATATAGTGGGAGGGGGGTCAGCCCTTGGGAGCAAACCCTTATTTCTGGGCCATTTTCAGAAGCCGCTATTATAATAGGTCCAAGTTTAATCAGACATGTACTACTACTTGTAGAGACCAGCAAACAAGCATAGTTACCCTTGCACTGTGTGTTGGTGCACAGAGGCTCGGAAAACAGGAAAAATGATGGATTCTCAAGAATTTTAAATAATCAAAAATCTGTCAAAATTAGAACCTTATCTCCAGCAACTTTATCTTTAGAAAACATATTGAGGTAGATATGGGGCTTATATTGGTATGATAATTTTACCTCAAAACACCATACAGGTGGCACTGCTGGTGGCCAAAGTCAGCCAATTTAGTCAAATGACCTATATTCAGCAGCCATTAACATCATGTGACCCCAAAGTTATTGACCCGCAATATTTTATTCCTGAAAGACCTCATCTGTAGTTTTAATTTGAATGTAGTCACTAATATGTTCTGTATTTCTTTATGGGTAAAAGAAATTCCTCAAAGAACGGTATTTTACCTATCATTTTAAGCTTTATCCTACCATTTTCTATATAAACAACCTGAAATACAGCAGTTTCGAGTGTTGTAGGTAAAACCCATCGATGGCAGTGTCATGTCTATTCATAGTGTATATAGTATAGACAAGACACTGCTAGGCCTGTTACATTTACTAGATATGACAATAGCAATGATTATAGCTTAATTGTAAGTCCTCATTTCATGTATGTTTCTATGTCTGCAAAAATGACCGTCAGTGTGGTGCAAACATGATAGAGGTAGCGTGTACAGAGAATGACAGATAAAGAGAAAAAGTGCCATTAGCTCTAGAGAAACTGTGATTACAATAAAACATTCATCATTTCAAAACACACTAGCACACACAATACACTAGTTTAAAAATTGGTTTATGTAAGATATAGCCTCCAAATTGTCAGTCAGATCTTCCCAGATTAAAACTGAGAAGTACAGGGTACCCCTCACCAAGTGCTGCACAATACAAGGTACTTAGCATACTTTGTCAAAGTTCAACCACATATGATATAGATTGAGATATATATGGGGAATGCACAAGAGCCATTCAGTTATATTGAAATACTGCAATATCGAAATAGAGAATTAGAGAATATCTTCCCTACATGGAAGAAGAATTTGCACAGTTCTAATCGCGTCAAAAGAACTTCGTGTTATTTTGTGTACAGCATTCACTGATCTCAGCTCAGATAAAACATCCACCAAGCGAAATGTAACCTGAATCACCTCTCCACATGATATCAATCAAGTATTGACAGCACAATAACCAAGTGTTAACACCACATCAGAAAAGTGTTGACAACAACCTTACACTGAAAATAAAACATCAGATGTCAACAAAGCATCCTGTAAATTGTCAACATGACATCCATTCAGAGTCAATATTCATGTAAAGATGTCATATTCCCAGATGGGATAGCACATATATATGTGAGGTATATCAAAATAACTTATCCAAACAGGTAGAAAACTCAGAAGATACCATCTTCTTCCATTAATACAATGTTGCCCAATAGATGTTGTCCCATGGCTTGTATAGGAAAATTTAACATGTAAAGGCCAAATTCACAGAGAAGATTCATCGCTATATGGCAAAACAATGAAAGCAGCATTTCTTCATAAGATGTTCCGCTTCCCAATTCCAGTTATGTATTACCTTTGTTGTTGTTGTTTTGTTTATTGGCAATTAAATCTCCATTACATCACAGTGAGTTGTTCCTATACCGCCATACTTATATTATAATAATACAATTACTTTATGATTTAAATAGTATAGTCATTGGTGTGTGTGATCGATAGGTCAAGCACAGAGAGACCCCATGCATAGTACCTCAGTTTCACTTTCATTTCACTCCTGAGGAATAACCTCCCCCAGTCATTTGTATTGCCACAATTTTCCTCAGGAGGAAAAGTAGGCCCTCCACTATAACTTATTTTGGGCCTGTTTTACAACCAGACGCCATCATGCATGATCGGGGCTCCCTACAAGAAATATTTAGAATCCTGGATATTATTGGGTATGAACGTCTATAGATAGCCCATATTAGGTCCGAATGTTAAACATAATTTTACAAACATCAATTTTTGTTGAAAACCATGCACGATTCAGACCAAATTTTCTGTTTTCTGCAGTGAAGGCCCCCCTTGAGAGTCAATTCTGATGTCATCAGCATTGTGTCATCTGTAATCCCATTGTATCTTGAGAAATAATATGATAATTATGTTAACATAATAATTATTTTCATTTTCAGAGTATCAACCTTTTCTGTAATAGCAATGTGATTAGGAATGTATTGTAATAAATATTAATTGATTATATTTCCACCATTAAGATGTGGCCATGACTGGGAACTTTATTCACTCTGCTTATTTATACTGGAAACAAGACCATAACCCCAAAGTCATGGTTACACCTTACCATTTACAAACACTAAAATCAGGAAATGTGAAGAATTACAACTTGCTGTGTACCTAGGAGAAGGTATTACCAGAGAAAGAGATGACCTGTGTACCTAGATAATTATGGTTATCTAAACAATTATTGGACCTACTTAGAGGCAGGATTTGAGCTTATATGAACCTTTTATAGCTTATATCAATTAGAAACTTGTAGATTTTGTTATGGGTTTTGATGTTGCTCACAATCTAATTATGTGTGTACACATTACAATGCAAGTGTGAATATTACTAATTATTTTTGTTACTAATTCAGTGGTAGTTCATTAAGGTATGCTCAATATTCACAGATGTTATCTAAACCAACAGTTGTGTTACTAAAACACCCACAATGAGGTTGGCAATCAACTGTGATTGTAAATTGACGTTAGAATCACAATGTTGAAAATACTGACTATGTCAAGACAAGAAGATATGATGGGAGACGGAGGGTTTATTCTGTTAAATTAAAGTGGTCTATCAGTGTATCAGCCCATACTGGCTGTGAAAGGTGTTTTTCTTTCTTTTTCCCTTTCTTCTCCCCTTTTTCAAATGTTTCTTAATCGATTAGTTTTAAATGAGTCTACAGAACAGGGAAAAGACCTTCTATGTGATTGTGAAAAGAGCCCACTACTGATATTGTGCAGCCTACGCAACTAACGTACCTTCAACCTCTCTCCCCCCCCCCTCTCTCTCTCTCTCTCTCTCTCTCTCTCTCTCTCTCTCTCTCTCTATCTATCTATCTATCTATCTCTCTATCTATTTCTGGGTGAGGATGAAAACGATAAATCGCAGTAAAACGACTGATGCAATGAGAACCGTTAGAACCACATTCTTGCCAAACGATTTGATTTATATCAGAATTGTATTGGCCTATTATTATCTTACCTTTCATTAACTTTTCATAAAACGTTAGGGATAGTTTATTGATAGTTGAATTCCCTTTAAAAATCAAGCCCTGTGTGTTTTACACGAAGATAAGAGTATTATCTTACTGATGAGTGATGTGAACGTTTCTGCGGATGAGTATAGAAAATTCAATAGCTCCATTATATTATTGAAATTCACGACTACATAAGTAGCCTTTCAACACCAGATTTCTACTTTGAAATGAATATGACAAGGAACGTGACGGTGATTATTAGTACAGATTACGTATGGGTGAATATTTTTATGATTACGTATCATCATATATGAAGAAAGATAAAGCTTATGATCAAGATTGTAAGCTCATGGTGATAGATTATTGTGATGGCCACATAGGCCTCCTTGTACTATTATTCAATGGAAAAATAAAAGACTTCAAACAACAACCGGTAAGAGTTCTATGCAACGTATTCCCATCTTCTAGGTGACAATCAAGGTCATGGTATAGGCCTATAGATCTATAAAGCATTTTTAAACAGTTCCATTTTGGAAGAAAAAAAAAGTCTTACTGAACTCATGTAAAGGCAGTACAATGGACATAACATTAGTACAACAAACAAAAACAATGACTCTGCAGAGCATGGCAGAAAATTAAAAAAAATATATATTCAGATCGTATCTCTGTTGTAGATACTACCCATTTGGTAAAAAGAATAACTTTTTTAAACGTTTGCGAATGTTCAAAAGAACCATGTAGTTGTTTTTTTTTACGTTAAAACCAAACGTTTGGTCAACTTAAAAACCTAAAAAGAACGTGTGTTTATTTTTCTTGCTAAGTGGGTCTGTGCTAGGAAGGCCCATTGTTTCGTTCCCTCTATTGATATGATATAAGCCATGCAGACGTGTCACCTGGTGATTAGATGCAGAACCAACTCCCAAAATTCTAGCAATCCAGAATTGTCCAAATCTCTGCAGTCATAATTAGATACAACATAAGTTTTTTTTTTCTTTTTTATTATTTTCTTTTCCATGGAAACAAAGAAAAGACCATCGTACAAGATATTTGCATACAATTTGGTCGTTGTACTGTTCTACTCTTTTTTGGGCATTCTTTGGGTATTTCTCTCCTATATCTTTGTAACCAAGATAGCGATATGGACAAATAGAATACAAGGTAACAGAAAATATGTATTTAATTTATTTATTTTATTTTTAAGATGATACAGCCCATAACTGATCGACCCATTCATCATGTGTAGGAACATCTATGTTTGAGAGATAAGATAACATCTTCCAGCCCTTAGCCAATTCACAAATCATGTACATGACATGTACACATGCATTTATTGAAATCGACAGCACACGCACGCGATATCAATAATTAAGTGACAGAACCTTATGGCTTTGAAATCTGTTAAAACTGATAAGAGAAATGGAGGCACATTCATATCCCTTATATATTCTAGTACTTTAAATCAGAGGCAATTGCATGCCAATATGTTTAAAAATCTTACTAACTGTAATTGAGAATCTCCGTAAGCCAACCTATTGACCTTTATTTAGTAACATTTAGGCCTGTGGTATCATTATAATGAAGAATTTTCTTTAAATATTAACGTTCCAGCGAAGAAGAACATACATGACCAGAAACTTTTGTAAATATTCCATTATTGATGGCTAATTGCTGGTGACATGCATCATTCTTAAGAAAAAAACCAACTAGTTTTGAAATCAGTCGACTTAGGGTCTGAAGAACTAGTGGGTAGTATCAGTTAGCACATTGTTATCTGTAATACTGTGCGGGATATTATCAAAATACATGTACTTAGAATTAGATAATATACTCATTTGGTACATGTATGTATACTTGCATACACATTGTCTAGGTTCAAGGTAGATAGACTTGGGAACATTGTTAAGACATGAAGCCTCTCTAACATAAGTAGCTATTCCTAATAACATTTTAGTGTGATAAGTCTTGTTATTTCCAATATGTGTAAATGCTTATTCTATACAATTTTCGTTTCCTGATGTACACTCCAAATACAGGATTGCTAAGGTCATCTTAGTGACCAGCATGGATTAAAATAGTTTTAGACTTGTCAATAATCAAGTTGGCACTCATCAGATCTGGTAAAATACCTTCATACAGACAACCCTAGGGTGTTAAACTCGTGGGTTGTCATTATAAACACCCAGTTGAATTATCTAAATTTGTTGATATAAATACCTATATTCACGTTGGTAGTTGTGAACCTTTTTATATGCCTATAGCTGATTAGAAACCCTATAATATTTTTCAGTGTACATAGAGAACGACTGGACGGTTACCTTAACTCACACCAATTTTCAATAGTATTCAAACAATACCAGTATAACTCATATACATATTATTTCTTGAAGGAGAGGGTAAGAAAAGGAGCTGCTCGTTTATAAGAGTAAATCCCAGAAGATGAACAATAATGTTAAAGTGCTTCTAGAACCTTACGGTAAACCCAGTAGATTTTCTGCTGGAAGCAATGTTAGAATATACTGTAAAATCTCCCTATGTGACTTTGAGGTAGGAGGTGAAAGAAGCTTTTATGTACGCTTTATAAAGAAAAACAGCAGTTCACAATAATAAGGTGAAGTCAATCCTATTTTCGACCCCTTGGCCATTACGTCTCATTAGATGACAAACACTGGGCCAGAGTATTAATCCAACAGGAATACTTCCAATGGTGGGACCTTCATCTTGAACAATCCCAGCAAATTGGCGTCATAGTGCGTGAAGCGACGTGTTGGTTTCACACTGCGTCTCTCACGAGCATGTGTGGTGCGTGTCTTTGTAGCCAACACTATTTTGCCACAGTGCCACAGTCAGTCAGTCTATAACCCTTTACGATAGATTTAATGCATCGTGCCAACCCCCCAAAGATTCTTCATGATACAATAATAGAGCATTTGTGAGTGACTCACGAGAACTACAATTGCACCATGATGACAAAATGAACATGTTGAACAAGTCAGTGATAGAACCAAAGAGCTACCCAGGCATAGTTATTGTACAGTGTCCAGCACTGCTTGCTCTCCACCGACTCTCCCTCCATGCATCAGTCATGAAGTTAACTCTATCATACCCGTCTGTGCAGAAACTGGTTCTCTTCATAATGTTAATGTCTGTGTGTGAAACGTTTGGAAACGTATATATAAACATCAGATAAGGGCAGAAATGCCCAATCAAGAACATTAAAAAGACGGTTTCTTTTCAAACAATACGGCTTGATTCTCTGACTTTCTTCACAGGTCTGTATGCAAATTACTGCTGTTCAAACAGTTTTTATGATAAAATAAAGTTTTGGTGTGAACGTTTTATCCAAACTTTCTACATACTCTTGTTTTATAAACGTTATATGTCAAGAGAGAAAGTAAGATAGATTATAAATATCCTCTTTACTCTGTGACAGTGTCAACAATCAAACCAGACATCTGTGCTGAGACTGAGACTCTATTCCATAAAACACTACATGACATCCCATTAACATAATCAAATATCACTGACGTGTTCAGCTTAAAGTTTCCACAACTGGGGCAATGCTCAGCTTGCCATATAAATATGATATGGGTACCAACATGACTCCAATTCATTGCAGGACTTCCTTTGTGTAGTTGGACTGTTACTTACCAGGGGCAGCTCTAGCTGAGCCGGCCAATTGTCTTTCTACCTTCTATGTATGGGTGAAAAGACAGGTCTTTCCCTTAAAGCGTATAAATTTTACTGAAAATATAGATCCAAGTAGTCTTTCATCCATTGATATTCAACTGCAGACACCACTGAATATTTGGAGTCTGTCAAGTAAACTAATGTTCAAGTGATTCTTTCTCACTCCATACCACTGAGTTGAAACTCACTTAATTACCATAATTCCTTTAGAGATAGGGGAAAATGCCTAGAGCTTTGATTACTCTTTCACCTGTCTTTGCCCAAGTTCACAGACATATTCATCAGAGTTTAGTGCATACATTAGTGACAAGTCTGTATATAAGTGAATTGAGATATTTCACTGCTGTAGAGTCAAAGTAGTGATCATGAACAGGCAAACTAGAAATCATCTTCAACTCAGCCTCATTAATTTCATCAGTAACCCCAACCACGAAGAACTTGATGTTCTTGTCTTTGGCCTTCATGGCTTCTGGAATGGTTTTCTCCTCTTCGACTGTGCTCTTACCATCTGTGATTAGAATAGCCACATTGCGGACACGTGGACGATCACCAGGTGACCCGGAGAAAACCTTCTCTATGGTGTACCTTATGCCACCAGAGGTATTTGTGTCCAGATCACGAAACTCCATGGCCAGGATTTCCTCCTTCATCATCTGGATATCAGTGATAGCACCCAATCGGAACTCAAGCTGTGCGATATCAGAAAATCGCACCACGGCTATTCGATGCAGGTTTGGGGATATGTCAAATTGCTCAACGACATTTGCCAGGAACTTCTTGAGTTGTTCATAGTTCCGCCCGACCGAGCCAGAGTTGTCAACAATAAGGGCCAGGTCCATGAGGTTGCCACAGTCTGGTGGGTCGGCAAAGTCTGGATCGGGATCAGGAATACCACATACTCTGTGCAGGAGCAAGGTTTCGATGAACCTAAGCTGTGTGAAGTCTTCCACTTGGATGACATTTCTGCTATGGTCCTTAACCATACTCCTAATCTCTTCCTGGTCTATGTACTTCCCAATGGCAACCACGTAAATATCTATCCCTGCCACACGAGAAGCCAATGCCTCACTAAACACATTGTGACCGTTAATCGTGGACAATCCATCGGTCATTAGGATAATCACATTTCCTGCTTCCTGACGGTCTCCACGGTCCGGCTTGAAGATTTCCTGCCGAGCGGTTTGAAGGGCACCTGATGTGTTGGTGTTGCCCCCATTGTGTTGCAGTCTATCTACAGCTTCATATACTTCACTGGGAAAATTATAAGAGTCTAGTTGCCAAATCACCTCAGAAGCCGAGGAGTACTTTATAAGTGATGTGCGAGTCTCAGTGCCCACCGGCAGCCCTGTCACCACTGCTTTGATGAATTTCTTGAAGATGTTCCAATTATAATCGGGTTTGTCATACGGGTCATTTTCTCGGATACTTTCCGATTGGTCCATGATGAAAGCAATATCCAGATAACCATAGCATTTGTCTGGGATCAGGGCAGTTGTACTCCCGAAACATAACCCCAGGACCACTAGTCTTATTATTATATGCATTTCCATTGCTGACGAGGATGCCTAAAGGGATTTATGGTACTTGGGTTGCTAGTTTCTTGAAGACCCAGTGAGCCTGTGTACTGCTGTCTATACCGTCTTGTAACACAGCCTAGGTATGCTTTTTGTGTAGATGGCCTTGGTATTGAGAGTTCTCTGCTACAATCTGCAAAGTAAATCATATCAGTCAGTATCAGACAGAAACAAAGTATTTAACCATGTAATATAAATCATTTATTGACAATGGTCCTTTATTTCTATAGTCGATATGATATTCTAACCCCCATGAATTAGTAAGTTGGTGGAAATTACTCGATATATCTGACATTATAGAATGAATTCATGATAGGTAAGGTGACCAGTGACAACTATTAACATTTTATAGCTTGACTAAAAGGTAAATGTTTGGGGGAAAGGAATAAGGAGTGGGGAAGGGGGATGGGAAGGGGGTTAGGGTAAGTACCCAGGTGACAGGTCATCTCAGGTCATGCTATGTGACTTGGACTTGAGACAGAAAGATGGCATCAGAGTCCTCCAAAGTGCACTCTCCAGTCATCATCAGCTCTTTCCTCCAGGCTATGTCTTGTGACTTCCCCCACTCGCCAGTCTACCTTCTTTTCTACAGACATTTGGCTCCTATTACCACTAACTTTAACTGTATATAGAATCTACCGGGAGCACAAAGGCTCGGTTATCGTGTATGGCACGGGTGGCTGTTACGGCCGGGTGCTTCGTGGTGGTTTCTTGTGGTTACGACCAGGTGACAGTGTACACAATCACACAATGTTAACTGTGTCATATAGGGGTGTGGCAGTTTGGGGCTGTAAACCTCTAAAATAGATATGCTGCCTTTGGTTCTCTGAGTGCTATGTAACATGGACATGGATAACACTTGAAATCCAAAAGGTGCCATTGCCACTTCTTAAAATATACAGGCTGATATGAAGATTTCACAAAATTGAAAGGCTCACAAGGGAAAAGCCTAGCAAGCCAGACAAGATATGGTGCAATACAAACAAGGTACAGGTCTCAACAAGGGCACATTTTAAAATCATTGAGATATTTACCCCTACACAGGGCCCCTCGGTGAGTAGGGAGGTTGGAGGGAGGGTGGTAGAAAGGTAGACCCTGTATGGAATGAGGATGTAACCTGTGTATGTAAATACCAGCCCATAGGTGTATGCATATCATGTAAGAATCAAACTGGGCATAGACTGAGCCTCAGGTGGGCTAGTAACAGTATATCCAATGTTGTTGGACCCTCTTATGTAGGAGGGGTATACCTACTAGTGGACCTGAAATGAACCTTGCCAAAGGTAATAACAGACTATCCCTTGTTCGGTGCATTTACTGCATGGGATCATGGACACTATGTGTTTCAAAGTATGTCCTTCTCTTGGCATGGAATATTTGGTGCATTTGGTCTGTTTTCATAGGGTATAGGGGTTCCTTGTCATCTTTGAGCCATACTGGAGATCCTTTCATAACAACACTCTGCTGTGTATGTGCAAAACCTGGTAAAAGGTGTTACTTCTCTAAAGTAAACTTGATGGTTAAAGATCTCAACCAATTCAACAGAGGCATGCACACTATTGTCATATTTCCTTTCTAGGACCCTCCGTTTTTCAGAGATATCTCAATTCTTGTTATCTATTATTGATCCTAATTCATGACGTATCAGGTTGGTCAATACATGCTGTATAGGATAACTAGACATGTGTCGCCTGTTTGGATAGTGGAACCTTGAATATCATCTACAATCTTTGTTTAGGGTGGAGCAGCAAGTTCTCCCTCCTACACCTAATAAATACTGTGTGTAGAGGGGTGCAGGTACTATCTGTAGGGGCATATTGTCCACTTAATACACTTTTACTGTCTGTCCATGTCCTATTACCCTTCATCTGACTTATTCTATGCAATGTCCTTTATCTACCCCCTTCTGTCTGTCTCTCTCTCTCTCTCTCTCTCTCTCTCTCTCTTTATCTCTTGCTCTCTCTCTCTCTCTCTCTCTCTCTCTCTTTCTCTCTCTCTCTCTCTCCCTCTGTCTATCCATCTCTATCTATCTTCTAACTCGTATCGTTCCCTCTGCCTCTCCTCCTCTTGCATTGCATCATGTTCTTTGTGTAGTGTATATTTCAAAGTTTGATAGCTGTATCCTTTCTAGATCGCTCTAATAGTTGTTTTCTTTTTTAGATTGATTATTCTCTGTTATGCCTTCTCTTGAATTATTGGACACGTAGGCTAACTATTGTCTCTCAGCATATCACATCCAGTGCATCGACTCATGTGACGTAGAAGGCCTAGGTACACTATTATCGCTAATTGTGATAATTAGAGACATTAAGACATTGACATGAGCACCCCTCCCATCTAATATGGTTTGAGTATGCAAGGAATTCATAATTAAAATATCTTAGCAATTCGCCTTAAGTATAGACCTTTTTTGGTACAGATTATTGGATACTAGTATTGCACAGCAGTCGATGTTTACAAATTGTATAATACACGGTACATTTCATTTGTGAAGGTATATTAAATATGATAATATTTCACACTTCAGATAAATCCCCGTCTACCAAGACCCATCTATAACATGCCTGTTTCACGAAGAACAGATGATAGTACAAAGGATATTCACCCACATAATGCATTGACAATATATCAAAGTATACTCTATGATAGATACCTTACCTCTCTATAAAATACCAGCTCTCCACATCCACCATATCCTCATGACTGTGTATCTTCCTCGTCATGTGGGAAATATCCACAGCTAATATATCCTCCCTGCTCTGTTTCCTACATATAACATACCTATAAAAACTGACAACCAGTGTCTATGCTATCCAAAGCAGCTTAGATCCTGGTTGAGGGCAGCATGAGCCTTAAGGTTCAACCTTATATGTATAAGTTTCCTTGTGACGAGTCTGAATCATACACAGTGTCCTCCCAGTGTATACATGTACCTTTGTCTTCGTTGGGATCCTTAACCCCAGGTACTGCTGTGGGGATAATACTTATCTCCTCTCCCTTGGGATATGCCAATTGGTCCTGGGAAATCCTGAGAAGTCCTGGGTAGTCCTGGGATGCTTGGTCAGTGCTTAGAACGTTGTATTGCCTCCTGGGTACTTCTTTATTCATGTATTCCCTGTTCTATAGCGGATCCTGATGTACATTCTATATGGTGTACGTTTGAGGTGGGGGAGTTTCAGGTGGAATGGGGTGTGTGCAGAAGGGGGGGGTAGGGGCAGGTAGACTGGCGCATGTCCCCATTTTCCTCTGGCCATGCTCCAGTGATTTTGCTAGATATGTGCTGTATATTTTATAAGACTGTCTATATAATTGTGAGGGTGTGATAAGAAGTAAGAGATAATGGCATGATATAGGCTATATAATGTGTCTTTTCTTGGTTTAGGGAGCCTTAAATGACCAAGAAAAAAGCCAAAACACACAATGTTCAATTTACTTCTTACTCCTATTCACTCAAAAGTTTAACTTTGTGGTTCATGTGCTTACGCCAATTACATATTTCTTGCGAAAGATTACAAGCAATTAAAAATGTCAAGGATTGGAGAAGAGCAGATTTGACAAATAATATGAACACAATTTAACAAGTCATTGTAAAGTTGGCATTTCAATCGCCGTTTTAGAGCGATATGCAGAGGCATAGGAAGCAAATTTTCATTGGGGGGGGGCAGTGGAGGGTCCAACCAGGGCCCCATTGCAACCATCTTGAATTGTCGGCTTCATCGCCATTATGCCTATACATATCTATGTAGATTTTGTATAAAAGAGTTATTTTTGGTGTCATTTAGGTCTGATTTGAGGCTCTAGCCCCCATTTTCCATATCCCATTACCATATATGTAGATCTTTTCTGAAATGCAGTGATTTGGATGCTTATGCATTTTTATTATGAGGTCTTGACAAATTTTGGGGGGCCCAGACATACTCAGGCCCAATCTGCTTTGTGATGGGGGGGGCAGGCCCCCCTGCCCCCCCCCCTTTTCCTATGCCCCTGTATGATGTAAGCTGTTGGGTCTGTAAGGGTTATAGAGCTGGAGTGTGGGGCTGAGGAGGGGACTTGAGAATAAAACCCTATGGGGCAAAAGTATAGAAAGGTAACAATAGCCGGTTGTATGACAATAGCCTGTGATATTTCCTTTTGGCAATTAAGAAGAACAACACCATTAAAAAGACCTGTACTATGTCTAGGAGACCCCCTGATACAAACGTGTAGTATGTCTACTCTTAAAGGGGTCTCCTTTTTATATCCCCTCTTTCTGGTCACTTACTTGTGTATTTCATGGACATGTACAGGCAAAACATGGACACAATACATCCATCTGACAAACTTATATCCCTTCGCGAAATTGACAATGACTACCAAAATTGAATCAAATAATTCCCTTTTGGCAATCACTGTCATATCACTCACTCAATTGAGCTACCCTTTGATAGAGACCTAAGGGCCATTTTCCACCACCCGATATGGTCCCTCTATCGGCCGACAGCTGCATCAAAGTACTACCTCGATAGGACGATAGCATTTACTCTGGGTCTATCGGCCGATAGAGGGGCCATATCGTTTGGTGGAAAATGGGCCTAACTAGTAGTTTGGCCAGAAAGATAAAAGCTCAATGTTACTAGCTTTCTGGTTTGGCTAGTAGACTAGTCCTTATATGTGGCCTGTGTAGACCAACTGTATATGTTATTGGACCTACTGTATATTATAGAATATTTTAGAATATCAAACAGACCAAATCTATTAGGAGCCCTGCACACGTTCAGAAGCCCTACCCTTCAATTGACACAAACACTTTCATACAAATACGGTCTCACCTATGGTGCCAGGCATGCGTCATACACATACCATCTCAGCATATTTGGCACTTAGCCCCCAAATCTCTTTGTAAATGCCTGGACCCTTTTGGCAAACTAGCTATAATTGAGCTAACGCAGGCACTTAGATTTACGCCTTTCCTTAATCAGGTTCAGGACTAACCCGTTTCTTAGTACACCCTAAGATTGAATGATAGTCCCTGGATCATGGTGTGTACTAAGAACTCACTACCCTTGTTTATCTTCACATTTCTCTTACTTTCTTATCAAAATACATAATTTTGATGTCACCATAGGTAGAAAAGGTCTATATTTTACATATACATCTTTTTACAGAACTAAAATCGGAAGATTCTCTGAGAAATGGCTATATTTACAATCTTCCCCCCAGTCTTGCTATACTAAAATTGATTTGCTAATTTTTTATTTAATTTGCTGATAAATATGAATCCACAAGATTAAAGAATAGACAAATGCCTACAAACTGACATTTTCATTTGAGCTAAGTGCTGTTTAATAAGGGAGTAAATGTGGCCCAACGGGTGAGAACGTACCTCCGGGGGGATTTTTAGTGCTGGATTTTGCCACAAGGGGGCTGTATATATGGGTAAAACACTGACAAACATGCTAAAAAATGATTTAGACCAATTTATGATAAGGAATCCAGTGGCATGCTTAAAATCATTTTGGAACATTGGTTGCCATGGAAAGGCAATTTCTGGTTGCCATGGAAACCACTCCCCCTATTCCAATTTGGAATTTTTGGTCACAAACTTTTTTAAAAATTCCTTCAGGAACCCAGAACTAAAAACAGAGCTCAAAAATTCCCTCTAGAACCAATTTTATGACAAAAACATCACATTTCTTTGGTTATTTTTCCACAAAACTGTATATTTTGCATTATTAGTGTTTATGGTGAGATATAATGCATTTAGAGCTCATTTCCCATTTTCAGTTGTACACACCAACCTATGTTTGAGAAGCAATTACAGCAAAACTAGCGGGGATATTTTAGCATTTTAAAGTCTATGACTTAAAGCTTAAAAAGCCATTTCTCCCCAGGAGGCATGTTTTCCCTCACCTGGCCAAATGTATCATTTAATGTAAATATAAGTACCAAATGATGGAGTGGTTTCACCATCCCACCTTTGACCCCAATAATATATGCACAGGTAGGTGTCATGGTCCAGTGACCAGGGCTCTGATTGGCCAATACACCTGTGGAGGTGAGTGTCATGGTCCAGTGCGCACACAAGATCTAAGATCCCAGTACATCCTAAGACATGGTGCATGGTATAAGAATCTTAGTACAGACTAAAATCAGACTGTTGTACCATGATCCTGGAGGGTGTTGCTCCTATTGTAAAAAAAGCTGTGAGTATGTGCCCTCTTTTCTAAACAAGTCGTGCACTGCTTCACCATTCAACTTGCACTCACCACATTTGTCTGAAAAGTCACCTGCCTTGTTTAAAATAGAGAGAGCTGCACTACCAGGTACCTACTCATGTCACATGCTCTATAGTTTATTATACTGACTGACTTCTCCCAACTAGGTACCTACTCAAATCCCGCTTTTTTAGCACTGTGCTTGAATGACCACTTGTGAGCAACAAAAGGGACAAGTTATAGTGACATGAAAAGAAAGGACTGGAAATGAGGGCATTTTTAGCCAGCTCTTCCTTTTACTATAGGAGCAACACCCTCCGGTGTGTCCCAACAAGATAGTTCCGTCCCCAACCTGTTATCTAACCGATTATAACCTATCCAAAAAGAGGATGAAGCGGTCATGGTATCTATTGACTTAAGCGCTGATACCATTGCAGTCAACTCTTCAGGGTTGATTTTTTTTCAGTGAAAGTGGACTGGAAAAGTGAACTGTCCCAGACTCCCTGCGACTTTATGCAACAGAACACATTATAGTTTGACTGCTCCAGTCTCTTCCTGTCTCACATTGATACAATTTTACTGACTTTTCTTATCGTCCTGATTCATTTAATTCAAACAGACTGTAAGAAATGACCCACGTCGAACTTCTTCAAGTTGTTCCCCATATGACTGATCTTAGCTATGTTCGCTTTGCTAATTGGTTGTAATCGTTATCCCATACTCTGTAGTCCTAACTGCAGCCCTAGAAACCCTCTATGCCCGGCCTCTATGACAGCGGTTCACTTTAACTCTTCTTATTAGAGGTAATGACTGTGGTCTCTTGTAAGAGTTAATAAAAAAGAAAGAGCATGCATGCGGTCTTTCTCCAGATGCCATGCAGTAAGTTTATTTACTTTGTACATGAGTCACTGGCATTTTTTAAAGAATAGAATTAATATCAAATCCCCAAACCCCGTTTTCATGACCACATGACTTTTTAGCGTTTCTTTCTGCTAGCCTAAAAGGAATTTCTCTCAACTGTTACTAATCTTACTTGAATGCTTTGTCCCCAATGTAAGATCATAAATTTATCTCAATTTCCTCAGTTAAGAACAATATTTTTGGCTATGCTACCTCTAAGTGTAACCCCCTCCCTCCCCTATTCTCTCTCTCTCTCTCTCTCTCTCTCTCTCTCTCTCTCTCTCTCTCTCTCTCTCTCTCTGTCTCTCGGCATCCCTTGCTGTCTCTCGCTGTGCATATCCTTCTCACATGGGTGTAGTTGTACGCTCTCTCCCTCTGTCTCTCGGTATCTCTCGCTGTCTCTCGCGGCGCATATCCTTCCCACATGGGTGTGGTTGTATGCTCTCTCTGTCTCTGTCTTTCTGTCTCTCAGTATCTCTTGCTGTCTCTCTGTGCATATCCTTCCCACATGGGTGTGGTTGTATGCTCTCTCTCTGTCTCTCTGTGTCTTGGTATCTCTCGCTGTCTCTCACTGTGCATATCCCTCCCACATGGGTGTGGTTGTATGCTCTCTCTCTCTCTCTCTCTCTCTTTCTATCTCTCTCTCTCTCTCTCTCTCTCTCTCTTCATTTCTCCTCTCCCGGATGTGGCTGTTATAATCCCTACCTGTGACTCACTACAAACATAGTGGTTTTGGGGGACATTAGGGACAGCCCCGTGTATATACATAACTCCCACTCAAGTCAACACAATGTTGTGTCGTTTTTAATGTTAGTCTCTTTGAAATGGTATTTATGTATTCACCTGGTTTAAAATTGGACCATTCATACTCAAAAAGGCTTTTTAACGGGGTGGAAATATTTTGCCATTCACAGAAACATTTTCTTCTGCTATATTTATTTTCCATGACATGAAAGCTCATACAAGATTACATCATTTACCCACTTATCCCCACACTCCTGTTTGGACATCATTGATAAAATCTCATATAAAGAAAGTCTAAGTTTGACCTACACTGAACTTTGGGAAACTTTAGGAAATTCCATTTTTTCCTACCGGCTTATTTGAGCTTCAAATCGTTTGCAGATTCGTTTGCAGATCGATGAATACCAGTATGAGACACCGAGATATTAAAGTGCATCACCCTCCATTCACTTGGATAAAATGGCATAAAGTAGCAGTAGTGCCACACGACTCTCCTCCCCCTCAACGACAGGAATCCTCCATAAATAATGTCCTCTACTGTGGGGGTATCAACTATTGATGCATGATCAATGACACATAGAAAATTCCCTCCTAAGCAGCTGACAAAGATACGTAAGCCTATCCAGTGGGCTCAAAACGTTCAGCCAACATTGAAGTAAAGTTGATCGTGATTGTTCAACATTATTTCAACGTTGATTCAATATTCTGTGTTGAGTGAAATACCGTACAACCACGCTTAAGCTGCGGCTTATACAACACTTCAGGTCCTATAATTATGCTACTAACATTATCTCCCTTACCTCAGGGTGCAGCTTACAGTCAAGGTTTCGATCATACATAGGCCCCCTAACTCAGCTAGAAATTTTCGATATTTTATCTGGTCTTTTATCGGGGGGCACATTTTGCAAACCAGGGTAATATCCTGTATAGCCATCAAGATGTGCATCAAGGTGGGGAACACATAGGCCACCTGGTGGTAAGACATGAAAATGCATTAATCGGTATTCCTGGCCAAAGTGTCTACCTGTCTAACAGAAAATGTTCTCATACTACTAAAAGGTGTTTATTTCGAACAGTTACCTTTTCTACATTGAGTGCAGCACACAGCCGTAATTATCCCCCAATATTACACAGAGAATTGCAATAGTAGTGTCAACAATGTATTTTCTAAGTTGACTAGAGTCATGTAAAGGGACCCTTATATTACATGTATATAGTATTTGGCCCATCCTATCTGTGAGAGAACCCTACAATGCACAATTACAGGTTATGCTTAGTTTATCTTGTCTAACTTGGGAAAGCTTTATCTGTCAATTCCCCTTGTGTCTCATATTTGCGGTACTGTTTAATCCATTGTGCCGTTTACTTGAGGTACTATAAGTTGACCAGGTAGGCATTTCTCAAGGTGCTACGACCCTGTAGTTAAGAGTTTATCTACCTCTTTTAACCTAGAATCTAGCCAATGCACACAAAAAAACGCACCTAAGAAAACTTAGTCAAAGTGACTTATTAATCTTACTTAGTACTTATGACTAACAAATGACCAATGAGGTCTAAGTTTTCTTAGTCATATTGACTACCCAGATCAGTTTCACTCTCCGAGCACTATCTTGAACAGGGTATCTGCTGGGAGTTTCAGGCAAGCTAACATATCTTAGTCACTTTCACTAAGAGATCTTAGTCATTTTGACCAAGGTCCGTTAGTGAATTTGACTAAGGGATAGACACATGGTGTTACCTTTACACACCAGATGGCACTGTGGTTTTAAACAGGATTTTTCTGATGGGTGGGTACAATGAATAGCTCCATGGATGTCAAAACTATGATGATTTTTCAGAAACAACATGTATTTGAGGCTTTCAAAATTCAATCTAACATTACACTTGGCAAAATGTACCAAATAGGTTGATGCCTTGTCAAAGGAAATAGGTAGTCAGAGAGGAACACCTATTCTGTGGTATTCTAGATAAATACAATATCCATATTTGAATTTGTTTCTTTGTTGGAAACCCAGAGTACTTTGGCTCAGGGGTTCTAAATGAATATGGTGTGAGGCATTTCAAATGCTTCCTCAATGAGTAGACTTTGATCTGTCAGGTGTGAATCCTATGTAGAGCTTAACACAATCACCAGTTGAATTGAAGTAAAAATATCAAGAAGTGTACTTAGTCAAAACAACCAAGGAATCCTAGTCAAAATCAGGCAAGCCAAGGCAATTTGGCCACTTTGTCTAATGGTTAGTCATATTCGACTAAGAAAAAGAGGGACGTTTAAAGACGGCGTTTTGACTAACTATTGCTAGAAAGTTAGACAATTTGACTCGTATATGACTAACATTTGGAACTTATTTTTTTCTGTGTGGGGGCTAAATAAGGGGCGCACCCCCTCCTTTTCAAATTCCTGGATCCGACGCTGATCGGTGTGGTTTGTCTGGTGTACATACTTATTGCTGTGATACCAGGCCATGTAAATAGGAACAGACAATTAAAAGAACTCTTGCTACTCTTTCAAAGGATCACCTGTTGGTGTTTTCTCCCTCACCCCCATAGATCTCATAGATAATGTCCAAATTCCTATTTTTCTGAAGCTGAAATTTCTTGAAGGAAAATTTTATTTTTAAATCATGCAAATTAATTAGCTTTGTACCCATTATTTAATTACTCAGTGGAGCAACAGCCATCACCTATTGTATGAAGAAAATGCACTGTAGTTAGAATTTTTCCACATAAAAGAAGTCAGGGGATACATCGTCCAGAGTAACTACATCCATTTATAGCTTGACTGGACAAAACACATTGCAGGAAAATCTAATTCCTTTCCCAATAAAGAAATTCTTCATGGCCTATCCTTCTTTGTCATGTGAATGCGAAGAACGGAAGTTGATGAGAGAAAAAAATTGTGACTGAATAACAAAAATAAACAGTAAAAGGGAACTACATACTTATATATTCCCAGTTATGTCTGTTTTGAGATTCACCTTTTAAGCCTTGAGTATAAACAGCTATTCGCCATTAGCTCACAGTTCTTTAACGCATTATGCCATGAGGACAACATGCGTGAATGCAGACCAGGCAAGTTACTTACCAGGGTAACATTCATTTATGATGCCGATATGCATGAGGGGTCAGCATGATGCACCAAAGAAGTAGCGCGTCGACAGTGCATCATGCCGATCAGTGTTGCTCTTATAGAGCATGTCACTCATGTGCTCTTCTTTACTGGTTAATACGCAGAGTCCACTACCACTGGGCTTCTGTGGGCCGAATTTATAATTTATAGGATTTTTAAGAGCCAGTTGGTCAACAGAAGACCAGTGGACTTTGGGTATTAGTAGTGACTGATTACATGTTTACATAGATAAGATATGATTGCTTCTTATTGATAAGTGATGCAGTTAGTCTTTTTTTCTCCTTTAGAACTGTAATTCTCTGCCCAAACAAACAGGGGGGGGGGTCAGAATTCTTTTGACCCCTTGACCAGGGGGTCAGTATCTTTTTGACCCCTTAACCAGGGGGTCAAAATATTTTCACCTGTTTTCAGCGAAAAATTCCCATGTGTTACTATAGGTTAAAAGGGTTCATCCGCAAGCAATTTTCAGCCCCTCGAGAGGGGGGGGGGGAGGGCAGACCCACAAGCCCCCTCCCCCCGTTGTTAAAAAATGATCACTCCCTTATGACTTTTGTCCTTTTTACGAGCTGGTATTGATTGTTTTTTGTGCATTCGTTATGACAGTAACCTTGCCTCGTCAATCAGATTTTTTTTCAAAGATATGACATACATCATCGTTAAAAAGTACTCATCGTATACATCATATCTATTGTATGATCTCAGCACAAACCCAAAATAAAGACAACTCATATGGGCAGAGCTCCACTTGCGTCAACTACGCATATTCATTACAACTGTGACACTTTTAATGATAACAGTGGTGAAGTTGTAATCAAAGTATTGAGAGACTCCTTCTCTGAGGGCAGTATTTATGCATGAGAATACTCATAAAGAGGCGACAGTGTGTTGTGCGCATGTAAATTCTACAAATCTAACAGCCATAGGTGGTTCCATTAAATGTCACCAGATGGCACTGCATCTCAGAACCTTACTTTGAAGTACCTACTGCAATTCCCATGCATAAAATGCACCCAGACTTAGGCACATCCTAATTATGACAGAATCTGCGAAAAAGGCCCTTAGTGCAGTGTGCATTTAGGTCCCTATTCCCAGTACATGTCATCTAAAGTGCACAGGTACACACGGAGGAACATGTGGTCATTCTGGTACTGTACTGTATGATCTTTTCCTCACATATAAGGTGCAGCCCAGTATTATTTGATTTGATCAAAAATTAATGGTCTATCCAGGAGGTTTAAATCCATCTTGCTGCTTGTGGGAATAATAACTTCCAAGAAGACTCAACTCCATTGGGGATATCGAAAGTATCTCCAGGATTCTGATTGGTCATAATCTCTTGATGTGAAACTAAAATGATATCATAGTTTATCATATTCAATGTAGTTGGACGGGGAAGTAATTCACGTTTGTTCCCATTCCAAGAAAAAATATACAAATAGTGCTGTAGCAAAAATAATATCCTTAACCTTTCCATCACTTTACATTACACTGTCTCTTTTAATATTCATGAGAGATAAAATTCTCAAAAAAAGACCCAGCAAATTGTCGTCATCTGTCGCCATGATTGGTCATTAATTGTGACTCCTTTTTGAGTGATAACTCATTCCGTCATCTTTCGCCACTGTGTGTTAGACTCACATGGCATAGCAATTGCTATTCCTGGTGATCTTGTGCTATAACGACGTCGTGTTCCATCTAGCGACATGTGTGAGCCACTTCACACAGGTTGACGAGGACTCACAACAATTTGCTGGGGAGAGAAGAAATCTACCCCCGGATTTCAGATGGCTCAAGATTTTGTAAAACTGTTTTATGATGTCGGTATGATGCACTTAATGATCATTTCTGCATCATATCAGAACCTTCAAACTCCCAAGGGTATAGATGAGCGCATCATATAACATGTTTGTAGAAACCCCACATATAAGTTCTACCCTGACTTCCTTGAGACCCTATGCTAAAGCTGCAGTGACCCTCGGAAATGGTCGATAAGCCGCGTCTTACACACAGGGTCTTTTAGCATCAACAAAATAAAAGAGGACTTTTGGTAGCAATAATTTCAGGTATTTCGTTTAGTGTCAACATGTTTTGTGTTAATAATATGCATTATAAACAATATGAACCCTTGAAAAGCATATAAAACGTAAAGAAAATTGTGTTCACCTTACACTTAATAAACATTTTCAAACCTATAGAAAATCCTATAAAACATAAAAAAAAAATACACCATACTGATATGCTACCCAGAATTGTAATCTGATAAGAGAGAAAGTGATCACAAGTGACATGGGCCGAACTATCTTTCTAGTCCAACCGTGTCTCAGGAAATCCTGTCTGAAGTCAGAGATGCTCGGAATAACTCTTTGGAATCCCTATCGTAAAACCCTGCATATAAGCGACACCTGCATATAAGCCGCACTCTGAGTCAATGGCTATGCTATAAGCCGCAGTAGACCAGGGGGTCTGATATTGTCCTCATTTCTCAGTATAGCATATAAGTAAAACCCCGTGTATGTGGCCTAAAAGAAAATGTTTTGTGTTCAGGTAACACTAACTACCCTAATTTTTGGCCCTACCCTAACTCTTGATGAGCCTTTTGGGGAGAAAATCTTATTTTCTGGCACTCATGGAGACATCCAAGTATTTTTATGATCCTGCACGTAAAATCTTGTGTCGTGTAGGCACAAAAATATACAGCCAGTCTTAAAATAATTCTCCAAAATAACAAAAATTCCCTACCTACCTTCCCTAATTTTTACGACTCCGTTACCTGAACACATCTTTGTTTAGGTCTGACCTACACGCCGATTTCCTGGAGGTGCTATTAGCTGCACCATGGGTCTAAAGTAGTTTCTAAGATGCTGCTTATATGCATGGATTTACGGTGTGTCACGGACTGAGGGCTGGATCAGGAAAGCCCTCCATGGTGGAAGTCTTCCTTGCATGGTTTTGACAGGATATTCAGAGATGGTGCGGTATATTGTTTGTTATCATAATGATACTTAGGCCCCTATAGGATATAAAATGTGAAAGCATGTGTATCAGTTCAATATACACACTTGAATATTGTGGTTATAGAGTCTTCCTAGCTAATGGCCAGCATGATATAGGCATAACAATTTTCTAATAATTGTAACTTTGAACTTACCATGGCCTGGCAATAGGTCTTCCTATACTGGTACTCTCACTAAAGGATCTTCTTATGAAGATATCTCATTCTTAAACTCGTTGATATCAGAAGTTAATGCCATGGCTGATTATAGTTAATGTGACAAGTTTTGTCTGATTTGACCCTAGGAATCCTGAACTTTTTTGGTTTGGGTGGTAGTAGTGGTGGTATGCTCGTCACTGTAGATCGAGTAGTCATATAGTCATGCAGATACGGAATAAGCTAGGCTACAGCGTATAGGGACGCCACTGCTTGGCAGGGACAACTACAAGGTAGGTGATTTCGTAAGATCTAATGTATAGCCTATATTAGTTTTCTACCTATGATTATATTATTTACTTGATTCTATTTTGATATTTTTTTTTTCATGTTTTAAGTTGTCCTTCTTCTTGATTTCTATTGTTTTCTAAATGTCCTTTTTTGCAAATTGATGAGGGTCGGACAGCCTATCGTGCCCCACCCCCTTAGGTGCCACCCCCCCCCCCCTTACAGGCTGTACAAAGGCTGAAACACTCCTGATGCATGGTGGACATGATGCAGCAATTTTGATTCTAGTTTGCATAGTCTGTATTGGTGCATCATGACGACAAAGTAACATGATCTTTCAGGTAGCAAGCACATTAAATGAAATAGCCCTATTATATATGTATACTTCTCATGTGTTGGGAAATATTTCCAAAGAATGCTTATAATATTGTGGGAAATTGTGTAGCCTACCATGTAAAACGGTGTTGAACGGTGCTGGGACTTTGAATGGGTTTAATACTCAATTAAGCAAGTGTTATAGATTATTATATATCCAGTCAGCAAAAAAGCGGTCGTTTAAAGTCGAAATAGAAACGTTGTTTCAAGTGGTTGTATACACACACAAAAGAAATAGACACAGGAAATTAATGTTTAGGCCAAAAAAGAAGGTGTGTTTCCAGTTACATGACCTGAAATGCTAGGGTCGGTAGGTCGGATTTTTTTTTTGAGGGGGGAGCTCGTCTTTCCCTTATCTAGGAGGAATCTTCCTCATATCCAATATAGAGCACTATGAGAAAAATGGTCGCAAGCACCCCCCCCCCCTCCCACTAAGAACTGATTTTACAAATTGACCCCTCAAAAATGGAATCACATGTCGCAATGGGTATTTCAATTGCTCACATTTAGATTTGACCCCCCCCCCCCAGGACGAAGGTTTATTTGGTGCTGCTCCCCCGCACCAATGCCTGTATGGAATTATTATTTTTTGATGGGGCCCTCTCTTCTTATAGAATTTGAAAAAAAAAACCTAACCCTAATGATACTGGCCTATACGGAGCCCCTAAGAGGACATGTCAAAAAAAAATATTTTACCAGAAAAAATATTCTTGCGGGTACTGAACAATTCTTGCGGATACTGAACAGTTCATGTGGGTACTGAACAATTCCTGCGGGTACTGAACCCTTCTTGCGGGTACTGAACCATTCTTGCGGGTACTGAACAATTCCTACGGGTACTGAACAATTCTTGCGGGTACTGAACAATTCCTGCGGGTACTGAACAATTCCTGTGGGTACTGAACAATTCTTGCGGGTACTAAACAATTCCTGTGGGTACTGAACAATTCCTGTGGGTACTGAACAATTGTTGTGAGTACTGAACAATTCCTAAAGGTACAGCAACATTGAGCAACATTCTTGCGGGTACAGAAACTATTTAAGCGGATACAGAAAAGAACAACTCTGGCTGGCACAAGAAAGATTTTATTGGCACCCACAAGAATTCTTTGTGTACCTGCAAAAATGTTTCTGTACCCACAGGAATCTCCCTGTACCAACAGGAATCTTCCAGTACCCGCAGGAATCTTCCAGTACCCGCAAGAATATTTTTTTTCTGGTGAAAAAAATTATTTTTGGTGTGTCGTATTAGGGGCTCCGTAGGCCTACGCCATAGAACTACTTTTGCCGGGAAAAAAACATTTTTGTACCTCTATAGGTTTTATTACTATAGTCTTGTCAAAAGCAAAAAAGAATCAGCCCTGTTTTGCTAGGGTCTTTCGGGTAACTGGAAACATACGTGAGCCAGCAAGCAGAAAGGACAGTTACTGCGGGATTTAGTACCAGATTTAGCCACCAGGGGCCACCACTATGGACTAGAATAGGAAAAATATGACTAAAACTGTTATAGGCTACTTTTTTATGGAGAATTCAATGGTTTTTGATAAAACATTCTATTTTGGGTGGAAAGGTTCCAAATTTGGCATGTAAAAAGAATGTTTTTGGGCCAAAATAGGCATTTTTGTTGATTTCTGTTGCCATGGAAACATGATTTTCATTCTAAATAGGAAAATCAATGATTCCATCTGAGGGACATCCCACAAGGTTTACTATGGCGAAAACAGAATGAAAATACCATTTCTAGATCAAAAGTTATGGGCAAAAGAATAAAAATTTATACGAATTTAGCTAATTAGCATAAATTATGCTAATTAGCTATATATCTCATGACCAATTAGACATAGAGCTTATTAACATTCTTGAAATTGTCACACCTACCCATATCTAGCAAGCCATTCCTCTAAAACTAACAGGAGTATCTTCTCATGCTATGTATCACTGTAATGCTAATGATTTGAATTTTAAAGTTGACTTTTAGCACGGAGCACCCTTTCTCCTTGCCTCTTCACATACCTTTTTTTTGGCCTTATGTAAATAAATATGAAAGATTGTTCAAGGTAGCAATTTCTAGAGTGGCATGTAAACTTTGCCAATGTTTCGTCTTGGTTATATAAGACTTTCAACATCAGGAGTGTGGAACAAAAGAATACATCATTTTGCCATTATAAGTTCTGCCAATGTTTGCTTGGAAAGCCAGGGAAAATATCAGTGCACTTTTTTTCCAAGTTCCAAAATTTAAACATTGCTATCTTTCAGTTAGAATCTGATTTTTTATTCTAAAAAAAAAGTAGACAACAAACGTTTTCTTTCAATATGTTCAAAAATAATTTTTGGATGCGACAAAAACACCTTATGCTCTAAAAATTGAAAATACGTTCTTAGTCAGTTCAGTACATAAAGATCAGATGAGCGACTATTAGTGACCATTTCAAGCCTTCTTCTACACACGTTTTTGGTAATATAACTGTATACATTATCCCAATATAATGGTAGCAAAAAATTAATGTTATTCAACTGGCGTTGCCGTCTGTGGATTTCTTGTAATTTGTTTTTCTTTAATTTACTTGCAGTGTCAGAGTCAAGATGAGGACCTCTTTGCATCCAAAATATCGGGGAACCCACATCAGGATTGCTGTCTTAGTCCTTCTGGCTCTACTCCCTACTGTTCAACTGATGGACCTTAAACACAAGAATAAGGTACTTGCTGCTTTGCTTCATAAATATTTATTTGCACATGAGGGTATACACCAATCAGTGAGGTCACTACCTTATAAGAAAATCAAAGGAGGCATTGTAGTAGTAATTTGATAAGATATGGGACTGGGTGATCGAGGCTGGTTGACTGTATGAACTGCTGCTGTACACATATGTGTGTGTGTGTGTATATATATATATATATATATATATATATATATATATATATATATATATACATATATGGAACTATATACACTCGTGTATATTTATATAATTAGCCGCAGACGGTTAGGGACTACTTGTAGCTCGTATGGATACCTATGATGTCATAGTGACGTCATGGTAAATAACTCCTCCAGTATATAAGGGGGAGTTTTGAAGTAACCGTCAATTGGCTCGTATCACCTGTAGAGGGAACACCACGCTGGGTGTTCCCTTGTTTTTTAATTGATTTTCTTGATTAGGATTTGATTCCTTGGTCAATATGGGTAGAAAATCAACTAGAGGTGTAAAGACTCCTACTGCTGCTAAGAAATCGGCTAAATCGGCTGGAAAAGCAGTGAAATCAGCCAATTTGGGATTTTTGAATGGGCTGGATTCGTCTTGTGTAGATCAGGAGTCTGCACCACCCAACCACACTCATGGGTTAGAAGACGAACAGCTCATTGACCAGACGGAGAGGATGGATGCTCTGGAGGGCGAACTATCCAGTATTAAAAGCTTGCTCCAGGAGATGGTCGCTGGAAGGGACAAGAAAGACGAGACAAAATCAGCCGAGAGGGCGTGGCATGCATGTGCGAATGTTTGTCAACGACCAATGACGTCACATCACCAAGGGCGCAGCCGCGTATCTAGGCAGCGGTCCCCTAGCGTCATTAGTAACGGATCTAAGTGGGATGAGGTCACGCACCGTGGTCGTCATCGGAGATCGAAATCTTCGTTTTCCGCTCGTCACAGGCCACAGTCGTCTTCAAGAGGGTCGTCAATAGATTCCACTTCTTCTAAGCTACACACCAGTACAAAATGTGGTGAGTTTGACCATGAAATCTATGTAAAAAAGCGTGAAAAGATCGACACAGTAGAGAAATTGGTATTGGTCAATATAAGCTTTGTGCTAGATTATTACAAAGAGAACAGTGATGTAGAAGGTATGTTAAAACATCTACAGGTTCTGGTTGAGAAGGCAGGGACTAAAATGTATACAGTAGCAGCCCTGTTGGCTTACGACAAATCAGTTAGGACCAGGGCAAATAAGGATGGTATAGAGGCCTTTGGGGTTATTGATAATTCTGACATTCTCAGACACCTCTCTTATGATGGTACTATTCAAGCACAGAAGGCATACGCCACCAAAACTAGGAATGGGACCAAACAAAAAACCTCTAATAATTCATGTTATGCTTTTAATAGAGCAGAAGGTTGCTTGAGGGACCCCTGCAAGTATAGGCATATTTGCAGCAGATGTAGTGCATCTGGACATGGTAAGACTGATTGCCAAAAATCCAGAAATGACAGGGAAACTGTAGGGGGTCGATGTCCCATATCTGACAGTGTTATTTGTTTGGTGCCTGATCCGGTTGTGGTAGGTGTGGTAGATGTCGACTTGCCTTCACAAACTCCAGTACAGGAGGTGAAAAATCAGGAGAGCCCTGTTGATATATGTATTCAGGGTGTACCCCAAGAAGTTCAATCTCCATGGATTGGAGAAGAGGTTATTAATTTTATTAATCCAAATGATGTGGTTGTTACTTGTAGCGACCCGGTACAGGGTGAGAATGAACCACTTTTTATTATTAATGTCAAAGATTTACCTAGCATCAGGGTGTATGACAATTGTATAGAAGGTGTGTGTACTTGTGTTCATTATGTCATACTAGTAATTGTGCATGATCAAGTTGTCATATGAGAAATATCATAAGACTAGTGGTATATAGTGTAAATACATTAAGCTCTCATAAAATAGTGTTATTTCCAGTTGTCACTGGTTTATTCAGCTTTAGGCAACATGTAAGAAATATCAATCATACAGTAGTTAGTATGTAGGTAATTTGTACATACAGTAAATATACAGTAATTTATAAAGTATAATGTTCTGTTCCACTCCACCTGTGGGGTAATAATAATACAATGTCCAGCATAGTTCTAGGTGGGTTCCCACACCTAGCTCCTGACCTGCTGCTTAGAGGAATAATGTAATAATGAATAACTTTACCCTCTGGTGGATGTCTTGAGGAAGATACCCTCTGGCCACTAATGATGGAAACCAATGCCTGTCTAGCATAGTTTCACCATAGTGCAGTGGTATAGCAGGTAGCAGGAGATGACTGGAGATGTTACCTCTGGAGTGGTTCTTGGTGTTCTGTGTTGATGGACCTCCTACTGGGGGCCTTATATCCCTACTCTGGGGCTGATTGCCCCAGACAAAGTTAGGCCCAGCATCCAACTGTCATGTCTCCACTACAATAGAGTTACATGATTGTTAAGGGATGCATCCTTTGAACTGTGAAAGTAATTGGCTGGTATCACTGTCTGTGTGTGTCTTCCCCTATTGTGGTCTAGGCCTTATACAGCCATCCCACATCTCCAGTACAGACTGGCATTAGAGACACTATTGTTAGGCTGCTTAGTGGCAGATGGGCGTCTGCAGAGCTGCGGTTGCCACCCGGTATGCGGGATGCAGACAGCACTGAGTGTGGGTCTTGAAGGTGTTTCATATACATGTGACAATGGCTCCCCCCTCCGGGGAAAATTGCGAATCTCCGACTATTCGCCTTATGATAAAGAATTTTTGATTTTACCTTGACATGCATACAATTGTGTGAGTGGATTTGAAGTAATAGGGAGTGCTTCAAATACAAATTTTGTGGTAGAGCTTTTTCAGTATGTACAACAGTTTTGTTTTTTGGGTAAAGATTACATTTCCTTAACTCTAGGCGTATAACCGTAATTTGTGCAACTTTCTGGTTTGGATGCTAAACAGACCTAAGTATACTTGACTTACAACATGGCTTTGAAGTTGCCTTATTTCTACTGTGAATTGGTGTATCTGCCTACACATTTTCAAATTTGGGGTACAAAAAATACAAATTAGTGTACAACATACAATTTGGTGAATAATATACGAATTTTGCGTACAATTGGGTACAAGTGTACAATCTGGTGTGCAAACATACAATTTAGCGTTCAATTGGGTACAAACGTACAATTTAGTATGCAATCATACAATTTAGCGTGCAATTGGGTACAAACGTACAATCTAGTGTGCAAACATACAATTTAGCATGCAATTGGGTACAAACATACAATCTAGTGTGCAACATACAATTTAGTGTGCAAATTGGGTACAAACGTACAATCTAGTGTGCATCATACAATTTAGTGTGCAAATTGGGTACAAACGTACAATTTGATGTGCAAACATACAATTTAGTGTGCAGTTGAGTACAAATGTACAATCTGGTGTGCAACATACAATTTTTTGGATTTTCCTTGAGACAAATTTTTCCGAGGGCCGGAAAACAAAGTACTTTATGTACAATAGGCTCGTTTGTCTCTGAGTTACTCTGTTATTTGCTATATGGGTGTATTAATTGGCAATTTCGGCAGTGGGCCGCTGCTTTAATTGACTTTTCCCTAGCCATTTGAGTATGTGTCCCTGAAAGAGATTATTTGGGGAGTATCTTAAGTAAACATTTTCATGTCAACAATTTTTTCTTTTTTTTTTTCCAATTCATTTTTTTTTTTCAACAATTTCTTGGTTACCTAGAGTGTGTTACTTTAAGTAAACCTTGGTATAGTATACAAGTGCTAATGTGGTACAAAAACTGTCTTAGTTATCTACCTTGCAATCATGTATATTAATGTTAGATTTGTACAATTTACAATTTGCAATTTCCGCGTATATGCGCGCATTAATCATCGATTTTTGTGAGAATACCATAGATTTTCATATTATACATCAACAAGTGGCTGTGTATATATTTTTTTTCTAAATCAATTTTTTAATACTTAGATAATTTCATTGACAGTGGAGGTGTGTGTCATGTGTGAGATGTGTCATCTCAGTGTCTCCTGGTGGTGGACTGGGGGCAGTCTAGGCTGTGGGCAGTCTAGGCTGTTTCCACAGTCACCGGGGAGGGTTGGTGGTTTAGAAAATTAGCAATAGTCTGCATGTTTGACCTTGTGGTCTCCTCCTGATGTTCATCAATAATTATATCTGTTGTATTTTCCAGTGCTGTCATGGTCACCGGGCTGGTGCCACAATCATTCTGGAGAAGCATGGAGTAGTACAGTCCTTTGTTTTTAAGGGCTGGTATGGTACTGAACCTAGTGCGCCAAGGTAGGTGTATCACCTGAGGGAGGTGATAAGCAAATTCTCCTCTCTGTGTTGTTATATTTTAAAATATATTGTGGGATTTGTGCGCTTGGCCACATTTTTCTTGCCACAGTGTGTCTGTGCAAATTTCTTAAGGTACTTCATTATTCTGTAGGCTGAGTAGATGGTCAGGGTGAATAATATAGCAATTATCAGGGTGTGGGTTTCCTGAATTGTGAGGAAAGGGGTGTGGGTTTCCTCTGTAGGGGTTAGTTTGGTAGGATTCTTATCTGGGAGCAATTTGTGTAGGGGCAGCTCGGTGACTAGTCTGAATGCTTTGGCTGTAGGCAGGTAGGCTACAGTCCCTCCCAGTCTGTACAGTTTGAGTAGTATGTATACTATAAAAATGTGAGCTGATATCCCTAGGATGAGTCCTAAGCTTTGGAAGATTGGATGCTCTGTAACTCGACGTAGGTGTGATTCTACGTAGCGTGTTTCCATTGCCTTATCAAGGTTGGAGGCATCTTTCAATAATGTTTTGGGAAAGGGCTCTAAATTTAGTTGGGTAATATCATCCATGATTGGATTTTCCTGTAGTTTTTCTAAGGTTTTAGAGAGGTTTACTACTGGGAAATTTGGAAGATTCTCTCTTTCATCTGGTTTAGTTTCAGAAATTTGGTTAAGTGCTGCCATGAATGGTAAATTAATTGTCTTGAGAATGTAAAGAAATGATAAGGTTGAGTTACAGGGCAACCTTGTGTTTGGAAGAGAAAATTCTCCTACACTGATTGTGCACCCACAGGGTACACCTATGATTGAGTAGGACTGGGCTTTTGGAGTTTCAGACGTTTTACCATGGCAGTTGATAAAGTAATGGGGTTCATTAGTAGTGACCAGATACTCATCTTCAGAAATGGAAATAGCATGGGTGGTAGGTGCTTGCAGTGGTGAAACTGTAAACTTGCAATGTTCCTTAATCTGTTGAGCCTGGTTAGAAAAAATGGCTACAGGGCATGTAGGCCTGTGTTTATAAATTCTACCATTTACATCTCTGCATACCTTTACTGTAGTACCTTCACATGCCTGCATATCTGCTGAGTCCAATTCGATGAATAATGATTCGTCGTACGATACTGCTAGAAACTCAGTTGTGGTTTGCAATTTGGTGACTCCTCGGGTGGGGGTCTCCTGTGTGTCTATAGGCATGGGTGATGTAATCATTTGGTACAGTTTGAAGGTAGAGGTGGTAGATTGGATTATAATGTCCAGATGAATATATATATGGTGAGCTGAGTAAGTGTATGAGGTCAGCTTCTGTGAATAATAGAAATCTAAGTCATTAATTGCGACTTGTGCTCCAGGGTGTGTAATCCTAAGTTTGTTATTAATGTCAATTAAGTACCTAGCAAGGTCTGAGGGTGGTACTATATCAGGGGTAAGAATTCCTGATGATAGCATCCTCAGGGCTGCATTTGTCCTTTGCAGTGATTGAACTGTATTCATTCTTGCTGCTATGATAATTAATGCATCATTTAGTACTTGCATTTTTTTCCTTTGAGTTTTCTCATGCCTTGAATATGAGTCAAGTGACCTGGACATGTTAGAGGCCCACAGGTTGACGGTGTCACCTATGGTGTTGATTGTGCTGTCCAGTACCTTCTTATCTTGGATGTATGCTTTAACAAACTTATCTTGTCTGTCCGTGATCTTTTCAATGAGACTGGCTGCTTCCTGATCTTGTTTAGCAAATTTTCTTAGTATTTCATCTATGTTCTTGAGCTGTCCCATTACTTGGTTTACATCTTCTACTGTGGCTAGACCTAGCACACCGCGAAACAGGGGTGCTAGAAAACCCAGTATGGCCTCTCTTTTGGCCTTGTCCAATGTGTTTATGGGGTTGGATAGGAACAATTTGATGGAGGCTAATGTTTCATTTATCTCCTTGTCTGCAATTTCCAGCAAGGTGTCAAGCTCTTTGGCTTGTTGGATAATTTGACCAGAGGTATGATCTTGTAGAGTAGGAGTGGTCAACTGGAGTATTCTATCCCTTATGGATCCTTGGGTAATGGGTGCCCGAGGTATCTTGTAGGGGATAGCTAACAACAGTGTTGTGGTTGTATGTCCATTGACCAATGGTTGAGGGCTAGGTTTGAATACTACTCCTATGTTTTGTCTCACCACAGGTGTATAACCTGCAGTAAGTGGTTCTATAGTATATAATAACAGCATAGTTAGCAGTATGGGTGAAACTCTCAGTCTCCCCATGGTGCTTGTGTAAAGCAAGTTTGCTGTCTAAAGTCTTGTCAAATTTGTAGTGATTTGGTGCTGGTAAAGTCTAAGTGTATGGTGTAGCACTTTAAATGAAGTGGTTCAAACTGTACCTTTGCAAGATTGAGCTGTCTTGGCAATATGTCCGGTGAGTCTATAGAGATTGACCAGTAAATGGTAAGGTCAGGTTAAAGGTGAAGTAGGTGTGTTCTTTATCCTAGTGCAGTCTCTCCTAATGGAGAAGTGGGCTGGCTAATTCCCAAGTGGGGTCCTGTAGACTTGAGTTCCAGACTGCAGCTGGATGAAGACTGATGGTGGGCTATGGTCCACAGTGCTTCTTATGTAGCCTACCCTACCCGCATCCATTGTGGGCATGGTATTGTTTCTCTGGAGTCAGTGCACCTAATCTCCAGTGTCTGCAACTGTGGGGCTCTATTGTATAATCTGTGTACTGGTAATTAGCTCCTCCTGTCATCCAGGACAGCCTACATGACCGTCTAGACAGCTGTCTGAGTGTAGCTTATAAGGTCAATTGATCTCTATAGACTGCTGTGTTGGCATAGCGCGCTCTTTCATGTGGGGATTAGGCTTTAGACACTCCATTGTGTTACCCTTACTCTTCTTAGACTTCATGTCTGCTTTACTTGGAGGGTCCCAGTCTTTGACCATTCAGAGGCAATAACCTACTGATATATTTACAAATTTGATTGGCTTTATATACGTATAAGTAATTCATTATCAGTCACACATGTCTTATGTGTGGATGAAGAGAATTTGTAATACATTTTGAAAATCTTATGTTCTTTTGGTATCTCAATCTGTTTCTAATTTCTTGAAACTGCACCACACCTAGATGTTTTTCTTAGTATGTGGTGTGCAGGCCTAGGTTTGATAGGGCCTATGCCTGTGGTTTCTCTTGTAAGGGTGATATCATTTTTGTTGCTTACAATTTTGTTGTAGTATTTGGCCTCATGTGGAATAAGCCTGTGTGCAAATTCATTGTTTCTGACAGCCACAACCTTTTTCAGTCTGTCTATGTGCACTGGTCTGGCCACCAATAGATTGGTGTCCAAGTTTTTGAGTTTGGCACTTGTCAAACTAGGTCTATCTACTACAACATATGGTCCCATAAAAAGGGGTTGAAGTTTCTTACACTCTGTGTTGGTCAGGATTCTTGGTATGTTTAGGTACACCATGTCGGTGACCTTGATTTCCTGTGGTGTAAGTTTCTTATCATATCTATCCTTCCTTTCCTTTTGTAGCTTGGCGACCCTTTCTATAGCTTTCCTCCTAGAGGTATCTTGATTTGTTATCATGTTAGCTACATGGTCTGCTACGGTGGATATGTCTTCCTGTATTCCCAGCCCTAAGTCCATTGGGGTGGCTGGGTTTCTTCCATGGAGTAGGAAGAAAGGGGTGAATCCTGTGGTTTGGGATTCAGTGTTGTTTAATGCAAAGGTTATGGGTTCAATAAATGAATCCCAATTGTTTTGGTGCTTTGAGCAGAATGCTCTGAGCGCTGTGCCAATGCTAGCATTGAATCTCTCTACAAGCCCATTTGATTGTGGCCTGTATGGTGAGGAGAATTTATGTTTGATCTTGAGGTGTTTAGTTAACTTTGTGAACTTTGCACCTGTATAACATGTTCCATTGTCTGTTTGAAGAGTGGCTGGTGTTCCATGATGACAAATTATATTCTTGTAGAACTCTGCTGCTGTTGTTTCAGCTTTTAAGTCAGTAGTAGCCCAAGCTGTTGCATATCTGGTAGCATAATCTATGCAGACTTGTATATGTTTGTTTCCCCTGGCAGTTGTGGGAAGTGGTCCCACCGCGTCGAGGTTTAGGAACTTCATTGGTGAAGCCATGTACTCTCTCACTGTCATTGGTGTTTTGTGTGAGTGTACTTGCCTTTTTGCTGTGAGGCATGTGTGGCAGGTGGAAACATATTTTGTTGTGTCTGCTAGCATAGACTTCCAATATACCCTAGGTCGGAGTGCTGACAGCATCCTACTTGAACCAAGATGGCCGCCAGTAGGTGAGTCATGGAAATACTGTAGTGTACTTGTTACCCATTGCTGTGGTATAACAATTTAAAGTGGTACAGTATTGGTTTTTCTCCAATTTATGGGGCATATATGGACTAATGTACCATTTACCAAGGTGTATGTCTGGCCTTGGTTGATGATCCTGTTTCCTTGTGCTTTTGGTGCAGGCAAGGTCCCATCCTCAAGATATTGTATGAGGGGCAACAGGTCCTTGTCCTTTCTTTGTTCCAAGCCAAGGTTTGTACCTGAGATGGATGTGTCGGGAATCTGATCCAGTAATTGATTTATATCTAGCACATGTTGTTTTATTCTTTCTCTTTCTTTTTCATCGACTATTGGCCTATCTTGTGCCTTTTGTTGGGGTGTGTCACTCTTGTTTTGGTGTATAGGCTCCTTTGGAGGGCCTATTCTCGCCTTGATGGGAGTGGCAACCTTTTTCTTTAAAGGCACAATTTGCTTTTTGCCATTCTTCTTTGTCTCAGAGTTCTTTGACTTAGTAGATGCAGTGTCTTTTGTGACATTTTTCCTGGCAGGTGGGGTTTTGGTAGGTTTGTTTCCTGTGACCTTTTTCTCTTTTAGAATAGTTTGTGATTGTCTGGGGGGTTTTGGTATGCCCTCCTGAATCATTTCTCTAGTCTTTGAGCGTGTGGTCATAGGACACAAATGGTTTGATGTTTCCTCTCCCTGCATTGATTCAAAGAATCTGACTGATTTGGAAGTTGCTTGAGTAATAGCATATATTGTGTCTTCTGAATCTTCATCATCTGAGTCAGGTGGGGTGAAGGGTGGCTCCTTAGGAGTTGCCTTCAGCATCTGATTGAGTGATGAGAATTCAATAGGCTCGAAGTCATTATCTGGAAAGAGTTGTGAGTATTCTCTCTCACAGTGGCAAAACACATAATGTGTAGATTGCTTCAAGATACCCCTAATGGGTGTCTCTGGCCTTTCAATGGTGTTGGGTGGATCATCCCTTTTGAATGGTACTTTCTTTGTTACTTTTGCAAACTTGGTTCTACTGGCTGCTCTAACTCTCCTTGGTGGGGGTGGAGGGTTAGTCGTGGGTCCAGAATCTGGGTATTCTCTTCTAGACATAGCATCTGGTGGTATGTTATCATCACCTTTCACATGTTGGATGGTGAATGAAAATTGCTGTATGTCTAGAGCCCATCTGGCCCATCTATGTGTGAGTCCTGTATTGGTTAATAGTGGGATTAGGGCTGCATGGTCTGTGTATAATTGGAAGTGTCTAGTCTCTAGATAGTGTCTGAAGTGTAATACTCCATACACTACTCCCAGTAGTTCTCTCTCTGTGGTATTGTAATTTCTCTCATGTTTGGAGAGGGTTCTACCTGCAAAGGCTACTGGTCTGAGCACTCCTTCCTTATCTCTCTGTGAGAGTACAGCTCCTAAACTCACATTGGAAGCATCAGTTGCCAAACTGAACTCTTTCTCATAGTTTGGATATCTGAGAAGAGCATTGGTACAGAGGGCATGCTTTAATGTTTTGAAAGCATTATCTGCCTCTTCTGTCCAGACAAATGCTTTGAGATGTGTCTGTAGATCATACAATGGTCTAGCAATTTGGGCATAACCTTTGATAAACTTTTTGAAGTATTGGCATAGGCCTGTGAAGGATCTGACATTTTTGACTGATTTTGGTGTTGGGAAGGTTTTGATTGATTCCACCTTTGTGGGAGATGGTTGCAGTCCCTTGGGTGTGACTCTCATTCCCAAGAAGTCTATTCTGTCTATGAAGTATTCACATTTTGATTTCTTCAGTTTGAGTTTACCAACTCTTAGGCTGTTGAACACATCTTCCAGGTCATGGAAGTGTTGTTCGATTGATGGTGATAATACCAATATGTCATCTAGGTATGGTAGGGCACATTTGTATTTGAGTTTGTTCAGAATTAATGTGACTAGATGGCAGAATCCCGCAGGTGCGGTCGCTAAACCCATCGGCATCCTTTCGTAGACATATTTTTTGTCATTTGCTATGAATGCGGTTTTATGCTGGTCTTCCTGTCTTATAGGAATTTGAAAAAATCCCTGTTGGGCATCTAGCTTACTGAATACTCTTGGTCTGAGTGACCCTATCATGTCTAGAGTGTCATCGGCCCGGGGTGTAGATAAGGCTTGATTTATCGTGTTCTGGTTCAGATAACGAAAATCTGTGACGAGCCTATGGCCTCCCGATGATTTTTGTACTAAAAAGGATCTGGAAGCCCAGGGGCCCTCAGCACATTCTCTCAGAATGCCTTGTTGTACTAGCCTTTCACACTCTTCCCCTATTGCGGCCTGTTTTTCTGGTGTTTGTCTATATGGTAGGAAATGACATGGTACTGCCTCAGGTTTTACATGTATTGAGTGTGTATACAGGTGTGTGGCACCAATGTCTCCATCTTTTCCTACAAATATATCATCATACTTGGTCAGCAGTGATTCTAATCTATCATGCTGATCTTTGGATGTGAGCACAGATTTTGGTGGAACATTCTCTTCCAATTCTGGCTCGAGGTCATGTGCCTCACTATGTATAACAGCTATTTCAGAGAGTCTGATTGAGTTGGGTTCAGGGTCAGCATATGTGGACTCACAGTCTGAGTCTGTGTCACTGAATTGAGTAACATCCTCAGGCCGTATGGCTGAGATGGATTGATCAGTGTGTGGAGTAGTGTCTGACACCTGTTGAGGTTTTTCTAAATCAGATTCCTTGACTTCCTGAAATAGAGCTATGATGGCACCCTTTTTGATTTTATGTGGGCGCCTGCTGGTGTTGAGTAACACTAGGGGATGTTGTTATTGTCCCTGGGGGTTACTGCTGCCCTTTGAACTAGATATGGGGCATTGTTATTTCTTTGGAGGTTATCTACTACTCCAGTTTTCCCTTGCAGTGATTGAGTAGAAGTGATTTTACCCAATACTGCAAGTTCAGAGAATGGAGGGATGGTAAAATCCCTCACTGCCCTAATGGGTTTGAGAATTTGTTCAGGATCAACATTAAATTCAATTTGAGACTTTGTAGTGCTTAAGAAATCTGTGCCAAGAACAACGGGCTGTGTGAGGTTGGGTATTACAGCAAATAGGTATTGGAATCTGACACCTTGGATTCTAAAGTTCAGCATAGCTGAATGTCTAACATGACACACCGATCCATCTGCCAAATGGATGTTGATTTTAGATTTCCTCAGTTGGATATGGAATCTCTTTTGGAGGTCCATGAGGAATGATTGTCTGACACAGGTGATAGTAGCACCTGTATCAACCAAACATTGTACATCTGAAACATCATATAGATTTGCATTGATACAGCCATTTTGAAGAAGTACAATAGAAAGCTTGGTACTCTCACCTGTATCCTTTGATGATGAATCTGGTGGGGTGATGTGTATCACTGATGGACGTCTCTGTCTGTTAGATGGTATATTGGCACTAGCAATTGTCTCTGGTTGGATCTTTGTTAATCCTGATTGATTGTTTGTATTTGGGGTGTCACAGTGCACTGGCCCATCGGCACTGTGACATCCTAGTTTTCCTGGTTCTGTGGGGTGGTTGCAATACTTGCGACCAGGAGCTTGGAGAGTTGATCCATCACTTGAGGTATTGTTTGGGGGTTACTGTGTTGGTTCCCCTGGTAGCCTCTTGTGTTGGGTTTGTGATCATCCTGATGTGGGTTGAAACCCTGGTTATAATGACCAGAGTTGCTGTATTGTCCAGAGTTATTAGAACCCTGGTTGCTGTAGGATCCGGAGTTGTTGTATCCCTGATTGTTGTAGGCACCGTTGTTGTTGTAGGATCCACTGTTGTAGTTCCTATGTGGACTATGGCTCCTACTGTTGTGCCCCCCCCCGGTTGTTGCTGTTGCCCCCCCTACCTCTACCTCTATTGGATTGGTAGTTGGGGTCATAGTTATTTCCTCTATATCTACCGGTAGGGTCTTTTGATATAGCCTTAGCTTCCTGTTGCCTTACATGGGCACTAGACATTAGGTTAACATCTTCATTTGAACTAATGGTGATTTCCTGGACCCTTTTCTTAGTAGGCTGTGGGTTAGACTCTGCATCCCTTGTTTTCCTAGATCTTTCTTGGGTCTCAACCTCTAAGGCTAGGTCTAGGGCTTGGTTAAAAGAGTCTATTTTCTTGTTTTCAAGAGCTACAGAGATCCAGGGCCTCATGCCTTGGATGAATGTTTTAAATAAGGTGTCGTCCTTTAGGCATTGGGCATTACACGCTTTTCTGAGATACATTGCATAATCAGATACAGGTTCATCTATCTCTTGTGCACGGAGTGCAGTCCTGGAGATAATATTGTCTTGAGTAGCAAAATACTCTTTTAGTTCATGTACTACATTGGACCATGTCATCTTATCAGGTGTGGCACTTTCCTTGAAGGTTTCAAACCAAGCCAATGCTTGTCCTTCAAGGTACTTGGGTAAATATGTTACCATGGTGTCACTGTCTGTTAATTTGTACCTGTCCTTCAGATACTCTGGGAATTTGTGATCAATAAATAGTGCTGTTGACATGAGTGGTGATGGGTGAGAAAAGGTTTTGGGTTTGGTTACCTCGTGTCGCCTGATCTTCCTGTCGTCGTGTTGTTGTCTGTCTAGGATCCTGGTCATGTTGGACATCATGGAGATCATGACATCCTCCTTGGATCCAGAGGCAGATGGTGTGACAATAGGTGTGGTGGTGGGTGTGGGAGGCTGTGAGGTCTGGGATGATACCATCTTCATGAGATCTGCGATCTGTTGTTGTGCCTGTTCTAGGGCCTTCCGATGGTCATCTAATTGTTGACTGAGGATCCTCTCCCTTTCCTTTGAGGCAAGGGCATGAGCATCTTGTTGGGCTCTGTTTGCTTCTAGGGCAGTAACTGCATCTTGGATGGTCTTCTCATAGGCCCTTATCTTCTCAGCTGCCTGATTGGGTTGAGGACCTTCATCGGCGTCGGCCATGGTGGAAGGTGTGGGATCACTGGTGTGTTGTAGGTATCACTGACATGTTGGAGATCACACTGGTATGTGGGAGATCTCACCGGTATGTGGGAGATCTCACTGATATGTGGGAGATCTCACTGTCGTGTGGGAGATCTCATTGATGTGTGGGGGATCTCATTGATATGTGGGAGATCTTCATTGATATGTGGGAGATCTCACTGGTATGTGGGAGATCTCATTGATATGTGGGAGATCTCACTGATATGTGGGGAGATCTCACTGTCGTGTGGGAGATCTCATTGATGTGTGGGAGATCTCACTGATGTGGGGGAGACCTCACTGATGTGTGGGAGACCTCACTGATGTGTGGGAGACCTCACTGACGTTTGGGAGACCTCACTGATGTTTGGGAGACCTCACTGACGTGTGGGAGACCTCACTGACGTGTGGGAGACCTCACTGACGTGTGGGAGACCTCACTGACGTTTGGGAGACCTCACTGACATTTGGGAGACCTCACTGACATGTGGGAGACCTCACTGACGTGTGGGAGACCTCACTGCCATGTGGGAGACCTCACTGACATTTGGGAGACCTCACTGATGTTTGGGAGACCTCACTGACGTGTGGGAGACCTCACTGACGTGTGGGAGACCTCACTGACGTGTGGGAGACCTCACTGACGTGTGGGAGACCTCACTGGTGTGTGGGAGATCTCATTGATGTGTGGGAGATCTCACTGGTATGTGGGAGATCTCACTGGTATGTGGGAGATCTCACTGGTATGTGGGAGCTCTCACTGGTGACCTTGGTGGGCATGGTGTCAAGGTCACTGGGTGTATGATTGTTTTCAGTAATGTTTCCAGCTTAATTTTTAGAGAGCATTGGGTAATCTGGGATCTTAGTAGGATGTTCTCCACCACTTTGTCATACTAGTAATTGTGCATGATCAAGTTGTCATATGAGAAATATCATAAGACTAGTGGTATATAGTGTAAATACATTAAGCTCTCATAAAATAGTGTTATTTCCAGTTGTCACTGGTTTATTCAGCTTTAGGCAACATGTAAGAAATATCAATCATACAGTAGTTAGTATGTAGGTAATTTGTACATACAGTAAATATACAGTAATTTATAAAGTATAATGTTCTGTTCCACTCCACCTGTGGGGTAATAATAATACAATGTCCAGCATAGTTCTAGGTGGGTTCCCACACCTAGCTCCTGACCTGCTGCTTAGAGGAATACTGTAATAATGAATAACTTTACCCTCTGGTGGATGTCTTGAGGAAGATACCCTCTGGCCACTAATGATGGAAACCAATGCCTGTCTAGCATAGTTTCACCATAGTGCAGTGGTATAGCAGGTAGCAGGAGATGACTGGAGATGTTACCTCTGGAGTGGTTCTTGGTGTTCTGTGTTGATGGACCTCCTACTGGGGGCCTTATATCCCTACTCTGGGGCTGATTGCCCCAGACAAAGTTAGGCCCAGCATCCAACTGTCATGTCTCCACTACAATAGAGTTACATGATTGTTAAGGGATGCATCCTTTGAACTGTGAAAGTAATTGGCTGGTATCACTGTCTGTGTGTGTCTTCCCCTATTGTGGTCTAGGCCTTATACAGCCATCCCACATCTCCAGTACAGACTGGCATTAGAGACACTATTGTTAGGCTGCTTAGTGGCAGATGGGCGTCTGCAGAGCTGCGGTTGCCACCCGGTATGCGGGATGCAGACAGCACTGAGTGTGGGTCTTGAAGGTGTTTCATATACATGTGACAATTACATTGGGGGGGGAGAGAGCTCAAATCTTACCATGTAGGGTAGCTTCTTTCCTTCAACAAAAGGGTCTCATTGATATTAAGGGTACTGAGGCGAATTTTCTATGGTATGGATTCGTCCAAGGTTTCAAAATTGTTGACCCGGAATGTGAAACTACCTATGACTGCAAAAATTATAAGTCTATCCTCAAAGGAAAATTCCATAATGAATTTTGTGGTATATTATTGGACGAGCTGGAGGCGGGTCTTGTGTCTAAATGTGATAGTAAACCTCGTTGTATCCATTCTCTAGGTGGTGTAGAAAAATCAAATGGCAAATTGAGACCTATAACTGATTGTAGTATGCCCGAGAAGATATCTATTAATAACTTTATGGATACTACCAGCTCGACATTTTCTTATAATAATATTAGCACTGTGACTGCTCAATTGAATAAGAACGATTTTATGAGTGTGATGGATTTGAAGTCAGCCTATAGGTCTATAAATGTATTTGGTCCCCACACAACCATGCAAGGTTTCAGATGGGATTTTGGGCACAGTGAGAATTACTATGTGAGCAACAGGTTAACTTTTGGTCTGAAATGCACCCCTTATATATTTAACAGAGTCTCTGATTTTATTGTAGAGGTAGCAAAATTCTATGGTGTGAAAAAGATTGTTAATTATTTGGACGATTTTATAGTTGTTGCAGACTCGTATGAGGAGTGCCTCAGTCAAAGAAATTTACTAATAGAATGTATGGAATACATGGGTTTTTTCATCTCTAGGGAAAAGGTAACCGAGCCAGCACAGGAGTGCAAATTTTTAGGTATTTGGATTAATTCTGTTGAGCTAGAGTTATCCCTACCTAAGGATAAAATAGACAAGATGAAAGGCATCTTATTAGACAGTGTTAATAGGAAGTTTATTTCCAAGAAGAACCTTGAGAGGATTGGAGGTTTCATGTCCTTTTGTTCACAGGTAGTGAAGGGTGGAAGAACATTGAGCAGGAGAGTCTTTGATTTGTGTGCACGAGCTAGTCCTAGGGCTTACATAAAAGTTTCAGAATGTACCAAGCAAGACATTCAGTGGTGGTTAGATTTTTGTGACACCTTTAACTGTAAAAGTTTAATCCTTAACGACTTGGTTAATACTCCAATGTACTCTGACTCCTCTATTAGGGGCTTTGGAGCATGGATGGGTAGAGATTTTCTATACGGAGACTGGACATCTTTTGATAAATTTGACCTTGGTGTAGACCATTTTACTGTTCCTCCAATTTTGGATAATCTAAAAACCATCATCGAAATATGTATATGAATTGTACCCTGTTATGATGGGCTTGAAGCGCTGGATCTCTAGTTATAAAAACAAAAGAATACATTGTATAACAGATAATATGCAAGTTCTAGCTATGATTAATACAGGCAGGTCGAGGAACAAACTTTGTATGGAATGGCTAAGAGAAATTTTTTGGCTGTGTTTCATTAACAATGTGGAAATATATGCAACCTATATTAAGTCAGAGGACAATATCCTGGCTGACCAATTGTCTAGACTTGCATATAAGGGTATGCCTAGTAAATGTATAACCTCTCTCCATGATAATAATATGTGTTGCTTCAATTCCAGAGTGGGAGAGATTACTAAACAGAAAAAGCTTACTTTTAGCCCAGGGTGTGTCAGACAATACTAAGAGAACGAGGAAACATCAACTCAAAAGGTATAAGAAATTTTGTAATACATTTAAACTTCAACCTTTTCCTTGTTCTCCATCCCAAGGTTCTATTTATTCGGTGTACTTGTCTGAATTTATGAAGCCATCATCTGTAAAAAATTACATGTCTGCAGTTTGGTATCAACAAAAACTTAAGGGTTTTGTGGATTACAGTAGTAATTTCATGGTTAAAAAAACTCTGGATGGGATCGAAAGGTGTAATTCTAATCCTTCTAAACTAGTCCATCCTTTTAATCCTCAGGAAATGTTAAGGTTAAGGTCGAATCTGGACCTATCTAACAAAGCAGATATGAAATTTTGGTTGGTCATTTTAACTTGTTTTAGGGGTGTACTTAGAATAGGCCATGTAGTTAAATCCCCTCACTCTCTGAGGGTAGGTGATGTTAAATTTGAAATTGATTATGTCAGTTTACATGTTAGGACATCTAAAACGGATCAACTTGGTAAGGATTCTTTCCATGTATTTTTGGTTAGGAACGACAGCTCCCTGCTGTGCCCTTATAAGGGTTTACAATGTTTGTGTAGGGGTAGAGGTAAAAAAGATCTCTTATTCAAGTCTGGTAGTGATGGTATGGATTATCAATATGTCAACTCTAGATTGAAACTTTTTACTTTACAGTCTAACATAGTAGGTTGTGTTTCTACTCACTTACTTAGGCACGGTGGTGCCACCTTATTAAAGGATTCTGGCCTCAGTATAGAGGATATTAAGAGAAAGGTTAATTGGAAATCCAGTGCTGTATATGGTTATATTCATAATCATAAAGATGAATTATTACATCTTGATAGGTTGTGCCAATCTCATTTGCAATGCTGATTGGTTTGTGTTTTCACATGTGTTTGGCGTGTTTTTGTGTGTTTTTGGCATGTATGGTGCTGATAGCCCCAAGGTCAGTAACCCACCAAACTCATGTGTTCTGTGATAGGTCATTCATTACTTGAATATTATATTAATACATTTATTACCGGTACATCTGGTATTTATTATTATCTCTTCCATACATTACCGGTATATATTATTCCCTGGTAGCGAGATAACTTATGGAACTATATACACTCGTGTATATTTATATAATTAGCCGCGGACGGTTAGGGACTACTTGCAGCTCGTATGGATACCTTTGATGTCATAGTGACGTCATGGTAAATAACTCCTCCAGTATATAAGGGGGAGTTTTGAAGTAACCGTCAATTGGCTCGTATCACCTGTACATTTATTACCGGTACATCTGGAATTTATTATTATCTCTTCCATACATTACCGGTATATATTATTCCCTGGTAGCGAGATAACATAAGAGAATGCAGACAGTAATAGTTTCATGATAGCCACATATCAGCGGTATCTGAAGATTGGATCTGAACTTGATAGGTATTTGACAAGGGTAGAGCAATAAGCCTTTCAGTTCAGTGAATTCTGTTGAAAAAAATCAGTGCTATTGTTACACTTAATTCAATGTTGACTTTGGCAGGTGGGGAGGGTGGTGGGCCAGGACTGTGGACGTCATATGACGTGTATGGCGTGTACTACGTCAGCAGACCGTCACTGTGGATGGTGTTCTGTGTCCAAAAGGTGAGAAATCTTAAGTCTATTTTCTGATTGGAGCATCAGTAGCGCATTCTCATGTAAATGCCAAAACAGACAAAGGTTCCCTCATAGTGGGTCTGGCTGAGGGATTTCCCACGAGGCGGATCTCAAGAGAGATCTCAGCCAGACCGACAATGAGTGAACCTTTCACAAAATTTCCCCAAAAAGAGGTAAAAACTGTGGTCGAATTGATCATTCATCTCTAAAAGTCGCCGGTATACCTAGTTGACATACTGCCTTTTAATAAATTTTGGAGAACTCCTTTAAATATCATCCAGAATATAGAAATAGCTTTAATTTAATGACATGACCTCTAACGATTTAAGGGGGTTGGCAAATGTGTGTTTGAGAAAGTAACTTTATTAAGCTATCTTATGATATGTTAATTCTTTCAAGGTGTACTGGTCCAGATAGCTGCGATCATATTGTGTCTCAAGGGATCAGGACTGGTTGGATCGGTGCATGCCCTGGCGACACACCCATAAATGTAAGTTGAGCCATGATTTGAAAAGGAAGCAGGAATTTTAATGTACATGTCTAAGGGAGTGGTCAGTATTTATCAACAGGGGGGACAGTGGGTTTACGTGCGAACACAGGGAAAATTTGTTACACCCCCACGGCAGTCAAACCTGTGCTCCCCCACCAGAGGCGCAGCGAATTTTCGCGCCCCTCTTTAGTCTACAGTAGTATGCAGGCTTTTTTTTGCTAAAAAGAGGGTAAATTCCCCCCCCCCCACCCCCATCAAGAGGGGTCAAAATTGTTTACGCCCTCCCTCAGGAGGGGTCTGATTTTTTTTAAGTCGTTTATTGGGCAAAAAACAAGGTACATAATAAAATGTAAGATGTTTAACCTAGCACCTACGCATTGTAGTGCTTAGGCTAAGACCCACAACATAGCTTAATTCTATTCATAATACATTTTTGAAAATAAGAGTAGCAGTCACATTACATAGTTTCTTCTATATAGCATACCAGAGCTGTAATATTTATAGACTACCTTAAGTAACAAATTTGATATTAATGATATGCCTCAAGTTATGATGATAATGAGATGAGATGAACATGAAAGAAATATTACAAGTCTATTACATGTACTTAATAATTACATAAAGCAGTTTGGATAAACTTTCCTTACACTATTTTTAAACTTATAGATATTGTTGAAGACAGTATATTCTGGTTTTAGTTGGTTCCATCTTATTATAGCCCTATAATAAGCACTTCTTGTGTGAAATGATCAATCTTTTACCTTGATGAAAGCGTGTAGCAATACTCCTCCTATCCACAAGATTAATATTCTGGGCCAGCATGAAACCATAGGATAATAGATGTAAGTCTCTTCTCACACATAGGTCGGAGCAATCACCCCGATCTTGTATTTGTTTGGTGGTCATAATAGGGTTCTCTTCTAGTTTTACCTAATATACCAATCTTAAGACTCTATTCTGTATTATTTGTAGATCTGTATTTTCTCCTCTATAATCCCTGTCCCAAATGTAATCACAGTAGTCAAAGGTTGGTAGTATCATAGATTTAAATACAGTTAGAGAAGCATATTCATCTAACAAGTTTCTCACTCGACCCATTTGGAAATCTTATGTCTGATCGTTCTCATTGTATTTTCTCTATGTCCCACAAATATCCATTTTTAAGCCTAGATAAGCAAAATTATTGACCTTTTCTAGGATCATATTATTCATCAAAAACTGAGTTCTTTCATTAGGATTAATGTTAAAAGCCATCCATTTGGTTTTCTGTTCATTAATAGTAAGGGTATTATTTAATTAAACACCATAATACAATTTTTTGAATGACTTGGTTCATTGTATGAGGTGAGTCCACTGATACAACAGCATCATGTTTATGTCCCTGTGTTGATAAATAATGACCACTCCCTAACCATTGTTAATTTGATTTATTTTGATATTCCTCTCGCGTGAGGCCCATTTTAGATAAGAACATCCCACACCCTGTGTATAAGGGGTGGTATATGGCCGTGATATATGTTAGGATGGATCCAGGTTACACCTCATAGGTGGGACATTCCTCTTGCCAAAGTTGCCAAAGATCCATCATTATTTTCACTAACATTCCTTGTACATTATTTGTGGGGCTTCTTGTAAAAGCTACATTGTTGCAATGCTTTTCAATTACGCCGGTTTACTGTTCAGTTTTATGAGGATCCCTGGTAGATTCAACAGTTACTTTTTACAGTGTGGTTTTGCTATTGCAGGTTTATGGCCATGACTACCAGATCCTTATCATAGTCATCATCATCGCAGTCACAGTCATGTTCAATCTTACCCTTGGGGCCAGTGTAATTGTCTTCATCCCTTTCATTGTGGTGATTTACCTTTGCCTCCGACGCCACAGACAGCAGAATCAATCTGAGGAAGAACTCATCGAATTTAAGGATCTTCCTACTCGCATTGAACAGAGCACAGGTGAAAATGCAGAAACGATATCATCACCTGTCCAAATGGGTTAGTATACTTTGAAAGTTGGCATGCGCGCAAGAAAATCGACCCCCCCCCCCCATATCCGTTGTATTATGCACAACTATGCACCTATTTATATCAATCATATTATACCTCGCATATAAGCTCCTTGCTCTACCGTACTCGGTGCGTCCCAAAGGCAGGCATGTTGCATTAGATTTTCAGGACCTGGTTGCACCTCATAGCATTCCCTTCAACTTAAGGTGCACCTTATGCACAAGGTAATACGGTTGATACATTGAGAATAGTGGTATTAGATTCTATACAATACACCTGATATACCCCTCTCTCCTTATAGGTTACCTGCTTAGGGTGGGGGCGTATTATTTATTGATGAAAAAAAATCACTTATCAATTAACTTTAAGGTTTGCCCTCAAAATTGTTTTTTGGTGTTCTGAAATAGTTGCAGGTTGCAAGCATAAATCAGGAAATTGTAGACGTTTCGGATAAGGTTTTCTTTCAACATTGAAAATAATTTTACAACTGGTAGATTCAACAGTTACTTTGTAGTTTCATTTTCTAACAACACCTTTTCAAACATCCCCAAACATTACAAATATTGCCAAATGGGTATGTATGATTTATTTGCACAGATGAAGCAACGCTACGGTCCTTACTGGTCGCTATAACCAGGGACGACGAACTACAAGAAGCAGTCAAGTCTGTATTCATACAAAGAATGTTTCTCAAACTCAACGATAACGCTGCCATCGGAACGGGTTAGTAGTTACCTCCACCCCTTCCCTCATAAAGCCGATTAATTACACATTGTATTTGAATGTATTCAAGTGTTCAAGTCTTGTTAAAAAGTTAAGATTGATACCTGAGGGCATAATTATTTCCATTGTATGTCATTGCAAATGGACTGTATAGTATCAATGCTATATGATACTATATCAAGCTATTTGATAATCACTTATGTTGTTCTTTTTGTTCTGGATATCCTTATCATGCCTCCTACTTGGCAGACATACGTGTTTTTTTTAAGTTAGAAACACGCTTTGGCATTAAAGAATCACTTTTTTAAATGTAAGTTTCAAATCTTTTGCTACCAAGTGGACTCTTTATGTGAACTTATAATTAACATAAATGACGTTCTCTTCAAAAACTTGATTATACTTTGCCATGTGTGTGGGTGGGGGAGGGGGTCAAAACATTTCTGACAGAGAGAATAAACCATGACCACCATCCATGAAATGTCTGTGATAACAAAACTATATCATGTATTATTTAATATGTTGTTAAGGGAACTTCGGTCGAGTGTACTTTGGCTTGCTGCAACTACAAGAGGGGCTTTCTGAAGGGTACACGGAGAAGGTGGCTGTTAAAACGCTATATGGTAAGCTATAGATAACCATTTCTGTAAGCTTATAGGTGTATTCAAAGAGAACACTTTTTGTGTTTCTGTTTATCATATTACCTGCTAGAAGTGAATTATGTATGACCATAATACATGTACATAGTTTCAGCGTTAAAATGTATGTACATACATATGAGGCTCTAATTGTTGTAGGGGGGGGGGGGGTCGCAGTGGAAGGGTGCTGGGCCCATAGCCTATAGCAGTTTGACGTGAAAGGAGGGAGACAAAGCACATGCGCGGAAGTGCTTTGTTATCCGGTGGTCTTTGCCGCCACTACTTTTAGTGTTTGGTTGTCACCAATTTTAACAGGGGGGGGGGCATTCTTTTCTGATCTCACCTCTCTTTCAACAGCATCATCATAATCTATGGGATGGAATAGACTTGCTTTAGCCCCCATGGAACCTGGGATTGAGTCCATGGAAGGTGCCCTGTCTGCTCATTTTGCTCTCATAGAGTTCCATAGTATAAGGCACAGCAATGGCATATGTTATATGCGAGATATCAGGTTATTGATTAGAGCAAATTTAAAGGGTGAATAAGATGTTCTTTGAGTGTATGTTACCCAGAGCCTCATCAGTGCCAAATAATACAATATCTGCTGTAATCACGTCTCATCTTTGTAGAAACACCCTCCAGGGCCGTAGACCGTGAGACGATGGAGTCGTTGTTGAGGGAGGGGATCATGATGAAGGACTTAAGGCATGAGAATGTTCTCCATCTTCTTGGTGTGAGTTTTTCAGAAGATGACAGGACCCCACTCATCATCCTCCCTTATATGGCCAGAGGGGATCTCAAACAATATGTCAGAAATAAAAAGAAGGTTCGTGGTTTGTAGGTTGAAAAACACGTATAAAGAAAACTAATGTAATTTTCACAAAATTCAGCGAAAGGTATTGTAGCTGTGTGAAACTGAGTACATTTAAATAATTTTGAACTGGTTGAAATAAAAGTAACTTTTTTCACTTTTTCTCGACACCATTGTAACCAAAGGTCAGTGAAAATACACCTGTATTTTAGTGCACTATACCAATCGGGTAAATTTCAGTTTGAATAGATATAAACCCTTTTCAGCGATTCACCTGGCAGCAATTGGGACTACTTGGTCAGCAAGTTGCAAAAGGAATGGCCTACCTCGCAGAATGTAAAATCGTCCATAGAGACCTGGCAGCAAGAAACTGCATGTAAGTTTACATTCTTCCCGCTTGACAGACGTTAAAACATTTTGATGAGGTTCTGAAGTTTGCCAAACGTTCTTTAAACGTAAAAAAAAAAACATGTCAAAATATGATTGTACTGAAAAAAATCACCTTTAACATTCTATTTTAGTTTTTCTACAAACAGAAATGTTTTTAATGTAAAATAAACCATTAAAACATGTATGCAAAAACGTTTTTCAACGTAAAAATAGCATAATTTCAAAACATTTTTATAAACCTTGAATAACGATAAAAAAAAAAAGAGATCACTTCACAGGGTTATTACCCATCCTTTTGGGATGCAAGAAACTGAAAACGGGGATATACTATACTGAGTCGGGTGCTGCATTGTTTATTACAGTCATGTCTCTATAAACCGACCACCTTCGTTTGAGACAAAACCTGGCCGGTTCCTGAATCAGCCGGTTATCTGAATCATCATTACAATATAATTCAATAGCTGTATTCAAATCTGTTTGGAAGTATAGGTGGCTGGTAAGGGAGTGACCATTATTTATCAACAGTGGGGGGGGGGGTGGTGGGTTTTCGTGCGGATGTGCAAAAAAAATTTATGCCCCCACCCTCAATGGCAGTCAAAATTTTTGTGCCCCCCCTCCTGCGCCAGAGGCGCGAAAAGTTTTTGTATCCCTCTTTGATCTATAGAAGAGCATGGGCTTTTTTTTGCTAAAAAGAGGGTGAATTTTGTGAGCCCTCCATCAAGAGGGGTCAACATTTTTTTAGCCCCCCCCCCCACTCGGGAGGGGTCTGAAAATTTTACGCCCCCCCTCAAACCCACCACCCCCATGTTGATAAATAATGACCACTCCCTTAGTGAAACAACTGATTTATTGAAGACCGATATATTGAGACCTGTCTGTATATGGACTTCAGGTGTTGCAAAGTGTGTTTTACCTAGAACAGGAACAAAATATTGATATTGCACAGGAATCCCCCATAAGGTTGTTTATTGATATTTGTCAAAGGAAATAGCAAAGTATATGTAGATCCTATGCAAGAGAAAAATCTTCAAAGTGATTCTGGTTGCACCCACCACAACTGGGATACATTTGGGCAATTGTGACGTCATCAGGTGCATTAGATAAACCTGCTCCTGACATCTAGGCATAAAGTGATACATATATCAATAACGTGCCAGAATCCGTTTACTTGACATAAAGTCATTCAAAATTAGATACAATGAATGTTTTTCTTTACCCCCCCCCCCTCCGAAGGGAACCAAAAATCATGAGCAGACGTACCATTTCAGACTGAAGTAATGCGCACGCTTTTTATCCGAAAACAGGTAAAAGGTCCCCTCCCCCACCAAGGAGTCAAAGTAATCCTCCTACACCGTTCACTCCCTAACTTTAAGCAATCACCATTTCATGCCGTGACTATAAAACTCAAATAAAATCGTATTATGTTCTGATGTTTTAGTCAAAGATGCTTCTCTATACTTTCAGGATAGATATAAACTTAAAAGTGAAAGTCGCCGATTTTGGTCTGTCGAGGGATCTCTATGAGGAAGATTATTATGTTATCCAGACCTGCAGCCGTCCAATGCCAGTGAAATGGATGGCATTAGAAAGTTTAAAAGAAAAGTTTTTCACAACAGAAACTGATGTGGTAAGGCTGCCTAGAAGTCAATAGATGTGGCTCCACTACGTGATTATTCCAGAGAATTCTATTCTGTTTTTACACAAAAGCTGAAACAAACAAAAAAAGAAATACCTAAATACTCCTTTATTGAGACAATGGCTTTCTGTCGACTTGTTTTAAGTAACCATTAAAATCTCGAATTTACAATTTAAGTATGTCAACAAACTCCCTATAAAATGGACTGTGCCCCCATAGAGTGAGTGAGTGAGTAATAGATGTTTAACGCCATTTCGACAGCTAAGGTCATATTCATGGCAAGAACTACATTACACAATTTCACAGGAATGTGTCAGTCCCCGTGCATATGTGCACCACACACATCCTGAGGGGATAGGAAAGAAGTAGAAATAGACCCTTTTAAGTGGGTTAGGGAAGCCCGGCCCCCATAGACCACCCCTTCTGGATATGGCTAGGCTGCGTTTGATGAATAACAATAACTAAAATTCTTACAAAAGCTGCATTACTCTCCACTTCACATAGACAGTTTTTAATGTTACAAAAGTTTTTATTGGGTTCCCAAAGTTTGTCAAACGTTGTTTTTTTTTAAATATAAAAAAAAAACTGCCAAATCATATACAAAAATATTTTTTTAACATTCTATAAAAATGTCTTTATTCTTAGGTAAAACAACGTTTTTTTTTTGTTGAATGTAAAAGAAACATTTGCAAACGTAGAAAATACATGTTTCTTTTTTTTGCTAAGTGGGTCGCTTTTCTCTTGTACAGTGGTCGTTTGGTGTCCTTCTGTGGGAGCTGATGACTTACTGTGCTGAGATACCTTATCCTCATGTCGAAACCTGGGATGCGATGAGTGAGCACCTCACCTCTGGACACCGTCTCTCGCAACCGGATATCTGTCCTGACAATATGTGAGTTATGCAAATTCTCTTTAGGGCTGTGCTTCTTTTTTCTTCTTTTTTTTTTATACCATTTTTTTTTTTACTTTAACTCCCTCCCTCCTTCATCATGCTTTTACTTAACTTAAAATAAATAGTTTAAAAAAATGGTGTGTTTGGTGTGTTCACTAATGCTACCTACCCTATTGTGTTTGTCCTACCTCAACTTTTTATATGTATTTTAGGGGTAAATTGTGACTTTTTGGCAATTACTGAGGATTTTTAATCGATTTTTCTTTTTATATTCTTTAAAAGATAAAAAGGGGGGTGGCGTTTCTACCTACCTACTCTATTTTCAGGCCCAGAGTTTTCTATTTATATGATCATGACTCTTTATTCATACCCAATAACCATGTTTGCCTTCACAGGCCTGCATTTTTGAAAATTGGTGGAATAGAATTATTGAGAAGGTTCTCGAGTAACCCATATTTAAGATCCAGGTAATCAAATGTGAGATTGATTAAGAGAACTCCACACTTTGTGACTTAACCTTATTGATGTGTTTTGATTTATACCATATTTAGCTATAGACTGATGAGAGAATGCTGGCAATCAAATCCTGATGACCGTCCTACCTTTGCGGATATCGTGAATCAGCTGGAGTTACTTCTCAACAAGTCTACATACATGAATTTTCGATTCTCGAGATCGTTTTCCTTGGGCTTCCGCCGTAGCAGAATGATCCAGAACAAGATCTCACCTTCACTTGTAGAGGGAGACCATGTTTAAGAACACTCTGAATTCTGACATCAAAGATGCATTTTTTTTTATCAAGTTTCACAGCCATCATTGTTGCCCTGAAGAGGGTTTTCCACCAAACTATGGAAGGTTCTCCACCAACTTAAAGAGCGTTCTCCATAATCTTAAATTGACTGATGTCAGTGATCAATTTGGTTTTAGGGACTAATTAACTGCCCACATGAAGAACTGTTGTTATGATGGGAACTTATCCTTATACATTTATAGTTGCTAAATATCATTATCAAGTTTTGTTGGAAGAGGGTGTCGTAAGAAGTTTGAAGTTTTAACACTGTTTATTGGCTAAAGAAAGCACTACATATGTAGTTATTATAATCAGGGTAGGGGCAGTTGGTATAGCAGTTCATGGGACTGGTTTTGACTCAAACAATATGAACATGGTAGAGGAACGGCACAGTACTGCCCCTATGTGACTGGTCATGAAACTAACCAAACTATACAGAAGATGAAATGAGTTGAGCAAACTTGAGACCACTGGTCATTAAAAGCTTATATTTCACTCATAAGCTTTGGGTCTATACGGAACTACATGAAATATATCAAGATTTTGACTAATAATATCTTTATTGGAGCCCAACTCAATACTTTATACCAAACCCTCAAATTTGGATAAATTCAGGCATTAATACAACCTAATATTATTTGGAATAATGTAGATTTCTCCATTCACATAGTCGTCTGTGAATGGAGAAAAAGAGTCTATGGTGATGTTGCAGTATTATGCAGTTTTGTCAGGCATGAGGCAAAACATTAAAATACTAGATCATAAGTTTCCCATTAGATGGTATTTTTGCATTTTTAACTCTCCACTGTGTTGTATCAGTCTCTTTTTTTTATACTTGTTGATGTGCCTCAACATTTTAGGTGAAATATCCCTTATTTGCTGTCCTATGCCTTATTTTTTGTTGTTGCTGTATAGAATTTGATACTTTTTTTTGTACATATACCTTAATCCCAATCTGTACTATTCAACCTTCATTTATAATGCAAGGCCATGCTGTATTATACAATACTAGTTCGGACTGAAATATTTGTCCACTCATTTGTCACATCATTTACCAATTATTTTTGCGACTTTTCATCAAGTAATGAACATTATTTTTGACGAAATGACATTTTCCTGGCATCTTTATCTACAGGGGTAGATTTGTTTCCATAACGATTCCCAAAGACAAAACTAAACACTGTGTATACATAATTTTCATTTTTATTCATATCGTAAAATATCATATTTCATTTTCTACTGTACATAATTGTCAATAAACAAATAATTACATTATAAAATGAGAAATGGTAATATTCTGTGAGTTATCTCCCTAAAGGATGTCACTGGTCAAGTGTTGGCACCCTGATGGGGATTTATTATTAATTTCCCCGCCAAAGATGAGATGGAATGGGCCATATAACCATTGGAGTAGTATTGGGTCTTTGTATACCATATTGTCACGTTTTACTGCCTCGGCACTTTAATTTCAAGCGATGATTTTCCTTGGCCCTTATACAAAGTGGGCACTTATTCAATCTTTATTTCCAGTGGGCAGGAGTAAGCTGTGGTATTTCAATACCTCCCGCCCCAGTACTTAGTCATAGACAGGCGCTTATTCGAAACCCGGCACTAAAACATGACAATACAGCTACTAATTCTGAGTATATGAAACCTTGCACAGTGCCAGGTGCACTGACCTCAACTTTAAATGTCAAAATAATTATATTATGTACAAATCTGTACAAAACAAATTCAGATTTTACATGGCCTTTTGAGTACAATTTAGGCGGTGCAGTATCTTGTCATTGATGGAGCACGTAGTGGTGGCCATCTTGTTTTGGAGTATGCGTGCAGTGTTGAGATTTCCCCTGAACACATCCTATTATTATCAAAATATTGCATATAAAAAATAAGGAAATTTTTCAAATATATTGCAATATACAAAACAAGGACTTAGTAAACTTATTTTTAACCCTTTAAAATGTCTCCTTTAAAAAACAACAAAACAAGAGCCTATGCCTAACAGACCAGATGATAGATTATGGCCATGTAGATCTAGACCAAAGAGTATGATAAAAGAAATCTGAGTAATTCACAGTCTGGAGGTTCTGAGACAGCCTCCGGCTTTGGGCGGATTGTTTCTTATGTTATGACACAGACTGCGTTCAGGGGGTGCCAGCTCATGTCCGGCGGGGTTATGTACAAGGGTGCTACAAGCGCCAACATCTATACTGTACATGTCATCTACCACCGCAAGGCGTTCATACAAGTAGAAAAATAATCTTCACAAGAACACTTTAAAGTCTACAAATTACCTCATTTTACTAAGTACTCCTCTCATTGATTGATAAATCACTCAGTCAATACGAGATCTGAAAAAAGCTTGCATTTTTTCAACATTTGTGATGAAAATGCTGGCCGTGACTGGAGACGAGTCAGTCCTGTATGTTGGAGGGATGTGTGCTTGGACGATCGGTGATCAGTAACTTTACGGGTCTGATAGGGGGATTCACTAGTCCCCTAATATTCTGACTGCAGAATAAGATGCAAACTCTTTCACATAAGTAATTAAATCTGTTCCAAAGATACCACTCTCTGGCCCTTTCACTATGGAGAGAAAGCTATCTTCATTTAGTACAACAAATTCCTATAATTATAAGCAGGGATAGTGGAATCTTTGCTGTTATATGAGCTACCCTGCGTGGACACCATATAATAGTCACTCAGAGTGACTGGACAAAACTTGACACACACTGAAAGCAGGTTCCAACAATGAAGTGGAAAAGTACTCTTTTGTTAGCTTGAACTACATGGAGCAGGCCACTGATTGCAAGGACACTTTGCACATGACAATTTGGTCACATATTAAGCACCGCGAAGTAAAGGGAGCAGCACGTCATATATACTGATACTCTCAGCAGTTTGAAGTTATCGAAGTATCAAATTTGAAATGAGTCATTTCAACATCCCAAAATACATTGCTTTTTCAAGAAATAAAATAATTTCTAAAATATCCAAAGCATGAATCGACTTCGATATCGTTGCGACTCAAATTTGGAAAATGATGTGTTTTATGCAGACGGCTTCCCAGTTAAAGCCTGACTTGGTCAGTTTTACAGGTTACAGTTATGGACAGGTAAGGCAGTTATTGTAGACAGGACTAAGGCACTAATCACTTAACACATCGAGCGACATGCGGTACATCGAAAAACGGCCCTGCATGGTATGCACATGTAACTAGCTATAAAGGTGTTTAACAAGAAAGCGCACCTTAATTTCTTCTGCCTTTTTTCAAAGCAGGCACATATTCCAGGTCTATTTTCAGTGCTAAGCAGGTATTTGAACACCCATTTATCCCTGGCACTTATTCAAAACCTAGCGTTCCAACGTGGTATTTCTGATTTTACATCGCACAGAGCAATCCCGGCGCTTTTGGTCAGAAATTTAAAATGCTATCTCAATAGAATTCTTTACATGGATGTTTTGGTGACTGGAAATATCAGTATCTAAAGCTGTTTTTCGACATACAGGAGTTGCTGTTAAATTTCCGCACATTTGTATACTTACATTTTCAAACTCAGTGTTTGCACTTTTTTTTTTACAAAGATGCATGGTATATCCTTTTAATCAATTCACATACATCACTCGGGGTGCTCCCCTTTTATTGCATACCTCACATTATATCAGTAGAACTTTTACAAGCCTCTCTCAACACAACAGGACAGCCTGATCATCTCACAAGGCCAATTACCTCAACTCAAAATTCATCATTGATATGTAAAATTCATCGGACTACTCCTCCGGACGGGCATTAGATCACTTAATCAACAACTCATTCTACCTTTAATATTAGTGCAATGATATTCTCGACTTACAACATGCTATATTTGCGTTTGGCCACTTTTGCATTTACTCGACACATCATTAGGCGCATTCATATCACACGTTACTCGGCATTCATGCAGGATCGGATTCATACAAGCAGGCCCATTACTACCGGGTGCCTACCACACAGGTCACCCACTGTTAATACACTCTACTACAGCTCATACATACGGGCGATGAGTGCACCACCGCCATCAGCCGTGTCTCTTTATTATCGACTTATATTACAAACCCTTGTGCACAAGGGTAAATATCTAGGGGAAAAAGTCAGCAATTTAGAGCTACCATCTAATATCATAGATTAGAAAAAAATCAAGTGGCATTCATAAAATCATTTGTTCAATTTGTTTTATATTCTACAATATATTCTCATATTTTCAACATGTTCTAAGGCATCTCAACTGGATGTCATTGAGCGCTATTTTTCACATTCACTTGATACTTTGGAAATCTACATGGGACTGATTTAACAATGATTTGAATACAGAGGCCATTTCATTCAACAAAGTAGCCCAGGAAAAATTAAGCTATATTTGACTGTGGGCTAATACCTTATTTAAGCCAATCAAATTTTATTCATCATATATATTTAGGCCTACGGTACACAACTCATTCGGTGGGGACAAAGTGTGGCTGATGTTAAAATTAAACCTCCACAGAATGAAATTTTACGAAAAAAGCACTTAGTGATTTTACTATCATGATAATTATAAATCCATATTTTAGTTTATAAAACAGACAAGTATACAGATGGCTGATTGGTCTCTGGCAGTGAGAACACTGGAGGGATACCTCAACGTTTCCCCGGAATTACGCAAAGTACGTACAGAACAGTAGCTATATATATATATCTATACGTGGGTGTATATACAAGGTGTGCAATGCCAGACTTTGGCGATATTACATAGGATGCCATGGGGTTCGACTTAGTCATAGACTCAGACATGTCGGAGGCAGGATATACATGTATATGCTAACTGGGCACAACGATCCCACACTTCTTTTAATCTAGAGCCCTAGAAATGATTAAATTATTAAAAAAAAGTGTCATCATGACACATCAACTCAGTGGTAACTATCGCGGTTGAACTCATATGGAGCGACCCTGTTTGTAACTCACTATTTTCTACCTTATTTGCAACTTCTAAGTTTAAGCGTGGATTCATTTGCGTACATGAGAATTGAAATAAAGTCAAACGAAAAAGTTATTGGCCCCCGGACATGATCCTTTAGAATCAGTCATCAAGAGATAAATGCTTTACATTTGCAATATGCTGAATTAGTCTTCTGTTATGTTTGGTACAAGGGCACATGCTATTCTGAAGCATCCTATGAAGGCAAAAACAACTCCTTTTTTGCCCAACTAACATATCATGAATACCATGAGTATTAGACTTATCTTTCCATAATGTCTACTGGCTCCAGGAATATCTTTAAGCATTGTCATCTCATGAACCCCTGTGTGTGTGAGCAAGAAAGTGGACAATCATTTGGATTACAAATGGGGCTCTAGTGGGTATCTCTGCCGCGAGGGCAAACGGTGAAGACAAATACGACAAAAACCAGAACGCGGCAGGCCAGCCACCGTAACTAAACACTACATGTATATGGGGACGGTGTCACTATCATGCAATCCTTTATGTTGCATGGTTAACCGAGATGCACAGTAGGCTTATTACTCTATTACAGGAAAGCACAGATTGTCCTCGAGGTGCGGCCTAAAATTCTCATACGGCACTACTCAATATTTCCCTCTCGAGGCGCCCTAATTTTATCCCTCCTATATTGGCCTAAGCAGGGAGGGAGAGGGCCTTCCTGTATTTATTTGGTTCTGTCAGTATTTCCTATGGTGCAGGCTTTGGATGGCGTCACGATACGCCTGTCTGTCATATCTATACCCGGCGGAAGTCAGTGTAGTCTAGTGAGTCGTAAACTTGGACAGGTTTCCGTGATCGCGGTGTGTCGTCTAAAGCCACGTCGTACATGGGTGGTGGGTTCACCTGGTCTCCCCATTTGTTCTGTAATTAAACATAATCATATGGCTTAAACTTTGGTCTTATGCTACACCATTTACCTACATAAAATTTTATAATTCCTAGTCATTATCTAATTATGATTTAATAGTAAGAATGTCTTCCTCAACGATGACATTTGACATTCCCAACTGAATCAGGGCAGACTGGCCCAATGTTGTGGTGCGATTTTTCTTTTTCCGTACCGGGTAGCATTCTGTGATATTTTTATTCAGCTTTAGTGATATGATCATGGAAGAATTTTTAGAATGTAATTCACTGCTTTGAAAGAATATTTTAACTCACAGGTGCTGTGGCATAGTTGGGGTTGGTTGGCTTGGTCTCGTAGGGTGATGCAGGCTTAGCGGGCACAGTCGGGGGAGGAGGACGGCGTACCTGGTCCACTCCGTCCATACGCGGCTTCTGCTTCTCCTTGGCCACTCCTGTAGGGGGCAAGTACATCAATGAGTGTCTGACTTGATTAATAATTTTATTTACATTAAATACATTGTAGATAAAACTCCTTAAAAAAAATGTTTAAAATGCATGGCTGATAAATTGTACTTCAGATAACATAGCCATTTTTGAAGAAGTACCGAAGATATGACTTTAGATGCATGAAACAACCCTAGATGCAGGGAGGTAGGATGGTGTCTCTCTTACTCTTTCTTTCGGACCTTCTAAACCAAGACAACCTACAATGGGGTGGTAATAGGAACTATTCAGTGCATCTTACAATAGATTTTATCGATTTTTTATTTAAAATCAATTGATCAAAACAAAGTGATAAATGCTGTAACCATGAACCAATCATGTTTCATGAAGCATGAGCATACCTTTAGAGGGGGCGCGACGACAAAGCAAACAGTAGAGAATGACGAAGAGTACAATGAGAGCCACGAGTACGCCAATAACAATGGCCGCTATGTGTCCTGGGCCAAGGCCGCCTGCAAGAACAATTCAACACATTGATAACGGATCTTGCACGTTTAAGAGTGCATCAATCTCATTTAAAAGTGTATCAATCTCAGAGTCAGCATGATGCATGAATGTAACAGCACCCATGCATCATGCTGACAATTTTAAGACTTTTTGGAACTGTTGCGTTTTTTAAACTCTGTTTTCAAGTTAAAAACTCAGCCACCTTTGCATCTTTAAGTCAAAGCCTGGTTCAAAATAAAGCAACATTTTAACAAAATAGGGTAGTCTGTAGAGTAGAGTTTCTATCAAAGGCAGCAGATTATTCTTTTACAGAATGAAGGGAGAGAATTCTCAAGCGTTACTCTTATCAAAGCAAAACGGCTTAACACTGGCAAAATTAAATTTAGTAACACAAGCATCTTAGGCTGAAAACGAAAAGTAGAAAATTTCTGTTAAAGCACGAATGTTATGGTCAACAGATTTGAAACCAAAGAGTTGAAAATGGTTGTGAGTGACCCCTATTCCCCATCATCATCCCACCCCTCCCTCCATATTTAATAGTTGTTATAGGAGTTGTACCTCATTCTATACGGCTTATATCATGGGGTCAGTGCTCCCACCAGTAATCCCAAGGTCCCTATAACACTGCTATCTGAGTGAGTGTGGTGTGTCCCATGTCACAATGCTCAATACAAACACTACCTTGACTTGCTGGTGTTAAGCTTTTAAGGGAAACATGATGCCTCTAGGGTTTTGTTCCTTGGTCATCATGATGCGTTAATGAAGCGCTGGCGAGTCTTCTCGCTAGCATTTCAATGCCACATCATAACGACCCTCTGGGAGTGAATCGACTCACATGGTGGGTCTCCTCGCTAGCACTTCAATGCCGTATCATGACGATCCTACATGAGGAGTATATCGACTGATCATGGTCGGTATGAGGGCAGCGTTGCGGAGTTAAACAGCAGTGCTAGGTTCATGTATCATTGTGATCAATGGGCATGATACATGATGTCTGGACGCAGCACACCCTTATATAGTTATGATGCATCAATAATAACCAGTGCTGCATTTATGTATCACACTGACCCTTGGATTCTTGATACACCCCCTTTAGATAATTAATGAGTAGCTCAGCATCGTTCCATCATCTATTTAGGGAATAATGCCCCTCAATGTCTCAATACAGTCTAGAGCACTCCCACAGGCATGACCAAGTGCATTATTCCCGTTATAACACAGAAAAATCCCCCATCAGCCACCTGACAACACATGAATATCAATTGTGTAGTCTAAAGGAGAGATGGAGTTAACCTCCCATGCTAGGAGTGCATTATCCATCTAGATAATGCACGGTCAATCAGCCAATCAGAATGCAGCATTTAGGATAATGCACTCTGGCTTTGCCAAGCAGTGTTATAAAACAACAAAATGCATTAAGCCTACTTGCTCTCCATTGCCCACCAGCGTACAGGCGAGACAGCCCGAAGCAGGGCAGAGTTCGCCTGAAGCAATGTGCATTCCTTATAGGGTTAGATTAAGCTACAGTGTACATACATAGGATCCTACTAAAAACAGCCTTATACACCCTGGGCAGGATTAAGCAGCGTATTCAAATACTTTACAATTTGTCTTAGTCCAGTAACTGGTCCCTGTAGAGTTTCTAATGCTAATACCTCTTGTAGCCGGCCATTAGTATTACTCTACACCATTTATTCCAGCTGGGCAGGTTACTGGAGCCACAACACAGCCGTCTATTTTGTCATTTGGGGTTTCTGCCGATGTACAGAATATTAACATCCAACCATTTTGACGCTCTAATTCTTGGAATGCTTTAGAGACTGACACTCCGGTGATGCCTTTGGTGCATGGTCGCATTATGTTCAACCATTAGGTTCGCTATTATAGGAGTAAGGCCTGGTGAATTGACTCCCCAGAGCTGCTTCCATACATCTACCATGCCAAACAAATGCCTGGTGCGTCTTATAGGATTTTTTCAAGTTGGGTGTGCGTCTTATACGAGGGGTACTTTTACTATAGAAATGTACTACCGTAATCTCCCGCGTAGAAGACGCGCTGCGCGTATAAGACGCACCCCAAACTCAGCACATGCATTTTTGCGTATAAGACGCACATTTTAATGCTCAATTTTGTAAATCCAGTACTGTTCTATAGTAAAATTAACCCCTCGTATAAGACGCACACCCAACTTGAGAGAAAACTATAAGACCCCCCAGCATTTTGTTTGGCATAGAGGACGCGTCTTATACGCGGGAGTTTAGGTAATCTTACAAATTTCAGCCTTAAAATGTGCGTCTTATACGCAAAAATGCCTCTGCTGAGTTTGGGGTGCATCCTATACGCGCAGCGCGTCTTCTACGCGGGAGAATACGGTAATATCATATGGGCATAAGGTATAAATACCCTATTCAGCCATTGAAGGGTTAAATGTAATATTGCTGTATTGCTGTCATGGTGACACATTGTGATGTGGGAACCATTACCCAATGTGTAGTACATCAGTTGAGTGGATGGTTAAGGTGTGAAAGGCAGTGTGAGAAGACACAGACTTCACATCTACATGATAACAATGTACCACCAGCACTTAGCATAAAACCAGCGACAACCTATGCACCATCTGGTTACACTTATGGCATCCTGCGTCACATATTCAGCCGTAAAACCCTGCATTTGAGACTCGATTTATTATTTGCGCTCAATCGTGATCACTGGTTCCCAGAAACACAATGTGCATGCTGATATTAGTGATTTCCAGCTCTAGTCTCGCACCCATGCTTGCTCCTCGCTTATAATGTTTGCATGTATGGGTACCCATAAGAGTAGCACATGAAATTCCAGGATTGGAACAGCCATGGCCGCAAACACACGGAAACAAGAAACCTCGCTAAAGAGGGCAGGGGCGCCTCGAACCATCAGACCAACCTGGGGGATTTTAGGCAGGTATGCCGGGCCCTTGCACTCTCCATCAAAAGGGGACGTCACCTGCGTTCTCAGTTTAAAGGTACCCCCTTATTCAATGATTTTGAACCAAAATAACACCCCTTATTTAAGAAAAACGCTGAAAAGCGCATGTCTTGTTTAAGTACCTGGGCTGGGGGGGGGGGGGATCTTAAACACTAAAACAGACATAGCATTGAAGCACCTCTCTTGTATAAGGGTCAGGGGCGAATATCTCTCTAAATACTCACCCAACACTTACTCTTGGATATATGTTTAATCAAAAAGTTCACATCTAGGGCTGCAAAGGTAAGGTGATATTCATATCCTGGGTACTGAACAAAAGGGGACAAGAATTTATAATAATTCCCCCATCATAGGCTTCCTAGGGTGGATCCAGGGGATTTTAGGCATTTCAATAGCATTTTCTTCTATTCATTATTTCCTTCGGCCTCCACCCGCAAAACTACACATCACCTTTCTGTGCTCTTGCACACCCCTCCACAGTCTCATATTGCAGGGTCCACCCCTGGCCACGTTCACTGCATGTGTCCATACATGTGGCCACGTTCACTGCATGTGTCCATACATGTGGCCACTTTCACTGCATGTGTCCATACATGTGGCCACTTTCGCTGCATGTGTCCTTACATGTGGCCACTTTCACTGCATGTGTCTATACATGTGGCCACTTTCACTGCATGTGTCCATACATGTGGCCAATTTCATTGCATGTGTCCATACATGTGGCCACTTTCACTGCATGTGTCCATACATGTGGCCACTTTCACTGCATGTGTCCATACATGTGGCCACTTTCACTGCATGTGTCCATACATGTGGCCACTTTCACTGCATGTGTCCATACATGTGGCCACTTTCACTGCATGTGTCCATACATGTGGCCACTTTCACTGCATGTGTCTATACATGTGGCCACTTTCACTGCATGTGTCCATACATGTGGCCACTTTCACTGCATGTGTCCATACGTGTGGCCACTTTCACTGCATGTGTCTATACATGTGGCCACTTTCACTGCATGTGTCTATACATGTGGCCACTTTCACTGCATGTGTCTATACATGTGGCCACTTTCACTGCATGTGTCTATACATGTGGCCACTTTCACTGCATGTGTCCATACATGTGGCCACTTTCACTGCATGTGTCCTTACATGTGGCCACTTTCACTGCATGTGTCCTTACATGTGGCCACTTTCACTGCATGTGTCTATACATGTGGCCACTTTCACTGCATGTGTCCATACATGTGGCCACTTTCACTGCATGTGTCCATACATGTGGCCACTTTCACTGCATGTGTCTATACATGTGGCCACTTTCACTGCATGTGTCTATACATGTGGCCACTTTCACTGCATGTGTCTATACATGTGGCCACTTTCACTGCATGTGTCCATACATGTGGCCACTTTCACTGCATGTGTCCATACATGTGGCCACTTTCACTGCATGTGTCTATACAGTAGCAGGTACCGAAGCTTAAAGGATGCATCTATGAACCTTTCAAGGGCCACTAATGCATGAATGGAGCCCTGGGGAGTTTGGCGAGTAACTTGCCAGGGCTACATTCATGCATCACGACGACCCTGCAGGACTGTCGCTATGATGCGCCAATGAAGTGCTGGTGACAAGTCTCACCAGCACTTCATTGGTGCATCATGACCAATGGGCATGATGCTTTCCCATATCAGGGTCCTATAAAGTGCTAAGAGTGGTAGCTGACTATAAATGAAGTGCCAGTGAGAAGTGAAGTGTTACATTGCAGCACACACATGGCTGAGTCTTACACAATGTGTACAACATGAATAAAGACAAGCCGCATGATCAACAATCGCTAATCATGATTGAGTAGTGAGTGAGTAATAGATGTTTAACGCCATTTCGACAGCTAAGGTCATATTCATGGCGAGAACTGCATTACTATTTCACAGAGAAATGTGTTGGTGCCCGCGCATATGTGCACCACACACATCCGAGGGGATAGAAAAGAGGAGACATAGACCCTTTTAAGTGGGCTAGGGAAGCCTGCTAATCATGATTAGATAGTTGGGTCCTTTTATACAACGCATGGGGCACGCATTATGTCAATTTTTCATCATGATGCATGAATGTAGCACTAGTGAGAAGACTCAACAGGACTGCATTCATGCATCATACTGACTGACCCTACAGGGTTGATAAAGCCTGGATGCACCATGTGGTCCTAAGAGGGTTAAGGTTGCATAATGCCTCTCAGGTTATGTGGCGTTTTTTGTCTCGATGCTTGGATGCAGCAATAAATTTTAACTTACCACCAATGACCCCCGTGTACAAATGGACGGTTACAGGACAGCCCAAACTTTGCCATATCAAGTACCCGGGACTTTTATCTGTATTGTGGACAGTCAGAGTGGTGCAGTTGGACCTGTCAACTCACGTGTAGGGGTCACTAGTTATAAGACGAGGGCCCACTAGGTATGATCCTTAATCGGGGATACAAAGAGTTGTTGTATCATTTAGCATGTTAGGTCAACATGTTCTTATAATGATAGCACAATACCCCTTTGGATGGATGGAGATTATACCTAGTGGCCCCAGGCTCCATCCTCACATATCTCCATGGGATCACTAGGTGTAAAGATGTGTCCATCAGGCCACTAGGTATTGTTAGGTGTACATGTACCATTAGAACATGTGTCATTCAGACCCTATTACCGTAATCTCCCGCGTAGAAGACGCGTCGTGCGTATAGGACGCACCCCAAACTCAGCAGAAGCATTTTCGCGTATAAGACGCACCTCTTAGGGGTGATTTTTGTCAATCCAGTACTGTTCTATAGTAAAATTACCCCTCGTATAAGACGCACCCCCAAGTTGAGATTAATCTACAAGACGCACCAGCATTTTGTTTGGCGTAGAGGACGCGTCTTATACGCGGGAGATTACGGTATTTGAAGAAATCGGGGGCTCTGCCTCCCAGACCCCCTTTCTTTTTAATTTTATTTTTTGAACATGGAATCACAACACTGTCAACCCGGTCCCTGCAGTCTGGACCAAGTGTGACACCATCAGAGTTACAAAAAACACAGAGATTGGGGTGTTTTTTGCTCTTTAGAAATGTCCTTGAATTTCAAGAAAAAGGGGGTTATTTGTTAGGCAAGCTCCGTGAAAATTGGCCAAAAGGGGATAGTTTTGCCCTTACATATAGACAAGGAATCAGATGATTAAAAATATCTCTATTTCCCCTTAAAAACGACCAGTTTTGAGAGTTGAGACATCCATGCTTTTTGAAGAAAGGGGGGGTCTGGTCAAAATGTCTGCATTTTCTTAAATTAAGGGGTATTTTTGAGGCCCAAAAATCTGTGTATTAGCATAAAAAAGGGGGTATTTTCAGCTTCAAATCCACGGAAATGGGGGTCAGTCTGGAAATCCATAACACTGATGGTGTCTAGTATGGTGTTCGAGTGCGGGGACCGGGACTGTCAAAGACTTTTCGAAATTGAACCCTTCTACCTTGTCCTTCTAAGATCTTTGAAGAAAGTGAGGGCTCTGCTCCCGGACCCCCTTATGTTTCCTTCTTTTCTTTTCTGGATATGGAAGAACAAGTCTGTCAACTTAGTATTTTAAACAAACCCTTTTTACATTCACAGTGATTTCATGGTAGTTCTTGGGGGAAAGGACAGTGAAATATGTATACATATAAGCCACAACCCAACTTTAGGCACATCCTATAAGCCATACTTTTATTTGGGTTCTGGTATAAGCCGCGGCTTATATGAGAGAATTTACGGTAATTTCAAATAAACAGCACATTAATTGGTTAATACCAGCATAAACAGCAGACCAGCCAGGTCTACCCTAAGCTGCCCTAATTTGCATGTTAACCCTTTATGGGCTAACACCCTAGTAAAACTCAGTAAATCGCTGTTAGGTTAACCCTCTAGGGTCTGACACCCTAGTAAAATTCTCATATCAACCCTTTTTGGGCTGACACCCTAGTGTAGTTGTCATGTTAACCCTTTATGGACTGACACCCTAGTGTAGTTGTCATGTTAACCCTTTATGGGCTGACACCCTAGTGTAGTTGTCATATCAACCCTTTATGGGCTGACACCCTAGTGTAGTTGTCATGTTAACCCTCTAGGGTCTGACACCCTAGTAAAATTCTCATATCAACCCTTTTTGGGCTGACACCCTAGTGTAGCTGTCAGGTTAACCCTTTATGGACTGACACCCTGGTGTAGCTGTCATGTTAACCCTTTATGGACTGACACCCTAGTGTAGTTGTCATGTTAACCCTTTATGGGCTGACACCCTAGTGTAGTTGTCATGTTAACCCTTTATGGGCTGACACCCTAGTGGGTCTAGAGTATATCTGCCGAGTTCACACTTATGAGCTGCCATCGTGACAACTGTTGTTGTAACTGTTTATGGTTATGTGGGGAAGCAGATTATGTTACAATATATGGGTATCTAATAGGGATGGTGACCTCACCCATCGATCCCATTATATCAAAACAGTGACTTTTTTTTCACCCTTGAGCAGACAACAAAGATGCCTTTCACTAGACCCAGAAATGTTCAATCTGGAAAAGCCATGCCCTCTACCCTATGCCATAAAAAGAAAACAAAAAAATTGTAACATTGTAAATACAACTAGAGTGTATGTTTTGGCTGTTCTTGGGGTTGCACGACCTCACTCAGGGACACTTTGGGGGTGTTAATTCTTTAACGCCTACAGAGTGCATCAATGCATTATGTTCATATGTCGGACAGTCCGCATGATGTATGAAAGCAGCAGTGGTGAATAACTTGCCGGTGCTCGGTTCAGACAACAATTCTGACCATGTAGGATTGATACGTTCCCGGAATGGTCGACATGATACACCAATGCAATGCTGGTGAGTTAGTCAAAGGCACTGCGTTATTGCATCATGGGCATTAAGCCTTCAGGACTTTGTGGCTTTAAAGGGTTATTCAGGGGGCCCATCCAGTTACCATGCCAACACAACAAAGGCCTTTGTAGGTGTGCTCCTTGTAGGGTGCCAACATTTATAAGTACACACAGCAGGCAGTGTCCTCCCTGGGGTCTACATAGACATCACTCAAGTACAAGTTAACTCTTTATTTGCCACATAGTGCATGAAGTTATTACTGTAAACTCTTGCAGCTTATAGGCGGATAAGTTAGCTCTATAGAACAGTACTGAACATGCAATATTCAAACCCCAGATGTCGCTTTTAGCTCATTCCATGGCCGCCGGATAAGCGGCACATACACAGTTGAGGAGTATGTGCAAAATGTTAATGGACTGTTCTTGGAGCATCATGATGCATGAATGCAGCCCTGATGTGTAACTCACCCGGGCTGCATTCATGCATCATGTCGACCCTACATGATTTATCTGTGGCCTTTATAGATGTCAGTCCATATACACATACGACTCGAGGGAACCCTAGATTTTCTGTTTAGCGAAACGAGGGGGCAATGCCACAGGATTATACAACAGAGTTGTAAGGCCAATGGTCTCTATATATTTAGGACTGGAGAGGGCCGCATCCATGCACCATGTCATGGTACAAAAACAATGAGTTGACTACACTGTGCTGACGGCAAATATCAGCAGGTACTACAGTAGTATGTATATATAAGTGTGAGGTGGGTGGGTGGGTGGGGGGGTGTTAGTGCCAATCCTCACCCAGAGACCGTGATAGCTGTCGTGGTGGTGGACAGAGGTTCTCTTCAATATATGTGTGTAGGGGGGGGGAGTGTAAGAGGGGTGGGAGATATGTAAACACTGGGTAATTATCTGGTATTATGTTTGTTTGAAGGGAGCTATGGTCACTAGTGACATAAACATTCTTGAAGGGCCACTACAGACTTTCCATCACAGGTTTAGGGTCTTTTCCTAGCTATGTGTATGTGATGCCCACAGGATATTCCCAGATCTGACATTGAGCTTTCTATGCCCTGAGCACTCATGACTAAATTGACACTACAAAATGTTAGGGAATTACTGACTCTAGGCTATAGACTCTTCAGACTGGAAATGATCCACCCCCAGTTCCTACTCTGAGCAAGGGCTTACTTGAATACAGGATCTGGTGATTTTTGAGCTCAGACCCATACCCTCCATAGTAAAAGCCAATAGGTCCAAGGACCATTGGCTTAATAATGCATTATGTTCTGTGGTAGTCATGATACATGAATGCGCCTGTGGCAAGTTACTCGCTAAAGTCATATTCATTGCACTGTGCCAACCCTACAGGGTTAATACAGCAAGGCAGCATTCTCTCCAGGAGCTCCGTAGACAGCAGTCATAAAGTTGGATTTTACCGACTGCATAATGCCTCAAACTTTTTTTCACTATTGTTTTTGTGATCAGGGGCGACTCCAGATTGGGTGGTTTAATAGATGTGGAGTGGAGGGTAGGCAGGCAGGAGGGGGCCCGAAGCAAATTTCGGACCAAGGCATATTTTCAGGTGATCCCCTGGATCTGCTACTAGTGACGGACCATGCAAAACCGTAGAGTAACGCGCCACGCGGCAGCGCTGAAATAGGATTGCATCATGCAGACCATTTAGGAGTGTATCAATACAGAATACCACAGGCATGATACATGCATCATGACGACCTGCACTATGTGGCACTTAAAGGTGTACTGACCAAAACAGGAAAACATTTATAAATATTGCTACATCTACTGACCAGTATTGAACGTATTTCCATTGTCATTCCCATCATAATTTGATACAAATAGCATTTCCATTTTTGATCTATTTATCAAGGTGGGACATGAGGGGAAAATTACATTATAAAATCGATAATAGATTTTGCAATATCATTGACAGTTTATCTTTAAGAGTCAAAAATAACTTATCAGCATATTCGTTAAGTCCGCTCTACAAATACTTTTTCACAGTGAAACTCAGCCTTAATTACTAGCGAGAAAAGACCATAGGGGTTGCCCCGGGTGGTCTACAAAGGCCCGCCTGGTCTCTTGACATCATGCAACCTCAGATACAGAGTCATGGTTAAACTAAAACGACTGACAACCCACTATTGTTCCAACTTTGTCCGAGTTTTAGGTTAAAAAAACAAGACATCTATTCATTATACTTTTTTTTCTAATTGAAAATTCATTAATTACACTCGCGTTCTTCCTTTTACAAACTGGCGCATTGTAATATATGTCAAGGTTTTGTTTTCCCCTTAAAAGTCTATTCTTATTATTGTTCAGAATGTATATGTTTATGGCGTATTCGTTAACTGTCTGATCTCTCTCTTCATGACTTGGGTTGACGGTCATAGATTTTTAACACTCAGACATCAGCCACAAATACCCACAGACCTACAAAAGCACCTAATGAGCCGTCTGGATAATGTCTTCTCTGTATAGGTCTAATGACATTTATACATGTCTCTATAGGTCTAATGACATATATTCACCAGTCTGCATAGGTCTAATGACACACATGGTGACCTGCTTCCCCTGTTAGCTAACACTGGTCTGGGTGTGTATTTAGCCTCACGCGGCCCGCATGGTATTACCTGCGTCTACCTGAATGACAATCTGATTGAGTAGTGTACATTAACTCCATGTGCCGCATGCCGCCTTCGGGCCACTGGCCCTCTGTCGTCATGATGCGCCAAGACCACTGATGAGCACTGAGTTGTAGGAGTGTATCAACCCCCAGGTTTAGCATGATGCACAAATCACTGCCATGGCCTGCAATCATGCATCATGATGACCAACGTACCTATTAAAGCACTCTACAGCCCTTAAAGGGTTTGAATGCTGGTCTGCTTACACTGGGACATTCCCAGCATGCACAGCGGACCAGTATCCATGGCAACCACCTGCCACCATGTCTCTACTACTCACATACTGATGACGTCACACTCAGCTACCCACACAATGATGACGTCATCAGTATTAGCTGGGGGAGCCCAGGAGTCATTCTTGTCACCTGAGGATGTTTAGGGGTTATTTAGGGGTTTCAGGTGTCGTGTGTTGATGGCTGAATGGTAGCATACATAGGGTAGTGTTTACACGCATTATCGCCTACTTGTTAATGTATTGACAAATCAGAGGCATATACACCGCAGCATTCCGTAAACCCACCATATAACGCACAGCACATATGAGATTCAACATATCAATTCCCTATCCCATATGCTAAAATGAACATGATCCTTTATTTTGGTAGAATTTTGGACTAGTCAGGACCCATACTGTTATGTTTGTGGGGTAGGTTATCTTTTATTTTAAAAGCAGTTCATTATTAACGCTGTGTAATTTTCCCCTAGAATACATAATTATATCGTGCATATTTGTAGTTCTAATGTGTCCAAACTCTGTATGTTGGCCACAAACATATTAAGAAAAATGTGTTTTCTTTTTGTGGTTTCTGTGACGCAAGTTTAAACATGACTGTAGAATAGTACTCTTATATCTTGGCCACAAACATGATATAGACTGCACAAGTGTTCAAGACACGAGAGAAATAGTGGACAGAATGGCACAAAAATATAAAGCACGTGTAATGTTAGTAGAGCTAGTGTCTGCAAAAAGCTTTCCACTATGGTTGATGTGACTGTTAGAAGCTCAAATACTACTAGCTTATGATATCTTAAATCTTTCTCTGCACACTGAGATAGAACTGTGTAATAAGGTAACGATAAAGGACGTAACCACATGCAAAGTTGTAGTCTAGTTCTGAACAAAGTCTATCTCTAAGACTGAAAATATCTAAAAAAAAAGATTAAATGAATAAAATAAAACGGCAAAATGAACTAGCTAGTTTAGTCCAGATCAAAGTAGATTTCTCAAACTGAAATATGTAAAAAATGTAAATGAATAAAATAAAAATGACAGAATTAACTATCTAGTCTAACTCTGAAGTCTAATTCTAGAATAAAAGAATTTTCTCTTTAATCTTTTTTTCTTTAAAATGAACTGAAGTGGTAGGACTAAAAGGAACTGGTAGATCTTATTTTCAACTACATGAATAAGAAGTATTTCATAGTTGACAGCGGTATCTTTCTTTAATAATTTACTTACTTTCAACCCATGAATGAGAAGGCTTTGATGAGCAAGAAATCAGGTTGGCCAAATTTACTCATTTTGAGTTCAACAGTTATTTCATAGTTGACTGCGGTATCTTTCCTTAATAATTTTCTTTCAGGCAATTTCCAATTTGTTCATCATTGATACTGAGGTATGGTTAAAAGATAAAAGAACAAAACGAGGTGGATACTAAAATCGACCACCCCAAAAGAACACAAACAGAACAGAGAGCAGGCACACAGAGGCTACACATAGTGTCTATTAAAGAACAATCAAAAGTCAGCTAAATATCTGTAACTGTCAACTTCTAGTTCTAACACACAGGTGTGCTCACAAGCATACACATGCCTGGAAACTTGAGAATGTATGCATGCACTCGAGAATGCATACGCTGTGTACTCGAGAATGCATATGCTGTATACTCGAGAATGCATGTGCTGTATACTCGAGAATGCATACGCTGTGTACTCAAGAATGTGTCTACACACTCAGGCTTTCATGCACTCTAAAGTTGAATGTCCCAGAGGGTAACGTGTTTACACATGCTGGAATGTGTGCATACTCAAGAATGTATGCATGCACCCGAGCACACACACACTTACTCGAGAATGTGTACAAACATATGAGCACAGATGCACACACATACATTAGAGAATGTTTGGGCACTTGAGCACACACTCAGGAATGTATGCATGCACCCGAGCACACACATTCTTGTGTGTATGTACTCAAGTTTGTATGCACCTGAGCACACATACTCACTCAAGAATGTGTGTGCTTGCACTGGAGTACACACATTTGCTGAGAATGTGTCTGCAAGAACTCAAATACACACATTCCAGCATGTGCATGCACTTAAGCACACACTCTAGAATTTGTGCATGTACATGCACTCACACAATCAAGCTTGAGAATGTGTGAATGCATGTACTCACATGAATGTACACTTGAGAATGTGTGCATTCATGCACAACATGTGTGAGCACACCTCTACGTGTCTACTATTTAAAACAAACTACAGGCACACAAAGTGGAAAGCGGCCTACCAGGCGTGGGCGAGGAGGCTGCGGGGAAAAGAACAAGTCATCGTTAGACGTGAGGTGGTTATTGAACAATCAGTGGAACATATACTCCATGGGGTACAAAAATATTTGTTACAAAAATTCATGTCATATCAAAAATCAACTGGCATGTGCAAAATCCTTTGTAAAAATAAGTCAATGTTAGAGAAAAGAAAAAAATATGCTGGTATCAGTTATAAAACATGTGTAGTTAAATAAAGGAAATAGGTGCACGCTGCTCGGAAAACTTGTTCCCATGCCAAGCTGTTCCTCTCTACAGCTCATTGGGAATATGATACATAAACACGTACACAATTTAAGCACATGATATGTAACGCAAGGGCCCATACTGGTTACATATATACTTTACTCAATTTGACAGGACATATAGTTGCATGGTTAGAAGCAATTAGTCTGTTACGCATGTTTTTGAGTATGGGATAAAGGGAATAAGTGGCAATGACTGTACACATTTGGCAAATTGGTGTAACAATGGTTATGATACAATAGGACCATAAAAGGCCTGTGCATAATTTGAAGTGGTATTTGATACACGACGTTGGTCATTAGCCAATATAAACCATCCAAAACACGATAATTAAATGATGGTCAGCAGATTGAGCATGCCATCTAAGAATGGCAGGAGTGAATAATGGTTACAACTTACCGTAAACTCCCGCTTATAAGACGCGTCCTCTACGCCAAACAAAATGCTGGGGAGTCTTATAGCTTTCTCTCAAGTTGGGGGTGCGTCTTATACGAGGGGTAATTTTTCTATAGAAATGTACTAATCTTACAAATTTCAGCATTAAAATGTGCGTCTTATACCCGAAAATGCATGTGCTAAGTTTGGGGTGCGTCTTATACGCGCAGCGCGTCTTATAGTGGGAGATTACGGTAGGTACCACAAAACCCGCTTGGAGTTATATTCACTCTCTGCTTTGCAAGGAGTAGTGGACTGGTTGTTTTAGTAACAGCACCGAACGTACCAATAGCATTGGATGGAACACCTACTCCCCTTTTGAGTAAGCAACTGCTATTTTAGTTCAGTGGGTGAGGGTCAGTTCAATTTACCATCTCTTAGCAGAGGATGTCAAAAATAATACTGTTATCATCATTTTGGCACCTATGTGAGAATTTCAATGCGCCCCTCTGCCCTCAGTTGAAAAAATGACCACTCCTGTAGCTGAAATAAATGCGATATCCCACTCAACTAAATGATAAGGAGCCATACGGAAACGTTCTGGAACTTTTTGCAGCGTTTTTTTGTTGACTGGGATAACACAAAGATATCTATTTCTATAATTGTGCAGATACAGTGTAACGGTGCGGCTTGCAAGAGTCTAATCTACGTAAGAGTACAAGACTAGTACTTAATGATTATAACTCGGTGCGAGTTGACGGTGAGTAGAGATGTTATAGTATTAGTGTCACACCAGAGTTAGGGTCGATGTACTACAGTGTCACATGGTCACCGTCAGAGGGTGCAGAAATAACGGCATTCATAATTAAAATACAACAATTGCATTAATAGGGTAAAGTTGTTCACAGACATACATTTAAAAGTTGAGAGTACTATAGGGCAAATGTAGAATGAGAAAGAGTTGTATTTTTTAGAGACAGTGGAAACTTTGACAGCTAGTATGACGTTCGTGTCAAACAGACGTCCTTGACAGTACGATGTCACTGTCAACAGGATGTCCTTGACAGTGTCATTGTTAAAGGGACGTCCCCGGCAGTATGTCATCACTGTCTAGATTACATTGACATCACTCAGACGTCTCTGTCTATGGGACATCCCTGACAGTGTGACGTCACTGTAATGTGATCTCTCTGTCAATGGGACATCCCTGAAAGTGTGATGTCACTGTAATTCTATGTCTTTGTCAATGGGACATCCCTGGCAGTCTGACTTCACTGTACATGGGACATCCCTGGCCTTGTGACGTCACTGTACATGGGGCGTCTCTGTCAATGGGACATCCCTAACATCACTGTACATGGGATGTCTCTGTCAATTCGGGAGCAGAACCCTGGTTGCTAAGGACCTGGCAAAGGGTCAAATTACATAGGCAATGTACTAGAAAAAGTAACCTTTTTGCTAATTTCTTTTCAAATATTGGGATTAGAAAATAGTGGATCAAGTATGCGATGCAAAATTTTAATATCTTTCAGAATTTGTAACTCATTTTGCTGTCCAATGTCTAGATCTTTTCTGACACCTTTTTCTAGTACATTTCCTATTTAATTTAACCCTTCATGAGGATTCTTATCAGTAGGCAGATAAGGCTGATAAGGGCCGCGCTGGTTGCTATGACGTCACTGCTGCTCCCAAGAATTGGACATCCCTGGCCGTGTGACGTCACTGTGCATGGGACATCTCTGTCAATGGGACGTCCCTGGCAGTGTGACGTCACTGTACATGGGACGTCTGTCAATGTGATATCCCTGGCCATGTGACATCACTGAGCTGAAGTAACATCAAATCAAGACCCTGCCGCACCCCTGCCATACCAGTGACCACATGAGGGACTACCACTGCAGTACTAGACCGTTAATGAGTGCCACACCACACCAGACATAGAAATCTCTGCTCACTGTCAATTGTGTTCGCTCCCTCACCTGGCCCCGTACCTGGGCTTGTGGGAGGCGCTGTCGTTGTTGTTGTTGTCGTCGTTGTGGTGGTGGTGGGGACTGAAATGGTAAAAGTGTCACCTTAAATGCAATATTTTACCAAAAGGATTTTTCTCTTTTAATTTACAATAGACCATGGGTGACATGTATTTATAGTAAGGGTAAAGCAAATGCAATCCAGCCTCAAATCTTATTTCTATGTCAGTATAGTTTATCATGGCAACTCATGGAAAGCTCAACATGCCTTTTCCTTTCTCTATGATTAACACTCTCGCAAATAACAAAATGTACTCACTTTTGACAGTAAATGCAATAGTGTTGTTAATAGTATAGGTGATGCCGCGAATCACGTTTTCAACTTCACACCTGTATCCTCGATCGCCTTCCATAGCCTCGGTAATTACCAAGTCGCGTCCACTTGTTTCTGTCTGAGAAGTATTCACGTTGATCCACCGGACTCGTACAGCGGGCCGGCCATCTGCACCACAAGACACCACCTGGCCAGGGTTGTATACTGGCTGTTGGTTTGTGAACTGGAGGTTCCTTGGTGGGACTGTAGGTGAGAAGCAGGATAATGATCATTTTCTTAGTTCTGTACATGTATATGAAATTTGTTACTTGGCTATAACATCACCCCAAAAATAATTCTGTTTCTGATTGAGTGGGTAAACCAGGATAGGCAATGGGCAAGATGCACTGCCGATTTATTTAAAAAAAAGTCACAACTTTCAAAGGGTAAAAGAAAGCTCATTAATCAATTTGACCAAACTTACCAGTGTATATGAGGAAAATAGAAAAATAAAGCATACTTACACTGTACATTCAGTTTCTCTGTGTTTAGCACAAAGTTGTAGCTGGGGGCAGTGCGGCTATACTTCTTGTTGGCAGTGTCGTCTGGGATGTTGGCGCTAGTTGGCGGGTCTGGGAACCTGATGGTACAGCTGAAACTGTGGTCGTGCATCGCATTGGTGATGGAGTTAACAGCATATTTAGCACGGAGCTGAGATTTGGGGACTGAGCCTGCGTTATCGACTGGCCCCATTGCACCGTCTACAACATCTCGACATATCAATTGTGGGTCCCACTTAGAGGTGTATGATACATTGCATCCTATGTAGAATGATTCTCCCTCCATCAGATTGGTCACATCCGCACTAAGTTTACATTCTGGCTCACGATCTGAAAGTGCCAATTATAAGTATTCTTAGTAAAACTGGTGATTAAAGTACATATCTGGTGGGAAAACAGATCTAGGAGAAAAGTTAGCCCTGGAAGTTTATTGTATGTGAGATAAAGAGCAATACCCCCCCCCCTTTCTTTTCCAAAGGATAATACTGATAACTAGTGTTTTCTTTTAGAGAATTTTAATTAATTTTGAAAGGCAAGCCCAGTTATTTTTCGTATCAGACTAATAGATGTATTCTGCATAAACATGGTTTGCTGAGATTGTGAGAAACAGTGACATAGAGGCGAAATCTTTTATACATTCTTACCTAAAACTATCAGTTCTGTGAAAGCACTCATGAGTGGAAACCGGACCTCACAGCCGTACTGGCGTGCATCCACGGGTGTCGTCGAGTTGATGAGTAGATTATACCGTCTTGTATTTTCATCGGCTTCTAGATGGATCTTGTTTCTATATGGTGTGTAAATACGCGTCCCTGTGCACATCGGTACATTGTTACTACCATCTGTATAGGTCCATGTAAAGTCATTTATATTTGTTGGACCTTCAGCGGTTTGTACTGGCGGCTGACACAAGAATCGCGCTTGTTCCCCTGCTAATACAACTAAGTTCTGTGGAGCTATCGTCATCTCTGTCTGTGCCATACTCAAACCTGTGAAAATAAAATTGATCACTTTAGAAAACTGCATATATCGAGCTGAGAATAGCATTTGTGAAGAAATGGACGTGTATATCATAAGGACTACATTTGTGCATCATGTTGACTCGATGGTGTGGATACATTCCCACAGCCTGGTAGAGGGATGGCACAATGCACTGATGAAATGCGGCATCGCGACAACCAAGTGTATTTGAATTACATAATGTCCGATGTTTATGTACTTCCACTGTCCCATCGTATTAAAAAAAAAAGAGAAGAAAACACATAATAGAAGAAAATAGAGAACCTGTTGCACAACCTCCATGAGCCAATGCCGTAGGCTTAATCATTTATCATTTAAAATGTCATCAGTTTTGTTATTACTCTTTTGGTATTTTTATGGTGAATCCACAATGTTTTGCCTGAGCCACAAAAGCATAGAAAACGGATGTACATGTACCACAAGAGTATCAACATCATCCTTGTATGATTTTCCTACCGTAAAACCTTTCAGGTGTATCAGAAACAAGTACTGGGTATGCAGGGGCGTAGGAAGCAAATTGTTATTGGGGGGGGGGCAGGGGTCTCGGTTGGGGGGGCCGGCTATATTTTTATATAGGCTTATATAGGGAACCTCATTATTGGGGGGGGGGCAGGCCCCCCTGCCCCCCCCCCTTTTTCCTACGCCCCTGGTATGAGGCTTATCACAGCTTATTTCCAAGTTGAGGATGCAGCTTACGTGTGATAGCAGCTTAGAGCTGATATACTGACTATTGTAATGAATTATGTCTTCTCTACCCCCCTCCCCTAAACTGGGTCTCAAAATCAGGGTCTTTCTGAAGTTAGCATGCACCTGCGCTGTGCCTTATAAGCAAGGTCTTGAAGAGTGGGAACTGTACCATACGCTACCAGGGATCAAAGTCAACAATGACAAAAAACCTTGAAAAAGGAAACCAACTTTAAATACACTGTATATGCCCTCCAGTCCCATCTATAAGTGTGTTACAGGGTTTGTGTGGTTGGGAGGGGGGTGCAGTAAGGGTTGTATAAGGGTGTAGTTTGTCCTCAAATAACAGGAAAAGCTGTTTTTCAAGATGTTGTTCGGATACTATACCCAAAATGTGCACATTATGGCCCTTTTGCAGAGTATGACCTACGATCCCTTTAGAATGCTACTGTATAGCTGTTTTCTAAGGTCTTGTTCGGATAGCATACCCAAAATATGCACCACCTGGTAGTGGTGCTTTTGCACAACACGACCTATGGTCCAAGTACAATGTTAAATGTATAGAGATGGGTCAAATGGTGCAGGGAATATATGACCAATACAGTTACATGGTGAAAGCATAACGCTCAGAAAAGGGGTATACTATCCAACACTCTTCTAGCATAGGAACTATAGCTTGCTGCTAAGACTACACTGAAGAGTGGAACAAACACCAATATAGAGGGAAAAGTTTTCAAGGAAAAACTTGAGAATCCTTGAAAACCTTGAACTTAATACTGGCATGCTGCCACTGTATGCAGTGTTGTGGGACCTGACTGTGTGCATGTATGCAACCTCTGGAGGTAATTTGTGACTCCTTTATCCTGTTTTCAGAGGATTTTCAAGAAAACTTATTTTTCTTATGTGAGTAATAAAAAACCTTGAAATCAAGGAAAACCTTGAACTCTTTCATCCCTGGCCGCTACTTGGGACCTATAGTAATCGTCAACTAACTTTTTACTAGGCTCACCATTCAGTAAAACCATTTTCCATTCATGCTATCAAACTGAGCATAGAGCAGGAGGAAAGGAGCTGGAGCATGACTACACATGTTTGCAATATGGTTGTACATATCAGAGATGCAATCTTAATGTAGATCTATACAAATCACAATCTACAATCTGGGTATTGAGTGGGCACTGTGTGTTAAGTTAACATCCCCATTAATTTAACCCTTTAAGAACATCAATTCCCATATTCCTTTGTCAATGTGATGGTCCAATGCAGTCCCTGCGACGTCACTCGCCAGCACAGCACTGGTACATTATCCTGACTCTTCAGGTGCAAATATCAACTGTGCGCTCGACATAATGTGTAAATGCAGCGAGTTAATCGCCATGGCTATATGCATGGGCCAAGACAACATATTTACATAGTGCGTTAAGGCACAATGCAGCCATTAAGGAGTTTACCTATATAGCGTGCACCACCCACATAGCCTGTACACTACCCGGTAAGCATTGATCGACCGCCCAGACCACTACATCTAATTTATATACATGAATGCTAACATTGATTGTACTCCAGCTGTATAGAGGGCAAGTCAATCATAGGTGTACCCTAAACACACAGTCACCCTCCCTACCTACCTGTTATACATCGTAATTCTGAGGAAGGTCAGCCTTACTGCAATCTCAGCGAATAACTCGCTGTATTAATACATTGTATAGACCATGTGGGTAAAATTCAGGGCTCGACATATCTCTGTACCCGTGGCCCAGGAAAAATCCACAGGGCACAAAATAATTGAAAGGTAGTAAAAACCCATTTTGAATTTTGAAAAATCACTTTGAATATTTGCTCTCCATGTTCACTATTCATTTCAAAAGATTGACTAGGGTGAACATAAACATAATTTGTGAAAACTGGCTACAGTTTTTATTGTCTATGTGGGGCACAATTTCTCCATACAAGGCACAACTTTTATCAGTTCTTATGCTCATGGTCACACCTTCTCTGACTTGATTTGTGGAAGCCTGCACTCAGATATTCCCAAGCAATGTTGGTACAATGTGACCATGCCCTCCTCAAAGGATTAGGGCTGCATAGCTAATTAATCATTATGATGAATTAATGTAACTGCCTAATCTACTTGTCAAGGGTGCTGATTCTACTCCGGTTCTACCTTCGCCAAGGCTGCATTCGCGCATCATGCTGGTCCTATCCAGATCCCTCGACCCCAAAGCTGAAGCATGATGCACAATTGCGATAACTCGAAAGGGCTGCATGCATGAAACATATGACCAAACGACATAACACATCTAAAATTATACCGACCTAAAAGGGTTAATAATTAATCTCCATGCTCTACTTGAAGTACCGAAAACTCCCGCGTATAAGACTCGCTGCGCGTATAAGACGCACCCCAAACTCAGCACATGCATTTTCGCGTATAAGACGCACATTTTAAGGGTGATTTTTGTCAATCCAATACTGTTCTTTAGTAAAATTACCCCTCGTATAAGACGCACACCCAACTTGTGAGAAAGCTATAAGACCCCCCAGCATTTTGTTTGGTGTAGATGACGCGTCTTATACGCGGGAGATTACGGTAACTAAGACTGCTTTATATAATTGAGGTTAAGATGACTACTATAACTGGTTTAAGTCGTAGAGATGTGTCACCACGGGGTAGTAACTTAGTAAGCAGTTCACCAGTATTATTATACTGCTTAACTTAACTACCTTCGACTTCCGCTGCAGCCATACAACTGCATTTTGTAGAAGGTAAACGTGCTGCAGCCTGGAACGTGCTTGTATTTCGGTCAGACTCAGTGAAGCCCGAGAAGACATACACCGTACATGTACCATTGACTACCATACTACCTTGTTTATAAGCCATAGATGTCACTCGCCGTCCAACAAAACCAGGAAAGCCCTTGTTTTTAACACCCCTTCCCCAGGAAATTTATGAAATTCCACCAAAGAAATGAGACCAGGAAAAGTGGGCCGAAAAGTGCCATCTCTGAAGTAAGCGCACGGGTCTCAATAGAGTGAAGTTTTCGCTTGAGCACTGAGGGACGCCCCTCCCCTGACCGCGAACATTGAATTCGTGATTTATTTCTAAATAAGTGCAGGCCTTATACGTTCAATCTAGGGTCAAACAGGTAATTGAGCAATTACAGTAACGGTAGGTACACATAGGGTAGATTAACCTAAACATGTCCACATAGGACTAAAGAATTGACACGTTTAATAGAACTGTCCTATAGTGTCAAAACCCCACAAATAAGCCGTGATTTGAATTCAGGTTTCTATAGTTATGTGCAGGAGTCCTCTGTGTGAGCCATAAGCTGCGGCTTATATGCACGGTTTTACAGTCAGCTGTACATACTGTACAGATCCAAGTTGCCAGGATCTAGGTTCCACCTTGGGAGATAGAGGAGTAAGTTACAGAGAATGTGAGCCGACTTGAATGTCTCTGAAAACATGGCAGTCATGGCATATCCTTGTCGAGTGTCAGTAATAAAAGCTGCTATTATCTAAGGCCTCCCTTACCCCCCTCCCCACCCATACACCACAGGAATGTAAACATAAGGATCCAAGCCCTACACTGATACTGAGCCTATAGTATAGGGCTGTGGCTATCCTAACTGATACAGAGCCTGTAGTGTAGGGATGCAGCCACCCCCGAGCCATCCTCTAGTGAACCTGATGGGATCTTGTGGCCGTGGGATATGCCGCACCCAGACTTTGTGATTCTACCGGTACAACGGTACATTTCACAGCTGGTTCACCATCAAACATCACAGAGGCTTGTATATCTATTTTGCAGCTTACTGCACTGGAGGACAAAATCATGGCAGCACACAGAGAGCAACAAGCCTAAACTCTATACATAAATAAGATAGATAGTAGTCTGCGTCACCACTTTATCAGTATACCTGCGGGGGGGGGGGGACATACACATGGGAGGGTGGATGGATGGGGTGGGGAGACTACCAGTGACAGGTAGGGTATAATTGTATGAAATACACTTAATTACGGAATAGATAAGGAAGCTGACACGGAGATAAGGAGATCACCAAATGCTACACACTGATGTACACTGACACTAGCTGATAGAGATATGAGAGTGTGCTCAGTGGGGAAATGCTTGCGTTCATTGGCTGTTTTATGGTTGAGGATCATAGAATATGCCTAAAATGATCATAATCTGGTCAAAAACCTAAATTCTCATACACGAATGGTGTCCTTGAAAAACGAAATATACCAGGCGGGATGTGCACTGAAAGTTTGTTTTTTTTGTATCCCTATAGAGGATCTACTTCTACATTATCACTTCACAATATAATTTAATTCAAGTACCTAATATACCCAATTTATCACAAACACTTTCAATAAAGCATGATAATAAAGGAATATAAAATTAACGACCATGTTGGTAAACAGTATAATGCTCCACTAGACTGGATATTAAAGTATAATTCCCCCTTACTGTGAGTGCGTTGGGTGACATCATCAAGTCTGCCGGGAACAGGGTTAAGTTACAACCACAGACTGACACAGATAAAGCACACTGATACTTCATGGTCTGGGACATAGAGCTATAGTACCGTAAAACCTCGCGCAAAAGCCACATCCCGACTTTAGGAGAATGCGATTAGTGTCCCAAGACCTAAAATGGTGTCCATTCTCTAGTATATTATTCTATATTATGTAAAACCCCGCATATAAGGCACACCCTGACTTGAGGAGGAATCTATAAGCCGCAGTGAGCCTCTGAAATGGTCGATAAGCCGGGGCTTATACGCTGGGTTTTACGCTACATGTATTAACCCTTGAAGGTCCCTGAGTGCAATATCAATGCGCCATGTCAATCATTTGATATCATGATCTGCATGAATCAGAATGCAGTCCTGGTGAGTCGACTGGCTACTGCTGCCTTCATATTGCACGCCAAGACTCCAGGACTGAATACGTACACCCTGTACTAGTGTAGGGTTGACACGATGCAGGAATACAGATCTGAGATATAGTATTATACACTCACCAAGCCGAAATTCCTTCATGTATTGTGAACACAAATGGACGCCATGCTTCAGTGCACTAAGCTGCACTTAAAGGGTTCGTACTATGGGGTTAATCCTTTAAAGTCTGCTGATACAGGAGTGCATCGCCGGGAGTGCATCATGCCCAGTGGTCGTCATGATGCACCAATGAAGTGCCGGCGAGTCTGCTCGCCAGCACTTCATTGGAGCACCATGCCGACCCTCCGGGAGTGTATCAACCCTGCAGGCTTGGTATAATAATCGGTCTCTAGGGGGTTAAACTGCACTTTCAGGGTTAGCATTATGGGGTTAATGCCAGTGTGAGGGGGCCAGGAGAGGCCGCTGTCCACCTGTTAGCGGCCTATGGCGTGTCAAGGGCTTGACTCAGAGGTCACGCCTGACTCATTCACCTACCCCCCCCCCCTTCCTCCCCCACAAGCACTATTTAGTATACAACACCCACCCATATTTATAGGCACAATGTAGAAGGGACCGGAAATAGTCCACTTCCCACTATTTCTGTGACAAGTGTACATCCACTCAGTCCCAAGAACTGAGTGAGGTCACGGAACTTAGCCTGACAATGAGATATTATGGAGAATTTGATTAGTTTAAGGTTACATGAGCTGTCTCAATACTATGTTATTCATTCACCATGGGCCTGGCATGATAATGATTGAATGAAGCATGGATCAAATAGGGATGATTCATGTATACCCACTGGTATATTTGTAATTAGACAAACAATACAGATTGATGATCTCTAAAAAGTAGTTTGAGCAATCTACAATGTTGTTCCTGGCCTTTCAGATACAAATCTTGTATAAAATGAAACAGACTAGAATAGAAAATCACTGGTGGACAAACACCCCGACAAACACGTCCTGCATTTTACTATAAAACTCCCGAGGGTGAATATTCTTAGTAGTTTTGTACTTGTGTATGCCTTCTTTTAATATACAGACAAAGTAGCAGTTGAGTTAAATATAATTAATATTGTTATATATTTTCAAAACAAAGCAGTGACTATGTCACATTATATTACCGAATATATAGACCTACATACCATTCAAGCAAAAGTCACTACAATATGAATCGTCTGACACGGACAGGGTTCGATGAATTAAGTGCCTGGACACAAAAATGTTTCTCTATAACACAACTTTAATATGGTACTTTTTAAGCTGTGACTGGACACAACTACACAGCCAGCCATATAATTATATTGAGCCAAAGTCCGAGGCACAGGACAGTTGCCTGTTGGAGTGAGTGAGCAATAGTTTTTTAACGCCATTTCGACAGCTAAGGTTATATTCATGGCGAGAACTAAATTACACAATTTTAAAAGGGAATGTGAGTGCCCGCGCATATGTGCACCACACACATCCTGAGGGGATAGGAAAGAGGAGATACAGACCCTTTTAAGTGGGCTAGGGAAGCCCAGTTACCTGTTTGACACAAATTTGATGTGCCATTGAACCCAGTGATCACAATATGTACCATAATCTCCCGCATATATTAAAGGCGTGTCTTATATGCGGGTCTGCGCCTTATATGCTGGTCTGCCCTTCTGGACCATATTATAGAATCATCCCAAACTAGGGGTACTCTTATAGGCAGGGTACTTTTATTATAGAACAGTCCTAAACCTTTCCTAATATCAGGCCCTAGATCCACCTTCTAGCTTTCTCATGTCCCACATTTTCTCCACCTCGAGTCACACAACTCCAACATGCAGTTTGAAATAGAGAAGTGAATCCTATGCTTTCATTTCACCTAGCTATGGTTCCAAATGGGCATCTGTAGCAGTGGATCGATCCAATGTGGACCCGGAAATTAGCCAAATATGCTTATGCTAATTTGGTACTGATCCTGATAAAGTAACTCACAGGTGACAGAATGACTACCATAGCATAGGTGGCATCAACTGCTGTGAATACTGGACAGGCCATAAGTCGGGATACCCAGCTAAACGGGCCCTGATATATTCATTCAGAGGCCCAGCAATTGATGTCCACTGAGTCTGCAGAGGGTTCAACCTAGTCTTCCTGGGCTTCAGATATCAAGTTACAAAAAGCAAAGGCATGGCATATGATTTTACATTTCAAAACAATACACAACAAGTAGGTAGGTCCTAGAGTTAAGCTATCAAAGACAACCCCCACTTAAGACTAGGGACCCAGTTTTCATTGGGGGCTTGGGAAACTACTCTGAAAGTTCCACCACCACAACACCAGTGCCACCGCTTACCATCGCTCCTTTAGCGATGGTTCCGTCTAAAGTCGGGACAGGTCGGTTGCAGACATCTCGGTTATCAAAAGCTGTTGAGTTTAGTGAATTTTGTCGCATGGTACTCATATGCCAATATTGTCGAAACAGGTGTATACTAGACTACTGGAACTTTTGTGTTTCGGCATGTACACGTACAAGAAGAAACAGAGCCTCAGTCGAAGTACCGGTAGTGGATGTATGGCCTCAAAATGAGACTGTACAAATAAGTAGATTTGATACTTGCAAGTATGGGCTTCCATTGTCCAGTATCAGTTAGGGAGCCACTGAGTGTGAAGCTCTAAAGCCTAAAAAAAAGGGCTGTGTTCAGGTATCCCGACCGACCCTATTTTTTGGGGCCGACCCTAATTTTTTTTTTTATAAAAACTGTAAAATATATCAGATATTTTCCGAATATAGGTATATTTGGTATCAAATTAAAGCTCATGATGTCAGGAATACAACTGGCATTCAATATTAACCAATAGAACCTCCTATAACACTTGTGAACAATCCGAAACTTGTTTGGCAAATTATCTCTTAATTATGGCCCTTCAATTACCCCTAAAAAAAAAGTAAAAAAAAAAAAAAAAAGATCCGACCTACCTACCCTAATTTTTTTTTTGCTATGTTACCTGAACACAAGAATTTTCTTTTTCAGGTCTAAGTGCTTTTGTTCGAGAGAAGTTGCAAAAAAATATTCTACCAGTAGACTCCTGTGACAATGTCCATGTTTCATACGAGAGGCTTGCGACAAGGTTCACAGGATTCAATCTCTTTTGATATTAACAACTAATCTTGGATGTTCTATTGTACAAGGGCAAGTCGGAAGAAACATTGCGAGCGTTTGCAGATGACAAAAGGTGCAAGAGCAAAAAAAGACATAGATTTCTGCGAATCCTGTCTCACACAGGTACCGGGTAAGCCACAGGGTGAGGCACCAAATTATGAAGTTTCACTCCAATGAGAAGGGTACCAATATTTTTTTTGCACATTTGCATAGGGAATGACCCTAGTAATCATATACCAAAAGTTCTCCACTGACATTCCTGCAGTTTTTGCGTAGGTCAGGGTCAAAGGTCGGGAATTTCCCTCTATATTCCTATATAAAGCGTTTTAGCCCAGGAATTGATTGCATGTTCTCTCTGAACTAGACTAAAGGGCTAAAAGAGGATTTCATGGTTTTGTTTGAACCAGAAAATCATGCCGATTCCAAATATACTTTGCACATTAGTCTGAGTATGCTGGAAGTGGCAAAAACATGGTGTTAAAAAAATAAAAATAATATTGAAAAATATGTGAAAATATCGAAAATCAGTAAAACATGAAATAAGCCCTTATCAATGCAATAAACACATAATTTAGGTAGGTGGTGGGTGAGGAGCACAATAAGCATGAAATTATTATGTAATTAAGCCTTGATCTATTTAATTAGGTCAAAGGTCACGGAAACCATATATGTCATATCTCTGGTTATAAGAGGCCTTTCTACACACTTTTAAGTTCTAAATAGGGGTTTCTCACATAGAGGAATTGATAGCAGTAGGTTTATAACTCCTAGGATGCACTGTTTTGTGCAGAAATCAGCATTGATTGTCTATGCTAATGCAGATTTACGAGGGGAAGTTTTAGCCACATATTGTTCAAAGTAATACTTGGTCACCTGCCATAATAAAACAATTTGTATTTGGGTAGGAGGGTAACAATAATTATTGTAAGTGTCTAAACCAGGTTGCAGTAATTATTTTCTAAGGACATTATTGCTGCTCACCCTGTGGCCTAGGGGTTCATCACATGCTCATCCAGCAGGTGGAATGTTTGTTGTACCGTAACTTGGTAGCGTACAAATTAAACCTAAAAACTCAAGCCTAAAGGCAGCTTGAAACAAAAATTTACTAATAGTGGATTCCCAACTTTAAACAACAGTACTGGGGTAATCTTAATAACCGTAATCTCCCGCGTAGAAGATGCGTTGCGCATATAGGACGCACCCCCTTCTTGGGAGGAGCATTTTCGCGTATAAGACGCACCTCTTAGGGTTCAATTTTGTAAATTTAGTACATTTCTATAGTAAAATTAGCCCTCGTATAAGACGCACCCCCTTCTTGAGAGTATGCTATAAGATGCACCAGCATTTTGTTTGGCCTAAAGGACGCGTCTTATACGCGGGAGATTACGGTACCAGTATTATGCCCAGGGATGAAAGAGTTCAAGGTTTTCCTTGATTTCAACGTTTTTTTTCACTCACTTAAGAAAAATAAGTTTTCTTGAAAATCCTCTGAAAACAGGATAAAGGAGTCACAAATTACCTCCAGAGGTTGCATACATGCACACAGTTAGCTCCCACAACACTGCATACAGTGGCAGCATGCCAGTATTTAGTTCAAGGTTTTCAAGGATTCTCAAGTTTTTCCTTGAAAACTTTCCCCTCTATATTGGTGTTTGTTCCACTCTTCAGTGTAATCTTAGCAGCAAGCTATAGTTCCTATGCTAGAAGAGTGTCGGATAGTATACCCCTTTTGAATACTTTTCTGCGCGTTATACTTTCACCATGTAACTGTATTGGTCATATATTCCCTGCACCATTTGACCCATCTCTATACATTTAACATTGTACTTGGACCATAGGTCGTGTTGTGCAAAAGCACCACTACCAGGTGGTGCATATTTTGGGTATGCTATCCGAACAAGACCTTAGAAAACAGCTATACAGTAGCATTCTAAAGGGATCCTAGGTCATACTCTGCAAAAGGGCCATAATGTGCACATTTTGGGTATAGTATCCAAACAACATCTTGAAAAACAGCTTTTCCTGTTATACACTACACCCTTATACAACCCCTACTTCACCCCCCCCCCCCCAATCGACACAAACCCTGTAACACACTTATAGATGGGAGTGAGTGAGTAATAGATGTTTAACGCCATTTCGACAGCTAAGGTCATATTCATGGCGAGAACTACATTACACAATTTCACAGGGGAATGTGTCAGTGCCCGGGCATATGTGCACCACACACATATAGGAAAGAGGAGAAATAGACCCTTTTAAGTGGGCTAGGGAAGCCCACTTATAGATGGGACTGGAGGGCATATACAGTGTATTTAAAGTTGTTTCCTTTTTCATGGTTTTTTGTCATTGTTGACTTTCATCCCTGATTATGCCGTACTAGGCCTATAAATATCATATTGCCTACTCACTACTGTCTGTAAATCATTAAATGAGGCTATAGATATATAGTATACAGGGATGTAAGTTAGATTGCATGAAAAATTCTGAAGATCTACAAAGAATTTTAGAATCATCCATGAAACATTATAAAACTCTTATCCATGAAAGGGAATTTGGGTCCATCTATAGGCATGTCAAACTCAGAAAATTGTTAAATTAGACAAAATTCTGAAAATTTACATCCCTGAGCATAGATAATAGTATAGTATATAGACTTTTGAGCCTAGTCTTCCACGAATCCTTTATCAATAATCAACTTTATGAGAAACAAATCATAATCTGAGTTAAATATTAAAGCTTAGTTGAGTTGTGACACTTGACTTAACATATTTAACTTTGTAATATGACACTAGTCACAGTGACACTGACAGTGTGAATGTCACCATGATCATAAAGATCCAGATTTATGGATCATTGGATGAGGACATTTGAATTACAAATGCCAAGAAACGGCCAAAATACAATCACAAATACACCTGGGGCTGTGGACCAGCCATAACATAGTTAGATTTAAGTTAACATCTCTATTCAAACCATTAACACCAGCCACACGTATCCACGTATCTGAGCTTTATTAGTACGTTGTGTAGCGATGACAGCCAAAAATCAGGACCTGAACGAAACTCCACAATCTATATATCAAATGAAAGATCTTAATATTTGTATTCAAATGCTTTTTGAATTAAGTTGATATTCCTATTGGGGACATTTTTATGGAAAGCTAAAAAGTGAAAAATTGAATTTCTATCTGTTGAATAGTACCTTTACATGTTTAAAAATCGCCAAAAATCGCTAATATAAATCTTTATAACACCAAATCATACTTAATCAAAAGTCCAAGGACAATTGCTCTGTATATTCGTCCTGCTTGGCAAAAAATAATATATTTCAGTGAATTTGGGTCTATGTTGACATTGTTGTACAAGTTTTGAAGATTGATAGACCCAACTTCCCTCGTTCTCAGTTGGCATTAAACTACATACATGGATCATCAAGAAAACATTCCAGTAGGATAGAATAATATTTTCCCTTCAATTTGGTGTTGATTTGATGCAGATCTATCCAATAGAACCCTCAGAATCGAATTACCAGTACCAGCTGTTTAGCACTGTGACAGATACAGGGGGTATTTAGCTGTGTTTGGCTGTCATCGCTACGTTGTGGAGAAAGTGATTTCGGTGAATACACACTCTACGAGGGGGCACCTGTCGATGTAAACAAAACATGGCCGAACTGGAGAGAGGGCTCGCCAACTTTTTGGCCCACATAAAACTATTTCAACAATCATTCAACAAAAATAAACTCATAGTATGTTAAGGGAGGGTATTTTGAAGGCTTATGCCACAGGAATATGGATACATTTGGTCTGAATTCTATAAAATAAGAGCTCTTTGTGGGAACAGGTAGAGCGAGGTTGGGCCCACCCCTCCACTCAAATCTACCTGTCTCCCCCTCCCCACCTGCAACTGACGGACTTTTAAATCTCGCCAAAAGTCTCCGTACAATGCCTCAAATCTGGCTCACACTTACCTAAACTTAATAAAACTAATAGGCCACGTATCGTCCACGTAGAATCCATCCTGTCGGAACACCGTCTGAGTATTTCCAAGTGAGTATTTTGTCCGAAGTTGAGTGGGTTTTCTGTCACTATCTATCAAATAACGGCGACCATTTCTCTGAGTCAAGAGGATAATCTAGGTCAGATGACTACGCCCCAGCCGGACTATTTCACGAAATTATGTTTGGTGTTGATGTGTTGCACTCTAGTAGAAACGTATTAGGAATTGACTGATATACTAGTGAACACCTTTAAATGGGTGAATGATAATTTCGCTTTCTCTGTACTAGATGTAGTAGTAAGAACTATTTCGCGTCAAAAGTTGAAAAGTGACCAAGGCGCCCCCTTGTGCAAGAAAGGGGCAACGCCGTATCTACACTGGCACCCTGAATGACTTTGGGTATACACCGAAACCCGCTCGAGCGCTGTCAGTGCCTATAAAAAGTCCGTTCCTCTATATTGGGGACTGGTGCATTTGCAGCATGAGGGCCTTATTTTTTTCTAATTAATGATAAAATATCCTAGTTTTTTCACAACCCTAGTCTTGTATAGGGTGTTTTGAATATCTATGCTGAAAATTATTGGAAATTGGAAGATATTTGATAATTTTTTCAGCTGCCATATTATTACAACAGGGCAAATACTGCCCAATTGCTGCCCATTTGGGGCAAAATAGCTGCATTAATAGCAGGTGGTTGGGTGCAAATTATGGATTTCTCTCTTAATAAAACAACAAAATCTTGATTTAATGGACCAGGGACATCAAATCCAAGTCAGAGATATCATTGACACTTTCCAGAAGTATATAAATCATATTAGTTACCATATATCTTACATTTGTATAAGTAGGTCACTGTCTGACCTTGAATCACAGTTATTGGGGTCAAGGTTGAATTAGGTCACCATGAAGTACCGCAATGGATAATCCCAACAAATGCATGAATATCTAAGCTATCCAGTATATTGAAAGAACTCATAAATGTGATACAAAATCCATGTTTTTTCTTTTTCTTGCTCCATTTTTTCTCATATATAGGGATCATGTTAAATGCTATAGGGAAAAATTGTATCAAAGGACGGGTCAAAATGGCGATTTTAGTTAGTTTTCAAAAAAATACATATCTTTTGGTAGAATTTGAACTATTAGAGGCATATAAAATGTAAAAACATATTTAAAAAGCTTGTTTCTCACTCTAAAAGATGAATTAATGAAAATAGGGGGTCATCACTCACTTTTTCATAGTAATTTTAGCCTAAAGATGGAGAAGTAGGTGTTTTTTCATGGTTTTCGCTTCTGAAACTCACAATTTGATACAAGATAAAATATTTTTAATTTTCACCAAAAACTTAATGAGGTATCTAGAAATAATGCCCTAATTGTGTACTTTTACATGGTGAAAGAATTGTGTAGATCGGCCAACTATGAGAGACACAGCACCATTTTGAAGGTGCAAAAATAGGAAAAACTAAGTTTTTGGTCCCCAATATACGGCAATGAGCTGTAGTGGCCGCTAGCGCTATATGGGGATATTTAGCCCAGTCACAGAAAAATGTTGTTTTGATCTCGATATTACAATCAAGGATATTTTTCATATCTAGCCCAGCAAATCCTAGTGAACATGAGTCATGCTGGGTGAGGAATGTGTGAGTACATTGAGTGATAACGAATAATGTCATTTTGTGTGATACAATGTCAACTCTCACTCAGCTTGACAAACCTTCACTTACTTCAGTAAGACCTGAGAGAGCATGCGTCAACATGTGTCAATACTTGTCAACTCTCACACCGCTTCACATGTCTTCACTCATTTCCATAAAGATGTGAGGGGAACTGGGTGAGCAAGTGTCAAAATGTGTCAATACTTGTCAACTCTCACACAGCTTCACATGTCTTCACTCATTTCCATAAAGATGTGAGGGGAACTGGGTGAGCAAATGTCAACATGTGTCAATACTTGTCAACTCTCACCCAACCTCACATGTCTTCACTCATTTCCATAAGGATGTGATGGGAACTGGGTGAGCATTCGTCAATACTTGTCAACTCTCAGGCAGCTTCACATGTCTTCACTTACTTCAATAAAGATGTGAGGGGACCAGGGTGAGCACATGTCAACATGTGTCAATACTTGTCAACTCTCACCTAGCATGACATTTCTTCACCAAGCCTTCAACAATAAGAGACTATAGAAACTGTATGGATTCTCATGGCTTGTACTTTGCAGAGTGGGCCTATTGAGGGGGTCTAGATGGGGGATCCCCATGTCACATGTCGATCTTAAGAAAAGGCAATGTCACATGTCATTAAATTTCTATTTTCCCATGTCCTTGTCACTAAGCTCCATGTCACATGTCGATTTTAAGATAAGGCCATGTCTCATGTCACTAAATTTTCACTCCTTCATGTCCTTGTCAGTAAGCTCCATGTCACATGTCGAATTTAAGAAATGGTCATGTCACCCTGTCGAATTTAGGGGTCCAGACCCATTATTGAGTAAATGTCAATATGAGAATTTATGTTTCACAGAGCAAGTTCCTTTCTTACATGGCATGAAATACATATGAATCAGGAACATAATGATAGCCAAGTACGGAATATGTGATTTAGTGCATACATTAGACATAATAGCTCATTTGTTTTGTCTATGGGACATAGCACTGAATTGGAATTGCATATGTTTTACATGATATCTAAGTATCTGTTTGTCCTGGTTTGATGGGATATGAAGGTTTAATGTCTACTGATCAGCTAGGTCACAGCTGATTAGAGCAAATATACAGGAACTCTTCATAGGCTGGTTAAAAAACTCTGTATTGAGTGATAATAGGGGCAGATACTTTGTCCAACATTAGCATGACAGACTGTGTGAGGAGATGTGAGCATGCGTCAAGATTCACCAACTCTCACCCACCATGACAGAACTTCACACACAATGACACATTATGTACTATTCTGTGTTTTGATTGGTCCATTTCAAATTTCCCTCCCATTCCTTTGTTCTCCTCCTGCTTTCAAAACAGTCAGGCAGAGGCAGCCATGGAGAACAGATCTTGTGGTAGGTGGTCACACAGTTCGAGATTGATTTGACTTGAAATCCTATGTGATAAGCATTTATACAGTAACACATTGATATTATCTACAATCCCTGAACATCTATCTTGTTGCTGAACTATTTGCTGAACTATTTGTCTCAACACCCCAAATTAATGTAGAACTTTCTATGTGAGCAAGGCTCAGGGAAATTCTGGGGGATTCAGGCTGCCATATGGGAGTGGTCATTGTTTATCAACTTGGATGTGAGTGGGTGGTCAAAATTAGATTGCTGCTGTTTGTTTATGACCATTTCTTATCATTTCAACAGGCATTCTCAAGACTGATACAAGGAAAATTCAACTCACACAGCTGACAGAATATCTATCCATTTTCAAGCAAAGTGGGCAACACATGACATGCAGAGGAGAGATATCTTCAATGGGAACCAGCATGAACAGCTGAATTGATGTTAATAAAGTTATGAAATATCAAAAATCCACAACCACCTGCAACCCCACCCCTCCGCCTATCCCCCACCCACAAATTAGTCTGTGCGTCAATATATGTGATACTGTGTCATGACCCATGTGTCAGTGTGTGTGATAATGTGTGATGACACATGATGTTATCATGTGTCATTGTTGGTGAAGGTTCACGCATGATGACTCAACTTCACAAATTGGGTTGGGATGTTCACGCATGCGTCACATCTTGTCATGGTCCGTGATCACCCACGCGTCAAGTCCTAAGAGCGCATGGGGTGAGGCGGGCGCAGCATGACAAAAGTTGACACAGATTTGCTGGGAGGTTACTTTTATCAAAAAGCCTATCATCTAAGCTACAATTTTAGCCTAAATAGAATTTTGAAAGTGATAGTTATTTTTAGATATATATAAGGCAATGAGTAGAGGCTAAAATTTTCACCGATTTTTGGTGTGTCCGGAAATTGCGTCTGGATCAACCAATAATATTCAAGAAAGAGTCTGGTGGTTTTAACCAACAATTAATTAACCCAAAGGCATCTCAAATCAAGTGCACTATACTCATTTAGCCCAAGAAGGATTTTATTATTTCACATTTTCTGTAAATTTATATTTTCTCTAAAAAGAATTGGGGTTACTTTGGCCCTTGGGGGTAACTTTGACCCGCCACTACTAAATGCCTGTCATTTTGGTCAAAATAGTCTTATTTTTCAAAATTTTTGTTACATGCCATATTTTAGACTGTATCCATGAGTTTTATTCACCTTTGATGAAAAATACCTGGATTGGATCCCTTCTAAGAATGCTTTTTATATTGACAAAGTTTTTAGGGGTAACTTTGACCCAATATTTGGTTGTGAAAAAATAAGAAATATACCACCATAGGGAATCCCTTGTGGGCCAAAGTTGCCCCGAAGTAAGGGTAACTTTGCCCCAACCTATTTTGATGTAAATCTAGTACTTGCTGGACACAAAATTTTAAAATTACACATACATCTGAAAGATACTGACTAAAACTCAAACTAATTATAGTTATTTCTCCAATACTTGCACTCCTATCATGCTAATTTTTTGGAAATATCAAAAAAGTGGGCCAAAGTATCCCCGTTTTACGGTATTTTCTATTTCAAGCAACACTTGTGTTCTTAGAATGCAAAGTGACTGGCTCCTGCAAAGGACATTCACGAATCTTCCTTAAAAATTGTGTCAACTCACCTCTATTTATCCCGAATCGATTAGGCCTATTGCAAAAGACTAATATCATGCTAGTGAGGACTAGGGGAACAATCGTCTATATTGTGAACAAGTGGGCTCGGTTTGGGAGTGGCAAAAAAAAAAACAGATTAAAAAAATTCAGACCCCTAAGGAGGCAGAATCAAATTCACCCCTTCTGAGCAAATAAATGCCTACGCGTTACTCTAAACCAACTGCTCTTAACCAAAACAGGGGGCCATATCGAGATATGGGCAAGGATACTACAAGTGCAAAAATCCACAAAATTTTTTTAATGGAATGATCACTCCCTTGCAGTTAATTAGGCGAATGGTAAATACATGTATTGGCTATTTCAAATACTTATATACTACTCACGGTTACTTGTAACTTTGAGGTAAACTATGTGTCACAGAAGTGGAATCTATGACAAAAGTAAAAAAACGCTCAGAAAATTGTCTTTTCTAATATTCTGCATGCTTGGCCCAACTCTTGTGACTCCATTTTTAACTAAAACCTAACGACACATTATGGAGTTCCATACATTTCAGCAAAAAAGAAACCCACTTGATGTAACAGAATTGACAACAATAGGGTTTACTCGGGATGCATTGTCAACTAAACAGAAAATTCCCTAGATTCATTGCAGAAGCTTTTGGGTATATAATGTAAAACCTGGTACCCATCATGCTGGTTCTCATCAGTGCATATCTCACCAAGTGCCGGAACAAGCATGGCCCGATCAAGCAATGGCAAGGCCCTATAGAATTCAACATGGATAACCATTGATGGATGAATGAATCAAAGCTGATCATGAGTAAATAATGTGCCGGGTCCATTTAAAGTGTATATTCACAAGCAGATCACCCATTTATCAATTTCCCACCCTTATGGATCTATATAACATTCTATGTCATCTGTCAAAATCTTAAACTCCTGTGTGGAATATTTGTGCCTTAAAACAGTAGATTCCCTTGTCCTGTGTTAAATCTTGGTCCAAGAAAAACACTGGCTACCAATCAACACCATGAACCATGTATTATAAAATAGTAGTTTTAATTGTAAAAGTTCCCAGTAGGTGGCAGTGCTGCTCTGTGCTCTCACCACAGACTTGAACCGCAGGATGCAACTTGTTACATCGAACTATGCCCTAGGGGCATACTGATTGCCGCGTGGGAGTGACGCGAAAATTACGCGGACAGCAGCAGCTGAGGCGTGCCCTTTCCCACACTGCCCATGGGAAAATGACCCCAGGGCATCCATGGTAAGGATGATGCTCCCAGGACATGTAGGCCTATATAGGGTATTGGACTATGCCCCGGGGGCATCGTTTAGTACTTGGTCATGGATGCCCCCAGGGCATCGTCAATTTTTTTTATGCATGTACGATTATCCTTACTATAAATGCCCTGGGGGCATTGTCCACCATTGTTCTCTGTACCATGCCCATGGGGCATCCATAATATGGATGATGTGTGATGATGCCCCCAGGGAATGCACTGATAGTCATATGAGTCGAAGGTTGGAGAGTGCCCCAGCCCAGTAGGCTCCTAATTCCCCCCTGATTAGCTTAAAGTCCAATATTCCCTGAGGGCATGCATGGATGTCCCAAGGGCATACCCTGGTTTAATACCGCTTCATTTATCATCAACTTTATGCCCTGAGGAGTAACATTTGTAGACTGTAGAAGGAACCCGGGAGAAGGAAGATATATGCCCTGGGGGGTATGCATACTTAGGCCCTTCTTGTAGCTAGCCTACAACTTGTGGAATTGTACTACATGCCTGGAGGACATGCTTTGGTCAATCATGCTTTAAAGAAGCAAGAAATATGCCCTGAGGGTATGTTGCCCTGAGGGCATGTGCATTTTTTTTGGTCAATGCCAGAACGTCTAGATCTAGAGGTCAGGAATGGTCCTGTGTATGCCTATGCCCTGAGGGCCGATACACGATGCCCTGAGGGCATAGACTAGCATGGGTAAATTGCTGATTTCTGGAAGGCCAGCAATATGCCCTCAGGGCATGCATAATTCTGCGCGGCAGTCCCGAAAATATACGCGTCACCACAGGGGGCGGCACTGAATGCCCCCAGGGCATAGACCGATGTAACAAGTTGTATCCTGCACTTGAACCATGCCTTGGAAAGGTACTCATTGATTTCTCTATGTACAATAGTCCTGGTTTACCAGGCACAAGCTGTATCACTCTCCAAGCATGACTGGGGTATGCTATACCTAAAGAGGCTTTTGTAGAAACTGCTGGGAACATAAAATCCTCTCAGAATCATGGTGCCTTGGTGGTTTCCCGCCAGAAGGCTGCATTATGTGCTCCATTACTATATAGTAAGATCATGACAACATATATGAAGCTACTCTAGAAAGGTTGTATACACACTTTAACTCAAGATTTTTCAATTTACTCATTTCCAGTCAGGAATGTCAAACTGTCTACAGTAAAAAGGTGTATACAATTGGTTGAAAAGTGTCCTGTGTCCAAGGGGTATCCAGAACCTACAATAAGGAGGGAGAAAGTATCCACCAAAGCCACACCAGGGGACAGCTTTGTTCTCTACATATCTCACAGCCAGATCTGTGTCGCCTCTAATGTTGTAGGTGGAAGGACAAGGTATGCTAACAGCTCTGTGATAACATATGCTGGTAAGTGTAATGAACAAGTAATCAATTCATGACGAGTGTGTGTTAGCAAAGGATAATCCTTTGATACTGCAATGATAATGGCATATATACTTCAGGTTACTAACCATACGATTCTATTGTGATCTTGTTATGCATCATTTCTTTTTCATACTTTAAAGCTACGGAATCATCTGATATGGCTGAAATTGCGCTGGGTGATGCACCCATGAGTGAGCCCTACCTTGAGCAGACCAACACCACGTCAATTGAAAAAGAGAATTATTAAGGGTATTATGTCGGGATGCATCTGTCCGGCTCTCTCCGAGGAACCAAATCAAACAGTGGTCGTGACGAGATTTCCGTAAATCCAGAACTATTCTATCTACTGGCAAGTGAAGTCTGCAGTCTGGGCAGAGTACAACTTTCTTCCCCCCCCCCGTAGAATAAATGGACTATACTTATGAATCAAGTGTAAAATACCTTTGTGTAAAATGTGCACTTCTAATATATAGCTGAAAAGCCACACGTTATATCATACACAGTGCACTATGGTACGAACCAAATTAATTTTGCTTATTTTGTATTCTAACATTTTATAATACAAGCAAGTTAATGCCATCTCAAAGGTGAAAGTCAATGAAGGAAGTACTTGTAAGTGGCAGAGAGCCTCCAATTTCCATATATTATATTCAAGAAATATGTAATTAACATGATGTAATGATACAAGTGACATATTACTGAGGCTTTTTACTCGTGAATGAATCTACCAGAAATTACTGTTCGCTTCTGAAAGTGTTTATTCTTTACTTCATATCAAATGATATGTCTTTATGATCAAAGGTATATAAGGGACCATAAGTGAAAATGAAAATGAAAAAATAGAAGTTATCACAGTTTGTTGAGTTCATATATCGTATCCAGAGGTAAAATTTCCATCTCAAATACATGTGGTCCAGAGCAGCACACTTGGGCATGGTAAAAAAGATGTTGTGCTAGGATTTCAGAGAGAAAATGTTGCTTGTGAATATACCAGCATCCTGCACTGTAATATCATGTTCAGATTTGTCTTATTGACTTCCCCTACTCATGTGGATTAGTTAAAGCCATTAGAGTTGCAAGAGGATTCACTTTCTCCTTTCTGGGGCTGATAGGACAGAGAGTTTCCTTTAATCTCAGCCAGCGTTCATCTGCAAATGTATTCTGTGTACTTACTCTCCGAGACACTGTCATCATATTCTCCTTCCTCTTGTTAATAACAGCATTACGATTAGCATTTGCCTTGAGCATAAGAGCAGTCGGTAATGTTCTAGTTAAATTCACAATGACATCTTCATCGCATATCGCTTCCCGGTTCTTTCCTGCTGACTTCAATGACTTTGGGTGGCTATATGTTGTAGGTTCTCTCCCCTCCTCTCTCAAATCACCTGTTGCCATAGAAGGCTGTCTTTCAAAACCTGCATATGGGTCATTTGCCTGGTTATCAGTGATGAAAGCTGTCTCTTTTTTGAAACTGACACCCGGCTGCAATTTCCCCCTTGCCATCACTGATGTAGCATGCTCTGAAGTAACCATCTTTGTTGGGGTGGCATTCCTGCGGAGATCACTACCAGTTGGGGGTCTCTGCAGGAGAATATGAGGTGCCGTTATTGACTTCTCGATGGATGGTGGTATAGTGAGATTAGAGCCAGGGTCCAGTTCTTTCTGTTCATTGCCTTGTCCTAGAGATGGTGTTAAAACTCTGGGAGTTTCCACTCCTTCCTTAGCTATGGCATCTGCTCGTGAGTTACCTTTTGGCGGTGGTTTTGTTCGACGTTGCACACCAGCTGTAGTTGAGCGTATCTTGAACTTTCTTTTGTTATCCGGTAAAGGATTAGCAAAGATGCCTAAAGTGTTCTTGATCTTTGATTGACTCTTCCCCACTCTTTTACTGCTCAGGTCTGTTTTCGTGCGGTATGACATTCCTGGCTTTGCGAGTAAGTCACACTCATTTTCATCTTTTCCAGTGTCTAAATCATCCATGCCTGTGTGCAATTCCCTTTGTTCTGAACTGGAGGGTCTCTTTTTTAAGAAGCTCTTCTCCCTTATAAGTGTCTGATCATTTTCAGCTGTCCCAGCCAGAATTCTTTCCTGTGCTTTCTTCTCCTTATCCACCTCCAGCTTCCCAAAACGTAAACTTAAATCAGTATCGAAGATTGTATTCATGAAAAATCTTCTTTGCGTCCATACATGAGCTCGCTCACGTTGTACTTGAAGTCGATTAAGCTCATTTAATTTTCGGTCAAGGTCCCGCTGTTCCCAGGGGTTGGACATGAGTAAAACCCCGGCAAGGTTAGTCTTCCCTGGAAGGCGGACAGGAGGCGGTTTGATCCCCCGTTCATTGATGCCTGACATTTCCAGTTCCAAGTCAGGCTCAACAAGGATGTTCCTTGTGATTTTGTTTTTGTCTTGTTGAGCCATGATTATTCAAGTATTAGATCCTAAAGCTTGATAACTATTTACTTAAGTGGTGACACACACAAAAAACTGATGCAATAGACTGACATCTGTCTGCCGATTGGACATTTATTGCATTCTTCCTGTGCTAATTTCCTGAAATATATTCAGCCACAGCACACTATCATATTCCAGAAATACCTCTGGGAATTCACTAATTGGCCAATATCCATTAGAATGGGCCTCCAATAGGCTTCATGTGCAAAGGAATATCCACAAGTATAGATGGTATTGATGCATAGTTATAAGGGAGCATTGAAACCAATGATCGTCGATGCAGGAGGATAATAGATAATTTAGTAGCTACACCCTGTAGAAATATCCACCACAGTGTCAGTAGACCGTTATAGGTATTGTACTTATCATATTTATTTTTCACCTTTGACTCTACCATGTAACCCAGTGTCCGAGTCTACCCACAAGCCAAGCCATACCCATAGACCAAAGGCTGGCGGTGTCAACTGCACTCAGTGACCCCGCCTCCTCCCACTGGAGGATACGCCGTCAATCACAAGCAGCCCGCTGCATGCTGGAAATTCCTAGCAGACAATGTTTAGAAACAACTCCTCCTGCTGGAGGACATGCCCATTGATCATGAGCAGCTCACAGCATACCGGGAGTTCCCAGCAGCTATATTTAGAACCACACTGAACTCTGTGAACCCCAGTGCTATGTTTGGGATGCCCCCTACATACCTGCACTGGAGTTCCCCAGTTACTATATTTAGCTCACCTGATACTATTTTTAGGATGAGCTGGGTGAGCAGCCCCTACTATAAATACTTGTAGGTAGAGCAGCTCACCATCACTAGCATAGTATCTTTCCACCTCCATACTTCATACCTCACACACTCACGTGAGACCAAGGCCCTTGGCTCAAGGGCTAGGCTTGGACACTGTTGGGCACCTTTGTACTGTATCACCAACTATACCTCGTGGACTTCAATGAATAAAGTGGATATCAAACTGGATTCCTGATTCGTCTGTATTCATCCTTATTCATCATTTACGGACTCGTTGACAACAGACTCCCACTTCAAACTTAATGTGTCCTGGTATCCTTACTAATGGATTTAGCAGTTCCTTCCAAGTGAATGCCATTTCCCCAACTGAAACAGCAGACTGCCAGCTAGAATAGGCTCATTGTGATTATTGATGTGGCTGAGCAGAACCGATACTTGCCGTATTGATCACCATTGACAAGGTGGAGCGGTACTGAAAAATAGATTGAATACAGAATTCTGTATTGATTACATTAATACATATAGTGGCAGTGCAAACTTTAATTTGTTAATGACCGGTACATTGATGGTAAAACATTGGCAATGATATAAAAAAGTTAACTGTGGAGAGGTTGTTAATAACAAAAAGGCACTCAATAGAAAAAAAAGAGAAAAAAAGTGGCAGAAAAAATAAATATTGCAGGAGTATAGAATTATGGAAAATCAGTACTTTGTCCATTCTGCCAGAGTCGACCTATTGACCAACATAGATTGCAAATAGCCAATAATAAATAGCAGCAGACCAGTCAGTATACCCCCTCCCCCTATAACCCTTCATACCATTCACACACAAGGTATACATAGCACTACTCTTTGATGTCTAATAACCCTAATTAACTCTTTAAGGGTCACATGATGGCCCAAGACCCATGTACCCTTGCCATCATGATGCACCAATGCAGTGCTGGTGAGTCTACTCACCAAAAGTGCAGTTTTGCATCATGTCGAGGGTACACAACGCCTGTAGAGTCTGCATGATGCACGAATACAGCCTTGGTGAGTTACTCACCAGGACTGCATCCATGCACCATTGGCAGTCTTCCACATCTACTGCGGCCCTTAAGGGGTTAAGTTGTCAGGGAAGCTAGATGGCTGGCCATATTTGCAGCAGGAAGTGTGTCTGCATACCACCATGTGATAGAGTATGTATAATGGATATAAACATGCTGCCCTGACATAAACCTTATGCAACCAAAATTATAGATGAATCTATAGAAAGAAAAGCACTTAGAAATATGTGCCACAATCGCCTTGATAGATATCGGTATCTGAATAAATGCTCGTCTCAAACAGGTGTCAGGGATGTATAAAGACAATACAAAAAGACCCTCTGCCCAACAAAAAAACACACACACACAAAAGCAAAAAAAAAACACAAAAAAGGTATGTCTCTAATACAGAGTGCTCCTATACGCGATTATGTTCAGGTAAAGCTACCTTGATATTCTAGCCCAGTTCTAAAGCTGTTGTTGGCTTTTTGGAGAAGGAAAGACATGTCAGGGTTATGATGGTCAATTTGTATGAAAATCCACTAAGATTTATTTCAAATCTCTCAAAGGATTCTTGCAAAAGAAGATAGTTATTTTGGTCAACCTAACCGAATTTCCATTCACCCAAACTCGAAAACCCATATTCTCTATATAGCACCATACTGCTGTCCGTGGGTGCTAGAACACATCATTTGCCAATAAACTGTCAGTTTCTATGTCCGATATCTTCCTATCTATTTATCAATGGAAAATAACAATGCTATGGATGCCAGTGGAATAATAAGACTTAATTTTTCGAAGATACAAATGCCATGATTTGCAAATATGAGGTCAAAAATCATGGCCTAAATTATATTGAAAATAATTTACGAAATATACATGCATGTATCTACCTTTTGGATAGGGCTTTTTTCTTTTAGCACATCCAAGCATATCAATGTTGTCATATCACAGAAATAATGTATACATTTTAGGGCCATATCATCTAACAAGAAAACAAAATATAACTAAAAGATAATCCTACATTATCCAAACTACTGACATCTAAAAACAAAGTTAATAAAATACAAAGGCAATAGTGACCTATGGAGACCTTTCTCATCATGTAAGAAAAGAAGACACAAAAGCAGTAGAGACCTACACAGAAAATAATCCAAGTTAGTAAATACTAATCTTACTTAGACAAAATCACCCATTAGGCAAAATACCCAACATGTTAGTAACATCTTACTAATGTGTTAGTAGTAATAACTAACCTTTTAAGGCAAGCTGACCTGACCCAGCCATGTCTAAGGGGTAGCAGTTTTGTCTAAGGGGTAGCAGTTTTGTCTAAGGGGTAGTAAATCTTTTTCACACCAGGTGGCAGTGTGGTTTGCATGAGGATTTTCATGGTAAGTGCATATCATGGAAAAGCCTATGAATATCAGAATAATAGTGCTTTCAATGACTATCGACATAATAACGCCTCTACAATTCAACCTGGCATGTGATTTAACAGAATACACTTAATAAATATATATTTGTTATTGAAGGAGCAATGAAGAATAATGAAAACACCTTTTCTGTGGAAATTTAATTTACTCATTTATCTACATCTTTGACATTATGATAAACCCAGAGCAACTAAGTTCATGGGTTGCAAAGAAAATGATGTGAGGTATTGAACTTGCTTCTCAAATGGAGAGGCTCTGTTTTGGATGTCTTAACCTATGTGGAGTTTTCACTTACCATTTCAGAATTAAAAGAATTGCTATGTTGCTTGAAAGTCTATGTAGTTAGTGGAAAAGTCTAAGGCAAGTTAGGAGAAATCAGGCAAGTCGGGCATTTCTCCTAAGGGTTAGGCGTAAACTCCCAAGAAAACTTTGGTGGTTTGGGGACGTGCAAACTCCCAACTTGGGTTAGAAAGTTCAACAAATGTTAGGCGAAAGGCCTAAGATATTCAGAATATTTTTGTGTGTGTAGGGAGGTAGACTATTCTTACTATGTTAACAAAAGGTCCATCCATACATGTGATTGTTAATCTATATCTATAGCAATGAGAATAAATACACTGTAGTACATAGACCTACCTGTCCAATTCCCTGTGTGCTTCCTATTACTGTATTGACACCTGTAGACACGAGAGATGAGAGGGTCGCCTGTCCTCTCTCTGCTGTATCACTGGCTCTTTATTATCCATCATGAATGATGCAGGAGACCAGCGTCACCATCCAAAACCAGGGTCATATATTACCAGGGGTGAGGGATGGTGAAATTATGAATGGTGGGCCAACTCTGTAAAAGACCCAACTCCATCCATTCATTCTACTCTTATCAAGTTATGGGCACTGACAGTGCTGGCCTACTCAGACAAAAGGATGATCCCAGCTAAATACCATACTTAAAAGATATAACAGCTACTATTACCTCCTAATGGATAGACTGTTATCTACTTATGGTACTTTGGGAAGCTTTAGGCAGTGTGATGGTGGGAGGGAGTGGGTTAGTGGATGGGAGTAATGTGACATCTATAGTACTAGAATACATTTAGGTCCACCACACATATTCGTAAAAGCCTGCATAATTACAAGCCATAGCCTATCGATCATGTCAGTCCCTTTATAAGAAATAAGCCATGACCTATAGATCATTTCAGTCCTTTCTGTGGTTTTTGAGACTACCCTTAACTCAAGTTGCAGCATGTACACAGGGTTTGGCATTCATATAGAACCACAACCTTTCCAGGTACATCTTATACCATTATAAATCCCAATGGCAGGGTGTGGCTTGTATGCAGGGTTTTATAGTATAATGTATCTTGCCATGGTAGTGTTTGGAAAAGGCTCCCAAAAAGTGTTTGTTTCAGCCTTAGCAAGTTTACAGTTTTATATCAGAAGGAGATTCTAAGGGGTAGTGAGTACTATTATGATGTCAGCAACATGATTTATGTAAAGCTATTTACAATTTCTCTAAGGAAATATGCAGTAGTTAGAATGGGGCACTGATGAGGCCCCTTCTTCTAGCATTAGGCTATAATATAGCAAGCAGAAAGGACAGTTCCTGCGGGATTTAGTTCCAGATTTAGCCACTAGGGGTCACCACTATGGGCTAGAATAGGAAAAATATGCCTAAAACTGTCACAGGCTATTTTTTTTTATGGAGATTTCAATGATTTTGATCAAATGTTCTATTTTAGGTGGAAAGGTTCCAAATTTGGCATGTAAAAAGAATGTTTTTGGATGAAAATAGGCATTTTTGTTTATTTCTGTTGCCATGGAAACATGATTTTCATTCTAAATAGGAAAATCAATGATCCCATTTGTAGGGACATCCCACAAGGTTTACTATGGTGAAAACAGAATGAAAATACCATTTCTAGATCAAAAGTTATGGGCAAAAGAATAAAAATTTATGCTAATTTAGCTAATTAGCCATTCCTCCAAAACTAACAGGAGTATCCTCTCATGCAATATATCACTGTAAAGCTAGTGATTTGAATTTTAAAGTTGATTTTTAGCACGGAGCACCCTTTCTCCTTGCCTCTACACATATCTGCAAATATTTGTCAACAACAACAACAAGAACATATTTCTCCAACATAATACAATACATGAAGTAACACCGACAAAGGAGATTCCCTGAGGGAAGATAAAAAAAACTGCCACCAGAATATATTAGGTATTGGGTTAAGATGCCTTATACATCTGTAATGGTTTAGTGTTACGAATTTGGTGGTTCGGGCCTTACTAATCAGGAAAGAAGGAGCAAGGCGGTAATTCAAGTGTATGCCAACGGATGATTTATTACATGAGACACTTACGGCTACCCGGAAGATGGTACAAGGGCAGCTAATGATTTATGATATTACATGATCAGAGGCCAGGAGGGCCTCTGACGTAGCGGCTGAGCCCCGGTCTTTATATATGGACCTAGGTGTTCGTCGTCAGATGTCCCCACAGGCCCGGATCAGTGCTGCCACCTATCCGGAACCTGAGGAACACCCAACGACTGGACTCACCCGCCACGCCAGACGGTACCCACCACTATGGTTTATATTAACGTACCTCTACACATCCCATAGAGGGAAATTAGCATAGGGAATCCCGCCCTAATCGGGTCAGATATGTCCGAACACATGATACAGGCCCCCCTTGAAGATTTTTTGGTGATCGGACCCCCTGGACCCCCCTCAGCCATAGATAGAAGCATTCCCTTATGTTAGCTCCCATACAGGGAAATTAGCCATTTGTGAGGAGAGAAAGGGTTAAAACCATGGTTATTTGCTATCAAAATAATCAGGAAGTGTTTTTCTTTAGTCCAGAGTTAATTTTTTATTGATATCAAGAAAACAGTGGAGGGTTATGGGGGTGAAGTGACCATATAGTGGATTCCTACACTAGTCAGGTCTCACTGCTCAAAATCAGTGTGGTGGTTACCATGGCGATTTAAAAATAAATCAAGCCTGACTTTTATATTCTGGACCTACTGCATAATTATTTCCATTTCAAAAGCTACATTTTGGTGTGTTGTGCTAAGCTGTCAGGGAATTTTAAGTATTTCAGGGGGGTCTGTACTATGTGTTCAGTCATATCTGACCCGATTCTGGAAGGGTGACCTGATTAGAGCCTGATTCTTTACCATTGCAGCAGTGGCAAATCGACTTACATTCACATTGCAATCTTTTCCTTTTTTTTCCAAGCCCAAATACCGGTAGATGACACAATGACTCACTTTAGGGATGAGTCATTTATTGCAAGGTGAGGGGGGGGGCTTGTTAGATATTAGGGGGGGGGGTCATTTTGAAAAAGAGGCCTTTGGTTAGGGGGGGGGCAAATACCCATCCAATTATTGGGGAGGGTCACTTTGCAAAATCAGTTCTTAGTAGGGGTCATGATAAATTTTGTCATAGTGGTTGGGGGTTGGAAAAAAATTGTTGATACGCCAAAATCCATCAAGCCCCCCACACCTGTCAATAAATATCTCTTCCCTTAGCCACACCTTTAACAATTTTGTTCCTCCACCCACAGCCACCCCTCCACCCAGTCAGCCTCCCCTTCCCCACAGTCAGCCTCCCTCTCCCCAGTCAGCTTTCCCCCTCCCCACAGTCAGCCTCCCCCTCCCCAGTCAGCTTTCCCCCTCCCCACAGTCAGCCTCCCCCTTCCCACAGTTAGCCACCCCTCCACCCACAGTCAGCCACACCTCCACCCAGTCAGCCTCCCCTCCACCCAAAGTCTCCCCCTCCCCAGTCAGCCTCCCCTTCCCCACAGTCAGCCTCCATACCTCAGTCAGCCTCCTCCTCCCTATAGTCAGCCTCCCCCCACCCACAGCCACCCCATCAGTCAGCCTCCCCTTCCCCCACAGTCAGCCTCCCCCTCACCACTGTTGGAGGCTGGTGGATCGAGGGGATCCTGGGAGCCTCTGGACATCCCTAAGGCCCTGGGTCTTCAGCCTTTTCTTGGTTTTCTGAAAGCGCAAAAGTATATCACACACATGACTTTATGGCAAATGTATATATCTCAGGTTCAAGTTGAGATGTCTTCTGTCAGCAGTACAATGTGTTTTATCGATGCTGTTGAAACACTCTGATGAAACCAGGGTTGGCAACATATGATTTGATATCATTAGACTTCTATTCCTTGCAGTCCCTAATCAGGACACTGACCCATTTTGTCCTGTCCCATAGAAGATGAACATGTTCAATAACATGTCCTTTTGGCCAGCCTAGGTTGCGAACCTAGATATTAGGGACTGCTACAGAATTAGTTATTTGGTATTACTGTAAACTTCTTGGATGATATCAAAGGTTTATTGCCCCCCACACCAAGGAGCTCTTTTAAAATGACCCCCCCCCTCTATCACCCAAGACTTCCTCCAGGGGGAGGGGGTGGAGGGATTGAGACGGGGAGGGGATGAAGACAGGGGGAGGGATGGAGACAGGGGGAGGGATGAAGACGGGGAGGGATGGAGACAGGGGGAGGCGATGGAGACAGGGGGTGGGATGCAGACAGGGGGAGGGGGTGGAGGCAGGGGGAGGGGATGGAGACGGGGGGGGTGGAGACAGGGGGAGGGGGTGGAGGCAGGGGGAGGGGATGGTGACTCCACCCAAATCTTGCTTCCCTATGGATATAAATTTGCATTTGGGTGTCAGCTATTATTTGGGGCATGTTGGGTAATGGTAACCATGTAACATAAAATACCTGGCTCCTCTAGGAAATGTTTAATGAATTATAGCACATTTTGTGCCGCAGTAAAAATGCTGCTCATTTTGATCTGAGAGGTGCACAGGCTCGTGTGATACCTCAAACAATTCAGTAAAAATTCCCTTTTAACTTATCAGAAATGAGCAATTGGAACATTTATGGTTACTATGGAAACTGAGAAAAACATGGTGGGTGATGATAGGGGATTACAGGTTATCTACTTTGTAAATTCGATTTTGAACGTTGAATAAAATAGAATTTAGTATCAATTTCCACAGCAGATTACTTTAACGTCTTGACAATACCATGTGCATGTACGTGTCAGTAGACCATATTGGGTATTATATTTATCATATTTATTTTTCACCATGTCTCTACCATGTAACACAGTGTCCGAGTCTACCCACAAGGCAAGTCACACCCATAGACCAAAGGCTGGCGGTGTCAACTGCACTCAGTGACCCCGCCTCCTCCCACTGGAGGATACGCCCATTAATCATGAGCAGCTCACTGCATGCCAGGAATTCCGAGCAGCTATGTTTAGACTTACTCCTCCTACTGGAGCACACGCCCATTAATCATGAGCAGCTCACAGCATACTGGGAATTCCTAGCAGCTATATCTAGACCCACCAGCTCCACTGGTGCCTGCTGGGAACCTCCCAGCAGCTATATTTAGAATCACACTGAACTTGGTGACCCCCAGTGCTATGTTTAGATCCACCTACACATGCGCACTGGAAGTCCCCAGTTACTATATTTAGCTCACCTGATACTATTTTTAGGATGAGCTGGGTGAGCAGCTACTACTATAAATACCTCCTGGTGGAGCAGCTCACTCATCTTTCTTTCTACCTTCATACTTCATCCCTCACACGCTCACGTGGGATAAGAGTCCCCAGCTCAAGGCTAGGCTTGGACACTGTTGGCTACCATATACTGTATTATCACCTACACCTCGTGGACTTCATTGAATAAAGTGGATATCAAACTGGATCCCTGATTCGTCTATATTCATCCTCATTCACCATTTACAGACTCGTTGACATACGCGTGCAAGAGGGCTTCCGGTGTAACTAGAACCACCTGAAACAAGCCGGAAACATTCTAGATACACTGGCCACCTGAATCGAAATTGTTCTCAAATTTTTCCTAAAATTGTCTAATACATGACTTATTGACTGCATGAAAATGTCAAAGTGTTTCTATTTCCAGGACCAGGGTAAATAATAAAACTATAGATACCTCTAATTATCACCAGAATGGACGATTTTCCCCCAAACCTCAAAATGCACACTCACTCACAGTGACACATCCAAGTTCCATAAATTCTGATTGGTCAATTTCAAATTCTTAGCCCCTGATTGGTCCATTTCAGATTTCCCTCCTTTTCCTAGTTCCTTTGTTCTCAGCATTTGTAACTTGGGTTTCACAACACACAGGCACAGGAGGCAAGGATACCACATACAAGGTGAGTAGTCTTACCGTCCTAGTACAGATTTTTGTTGGAATTCCAGAAGACCTGCAGTTCTACAGAAGCACATGAGCACATATTGTCTTTTTCTTAATCTATAAATTCCTGGTTGATAGCACATTTCATGTTGGTAATTTCCAGGCTGGATGGGTTGAGAATGCAGTACATTTTACTCCATTTCTATCTCATGGCACATAAGGGAGTGATATTTTCATAACAACAGGGGGACTGGTGGGTTTGATAGGGGGGTAATTTTTTTTTCAGCCTCTTGTCCGTGCATTACTATAGGCTAAATGGGCATGTTCGTGCATGGTTTTTCAAAAAAAAAATCCAACCCTTCTAGGGAGGGCAAAGTTATTTTATTTCTTTTCAGTGAAAAAGCCTGTGTGTCTCTATAGGTTAAAAGGGCGCAATGGCACACAATATTCAGGTCCTGGGGGGGGCAAAAAATGTTGACCCTCTCAAGGGGTGGGGATTTTTTTTCAACCCTTTGAGGGGGAGGCAAAATAATTTACTTCTTTTCAGGGAATAAGCTTGTGCATTACTACTGAGGTTGAAAGGGCGTGTCCGTGCATGATTTTCCAGATGTGGGGGGGGGGGGAGGGGGAATTTGACCCTCCTTACTTCCACATGAAGATCCACCACCCCCTGTTGTTAAAAGGAGGATCACTCTCTTCTGTGGGAGATTCAGGTGTGTAGAAATATGTGGTACTGAAAATGTGTTTATGCTATGCTTTATTGAATGTTCATGTCTGTTGTCTGTTTTATATCTTGACAGGTATAATATAATTATGAAGAGCACCTCAAAGAATCAACCATGGAGAAAGGCCATGCAAGATACCCATACAAATCAAAAGGATATGGAAACAGGATGAATTGATGATATTTGATTTTGAATAAAAGAACCCCCTCCCCCATTCTAAAGGGATATGGAAATGTCAGTATGCGTGAGTGTGAGTGAGTGTGTGTTATGGCACGTGTGTCATTATGTGTGAGAATGTGTCATAACTCATGTGTCAGCTCTGGTGAGGTTGCATTATAACACATGTGTCAACATGTGTGAGGCCGCATCATAACACATGCATCAGTACGGGATAGGCCGTGAGTCATAACACATGTGTCAGTATGGGTTAGTGTGCGTTATGACACATGTGTCAGCATGGGTGGGGCTGCGTCATGACACATGTGTCAGTATGTGCCAGTCAGTGTCATCAATGACACAAGGTGGCTCAATTCTTTTCTGTAGAGCGCACAAGTTAGCAATCACACATATTGACTCAGAGCGACACCAATTTGCTGGGTACTGATCAACTTTGGGGTTGATGCTACATGCACAAATTGCTTTTCTCTGAAATAGGGCCCCATAAAGGTAGCAGGGTTCCCACAGGTCAGGGAAAATAAAGTGGTCAGGGAAAATCAGGGAACTTTACAAAATGATAATAATTGTGGGGTTTCTTGTGGCTTGGGGTGAGCATGTGGGCAGCTGGTGTCCATATGCGCGGGCCCAGGCCTGCATGCTTGTCTTTTGCCATGGGATTCCCCCTCAGTGAACCATGTCTGAGCGTTCAAAGGACATGGTTTGTCTGGCCCTGCCTATGGGACCAGCCAAATAAAAGAACACTTGCTATCCTTCGAGAAGAGTAGGGGAATGAAGCCCCGGTAGCGGTTTTCCCCCTCACCCCTCCTCATAGATGCGGTCATTCATCTCATAGATTCGGTCATTCATAGATTCGGTCACTGCTGTGTCGGGCAAGCAGCATATAAATACCTGTCTAGCTGTTTGGACAAGCAGCTTTTAAAAACCTGTCCAAAAAGAAAAGAAAGGACTTGATGTCCGCAAACCACAGAAATGTCTGCTAACTTTTAAGTACTATTAGTGGATGTAAAATCAACCAAACCAAACCAAACCAGACTCACTCTCTCTTTCTCTCACTCTCCATCTCTATACACAACTGGCATAATACCCACTCTTTGTTACAGTAATGCTTACATAAATATCATACACAGCTAGCATACATATTTAGAAGATACAGCTGCTACAGCAACTAGGGTTGCTGTCTCTGTCTAAATGCATTGTATATAAAATTAGCGAGAGCTTTGATGACATCAGTATCAGTATTGTTCATAGCAGAAATGAATTTCTCTACATCATTCAATTCTTGATAGTTTTGAATTTTTTCATTCATAACATTGTCGAACAACCGTCCTGATACACTATTAACCCTTTGCCTACCAGTGTATAGGCCAGTGCATATTACATAACAGCCATGCTCTGCACATGTAATGCACCCCCACAGCCGGCCATTTTTGAGAATAATGCATCATATCCATTTTAGCAGCACAGTACATAATTTAAGCAAAGTTTTGTAGTAAATAAACACCTAGAATATTATCAATGATATTTTTTATGTCTTGCTAAAAATTGTACTTCATAGCATCATTTTTTCACCATCAAATCTAAGAAAAACTTTTCAGACAGAAAATGATAAATAGTGCATTAATGCACTATTGGCGTTTCCCATGGTAGTGCATTAATGCACTACCTGCACTATGAACGGTAGTGCATTAATGCACTATCGGTAGGCAAAGGGTTAAAGTCACACTGGATGAGAAAATGTGCTTCATCATCTACATGGCCACTAGAAAAATATAGACAAATCCGATCAGACACAGGTTTTGGAGGCCTACAATGCCTTCCTGTTTCTATACCCAGGTTATGAGAGCTGAGTCTGAACCGAGCTAGTGCTGTACGGTGGGCTTGGTTAGGAATATGGAATAGGTAACTTTCAAGCCTGAACTCAGTTGAATATTTCGTATGTTCTTAGTTTTTTTCCCTTCACCATCTGATGTTATTTCATTCATTGTTTTTTCTATATACTATTTATCGGTCCTCGGTGCTCGAATTTCCCATTGCACTTTTAGAGGTACCCTCCCAGTATCTGCATATACTGCAGCTGTTGTTGTCTGCTTTCTAACATTCAAAATAAATTTTAAGTACCTAAGGTGTATTATTTCTAGTTTCCCCACCTTATTTCCCTTCGTCAGGTCCCATATCTCACAATTGTAGTCCAGGCAGGGCCTTATCTGAATAATTTAGGACTGACCCAGCAAATCTTCGTGAAGTTGAGTCAAAGTGTGTGAGCCTTCACGCAGTGCGCTCCTGGAAATTTTATTTGTGTCAACTATTGCCAGGGCTGACTCAGCTTCACATAGACCGACGCATGCGTTATGACTCATCTTCACATACAATGACGCATGGGTTATGACGTAGTATGACGCACAATGACACATGGGTTATAACGTAGTATGACACATAATGACGCATGGGTTATGACGCAGTATCACGCATGATGATGCACTGACCAATTTTTGCTTGTGGGGGGCTAGGAATGGGGGGGGGGATTGTGGATTTTTATTTTTGGCTTTATTGTGAACATCAATTCATCTGATTATCCTGTTTCCATGTGAAGATATCTTTCCTCACAATATCATGTTTTACCCATTCTCCTTGGAAATGGATGGTTGTGGTGTTGATAGATGATTCCTTGTAGTTTTCCTGGGAATACCTGTTCAAATCAAAACAAATAATCATAAACACAAAACAGAAACAGTCTAAATCTAGACCACCCCAGTCCCACCCATATTGACAATGAATGGTCATTCACTTAGTCCCCAGATACCAGACCTTATAACTTAGCATTCTGAATCCCCTAAATTTCCATAGGCTTTACTCATAGTTCTAAATCTACTACTATCTTGGGGTATTGTCACTAAATCTTGGAATTAACAGTAAGGCATGTTCAGACATAATCAGTAATAACAATATATTACTGTAGAAATACCTATCAACTGGGATTTGAAGAACAAATTAATCTAGAACTGTGTGACCACCTACCAGCACATCTGTCCTCCTTGGCTGTCTCTACTTGTCTGTTTGAACTCAGGAGGAGAACAAAGAAAGGGAGGGAAATTTAAAATGGACCAATCAGAATACAGAATACTATGTAGTGTGTCACCTTGCGTGAAGTTGTGTCATAATGAGTGAGAGTTGACAGAAGTTGACACAGGTTGATACATGCTGACAGAGTCTGTTGTACCCATATTGGATACAACATCTACCCCTTTTATCACTCAATACAGACCATTTTTACCATCATATTAAGAAGTCCTATCTATTTCCCCTAATCATATGTGACCTAGATGATCACTAGACATCAAACTTTTTATATTCTGCTAAACCAGGCCCAAAAGATGCATAGATCACATGTAAAATGCAGATAAGTCCAACTCAGTGCTAAGTCCCATAGACAAAACAAATCATCTTTTTTGTCTTATATATGCACCAAATTCCATATTCTTCAGTATCATTATGTTCCTGAGTTATGTATATTTCATATCATGTAAGAAAGAAAACGGCTATATGCAACATAATCTATCATATTGAAATTCAATCAATTGGCCCATTCTGTAAAGTACAAGCAGTTAGAATTTGTACAGATTCCATAGTCTCTCATTGTGAATTTGAGTCATGCTGAGTGAGAGCTAGCAATTATTGACGCATGCTGACAATTGTTCACCAAGTCGTCCCTCACATCTTTATGGCAGTGAGTGATTGTTTGTCAAGCTGTGTGAGAGTGGGCGACTATTGACACATGTTGGCATATGCTTACCCAATCTTCCCCCACATCTTCATTGAAGTGAGTGATTGTTCGTCAAGTTGAGTGAGAGTTGACATCTGTAGACACTTGTTGACGCATGCTGACCCAGTCTCCCCTACCATCTTTATCACAGTGAGTGATTGTTTGTCAAACTGAGTGAAAGTTGACAAGTTTAGACACTTGCAGACGCATGTTCACGCAGTCTCCCCTACCATCTGTATCAAAGTGAGTGCTCGTTTGTCAAGCTCATTGAGACTTGACCAGTATTGACACATGCTGACGAACATTCACCCAACCTTTCCTACCACCATTATTAAAGTAAGTGATGGTTTGTCAAGCTGAGTGAGAGTTGACTCAGTATGACACAAAAGTTATCACACATCATCACTCAACATGACTCATCTTCACTCAGATTTGCTGGGGAAAACTCCGCCTTGTAACACACTGTATAAACTATCTATACTCTCACTTAATCTAGAGTTGACCCGTACCTTCGAGTGAGACTTCTCATAGATATTCATTAAAACGTTGAGTGCTTTCCCTCTTACCTGTCCAGAAATCAACTTATAGAATAATGCCTGCCTGTAAATATAATCAAAGGCCTTAGTAAAGTCAATAAAACAGCAGAAGAGAGATTTACCTTCAGCTTGTACCATTTTTACAGCAGTATATAGTATAAATACATTGTCTGTTGTCCTACCTTTATCTACAAACCCGTTTTGAAGGGGGTCGTTCTGACTCAGCATATCATTATTGAGTTTCAGTCTGTTATTAATAATTATTTCAAAAAGTTTACAGGTACTGTTCATAATGGTAATTTTCCTATAGTTATCAGGGTCGCTTGTATCACCTTTCTCGTGTAGGGGGCTTATTATTCCTTCTGCCCATCTATCTGGAAATTCTGCGGTATCCCATATACAGTTAAACATAATTTGAATCACCTCAGCAAAAACCTTCCCGCCTTGTTTTAAGTATTCAGCAGGTATACCATCTGTTCCAGCTGCTTTGTTATTTTTTAGCGAGCGCATTGCATCTTCTATCTCTTCTATAGTGATAAGGGAGTCTAACAAGGATTGTATCAATGCATCCATATCCTCTGAACCATAGCTACATTCAAAGTTATCGAAAAATGTTTCTATTTCTTTCATTATCATAACCAAATACTCAATAAGTCTGCTGCTTCTTGAAGTATTCAACAAACTCAGTTATTTTGATATCACACTGGGCCATTTTACCTTGTATTTGCTTCCACGACTTCCAGAACCTAGTATTGTTTTCTATCTCCAACATTCTCTCTAATTCAAGACCCTTTCTCCTTTTATCACTCCTTTTACATTTCTGGACTAGTCTATTGTATTCTCTCTTAAGCATGTTATAGATTTCTCTATTGGATTCAACCTTGAGATCATAATTTTTAGCATAGTCATGAACATTCCTCTTTACTAATTTGCACTCCTCATCAAACCATGGATTTTGAGGGAATTTAGTTGTGTTTGACCTTGAGCTTTTATGGACAGGAATGGCAGTGTCAAGAAGTGCGTAGTATGTTTCAGTTATTTCCTTACTGTTAAGGGCTGGGTAAGTAGCCAGACAGTGAGTTAGGGAAAATCTGCCAAAATGCATCACTTGTATTTGATTTTAGAATATCATTTCCAAAGTTTTCAATTTCATTTCTGAAAATAAGGTTTTGATTTACTATTGATAACTTAAATTAGAATTTATAATTGCTCAACAATTGTTGTTCTAAATTAGACCCTTGGTACTGGTATAGATTTACGGTTAAGTTTTGGTATTTCATATTCTGTGATGCCATAATTTGGTCAGGTAAAATAATAGTTTTTGGTCAGGGAGAGTCAGGGAATTTCAATCTGAGATTCTTGTGGGACCATGAGGTAGCCATTACTGAAATTCCTTGTTTTTGAAATAACTTTGCAGCCAATGATGCTAGACATTCATTTGAAGTGTCTAAGAGCACATTTCCATGGTTTATGAACTCATTGGGGGACATACTGATTTTATTCAGATATCTATACATGATCTATAAGGTAGTATCTTTCCTCCCTACTACTAGCATTTTATTACTGTAATTCAAATTACTGTATCAGGTTCCCAGACATGTGATTTTAGGGCCGTAGAAGAGAGAGAAAGAGGGGCAAACGCTTGAGAAAAAAGGAACGGATAGGGGACATTTAGAGAATGCAGGCCTGCTCAAAACCTATAGGTAAACACTAAGGGAGGAGAAAAAATTGACTTGAGAGAGGGAGGTGGACTTGAAAGAGGGAGTCGGTCAGAAATTTTAGAGGAAATGAAGGAAATGCTAGACATTATGGACTGTGGGGGATGGAAGAATGTAAAAAGGCATAAAGAAACTAGCCCACAGGAAAGAATACTGTGTGTGGTACATAAAAGTGAAACAAACAACAAAAATTGGAATAGTAGGTGAGCTAGAAATGAAAAAAAATTCAGACGATCAGAAAGGTGACAGTGCACTGATCTCATGAGACACACTGATAATACCCTTTTACAGATGGGAGGCTTTTGGTAGGTTATGGTGAGGTCCACTAGCATACTTATGAAGAAGTACTTCTTTTAAGTATGAATTTCTTTGAATCTTTTGATGAAATTTTATGAGCGTGGTCCAAGTGTATAGCTCCTTAACTGTTAGCAATTAATATTTTTTACATGTACATTTGTATTGATGCACTGACTCACTTGAAGTCCACCCCCTGGCTCAGGGTGACCAGGCCTATCCCTGCAGTCAGCAGCCACGGGACCTTATCATTGGACAGGCGGTCTCTATTCTACCCCACCCTACACTGTAACCTATGGGTGTTCCGTACCTCCACAATACCCAACAGGAATCGTCTAATGAACGACCTTCACACTACAACTGACTGGAAGTATATTCCACTTGATATTATTATTGTTTGTTAATTACCCTCTTTGATGTAGATAAGAATCTCTCTGAAGTCAGGTGTGTATATTCCCCCCTCCGCTCCCCCACCTCCACACTCCACCTCCCAACTAGTGCCCCCCTCCCCCTCTCTACTACCCCCTTATCTAACCAAACAGAGTCTCATCTAGATCAAACTCTCCACCAATCAGGTGGCCTCATCCTTCCAGAGCCGTCTGTGGCTGCCTCACTGCAGCCGTTCATCGCGGGTAATAGCGGAGGCAGACCGGAGCACCCATGATTTGACATCCTACACCCTACACCCTACTACTACAACAAGTAGTAGCACCCACCCTGGCCACCACGTGGTGCATCGGTCTGTTGTAGCTTGGACGCTCCAAATTAACCGACGGATGACACCTTATCTGGGGGAAGCTCATACTCTAACCTGAGAAGAGGTAGACACCTACCAACCATTGAAATCATTACAAAAGAGTTTGAATGAGGCATATAGAATGGCCTTGGATGCCAAAATTCAGGATAACATCTCAAAAATTTTATTGCAAATTAGCATTTTTAATTACCATAAGAAAATGTGCCGCAGGATACAACTTGTGTACTTGGACTATGCCCCCGGGGCATACCGCATGTTGTGTGTATGGATTATAAAGTAGTACTACCCAACGCGGCCTGACGCGTAAATTCCGCATCACTCTCCCAACATAGGATAGAGCTAGAGACTCCTTTCCAAGCAGATGTTTTGCACTTTGCACACTGAGCAACCTCTACTCTATGACACAACTGCATCATGCCCCGAGGGCATTCCCGATGCTGACAATGCCCCCGGGGCATATTCCTACACTCTGCTAACTCCAAGTTAGATATCACTATGGTACCACATGCCCCAGGGGCATTCCCAATGCCGTCAATGCCCCCGGGGCATATTCCTACACTCTGCTAACTCCAAGTTAGATATCACTATGGTACCACATGCCCCAGGGGCATTCTCGATGCCGTCAATGCCCCCGGGGCATATTCCTACACTTTGCTAACTCCAAATTAGATATCACTATGGTACCACATGCCCCAGGGGCATTCCCGATGCCATCAATGCCCCCGGGGCCTTCTCCCTGCTCCTCTAGGCTATATATGACCATGACATGCCCCGTGGGCATCACTGATGTTGACCAACAAAATGGCAGTGTATGTCCCCGGGAGTATCTTCCGTAACCTGGATGACCTGGGGGCATTGACCAACCATCTTAACTTGTGTGTCTATTGGTGTATTCCCCGGGGGCATTGACCAACTGTCTCAACTCATATAAACCTGTAACTGTATGCCCTTGAGGCATAGTCTATACCACAGATGCCCTGGGGGCATTGAAACTCAACATGTAAGGCTGTCGGTGTATGCCACAGGGCATCATCCACCCATGACACATGTCACAGTATTAAATGATAAGGGGCCCTAGAATGGTCCATCCCCAGGATGCCCTGGGGGCATTCTATTTATCATAGATGCTCCCAGACTATTAACACTGAGGACAATGCCCCAAGGGCATGTATAGATAGGGTCATGTACAGGAGGTAGGAAAATACCCCCAGGGCATTCACAAGAACAACTTGCGTACTGTTGCCCGACAATGCCCCCAGGGCATCTTCCCTGCTCATATAAGACATAAAAGACTACAGCATGCCCCAGGGGACAGCATGCCCGGGGGCATCACCGGCGCTGTCAATGCCCCCGAGTCTTCCTTACTCCTCTAGGTTATAAGGAACCAAAGCATGCCCCAGGGGCATCATCCAACCCCAACAACTTTCCCTGGCCATGTGCGTGAAACTAGGTCAGCAGACTGTAATGTTTGTGTTTGAATCGAGCAGTAACTTAGGCCATTAGTTGTTACATAGACATGGTATTTGCATTGATAAATAATAGAAAAACCCATCTGTACATATGCCTGGTCCTGTTATGCAACATACACTTGTAATGTGTACCGAAACAAAAGAACTATGTTGCTCTGGCGGAAGGATGCAGTGTGGACACAGCACGGCGCAGCAGGCACCACTGTGACGCGTGCAGCAGCGCGCGGGATGCCCTTGGGGGCATAGTCCAAGTACACAAGTTGTATCCTGCAAATGTGCCTATACGGTTTTATGAATCAACTGTATTGATACATTATGTGGTGTACTAACTTCCTACCAAGTGTTTTAGTTACAAAATAGAGGAACCGACTGTGGTGTGACGACTGCGGAAAAGCCTATGGCGCTGTCACGCCCTCTTGTGTGTTTTCAATTTCATGTAAATAAGTATTGCAACACTTCCTGTAATCACCATAGCTGACGTGAGGTCGGTTCTCTTCAATACAAGGCTTAAAATGAGTTAAATCTACTTGTCTCTGTTAATATAAAACCCCCAGAAGCTTTACCACATGGTGTCAGAAGTGAAGATTTTTTCATCCAAGCTCAAGAAGTGAAGATTTGAAGACTGCAATGAAAACTGCCAGGTTTGAAGTGTGACACTGAAACTAGTCTGGAAACTTCTAAGAGTGGGTCATTGAATTATATTGTTTGGATCAATCTAGGCCCATCAACTAGCCTAGCCAAGCCTACAACTGACAATACTGTGAACATTGATTGCAAAACTGTGTCATGAAGTATCATAAACATTGACTTTGTATGAATGCTGTAGATCTAGTGACTAGGCCTATCAGTACATATCAATATGGCAACTGCTTCAGTAAAACCACCAAGCTCTCTGACAGTGGAAAGGGGTAATCCTTCTAATTCTTGGTTACTTTGGAAAAGAAAATTTGAAATCTACCTTAGGGCCATAGGTGCCAAGAAAATTGGGTTATTACTTCACCACATAGGAGATGAGGGGTTGGACATTTTTGACAGTTTTGTATTCAAGCCCCAAACTGATATCCCCGTAGATGGACAACCACCTATCCCAGCAGAGGACCCTAATAATTATGACTCAGTCATCGAAAAGTACACTGAGTATTTTGGTAAAAGGGATCCGCAACTGTTACTCAGGGAAGAGTTCTGGTTTCATCTCAAGAGGGGGGGCCTCCCATGGGTGTCATGGGTGCTTGCAGTGAAAAAGTTTGCAGCAGAATGTAAGTTTCCGAAAGACTGTATAGAACAGGCAGTCCGAGACAAGTTGACATTTTCATGTACCGAAGAGTCGTCGGAATCAAACTTTATTATGTTGGTGCTGGGCTGACTTTAGACAGAACTGTCAAAATCCTGTACCAGAAGGATACTTCATGATACAAACTCCAAGAGTCGAAGAGTGCGATCATCAATGTAGTGCACAGCAAATCCAAGAGGAAAAGCAGCCCGAGCAAGCTAGCGGATAAAGAGGCAAAAACCAGCGACAAAATCAAATATGTTATTGTGGAAGTGAGCACGTAAAAGGCAAAAAGAGCTGTCCTGCAGCAGGTCATACTTGTAAAAAGTGCAACTTCAAAGGACATTACTCCAAGGTTTGCCACATGTCTATATCTCGTATTTCTTAAATCATCAAGGGGGAGAAGGATGATAATTCCGGAGACAACAAATCGCACATATTCATCGGCAGCGTGAAGACTATCCAAGTATATGCGACATGATCGAAACCCACTCAAAATGACAAATCGACAGATTCAAGTAAAGGCTGGTACATAAAGCTCAGCACAGGTCCAGATATCCTATCATGGTACATAGACTCAGGAGCAGAAATATCGGTGATGCCCAACACGCTCTACAAGAAGTTATACAGTAATATTCAGCCAACCAGACGTACACTGTTTGCTACCGGTGAGCATCAATTACAGACGCTAGGATGTGCTCCTATGGAGTTGAAACGTGGAGACGTTTCCATCCTCGAAGATGTATATATAGTAAAAGGCTTTAATTCGCTACTCCTTGGACAACCCGCCATTGAGAAATTAGGACTAATACTTAACATACCTGGTGCATATAGGATCAGAGCCGTGAACAGTGATAGTCCTAAATTGGACACAAAGGATATTGTCATCAAGGCCTACCCAAAGCTGTTCAAAGCACTCGGTAAGCTCAAAGGCGAATATACTATCCGACTTAAAGATGATGCAAAACGTTTCTGCCTCTATACCCCGTGCAAGGTACCATTGCCTCTTATGAAGAAGATAGAGGAAGAAATTGATGCACTCGTAAAGTCAGAAGTGATCGTGCCTGTAGATGAACCAACGGACTAGTGCGCGCCTATGGTGGTCGTACCTAAGCCTAACGGGAAAGTACGATTATGTGTGGACTTGACTAAGCTCAATGAAGGAGTCCAACGTGAATTCTATGTGATGAAAAAAGTAGAGGAGACTCTCGGGAGTATATCAAGTGGAAGTCTGTTCTCCAAGCTAGATGCTAATTATGGCTTCCACCAAGTGTTACTGACTGATGAAAGTGCCAGACTAACTACGTTCATAACACCTTTTGGTTGATACATGTTCAGCCGCTTACCATACGGAATCTCATCCGCACCTGAGCACTTCCAAAAGCGAATGGACAAAGAACTGACAGGTCTACAAGGAGTGTTATGTCACATGGATGATATCCTTGTGATCGGCAAAGACAAACAAGAGCACGATGAGCGCCTTACTAAAGTCCTGAACTGACTGCAAGACAGCAGAATCATTTTGAACAGGGACAAGTGTGTCTTTGCCTCAAACAAACTACATTACCTTGGTCAAGTGATAGATGCAGACAGCATCATGAAAGACCCAGCAAAGGTCAAAGCGATCATTGACTTGCCTGAGCCCAAAGACAGCATGGTCAATCAACAAATGAAGTTCCTTGAAAATCTCACAGAAGTAACTAAACCTATAAGAGATCTCCTTAAAAAGGATTCAGAATGGACTTGGGATCTCTCACAAAAAGCAGCATTTGACAAACTAAAGCAAATGTCAAGAGAGGATCAACAAGCAGTGGATCTTCAACATGAGGTTGAGGCATATGTAAATGCTATCATGGTGTGCCTTCCAGCATCAGATAAACGTCTAGATGAGATCCGCCAAGCACTTAAACAAGATGAGACTTTGAGTGTTGTCATGCACCATGTAGAAATGGATGGCCAGAAGCTAGACAGGAAACATCTGGTACACTAATGAAATACTGGACTGAAAGAGGAAATCTTTCCCTACATGAAGGATTGCAATTACGTGGTAACCAAATCATTGTACCATCTAGTCTCAGAGTTGATGTCTTAAGAAAACTACATGATGGACACCAAGGACTGACTAAAACTAGAGCTAATGCAAGCTCATCAGTATGGTGGCCCAGTATAACCAAAGACATTGAAAAGACGGTGAAAATTGGTTCACTTGTGAAAAACACGGGAGAGAAAGGGTCAAATCTATGAAAGGAACCGAATTCCCTGAACGTAACTGGCAGCCGATTCTTCTATCACAAAGGGCTGACATACCTACTCCTCGTTGACTATTACTCCAGAGACATTGAGGTATGTCAAGTAACCAAAAATGTTGATACATCTGAGACTGTCACCAAAATGAAAAGAATGTTCTTCCATCAAGGCATCCCTGATGTTCTGTTTAGTGACAACGGACCACAATTTGCATCAGCGGAGTTTAAACGCTTCGCAGATCAATACCATTTTGAACATCTTACATCATCTCCAAGATACCCCCAGTCAAATGGTGAGGTAGAGAGAACTGTTCAGACAATGAAGTCAATCTTGAACAAGGCAGATGACGAATACCTTGGACTTCTCTCATACAGGAATACTCCACTACAGAATGGATTCCCCCCCGCTCAGCTTAACATTGGGCGTAAGCTGAAAACCAGAGTTCCGGTTCACCCAGATAAACTGAAACCCCATACTCCCGACGCCGATCTTGTCAGGAGGAGAGAGAGACTATAGGAAACAAATGCGTATTAACTGTGATCGTCGCCACAGAGCTACTGAAGCCAATGAACTATCGCCTGGAGACCTAAAGGTTGAAGGAAGAGTTGTTGGAAAAGCATCGAGCCCTAGGTCATATATCATATCAACACCAAATGGACTAGTGAGACGAAATCGACGTATGACCAGAAACCTAGGCCCTGGTCCTAATATACCAACAGAGCAGAGTAATCTGGCCACACCTACAAAAGTGGTCACATCAACCATTAGTCATCCACAACCTGTGGAGATCACTGATGCCCATCCAGTGATCCCTCCACCAACTCCTGATCAAGGTGCTACCCCTAGTGTCCCTGATCCGGAACCAAGAAGACCGAAGCGCAGAGAATCACTCCTAAAAGACTGATTGAAGAATACTAATGACTCTTCTCTATCAGATTACTTATCATATAACTTTATAAGTTAGAAAGCATTTTTAAGTTACCAAAGAACATTTGAACAAGGTATTTCATTTTCAAAGACGATGAACAGTTCATTTACTTTCAAAGACTTTCATATGCATACTCACAGACTTATAGAGTTACTCTAGAGTTATTGGTATTTCATAACAGTTATCTCATTCATGCACAAGTTATCTCACATATGAACACTTTGACAAAAAGTATTATCTAAAAGTTAACTCTCTAAATTAGGTGAAAATCGAGCTAAATTTCCTTCAATTTACCTTCATTTTGAACAAAAGCCAACTCGGCCTATGACCTAAACTACCGAAATCATTGACAATATATGTATTCTCAATAGAATCCACTAAAAACCCAACCTGCAACAACTATTTCTTGAAAATAATCAGTCTAAAGCAAAAATATCCACTTGTGGTTACTCGGGCAGACATATTGAAGGGCTACTTATATTTTGATGGTTGCCATGGCAACCATTTTCATATTTGGATAATGCCAGTCAATATTTTTAAAGCCCACCCCATATACATTCACCACAAAAAAGATTTTGGGTCTACTCCAAACTTTTCCTAAAACACCCCTTCCAGGGTCCGTGCACATGTTTGGTGAGAAAAGGTCTGTATACATAATACCATCTCAGAAATGCTTGTGGTTCTTTGGATATATATCACTAGACCTGGTTTTTGTGGACTTCTCACTAAAGTGACCTTTAAGGATTCCCTGGGAAACGAGCTATCAAACTTTAAATATTACATGTATCAGTTTTGCAGTTACATATTTATGGTACAAATTTTACAAGCTCGCCATCCATATATTGCATGTAATTTAAAAATAGTTATTTCTATTTCACCTGCGGATGCTAGTAGTACTACAACTGCTCACCAAGCAGCAGTTTCCAAGAGGGGCAGCCAAACTCAGAACTCATGTATTAGATTGTTGCAGAGAGTACCCACATACCTCCCCAGGGGGCAGCATGTCCTTATGAGGAGGCCAACGCTACCAGTCTTTATACCACTCTTGTAACTTTTCAGTGCCCTATCTTGAATATCAGGCATGTATTGTCAGAGGAAAGATGCACGATTTTTGATTTTGAGTGTGATTTTTTTTCGGATATACTTACTTAGCCTCAGGTGAAAATGGTTGGGACTTTATTTTTTTTATGATATGTCATATTTTATATGTTAAAGCATCTCACTGTAGTAGGTCTATGGTTGAAATATCACATCGATAGTGCCACTTTCAACACCTGCCCTGCTAGCACAGATAGGAGCACAAAGTAGTCACACTATGGAGGTACCTGGTTCAAATCCCACCAAGGAGCAATAAGGACACTGAAACCAGGAATGCACAAACTATTCATTGATTAATTAGACTGCCTTAGGAAGTTGAATGTTTGACCATATGAAATCCTTGTATGTATGAAATAAAGGGCTTTTCTCATACGGTGACCTTAATTTCTATATTTCTTTATAGTGTTTAACAAACCACTTATGTGTTGGGCTTAATACACCCTACAGCTTAGTAGTTCAATAAGGGCTTCAAATGCAGGGCTACATAACCATTACAATAAAGACTGTCTGTAAGCCCTACAATGCAGTGCTGATTAGTAACTCTTTAAGTGGGGTTGTGCCCACTGGTTGGTGTTGCTGGACTCACTCTGAAGTTAGAATCCAGCAAAGTGTGATCCTATGTATTGGAATACTTTGGCAGTGCATTACACCATTGGTAAGAAAGACTCCTGCAATGTTGGAGCCTGTTCAGGTAGGATCCAGCATTGCCTGACCCTCTTCATAGAAATACTTAGGCAATGTCCTATTCTCTTTTATTATGTTACTCCAGTTGACCATGAGCCTGTCTCTAAAGAGACTCCTGCACTGTGAGAGTAGGGCAGTAGAGAGGGTACAGCTAGGCCATAAACAATCTAGAGTAGAGTGTCAGGTATTGCTGGAGTATGCCTATAGGCTCACCCTGAGTATCAAAATATACTCATTTTGGCGACATTTGCCTGAGGCTAACATCAGGCTCACGGTGAGTATCAATATTTTCTCTGTGTATAAATACTCAAGGAATGGCAAATATGTCAAAGACACTACAGGTGAAAGATACACCCGTAGTCATGGAAAAACCAAATTTGATGTGAAACGACCAAACAGAGACTTCTTTAAGCAGTCACCACTTAACGGCAGCGTATTGATCTGCAACACTTCTGATGATGAGTTCTAGTGTTTCAAATTTGATGTAGGGGAATCTCCTTGGAACAGGTTTCTTGTAGCTTGATTTGAACCTTGATCAAATCCCCTAGGATTGGTGCTTTTGGTGTTTTGTGTTGTACTATCATAACAAACCTAGTGCTATATAATACCATATTACAAGAATAGTAACTGAGCTTATCAGTTTTGCCCTCTCATGTTTCCCTCTCATTACTCGTAATCAAGTGGTCTACCTATGTTATTTGTATAATGGTGTTTGTATGTATATTGTGTTTCTTTATGATGATAAATTTTATCAATCTGTATGTACTTTTCTTTGATGTAATAGTCAGTTGTGCCGAGAATTCCAACATATTGTCTTCTCTCCCTATCATCGGTAGTTTTTCTGTCCCTACTAAAATAGAGTGAGTGAGTAATAGATGTTTAACGCCATTTCGACAGCTAAGGTCATATTCATGGCGAGAACGACATTACACAATTTCACAGAGGAATGTGTCAGTGCCCGCGCATATGTGCACCACACACATCCTACTAAAATAGAACATGTTGTATTGTGCTGTACGTTTTGTAAACTCCTTGGGGTTTGTGCAAAGATGAGCAATCTGGCCCTCTCTGTTCTCTGAAATTGTGTAATGTGAAAATACTGGAATAATTATCATTCGCATCCTCATCTGTAAATACCCATCTGTTCACCTCCCTACATTCTATTTTTATATATGTTGTATACACCAGTGAAACCTGTTCCAAAAAGAGTTAACTACAATATTATCACCTCCTCGAGTAGTGGAGTAGTTAATAAACACTTCAATAGTAAAAATGTATAAGGTAGAAATAAGGCTGTAACCCAAGTATATAACTATTTTAAAGGGCTTCCTTCAATAACCTAATTAGGCTGCCAGCTATACTTTTGAAAGTACTCTTATTGGATTCCTTGACCCTAAATATACATACTGTGTGCAGATAGTCCATTTAAAGGTAGTGCTGCTACCTGGTGTGGATTCAACATCCAAGTATCTAAACATATTGATGTTTAAATCTAAACACCTATTATTCAACTGTCTCAACTCAATCTGATATTTATGCTACCTAATTAGAATATGCTAATTAGGGACCTTAATATGCAAAATTCGCGATGTCCCCTGGCAGATTTGGATTCCTTGGAAAAAAACTGCATAAAAATCAATCCTCATAAGCTTGTCACATACCTGGGTGAGTAACTTATTAAAATCGACCTGTTAGTTCGAAAACGCTAAGATAGGATAGGAAGTTTGGACACATGCTTTTTGATAACCTTTGCCAAAAAGTTAGTTCAACCTCCAAACTTCTTACTAATATTTGAGGATCGTTTTTTTTTTCAGTTTACCTTATTCATTCTAATAAGCGCACCTCCTCTAATAAGCGTACCCCCATCTTTTTGGGCTCAACCCTGGTATCAAATCAGTCAAATTAAGTGTAAATATCAAGATTATTAGGGCAGAAACTACGATTTTAGGCTTTTGGGGTGCGCTTATTAGAATTAATACTTCTAATAATGTTTTGAGCATCTAACAATTTTCCGCACATGTGCGCTTATTAGAATGAAAACAGTAGGCCTATTCAGAGTTCATCACCAATGAGTCAGTACGGATTGCTACATTCCCCTGCATCTATGTCTCAAAAATTTATCAGGTAGATAGAGGAAACACTAATCCTAGTACCTGTAACACTGATTTAATGTCCCCATGTGGAGATAAATACTGATACATATTCAAAATTAATTTTTAATGGCACTTCTTCACTTTAGTTCCCTTTCCCCATGAGATGTCCTCACGCTTGGTATGCCGCCTACTGTAAGGTGGATATGGGATCTACATTGTTGCCATCTAGTGAACTTCCATGGTATACATGATTTCCTTCAAAGGCAATGAATATCTGAAATTATTACACGACTTCTGTGATTTTGGGTGTTTTTCCTGAATATTCCCATGCACATATCTGTCGATATTGCATGGCATGATGCATGCATCATAACTTTTGTAAGGTGTGCGGTTATAACAGGCACCCGGTGCTGTTATTGAACAAGTAACCAATGGATAACTCATGACGAGTGTGTGTTAGTGAAGGATAATGACACGAGGCCGTAGGCCGAGTGTTATTAGCCTTTGCTAACACACACGAGTCATGAGTTATCCATTGACTACTTATTTTATACCACGAAACCAATAAATAATCAATAGAATACCAATAAATTCAATTTGAAAACAAAAATTATTCCCCCTCCCCGGGACCCGATGCCAGCCATTGTGTGTGTACACAGGTACATACACCTCCTCGCCCGGCAGCGGACAGGGACAGCGCCCGTCTCGGCTCGGACAGGCAGCGGCACACGGCTAAAGATTTCAATGCGTCTCGCTGTTATGTTTGTGTAGAATACACCTCGCCTGGCAGCGGACAGTGACAGCGCACACGGCGAAAAAAGATGCGTCTCGCTGTTATATTTGTGTAGAATACACCTCTCCGCCCGGCAGCGGACAGCGACAGCGCACACGGCGAAAAAAGAAGCTTCTCGCGGTTATGTTTGTGTATAATACACCTCCTCTCCCGGCAGCGGACAGCGACAGCACACACGGCTTTCTATCATATCCAGACTTGGTTCGAACCGAGCGTTTCTCGTCAGTCCCTGTGGCGTACTGCATAGGGGGTTGGACTAGGGATCTTAGGCTGCAGGTTCGAGCCCTGCCCTGGTCAAGTCTATCATGGGTTTTAACATGTAACATATGACATGGAAGGACATGAGAGGCGTGCGGTTATCCTGGATAACCGCACGCCTTCCATGGATAACCGCACGCCTTCCAAAATAGATGTTACAGCCTATAGGGTGTGCAATATCGACAGATATGTGGATGGGAATAGATACCAAAAAGCACTGTGTAACCCACAAATCGTGGTATAACCATGGATAACATGCACACCTTACATGTCATATGTTACATGTTAAAACCTACGAAATTTTCATTGCCAGGGTAGGTGTCGAACCTGCAGTCTCCTGATCCCAAATCCAACTCCCTATGCAGTGCACCACAGGGACTGACGAGAAATGGTTGGCTAGAACCAGGTCTCTATGATATATAGCCACCCAGCAGTAGTGTAGTGTGAACGTGTCCAGCACCTTGACCCATAACCAGGCCAGTCGCGCACAGTACCAAACCAACAGCTGCCGGGCGCCAATGTGTGTGTACCGATGGTCTAGTGGTTAGTGCATTGCGCTCAGCCACTAGAGGTAGGCGGGTCGAGTCCCGGTCTGGACATACATTTTTTTTCTCAGTATGTAAACAATATGGCAGGCATCGAGTCCCGGAAAGGGGGAACAATTTTTGTTTTCAACTTGAATTTATTGATATTCTATTGATATTGAACAAGTAACTAATGGATATGTCATGACGCGTGACTGTTATCCAACATTGTTGGATAACATTGTAACATGTAACATGTAAGGAGGCATGTTATCCATGGATAACATGCCTCCTTACATGGATAACATGCCTCCTTACAAAAGTCATGATTCATGCATCATGGTGTGCAATATCGACAGGTATGTGCATGGGAATATCCAGAAAAAGCACCCAAAACAGAAGTCTTGTAATAACGTGTAATAAAATAAGTAGTTAATGGATAATTCATGACTTTTGTGTGTTAGCGAAGGATAATTACACTTGGGCTGCACCCTCGTGTAATTATCCTTTGCTAACACACACACATCATGAATTATCCAGTAATTACTTGTTCCATATTTGGCACCTAGAAACCCTCTGCATCCCCTTCATTCTGCCTATAATCACATATGAATCAAGTTCTCTATCAAAATAGTCCTGGTCATATGTTTATGGGGAGGCCTCATCAATTCTTAGTGAAAGTTGAACTGTATTTTCAGAGATTTACCATATAAACTGTGGAAAATGAATAAACTTTTTATGACAATTAGCTACTAGCCCCATTACAGACCTTTAAAAGTTGATATTTCATGCATTTATATCTACAATAGAGCCTAATAGAAAGAGCAAAAACCCATAGTCATGTAAGTCAAACTCTTATTCCCGCTTAGCGGATTCCTTAGTGGGCTGACCCCTGCTGAAGCTGATACCTTGCGAGATAAGGAATGATAGAGGGGTGCCATGCTTGACTGCACTTCTGCACCCAGTGCTACAAGTTTTCCAAGTGCCTACTAATAGGTTATGGATGTGGTCGCCCAAGGGTGATACATTGCTGAATATGGATACGTTATTACATTAATATCAGCATGTTACAAAGATTTTTTTTTTTTTTCATTTAGCCATTTCCTGCCTCCTATGAGATGTTATGGCATGAAATGACCAGATTATCAAATGTTAATATTAGGGCTTACTCAAATATTATTGCATTACTTACAAATTGTCTGGCCACGGTGTGCAGGGCTTAGGCCCTGAGGAATGTAGGCCCCCTGATGATTAGCCCCCTGAGCTTCAGCCCTGCAGGATATAGGCCCCCTGATGATAGGCCCTGATGATCTTAGGCACCCCTGAAGATAGGCCATGCTTCAAACATCCATTCCCAACATTCGAGGATTGACAGAAGGGGATGATTTGCAACATCCATTCCCCAATGTCCGAATAGACGGACATGATCATGTGACATAGGAGTATCAATGTCCGTGGCTTACCCAGCGTCCGAGAACCCAACATCTGTGTACCCAACATCCGAGGACATCTCTACCCAATGTCCATGTAACTAGTGTCTGAGGATGAATGTCTGAGGCCCACCCAATGTCCGAGAACCCAACATCCGAGCACAGGTCTACCAAATGTCCGAGTACCCAATGTCCAAATACCCAACATCCAGGCACAGGTCTACCCAATGTCCGAGTACCCAACATCCGAGCACAGGTCTACCCAACGTCTGAGTACCCAGTGTCCGAGCCAAGTTGTAACACCCCCAAGATCATTCTCACTTATATCACAAGCCCACACTAAAAAATAAAAGGTTCGTTTCTGGTTGAGAGGATGAGTTTTTTTAAAGTTAGTACCGGTAGGTAGGTTTTTTTAAAATTTTCCTGCCCATGAGCGAAGCGCTGCTCTGTCCAGAAGCTGTGTAGGGATAACTGTTGCAAGTTTTCTGTTCAGACTTTTTGGGCCTTAAAATATGCATCTCTCCCCTGACACTCATACGGCCTTTCAACCAGAAACAGCCTATTTCTAGTGTGGCCCAATGATAAAAACATGATATATAAATTCAATGATTGGAGCTCTGACAAAAGTAGTGGCTGCTGCAGGTAACCAAATTAAAACTTACAATTATTGATGAATTTTATACTTTTAAAAAGAGAAATTATTGATAATATTTCATGTAACTGTAATATTTAATTGTGTAGAGGCATGGACCTGAAACACTGAATATGAAAGAAAGGCCTTCTTTGGGAGAGGTGTGCCATGGGTGTGTTTTCACCATCTGCCACTAGATGACAATGGAAATCCTTATGTGTCACTAGGTGGCAGCACAGAGCCAGCATGTTAAACATCTTATATTCTATTTATTCATGACTTATTCTTACAAATAATATGTAATTTTTGTAGCTATATCTATAATTAACCATTATGGTAATGCACAGATAGGTTATCTATGCAATGAAAACAGTATATCTGTAAAAGAGAGAGAAGTGAGTGTGCTGCCCCCTGGTGGGTAACTCTGGAAGCCGTCTACAAAATCTTGCAGTCACTGGCCCTTAGGAGATAATTTTCTTCTGTCCCTTAGAATTTTCATAGATCCATGATTCAAAAGAGAAATTTGGATAGCTATTTTCTTCATCTAAGTGACCCAAGTGATTTCCGATGGAAATCATGAGAAGAAAATTTTCTAGGAGGGGGCAATTTTTCTAAAAAAAATCTTCAAAAACGGAGCCTTTTCTCAAAGATAGCCACTTTTGATATCATGATGAAATAAGGTCAGTCAGAAACTACAAATCAAGGGCTTTCTGATGCTTTTTTAATAAAAGAGCTGTGACATAGTTACGTTGGGGAAAAAATTTATCTTGGATTGATCATTCTGATAAAAATATAAAGATAATTCATAAAGTGGCAGTCAGGAGATAATTTTCTTTTGTCACTTAGAATTATGAAAGATCCATAATTCCATTTGGATAGCTATGTTCTTCATCTAAGTGACCCAAGTGATTTCCGATGGAAATCATGAGAAGCAAATTTTCTAGGAGGGGGTCAATTTTTGGCAATTTTTCAAAAAAATCTTCATAATCGGAGCCTTTTCTAAAAAATATCAACTTTTGATACCATGATGAAATAGGGTCAGTCAGTAACTATAGATCAAGGGCTCTCTGATGCTTTTTGAATCAAAGAGCTGTGACAAAGCTAAGTGGGGCAAAACAATTATCTTCTGTAGGTCATGTTAAGGCCTACCATTAGTAGTTCCCATTTCTCCCACCAGGGACCCATGGCACAGTTGATAGACTGCGATGCTATACTGATTCGAATCCAGTCTTTCAGGTCCGTGGTAGAGGCAAGGAGAAAGGGTGCTCCATGCTAGAAGTCAACTTTAAAATTCAGATCACTAGCTTTACAGTGATATATTGCATGAGAAGATAGTCCTGTTAGTTTTGGAGGAATGGCTTGCTAAATATGGGTAGGTATGACCATTTCGTGAATGTCAATAAGCCATAAGTCCCATTGGTCATGAGATACATCTGTAATTTTAGGCATATTTTTCCTATTCTAGCCCATAGTAGTGCCCCCTGGTGGCTAAAACAGGTACTAAATCCCGCAGGAACCCCCATTTCTGCTTGCTGGCTCACAATTAATCTGTTTTATCATCATCTTTATGTCATTGTCTTTGCCAAATAGAACAGAGAGGAAACTGGTCTATACATAGGAACAAAGAGAGAAACACAGTCAGTAACTAGTCATAAGTAAAGCCATTCAGTGTGGCACTGACTGCATATTAGATTATTATGTCATTGATATTAATACCTTTGTGTACAGTACCCAGTTTATGTCCATGCCTCAGATGTTGGGATACTTGAATGATGGGTAGGTCACAGAAATGGGATACTCAGATTTTGGGGACTAGGATGGTGGGTAGGTGACAAACATTGGGCACTGGGACGTTGGGTACTCAGATGTTGAGCAGCCCTTTACTGAAATGTTAGGTTCTTGGACATTTGGTACTTGGGTGTCAGGTAGGTCTCAGACACTAAGTACATGGATGTTGGTTACTCGGATGTTTAGTAGTCAGTAGCCCTGTATTAAGACATTAGGTACTTGGATGTTAGGTACATGGATGTTGCATACTCAGACATATCCCTTACTGTCTTCACATATTGACAACTGGAAAACAGGTCCTATCAACAGATGTTTGGGTAATGGATGTTGGAAAATATTGGCTATTCCAACATCGTGTACCTTCTGTGCTTGGATGTTGGGGGAATGGATGTTAGGTAGGCCTCATACATTGTCTATTCTCTGATGTACACAGTGAGTGAGTGAGTAATAGATGTTTAACGCCATTTCGGTGATGTACACAAGATACTAGGTTTTCGGACATTGTTTACTCGGACATTGGGTCCTCTGGGTGTTGGGTAGACCTGTGCTCGGATGTTGGGTACTCGGATGTTGGATAGACCTGTCCTTGGATGTTGGGTTCTTGGATGTTTGGTAGGCCTGGGACATTGGAGTGAGTGAGTGAGTAATAGTTGTTTAACGCCAAGCCGACAGCTAAGGTCATATTCATGGCAGAAAAAGTACATTAGACATCACGTCACAAAGGAATACATGTGCCTGTGCCCGTGCATATGGACTGGGACATTGGTTACATGGACATGTGGTAAAGATGTTCTCGGATGTTGGCTACACAGATGTTGGGTAGGCATGTAATTTGATGTTGGGGACTCAGACAGTGACCTGGCATGTATTAGTACTCGGACGTTTGATTAGAGTGAGACAAATAATAAGCTTCAAATGGCCTATATTCCTCAGGGCCTAAAATCAGTGTGCCTAACATCAGGTGGCCAAAATTCCACGGGCCTACACTCAGGTGGCCAAAATTCCTCAGGGCTGACTGTCAGGGGGCCTATTTTCCTCAGGGCCTATGTTCCTCGTACCTCTGGCCACCATACTTAAAGAGAGCTATCTTTGGGTTTTGGTGACAGAAAATGGACCTGTGATGAAGACTGAGAAAGTCAGACAGATTATGTAACAAAGTTAAACAAGTAAACATATTGTGCATAACTTAATAACTTTTATTATTTGTTCAATTTTCTACCCTCTTTACAAAAGAAAATAGTCCTTTGGTTGAGACAATCATGGACAGCACTTTCCACCAGTCACAGTGACAGGATGCCCAACTAACACAATGACATTGGGCATGGCCAGATAAATCAGATCACAAGTAGGGTAGGAATAGGTCAGGGCAGGGTTAAGGGAGTCTTCCAACCAAGCCGTTTTGTGGCTATTTTGGAAATCTTGCTCTGCTAGGGCCTTCTTAGGGATTTTATCATGCTGGGAATTGACAGATATAAATTTTAGAGGCCTGATATCTAGCCCAAAATTGAGGGGGATTTTCTTCTGTAAGCGACAAAATACAATAGGTTTTTGTGGAAAACCCGCTATCGTCTTGTTATATCAGATAACAAGGATGTGTGTATGATTACAAATAGGGTTGTGTTATCTTATGTTACAGGACAGAGAACTTAAGTGGGGAAGTGAACTCATGTATCAGAGCATTATGCGAGCTTCACAAACTGAGTTTCATGTGCGATATACAACGAAAAACAGAGCCATGAGAACATATTGGCTGGAAATGGCTGAAACATAATATACAGTCACACTACCCACACAGTGTTGTGAGGTCTTGTAGAGATTGTGTACAGTTGGCTCGGTGGGAGAGTTGCCATGTCGGGACTAGACAACATTAACGACTACCAGCATCTGATTCTGCACCTTACACACCAAACTCAGTCCTGGGTAACTAAAACTACAATAATAATATATCCTTAGGGTTAATTCAGACTATAATGCACAGCATTTGTTTCCATACCACCAACGGTTCAGACACCCTGGATTAATTGGTGGCTAACCAATCTCCCTATTGGGGTTTTAATTCTTATCTATCAATTTTCTGTCAATCATTATCCAATTCATTATCTGAAATCATATTTTCTTACTGGTAAAAACTGTATCATACAGGGTATAATAAGTTAGGACCGAAGAGCAGTAAAAGACCTAAGTAACTCACACCTTGACGATTCGTTTAACGTAAACCACTAGACAGTATCCTACACGGCACTATGCACTGGGTGTGGCAATAAGTTAAGTCTCTAATACAGCCTGAGCTAACACCAGCACGCATACACTCACAAAACAGGTACACGGTCCCCGGCAGCACACACACGTAAAAGACCCAACCTCGCCGTCCTCACTCATGACAACACTCAAACAAGTAGGAGAACTGCACATCTTGTACAAACTATGTAAGTGACAGCAATGAGATATCTCCTAAGTAGCAGTACTAGCATGCATGAGTCTTGGTCCTGCCAGGTGGCTTGTACCATCCAGGTCTATATGGATATGTATTCTCTTCCACCACACCCCTGTCCAGTCTTCATCAAGTCTCGGTGAAGCGTCGTTAGGTGTAGCAGAATGTGCTGACAGAAAGTCCTAGCCACACATCACAACTATTGGTATCCGCGTCTGATGCCACATCCTCACTTGTCACCCTCAGGTGGCACCCTCTACAACCCTCCCTGCAACAAAACATGGCCAACATAAGAAAACAAAGAACAATAAGGATATCATCCCTTTACCTTCCACAACTTTGAATATTTATTTTTATTTACTAACATTTTTCAATACCTTGTATTTATGATTAATTTTTCATTAATACTTTTATACTTGTAAGTCTTAATAAAAGCCTGTTGAGGTTTTGAGTGCCTTACACAAGGTAATAGCTAAGGCTTTGGGGGACCCCCAACAACCATTACTGATACATTTGAGGTTGATGTGCTCTGAAATTCAAAAAGAACCATCAAACTTGTTCTATTAAAGCCTAAATCACTACAAAATTGGTTAACTATCTAATACTTCAGATAGGGTAAAAATCACAAGGGACAGAAATATAAAACTCACCATCCTGCAGAAAATATTTCCTAAACTAATTTCAAGGCTGAAAATATAAAGAAGACAAAGCGCAATTAGTATGCAGCATTCACAATGTCGCTTTGGACAACTACATTTTCTTCATCAAACAGGTTGCATACAGTGAGTCCACACATTAAACCTATAATAATGTAACACATCTATAACTTTACTGAACTTATCTGTGCAGAATTCAACATCTTATGCCATTGGTGCAGTTATTAGGAATTAACTGAAACGGAGTAATGGTAAGGCATCCCGGTGCACACAAAGGCGGTTAAGAACACACAGAAAACGGTATCCTATCAGAGCAGAACTGGGAATAAACTCTGATCAATGGCTAAAAAAGGAAGAGAAAATGGTAACTATTACTCGTGCAAAAATAATGTGGACGGCGTGCTGGACAAAGGATCCTTATTGGCAGAACCTAGCGGGTGTTAACAGCTACCAGAGAATGGAACCGTCTGTTAGTATGTACATTCAACAACTACTAACTGAACAACAGCTAGATGCCAACACAGGACTAATCAGAATCAGGCCTGCTCTTGGCTCTAGTGGGTCATTATCCAACAAATGCTCAATAAGACCAACAGCCTTGGCTGTTTAAGTTAAACTAATGTATTGTTAAGCACAGTGGAATCCTGTAAAGTCAACTCCTAGGCCAATGTAGCTTTTTTTTGGAGTGAATGTCCTGCAACAATCTATTGAAATTGCTTGCTCAACAGACTCTTGCTTAATAAATATGAATTGGATATATTATTGGGCATGCTCTAATGAATTAGTTCATATGATAGATGCAAATATATTAACTAGTTTTTCCATCAAATCAGTTGTCTATCATTAGTATCCTTTGTTCACCAGATGTTCTAGTTAATGTAATGGACAACTACACATGTATACGTATGTGTGAACAGCCAGGCTGCTGTGACTAACAAAACCCACTGCGTAACTCTAGTAGGACTATCAACTAGTAGTGTACTAATGGTATACACTACTACCACGTTGGAAAAGGGGTAGCTGTAGGGAGACTAGCAGGTAACACACCTTACACACTAATCAATTCATGTTGCTGTATTTTTGTCACTCTCTTATCTGTTATTATTCTCATTTCAAATTCTACTTGGTAGTATAAATGTCTTCAACTCCTTTGTAGTAGTAATTACGAAATGATATTTTTGTTTTTATTAATGTTGTCTGGTTAGTCTTAACAGAAAGTGTATGTCTAAGTGTGTTTTGTACATGTTACATGCCAGTTGTCAGCCTGCAGTGGGCACAGTTAATGAGGAAAAAAACACCAACATAACTTATTCACTGAGTTGGGACATCTGAGTTGGGACAAGTCATGGGCATTAAGGCCAGCATCTTGCTGAATGGCAGCTGAGTGCCCAACGCATATCCACTGGCGCTACCATCATGGACCCTGTCTGCTGAGCACTGCCGAAAGACAGATTCACAAGGTACAACAAAGCTGTGGACTGCTACCACCTATTAATCTTTTTAATGAAGTAGAGTTGATTTAGCAATAAAAGGAGGATTTTAAAGACAGGCTACATGTATCTTGTGAGGTAGCATATGACTACTCATGACAGCAGGATCCATGATGCTCTCTTTTTTAGTGGCACCATCATGGCAGTTATTGCAGTCGCATCCTCCAGTTTATAGGGGGATGTATGTAGCAGGGTGTGCGCAGTCAGGACATGCGCACGGTGCAGCAGGCACCGGTAGGACTCACCACGCAGCCTGTCCCTGACTAGAGACCCGCCCCCGCGTGCCACCTCCACCTTAGGGACACCACCTTCCTGCTGCCCAGCTGTTCCACTGCCTCTTCTCCCATTCACATTCACAACATCACCCTCTGCTTTACTACCCACTTTACCAACACCAGTCTTTGGAACCATGCCTGCTTTTACAGAAGGCTCACCCTTTTTTGTTGTTTCAGATTCCTTCTTTTCCGGCAGCTTGAATCCCTTTCTGGCTGGTTCTGTCTTGGGTTCAGCCGCCTGTGTTGCGGTATGTTTCTGAGGTTGCCAGGCCTTTTTCTTTGGTGGAGCAGCTTCTTCATCAGTTTCAGCTACAGCCTTGGGCTTTGGCTGATGTTGCCATGGCTCTTTAACTACTGTTGTTTCTTTAGGGGCCTCTGGTTCATTTTTCACTACTGGGTGCCAAGATTTCCTCCTTGGGGTACTTTGAGAACTTTCATTTTTGACTATTTCAGTAGCTTTAGGAGCCTCTGGTTCAGTCTTCTTGACAACTGGTTGCCAAGACTTTCTTTTTGGTGTGCTCTGAGAACTTTCATCCTTGGATTTTTCAGTCTGTGCCTGCCAGCTCTTCCTACGGGTACCTGTCTCTGCTGGCTTACTCTCGGGTGTTTGTGAAGGCTCTGCAGGTTTCTTTATGAGCTTACTAGTTGGTTGGGCATCTGTGCTTTCAGCACCTTTTTTGGCAATGGCAGGTTGTTGCACAGACTTCTCAGGTGCCGAAGTTTCTGTCCGCTGAGGAGGCTGCCAGCCCCTTTTCTTAGGAGTATTGGTGTCTTTTGGTTCCTCTACCTTTTTAGCAGAAGACTTTTCAGCTGGTACATTGGGGATTGGTTCAGCTTCTCTAACAGAAGCTTGTGTACCTGTAGCTGGCATAGATTTCTTACTCTGATCTGTAGGCTTTTGAGGATCTAACTTTTTCGGCTGCCATCCTTTCCGCTTGGATGTATCTACCTCTGGTCCATCTTTGACGTCCTCCTTTTTCGGAGGCTGCCATACCTTCTTCTTGGTTGGCTCGAGAACAGGCGTAGCTGATTCAACTTTGACAGCCTCTGGCTTTTTCGGTTGCCAGCCTTTCTTCTTTGGCAATTCAATTTCAGCCTTGGGTTGGGGTCCCTCTTTCTGAGCTGTCCATTTTTTCTTTTGTTGTTCTGCTTCAGCTTTGCTAACTGCCTCGGTAGCTTTCTCCTCAACCTTTGGTTGTGCTAGTTTTTTGGTCGACTCTGTCTCAGATTTTCCTAACTCCTTTACTGGTGGTTGCCAAACTTTCTTTTTAACAGGTTCTACTTCCTTCTTTACTTCCTCCTTTTCACTCTCCTCTTTTTTGGGTTTCCATACTTTCTTTTTGGCCAGTTCTACTTCAGTTGGCTTTTCTTCTGTCTTAGGTTCTTCTTTCTTAACCAGTTGCCATGTTTTCTTCTTTGTGTCTGCTTTACTTTCTTCCTGTGCTTTCATTTGCGATGGCAACACTCTGTAAGCTGGAGAATCTTTTGTTTTATTTTCTTCATCTTTCTTGGAAGCCTGCCAAGGTTTCTTTTTTGGAACTTCTACTGCAGGTTTCTCATCTGAAATAGATTTCTTTTCGTCCACCATAGCATGTACAGTCTTCTTTTGGGAATGGTCTAATACTGGCTCCTTATGTTCTTCTTGCTTTTTCTTAGTAGGTTGTGAAATCTTCACTCCCTGTTCTTGTGCTTCTTCCTTCATGGGGGGCTGCCACACTTTCTTTTTAGGGGCCTCACCTTCTTTGGTGTCAACCTCTTTGGGTTCCTCTTTCCGCGGGGGCTGCCAAACCTTCTTTTTGGGAGTGTCTGCTTCAGTTTTATTTTCTATCTTTGGTGCTTCTTCTTTACTAAGAGGCTGCCAGACTTTTTTCTTTGCAGTGTCTGGCTCAATTTTACATTGGTCTTTGGAAGTCTCTTCCTTTTTAGGTGTCTGCAACACCTTGCCTGTGATCCTTTCTTGCTGCTCAACTTTTGGGGGCTGCCAAGCTTTCTTTTTTGACAGGTCAGACTGGTTTTTACTTTCAGCATTCATCTCTGAAACCCTAGAATCCTTATTTTGTGGAATGTCTGTCACTTTCTTAGATTCTTCTTGCTTGTTTTCTACTGGTATGAGAGGGTCCTGAATCTTTTTTATGGGGACTGGCTCAATTCTGTTTTCATCCTGCTTTGCATCTTTCTTAGGTGGTTGCCATGGTTGCTTTTTGGGAGGCTCTGCCTGACCTTTCTTGTCCTCTACTTTGGATTCCTCTTTCTTTGGTGGCTGCCATGGTTTCTTTTTGAGAGGCTCTGTCTGACCTTTCTTGTCCTCTACTTTGGATTCCTCTTTCTTTGGTGGCTGCCATGGTTTCTTCTTGGGAGGGTCTGCCTGATTTTTAATGTCATCTGCATTAGTTTCTTCTTTCTTTGATGGCTGCCATTGTTTCTTCTTGGGAGGCTCTGCCTGATTTTTGGTGTCTTCTATTTTAGGTTCTTCCTTCTTAGGTGGCTGCCACTGTTTCTTTTTAGGTGGTTCTGCTTGGTTTTTGGTGTCCTCTATTTTAGGTTCTTCTTTCTTTGGTGGCTGCCATGGTTTCTTTTTGACAGGCTCTGTCTGGTTTCTACTATCCTCTACTTTGGCTTCTTTTTTCTTTGTAGGCTTTTTGATGGGTTCTTGCCCTATCTTCTCACTTTCTTGGGCATCCTTCTTTGGTTGTAGGAATTGCTTCTGTTTTGGTGTTTCCTTTTGTTCCATTTCCTTAGACACTGACACAGCATGCACCCTTTCAGGGCCAGACTTCACTTTCTCCTTCTCAGTGGGTACATCCTTCTTGAAATCGACTTTTACAGGGAAATACTTTACTTCCAATTCATCTTCCTTTTTCTTTGATTGTGCTTCCAGAGAGTTCACAGCTGGCTGCTTCTGTACCTGTTCAGCTTTACTCTCTGGAGTTTCTACCTTACCTACTTCTACCTTCTCATTAGAAGCTGGTGACGGAACAACAATCTTTATTGGAGTTTTATTTACCACTTCCGAGATTGGCACATCAGTTTCCTTTTGGGACTTTACAGAGATGTTTTGTTGCTTGCTCTCTTTTTCCTGTTGTATGGCATGCTTAAAACCTGGTCCCCTGACATCTACATTGTCTTTTGGGATGACAGGCTCTACTCTAGGTGTTTTGACATCAACTTTGTACTTCAGGGTGTCTGACTTGACATCCAACGGACTGGCATCAGTTTTGTCCTTTGACATCCCTGGTGTGACATCTGGCACATTGACATCAACTGTGTCCTTTGGCGTGTCTGGCTTCATACTTGGGGCTTTGACATCCACTTTGTCCTTTGGCGTGTCTGGCTTGACACCTGGGGCTTTGACATCTGCTTTGTCCTGTGGCATGTCTGACTTGACATCCAACGGACTGGCATCAGTTTTGTCCTTTGACATCCCTGGTGTGACATCTGGCACATTGACATCAACTTTTTCCTTTGGTGTGTCTGGCTTGACACTTGGTGCTTTGACATCCACTTTGTCCTTTGGCATCCCTGGCTTGACTTCCGAGGATATGACATCTATTTTGTCTTTGGGCATGCCTGGCTTGACATACGGTACTTTGACATTAACTTTATCCTTTGGTGTGTCTGGTGCTTTGACATCCACTTTGTCCTTTGGCTTCTCTGGCTTGACATCCAAGGATTTGACATCCATTTTGTCTTTTGGCATGTCTGGCTTGACATCTGGGGCTTTGACACCTATTTTGTCCTTTGGCATGTCTGGCTTGACATCCGGGGCTTTGACATCACCTTTACTCTTGGGTGTATCTAGCATGACACTTGGTGCTTCGACATCAACTTTTTCTTGTGGTGTGTCTTGCTTGACACTTAGTGGTTTGGTACCCAGCTCTATCACACCCACGTTGTCCTGTGATGTATCAAGCTCAGACTGGTTTAGTGTTTCCTTCTGAACAGTAACTGGCTGTCTTGCAGTTGAATTATCCTGGTTAATTGTGGCACTTGTCACCTTGCTTACCTGATCTAATTTGGGAGCCTCCACAGAAACTGCCTCTGCATGTTCCACTTGAGGCAGAGACGGAGCTGCTGCTCTCCTTGGTTCATCAGGAGGTTGGATTCCATTTATTGGTGGAGGCGAATGAGCTAATTGCATCTCAACTTTCGTTGACATCGAGATATTTCCAGATTGTGGCTTTTCAGGTTCAGTTTCACAATGTATTGTATGTAAAGTTGGGGAAGGTCCTTCTAGTCTTGCTTGTTCACCCATGGCTGAGCTGTGTGTACGAGTATCATCCTGCTGGTCTCTGACTGGCTCAGTATGCTCCTCACTTGGTACAGGTTTTGCTGTTCTCACAGGTTCATGTGTCATCCAGGTGAGAGGGCGGCGGGCAGAGGCAGACACCTTTTGCTGGTCTGGTTCTGGTTCTTGCTCAATGCTCACATCTACAGTGGGACTAGATACTGTGCCCGACACTAGCCCAGGCTCCCTCCGACTTGACACTATGGATACAACTGAGATATGGTTGGATGGCGCAATGCTGGTTTGCACTAAGGGCTGGTTTGTGAATGTGAATGAGGTCTGAGGAGTGAAAATGTTGCGTGAGCGGACAGGCTGGCGTTCAGAACTGAGAGTAATGAGAACAGAGTTTGAGGCAGAGGAGGAGGAGGCGGGAGGCGAGGTTGGAGTCCTGGACCCCGCTCTACGAATGGTGTCGAACTGCCCCAGCTCAGGCAGTGGGGGGCGGCGACTGACGGGGCGACTGGCCTCTGAGACTAAGTGACAACCTGCAGGGATACAACATGAGTGCTGAGGGAGAGAGTAAACTATAGGTGGGTGCTGTCTAAGGGCTACCCACTGCTGCAGCAGATGTGGAATATACATCATACAACAATGTAGGTGCAAAGAAAAAACAAACACAATTCATAACTCACAAGAAAATCAAAGAAAATGAATACTGAAATGTAAATATTAAGTAAAACTCTCCCTTCTTGTCATCACGTCAGATATCAGATATGATGAAGAGGTGGGAAGTCATAAATGCACTGTTACCACTCTGCCTAGTGCTCTATCCCATTATGATAAGGAATGCAGCCTTGGTGACAAGACTCGCCACCACTCTATCCATGTAACATGCAGACCCTGTACTATTGATGAACACAGATTGGCACCAATCAACTCAGTGCCAGTGAAATACTCGTGGTTCATAAGGGCACCACACACTAGAGATAGGGTTAAATCCGGACCAACCATGATCCTCCTGCCTGAATGAGATCACACATGTCTACCATGGTCTCTGCCAGGCAGCAGGTGAACAATAATTGAGATTCACGGACGCACGGCACTTTCTCCCCTTCTTGCGCAAGCAGAGTTTGGAGTGTCTCATATAAGGAGGTAGGGCTGAGGGCTCGGAGGGGGGGGGGGGAAGACTGCACTCAATCGGGACTTCAGACGTGGATTCTTCTGTCATTTTAAAGAATTTGTTATTCATCAGGGCAAATCTGAAACTAGAGAAAAGCGATGTAATTGCTTCTAACTCAGAAGAGGATCTCTGGGTTTTTATTCCACAAGTATGACCTCTTCACTAAGATTGGTTAACACATAGTTCAACCTGCACAAAAGGGTGAGAAAAGAGGTTTCCAAATGGAATGCATATACTTGAACAGCGTAGCAACGAAGTGTCGCCTTAAAGTGATGGCAGCTATGACTTTACTATCTCTATTAATATCATCTTATCTAAACAACATTCTGGACTGTATTATACACCTCTATGATCTACATTCAAGACTACATTGACAGAACTAGACAGCAATTTTCAATGAAAGTAGTCTAATTGGTAACCAGTTACCAGTATGGGGGGCCCTGGCAGTTAAAGAGTTTTAACTAGAGAACTATGATATAGACCTTTAGAACAACAGAACTTTAGTCCTATACACAAGGATTTATGGTACTGTCGTTTATTGGCAGATTTCAACCTGTTATATACCAACTTCAAGGTTTTAAGAGTTTTCACATAATGTGACCAATAATTTTGATGAGAAATAACATCCAACTCTCAGAATTCACATTTGACTAAGATTTAAAAAGTTAGATGATAGAATGCAAGCATAAGGGTGGAGCTGGTGGTGTTGATCTGTGGCTCTTCCCCCTCCCACCCACACCAACCACTGCTACTCTGACGGCCTCCCACCCACCCAAGAATGCTGAGGTGTGACTGAGTGTGCCCTCCTTCCCCAACCCTTAGTACAGCTGTGGTAAAGTAAAGGTATATAAGTATAACCCTATAATGATCCCTTTCTGGGACATCTACACCCTCCCCCTCCCCATGTCAGTAAGGACACATGTACCTGCTTGATTGTTTCCCCCTCCCACTAGCACAACTCTTGACAGCCTCTGTGAGCACCTACCAAACCCACTGACCCTACCCCTGTCCACCCAGGACTATTGAGGTATGACTGAATAGCCCCCCCCCCCATCCACCAAGGACCCTTGAGGCCTAGCTGAACAACCCCACCTCCTACACCCAGTGGTGTGCCTAGCTACTATCCCCTAGGCCTCCCACACCCACTGGTGATTGTCTGGTGGTGTCACCACATACCCACCCTGCCCATGCCTTCACACCTTACTACCTGAATTTGTGTGTTGTAATAAGTAGGTAATTATAGCTGTCTAGACCAATCAAACATCAGTCATAGCTTTCCTGTTCTGCAAGGCCAACCCAACTAGCCATGCTTCAGCTCATGTCTACTTTTAACAACAATATCTCACTTGTTCCTATTCATATACTTATCACCTCTACATCTATGTTGGATAAAAACATCATAAGGAAATGATAAATATTCATACAATAGATTCCTCTACTTCTTTGATATATAAATGCACCCAGAAATCTAAACCAGAGCCACTACTCCCTGAAACAAACATGTATTTGGTGAGGCCAAAAGTCAAAATACAAAAATGTAAATATCTCATAAACTGCCTATAAAAAAACATGAATTTTCTTACACATTCTCCTGAATAAGACTCCTAACATTTGACTTAAAAGCACCACGCAGACTACAGTAGCAAAAAAGTTGATTTACTATAGAAATGTAAAAAGAAAATGGACAGCTCTTACAAACCTCTCTTTTTCTAAACCTTCCATATCAAATTTCAACAATCCCTGCAAATTATAGTCACAAAAAATGTTTAACTTTCTCACACTATTCTCAGATTTCCTGCATTTACCTTCATATCTCCGCCATTGAGCACCAACTTTAATTTTTTGGCCAAAACCTAATGTAAAGAATGGGGGGGGGGGGGGTCATTCTGTATAGCCCGACTGCTGTAAGGCATGGCACGGCCCCCCATTATATAATCTTTATCAATATACACTGGGATTACCCTTATAATTGATGATGAATGTGAAGTTTTGCCCTAATTTTAAAGCGTTTTAAATGACAGTGTCTTACTCCATCCTGGCTCGTATAACTTCCGAGTTAAAGATGGATGCTTTATCTACGAGGTATAAACATGAGAAAGTATACTTTGAACTGACTACAGCAACTGTAAGTAGACTTGACAAAGAGGAACAAGGTATGGGAATTCCAATTTAAGTAGCGCAAGGGGGCAAGAAAGTGCCGCGGACACAGTACCTCAAAAAGGTGTATGGTATTAACAACAGGCTGTCAGATCACACAAATTTCATGGACATGACCCAGCTTCAAAGTACCAGGTGCTACTCTACTTAAATACTGACATAACTATAAGTATGAAGTCAATGGCGGGAAACACTCTTTAGCCGGTCATAAAATTGGAACACCACTGATTAGCGCACACATCTTTTAAAATATTAGAACAATACCACAAATTCAGTTGGTAAGTCTTATCTTTAAAAGAAGTGTTCTTGAAGTTGGAAATGAAAGTGACAGTGTATATTTGAGATATTAATGTCTATCAAGACTTGGATTATCTTGACTAATCAACATGGCGTTGTCGACAAAAGCTATCCACTTTAATAAAATTTTCAATATGGATGAAATAACGACCATACTTGGAAACAATATATATTTTCAACAAAATTACACAAGGTAAAAAGAGCGCACAAATCTCATGTTGTGCAAGTTGTTGGTGAATGAAAAACCTGTGTATCTGTCATGAAAAATGAAAGATGAACATTCTCGTGTTAAGCCTCCTGCTCACTCATCTATTAACATTTTAATGGGAAGCAGAATGTTCTATTACGACATGAACTCTTGTCCGTATGATACATCAATGCAGTCAGCCTTGTTGAGTAATTTCCGGACTTTATTTATGGGGCTATAGTTGAGCTCAATGACTATCGTACATGAAGATAGACGCACTCAACCGCCCTTTAGGCCACACCAAAAAAAAAAAAAAAAGTTGGTCTACAGATCTTCCTCTCCATATTTTCCTGTTTATGGATTTCGCTCTTTGTGATGTTGGGCAATTATTTTTTTTTTAAATAAATTTTTTTTCGCTCGCCTCACTTTTCCAGCAAGGAATCCATTGGACGCCAAAAAATTATTGAAAAAAAAAAAAAAATTTCGCGCGCTTGCACCATTTATTTCAAAACCAAAATATGTAGACCAACTTTTTGGGGTGGCCTCACGGGTTAAACTGTGTAAATTCAAAATATATCTACTTTATTCTATGAATTGCATTTATTCAAAACTACCATAATCTAATAGGATATGTTCTATAGCTATAGATACAAAATTATACAGTATAGGATGGATCTGCAGGCAGCTAGCCAACTCTTATTAAACATAACCTAAATGTACTGCATCTACATAGGTGAAACTCAAGTTTTACAGGATAAGAATCCACTTTTTCAATGAACATCTTAAACAGGAGTCAGTCAAACTGAAAGAAGTTAGAGACAGTGGTTACTTCTCTTTGGTCTGGTGAAATAGGTTTTGTTAAATATGTTTCTAGTAAAATCCGTCAAATGTCTTCTCTCTCTCTTTTTTTTTAAAAACTTGTCTATTGATAAAAGGACTTATCTTGAAAAAGGGCTGTATGGCGCATTGATGCACTATGCCCTTAATCGTCTCTATACACCTATGTAGTGATGCTGACTCATTTATTACTGTGTTTGTTCCGAACATCTTTTCTTGAGAGTTTACTTCATTGGTGCATCGAGACGACATATGTTACATCCGGGCAACATATTATCATTAAAAGGTGAAAAATAGTTAGAACATAGACCAAGGTAAGTGGACAATCACAAAGCACACGCCGACCTAGAGCGGGATAAAGCTGCGGCATCCTCCTTGAGTGGCGTGGTCACTCAGGTCCTCAGGGACGGCATTATGGCTGTTGCAAACAAAGCAGGCTACCGTCAGTCCACGCATGGTACATGTACAGTCGGGGGGAGCGCCAACTCTCACACATTCACCCGGATTTCAACAGATTCAAAGCACCCACATTGGTAAAGCAATTCTTGTACATTTCTGTCACTATTTAGAAGCCATATCTTGAGCTACCGCCTGGCTTTGGCAAGGTCCTCTAAGCTGCAAGTTGGTTTTATACTTTTTGCGATTTATAACCATACCCCCCGTAGTCTATTTATATGCAATACACTGCTGCCGAGTAAAGTTTTAATGTAATTATTATGAAGACAATTATGACAATTGGGGCCTGTATAATATACACTGTACCAGGATCACTTTAGACATCTGATTGAACCTAAGCTGAGTCTTGCTTGCTGTGCAGAGTAAGTATCCTCAGGATTTATTCAGTAATGTAGTGCACAGCCCCTTACCTCTTGTAGGCTTGTCGCCATAGTACAATGGGGTCGAGTATATACTACCCGTTAGTTCATAAACCAATCGGGTGAAAGTAGTGCTGTAAACTCAGGCTTTAGCACCAGTACTTTGCTCCTATAACTGCTGTGGCTAGTATATACAGCTCTACCGACTACTTATCATATATCAACAACAGGATATCAAGGATTTAATTGTGTAAGAATGTATGATGTTGAAAGGTATACTTACATTCTAAAGCTTCATGTGCGAAATATATGACATCCCCGTCAGTGTCCTGTCTAAGTTTGTCTAGAGCAGGCTGTATCTGTGACTTTACCGTCCTGCAGAAAGAAGACCGAAGCACATACTGAGCTCTCACATAACCTTTTAACTTTCACAATAGCTATCAACACAACATTTACTGTCAAATGTACATTTTGGTTTTCTCTCTTACCAAAATTTCATTGCAATTTTTTTGCATTCCCCAATAAGCATGATGAAGTCATACCCTGGTAGTACCAAAATTGGATAGATTATTTATTCTATTACATATGTATCATTTATGTGCACTAAATAGAAAAGTGCATTATTTTTGGAGGAACTTGTGAAAGGAATATTAAAAATAAGACTTACCCTTGATCTACAACGGGTCCTATTTTCTGCAGGGACTTGGCGACATTAAACCTAACATTGGCGACACCATCATTTACCATGGTGACTACTACGGGGAGCATGAGGCGCGTGCAGATATCTGGTCCACACGTTTCCGCCAATGCCTGCAAAGAACATACATATTAGGTTCAGCACTGGTACTTATTCTTATCTCAAAAAGCAAACGAGACTTAGTACCTATAAGTTTAAGTTTAAGAATAATTTTATGATGGCTACAAGCAGTGTTGCAGCGTGTAATGGAGAGTGAGAAAAGGGATCCCTCAAAATCCCTCAAGGCGTATAGTTGAGTATCTTGGTTGGCAAAAAGTAAGTCCAAGAAAAACAGGGGGAGCGAGTCAAGGACTTGTAGCATTATTTTTTTCATGAACAGGAGAAATTTTGTTTAGAACAAGTTGATATCAATGCAACATTGACGCACATGGATCTGAAAAACAACAACAACAAACAACATGAGCAGTTTACAGGTATATAGAACTACCGGTAGGGGTGTTGGGGTAAGTGACTATGGTCCATGTACTTTCTATTTCTCTCTATTTCTTGGAGAACTTGCCCTCCCCCTCCAAGTTTTAGACTAATAGGCCTAATAGGCTCAGTGATAGAACCTTGCTTCTTTTAGTAAAGACTGAGTACAAGTGTAATAGTATGTAACATGGACTGCCTTAACCACACATTATACCAACAATCGTAGCAGAGATATGAAGGTATCTCAATGTCTCTGGTGGTACATGTAGCAATGGGACACACAATAAGCTTACTGTAGTTCAATTCTTTAACACCAGGTGCCACCACAGGCACTGTAGGGGAGGGGAATACCCTCAGGTGGTTTCGGTCTAACCCCAGGTCTAACACACGTGCAGCAGACTGACTTGCTGAGTCGGGAACAGGTTTACTTACATGTCACATGAAGTCCAAATCCACAAGGAAATAGTCCCAAAGAAATCTACCTGTGCAGCCCCCAATATATCTCTTACTATGGTACCCCAAATCTTTACTTCATTTCCAATCATTATTTGATGGATTTAACATCAGTTTGATTTATATCATCCCCCAAAAAGTCACATAGAAAATCGTTGCTAACCCGGTCGGGACACAAGCTTACTGCAGTGTGCTGGGTACGTGTATGAGAGAGCAGCGTAGCTGTTGGTCCAAAGGGGAACGAGGTGCCGCCTGACCATGTACTCGCAGCCGGTCTCCCTACATTGTCACAAGCAATATGACGACTCGCTACGTGAAACTGAACTTTTTTTGTTGTAGTCTTTTGGGAATATGAAATCAATTTTACCGGGAAACACTGTCCATATTCCTTGTGCACCAGGAGAATGTACAAAGGGAAATTGGGCGATGTGCATTGCTGCACAGAGGGGCTCAGGATTAGTTTGTCAACTTGACACAAGGTGGCACCACCAGCAGCTTATAGGAGACAACCGTCTTAAAATTCAGATGGTTGTCACCAAGGTGGAGGGCATTATTATAAGAACAAAAAGAGAAATTTTTGGTCTGGCGCCAGAGAGGGAGCTGAGTCTATGGGGAAGTGGATGGGCGGTTGTCTCTTTTTGTGAGGGTTATCTTTATATAAATGTTGATTTTGAAAGGGAAAACATAAATTTTTCGGAAATGTTTGAACATATATATCTTTATTATGAAATTTATGACATGCATGAGCATTTTCGATATAAACCATTTCTATTATTTTCTATTTTTTTATTAATTATTGAAAAAATTTAAAAATTATTTAACGGACCATCGCCTATCCGGCGGTATAGACTCAGGAGGGTCCTGAGCCAAAAACGACTAGAGGGAGGAAAGAACCTAAATCTTGGAGGTAAACACCCTTTTAAGTTGGCCTAAAAAAACACTCAGAACGCCATGTTATTTCCCATAGAGATTTATCCTCCCTGTTAGAGGGGTGGAAATAACAAAAAGATATTCTTGTAAACCTAATTTCTCAACGGATTAGACTTGTTCTAAGTTCTTTTTTTATGTTGCACAGACCTGATTTGAGAAAGATTCTTGTTGTCTGTGTGCGCATAAAATAACACAGCAAAAGGTCTAGGCAAAATCTCTATACTCAGGGAGAGGAAAATGGTGGGTTTGCATGCTGGCTGGAAAATAGAATGGTCCCTATTTTTTTGTAGGTGTTTTTTTTTCTTCAGATATTTTTATTACCTGACAGTAAGAGATCATAGAATAGCTAAAAAATAGACCTAGGTCATAAGCTGTAGTCTCTGTGGGCCAAAATGTGCAAAACATGTGTGGTAATCATAAGAGCGAGGTCAAGGAAAGAAGCTAGATAAAGCACAGTTAGAGTAGCGGCGCCTTTCCTTGACTCGCTAACAAATTATCCCATACCAAACTTGACTCAACCTTAGTTGAATTGTGGCTACTTTAATTGGTACATTAAGTGCTGTAAATTCTCTCGTATAAGCCTCATCCCTGGTATAAGCCGCACCCCGAGTTGGAAAGGAGGCTATGAGCCACAACTGGGGCTTGAAAATTGGCAGTTTAGTACTATTCTATGGTGAAAAAAAAAACAAAAAAAAAAACTCATAAAAGCCGCACCCTGACTTTGGGCACATTCTATAAGCCTAATTTTTATTTGGGTTCTAGTACTAGCCGCGGCTTATACAAGAGAATTTAAGGTACTCTTGAGGTTACTTAATTTGATACACAAGTCACTGCATGATTACTTACATTGACACAGAAGAGGCAGGTCATGCGGTGGAGGTAGTTCTGGTCGCGTGCCATCTGTAACACCTTAGGGATGATAGTTTGCTGTGCCCACTCGATACCAAACTTCTCCACCAACTTATTTAGGTTACTGGTGGCCGCTTCTCTTATGGCATAAACTGCGGGTGTAAAACAAATCATATAAATCAGTCATTGAACCAATGCATGCTGGGCTTCGTCCATTCTTTACAACACTTTTCAAGTTTTGATATGAGATCACTCATCTAACAGATTAAGATTTCTTTGTTATCAGGATGTATCGATGGCGTTTTATTGGGTCCTCTCATAACTGTATTGTGCATAATGTTCATTCTGAGGGAGCGTATCAATCCAGGGTCCAGGATGCTTTAATCCAGCTCTGGCAAATAACTCGCCACACCTGCCTGCTTGTATCATGATGACTAGATCTACATGGTTCTCACAAGAATGTCAAATTGAATTCCTTGACCAAACCCCCCCCCCCCCCGGCCCCCGATTATATCGCCACAAAATATGCCATACCGACATCTAACCTTAAAATATATACCCGGTCTTTATCTAGAACACCAATCAAAAATATTACTCAAAGCAAACACAAGTGATACAGTTGCCAGCTTTTTTCTGACTCTTCCTGACTCAGAGCAACATTTCTTTAAATTCCCTGACCACTTTATTTGTCCTGACTATCCCTGATCTGTGGCAACCCTGGACAAATGCTGAAGCTTTAGCATCTCTCTTGTACATATTGCTGCCAGATCTTCAACCAAAGAAACAAAGGCATAAAACTTTGTTGACGTCATTGGTACATTATCTATGCATGTACAAATACATGTACCCTTAATCCTCTCGTATTAGCCGCATTCCTTGTATAAGCCGCACCCTCGACTTTGGGATAACCTTACAGCCATAGCCAAGGCTTGAAAATTGGCAGTTCAGTACTATTTTATAGTGGAAAATACACACCCTGACTTTGGGCTGTTCCGATAAGCCTATTTTTTCATTTGGTTCTGGTATAAGCCGCGGCTTATATGAGAGAATTTACTGTAGTAACTCACCGTGGTCTACGAGCCATGACATACAGAGTGAGTTAAGGCGCTCATTGAAGAACTCCACTCCAAGCTGGCCTGCAAGGATAGGCATGTACTCGATGATGGCCAGACGCACGCGCCACTTGGAGTCCTCGGCCAGCTCTACAATAGCCGGCAATAGGCTCTGCGACAACTGATTGATACCAATCACCTGTTAAGAGAACAATAGAGGTACGGTTTTGGTTGATGTATATCGATTAAAGTTTTAGTATCTTATCATTATTTCCTTACTAGTCTAAAGCAATTAAATTTCCCTCTATTATCAAGGTTGTTGTTGGTTCTATTGATGTATGTAAAAGGAGTTGTTGACAATCTTACCTGATTGACACATTCTAGGTTGGAGATGATGTTGAGGCGCACCTCAGGGCACTCGTCCTTTAGTTGCGTCAAGAACAGCGGCAACAAGTGTTCAATCGTGCTGTAGGAAAGGTACAAAAAAATATATGAATTTATGCAGAAGCAATGTGTAATTTTTGCCATTTTTTCGACATGTTCTGGGAAGCGACGCCATTGCCATCTTTCAGGCCAGATATCGGCCTGTTCCATGACAGATATAATACATACATGACTGAGTCAATGATTGGGGTAGTGTTTTGGATGGTATAAGACTAAAAATATTGAGATCAAATTGTAATTAAGGATTGGGGATTACTGAGTTTCATTTCAACTTGTCCAAATGCTAAGCATTGATATTAAAACAATGTTTTACTATCTCTGTGACAAATTAGAAAGTATTAATCCTGCTTCTATCAGGGATGTGAAATCCTAGAATCCATTTCCTCTGAAGCATATTATACCACCTCACATGGAAATGTAGTTTATATCTTTACATTGAATCAAAGTGATTAGACTAGTGAATTGAGTACTTTGTACCACCTTATGTTGTATTAAAAGCCCAAGATAACAATAGCAGTATTAATTTCCATTTGGGTGGAAATTAGATTCAACATCGGCAAAAATTCTAACATGCCACCACCTCCCCCCCCTCATAAATGGTTATACAATTTCCCAGTGGATTTGTACGCGTCTCAGGAATGATCCTGCAGAGCATCCAAACCACTGAATTCAGCGTTTAAGCTGAGGTTTCACCCCTGATTCTATATGGCACAACAGAGGTGCATCCTCACATAATATAAGGTATGCCTTATATTATAAGGCATACCTTATACTATTACGGTAGGTTTTAAGTGGCAGCACTCACTTGTCTTTGCCGAGGATGGGTGATAGCCCCATGATGACGGAGGCCAGCGCTGACTTGACGTGTTGGTTTGGGTCTACGGCAAGGTCCTTAACAGACGGCAAGATGTTGGTCATGATGACCTGTTCTCGACAGTCTGCTGGCAAGTTCTCACAGAAATCTGGTTCGAGAAATTTATGAATATGGTATAACGATAAGTCAAATTGCGAGAAAAATCAACAACAAAAAACACACATAAACATTCAACAGTTAACTTGGTTAGTAACTATATGCTCTGGAGTCAGTAACACTGATTTATCTAGTAATGGTGATATATCGTATCCAATTACAGTAAATTCTCTTGTATAAGCCGCGGCTTATACCAGAATCCAAATCCAAATTAGGCTTATAGGATTCGCCCAATGTCTGGGTGCGGCTTATATGAGGGATGCGGCTAATACGAGAGAATTTACGGTACTACAGATAACTCTTCTTCAGTTCCCCCAAGAATTTGCTAAATACCATGAGTTCCTTTGCAAATCATTTATCATGCACGTTATTCATACAACTACTGGTACATATACTTAGAAACAGAATCTTTTTGTGGTCACCTTTGATTTTGTTTGCTGATGCCGCTCTGACCTCAGCCTCTATATCTTTTAGTAGACTCTGGAAAGCTGGGACAAGGTCGTTCTTGGTGATCTCAGGTCCCACTGCTTGTTGGAGCTGTAAAACACAATTAGGGTTTATATTGACATTTCCTCAGAAGAGAGCTCAAGTAGTTCTCTAGTAGGCTACATAAGGCCGCTATGCCTGTAGGTCATCAATTTCTGTACCACAGACACAAAAACTGTGCTAATTCAAGATACAGTTTATACTTAAAAATGTCCATTGTATTCATTGTAATTATTTTTCTCATAATTTCAACAAATTCTAGAAGTATACTTTATAGTCTCTATTGTAGTTGCTTCCTTACCTCTGTGAATTTGTCTGCGACCATGTAGCGAACCCTCCATGACTTATCGTTCGCTGCATCTCGCAGCGTAGGCATCACTAGTGTCTCCGTGTCCTCTGAGGGGAGTAGCGCAGCAATGCTGCCACATCCCTCCACAGCCAGCAGTCGAACAGAGTCCTGTTATGATAAACAGCAACAGATATTGTAGGATGATGAGCAAACCTCTATTGTTCTTACACTGTGCCAACACTGTACATGCAACTACTTGTAATTCAATAGTTACATAATTATCATTCTTTAACAACAGGGGGGGGGGGGGCTGGTGGGTTTGAGGGGGGGGGCGTCAGAATTTTTTCAACCCTTGACTGGGGGGAGGGGTCAGAATTTTTTCAACACCTCTGATGGGGGGGGATCAAAATAATTTCACCTGTTTTCAGTGGAAAACCCTGTGCGTTACTATAGGCTAAATGGGGACGTTCGCACCCCCTGATTTTTGGCCCTTATGGGGGGGTTGAAAAAATGTTACCCCCTCGAGGCGGGGGGGGGGGGGGGTTGAAAATTTTTTGACTCCCAGATTGTACATCCTGAGACTGTACACCCAGCGGCATATGCCTTGCCAAACCGCGCCTAATAGTCAACGTAACGAGCGTGCTGGCTCAGATTGAACATCCTGAGAGTACAATCTTTTCTCGGTGAGAGAACACGAGATGTGACAAGACCAGAACATCAACAAGCCTATAATACCCCTAAAACGATGATGATTTGACTAGGTGTAAATGTTTCATCTGTTTTCTCCTAACCTATGAGGCCTTTTATGAAAATAATGGTGGCAGTATATGCACCAGATTAAGCAGTTACATTCATCCATGTTTCACTGCTGGACGGTCAATATATATGCCTGGAGCAGATTGATTGTGATGGTATGTCTCATTTACCCTGAATATGTGTGCGGGCCAGGCCATAACCTGATAGGAGCCGCTTTAATTAAATACATGGGATTATTTCCTGTAATATCAGAAACAGTTCCTCTAAAGAAGGATAATTACCTGTTCATCTGAGGCGAGGGTTGTGAACAACGGAATAAGCTCCGACTTAAGATACTCTGTTTCAACAACTTTAGAGAACTCCCCGAGCTTGCCGGCAGCTGCCCGACGCACCATTGGTGTGTCGTCACCACACAGGTTCCGGAAGTTCCTGTTGAGATAAAAATATCAAATTTTTTTTTTAGTCTAGAGCAAACAAAAGTTTTCTTTAATTCAATTTAGAAATTGACAAAATAGCATATTGAAAGCTATTAGAATGATGTATATTACTCAACAAGCCATATTTTTGCCATAGACTGAAAATCACCTGATTGCCTCTAGAATATCATAAAAGCAACAACTGTCACAGTATGACTCAAAAAGATACAATTAGTTTTTTGAAAAGGCCTACTTACTGCCGAAGTTCAGCCTTGACAGAGCCAGATACGTGAGCATAGCTCACACTGAAAAGTCCACATGCTGAGGTACGACTTGTGAACCAGTCCCCGCTTGCTAGACGTTTTACTAGCGGCACAAAGTGGTTCTCCAGGTCAGGCTGTGAGTGCTGGGCTGCGATTTGACGCAGTGAGTCTACTGCTTTATCACGGACTACTGTCTCTTCCACCGTCGCCAGGCTCTCCAATGGTGGCTGCAGGGAGAGATTAACATGAACATTCAAATACAGGTCAATAGTAGCCGAATTGAGAGAACATTCAAGATTTCACTTGTTCTGCCCAAAGAAACAATGTTTAGAAACTTTGATTTGAGCAGGCTGACAAGGGACACATCCCGGGAAAAATTCTTCGGAGTGAAAAAACATGTTTTTACAAGCAGTGTATTTTGTTACAATACATCTGATATGATCTTATCCCCCCTCTGCTCCTGATCAGTCATTCAATTTCCTGACTGCTCATTTAGTCGAGTCTCCCCATCTATATCAGAACCTTGCCAAGTGTACTTGTTAACCCATTAATGGCCACTGACGCAGCAGTGCATCATACCAAATGGTCAGCATGATGCGCCAATGAAGTGCTAGCAAGACAGCTTGCCAGCACTTCATTGGCGCATCATGCTGACCCTCTGGGACTGGATCAACCCCTGTAGGGTTGGCATACTGCTTGAATGTAGCCCTGGTGAGTTACTTACGACCAATGAGCATGATGCATGTATGTATCAACAGCCCTTAAAGGGTTCAGTATCAGAGTCCTCTTTGCACAGGGCATTCAGAACGCTTATTGATATGTTGATCAATGGTTGTCGGTGTATATTTAAGTGTACATACCAGGAGACAGAAAACCCACTCAGGGCCGCCCACCAGGGGCGTGAAGCTGCCGAGCTGTTCAGCCAGCGCCAGGAGAACTTCATCCTCATCGTAGATGGTATCTGAATAAACAAACATCACACAGGGTTAAGTTATAATACATGCTAACATGATATCTAGATGTGACTAAAGTATATAGCATTAGGGGTATACACTAGTTCAGGTGACGCTAGTCAAGGAAGCTAAGGTCTCAAATAAAAACACCATAAATTCTCTCCTATTAGCTGCATCCCTGGTATAAGCCGCACCCCCGACTTTGGTACTAGCCGCGGCTTATACGAGAGAATTTACGGTACTCATAACTTCACAACCTGGCAACCATTTGTTTACCTGGTAAATGGCCGAGGTTACTAACAAGTGTTACTGAAATGGTGCTGACTCACTGGCTTTTGCCAGCGTAGAATCATGATGATAGGTGGTCCATTATCTTTATCTTTTCAAGTACTCCAGTTAGATGCAAAGTTGTAGGTATTTCTCCCCCCCCCCCCCATAAGTTATCGATGTTTAAACTCTCCCTTCAATAAGCACCTTTCAATTTTGTATGAGCTAACGCCGAAATAAGTGATCACTGGTATTTATAATTTGGTTGATGTACAATTGAATAATCTATAAAGCGCCACTGTATTTACCGGGGTAGAGTATGGCCTGGATTAAAATAAATCTCAATTATGGTGTTACAGACCAATTCAGCAATTAAGTCAATGCGTGCCCTAGCAGAGGCCAACTTCATCACTAACATAATTCCTAGTAAAATATACATCGATATCCAGACATTACTAATACCTGTATACCTCATTAATCCCCAGACGCTTCTCTAAGCCTAAGTCATACATGTAATCCAGACTACCGTAAAACCAATATATAAGCTGCATGAGCATATAAACTGCACCCAAAGTCTATGAGCTATACTAAAAACAGCTGCGTCTGGGATTTGAAAACATTACGTTCCTTTGGATAGGAGATATCCCGATATACGATAAAGAAAAACCCAGTGTATAAGCGGCAGTATACATGTGAAAAAACATGGACACAAGGAGTGGAAAAGGTATACTATAAGCTATGGTTTACCCACATATCCCTCCCCCTGTAATACATGTATACATGTACAGCCCAACCTGTAATCTAGTCACAGCCCTGCCTTCGGCTATACTAAACCTGCTATCGTAAAACATCTTCCGCCGTGAAGCCAAGGCTGCATCAAGTTTTGAAACCTTTTCTGGAGATGGATATGTGTCATTCATTTCGCGGAGGCTTGATTAAAGACCTCGTGTATAAGCCACATCGAAACCTTGAGAACATACCCAGTAATACAAAGCCAAATCAGCATGTCAAATTCGCATATAATGTCGCTTATAATACACAAGGCTTTACAGTGGTTATAAAGGCGCAATAGGTTTTTTTTTTTTTTTTTTTTTTTTACAGTGGTACTAAAGGTGTACGAATGGGTTAAACTGAGTCGGAGTTTATAGGAGTCACTCTCTTAAAATTCTCAGCATACAAGTGTACACACAGAGATTCAGGTCAGTGCTGAGGCAGGAACCAAGTCGTGTGGGTTAAAAATATTCTAACAGACGGTAACAGAGATGGTTGTTTGTATGTACCTTATAAAAACTCACTCCATGCTATCTGGGGAGCCTGTGAGTTTACAAAACACATACCGAAATGGTACCTGATATATAGACACAAAGTGCCATGACCCGGAGTGTTTTTATAGCGCTCTTCAGTCTTGATGAGTTGGATCTGGGTTGTATCACAAGCGGCTAAAGACTGAGTTTGATATATTCTAATGATGTGACAAGACAGGCCATGGAATATGGCAGCACTATAGTCTATACTTAAGGGCACCCCTGAAGGTACCCATGTGCATGTTGTATTACGCTCCCAGGGGCCTAGCATAGGAAGGGCTGTACCTTGTCACAGTTGCATCATTTAAACCCAATATACATGTACTCTAAAATCCTTGGGGTCATTCACTATATATCTATGAGGTAATGGCGATAACCTCTACACTGCCATAAAACAGAGGACAGGTATTATGGTAACCATTGGTTTTGAGGATTTTAAAACAATAGATCAATACTAAACCATCAAAATCCAGACCCCATTAGCGGCTTATAGCCTTCTCCCAAAGTCAGAATGTGGCCTATATGTGAGAACTTACGATGCTGCAGTACGAAGCTGTGGGGATGTGGGGACAGATCCCCCTCCTAACTTATTTAAATTTCATCCCCCCAAACTTTTTTCAGCTACTCTGCCCTCACTGGGTAGAATGGAAGGAATTCACAAGTAAAGAAACCTTACCCAAATGCCTATCTGGGTAAACCCAAATGCCTATCTGGGTAAACGAAAGAATCAGAACGGCAATATAAAATACGAAAGACACAAACCTGATCCCACGATTCGCTACGGATACATGGGAATGAAGCTACAGATGGGGCATGAGCGCAACACATGTTAACCGTTACTACCATCCGCTTTCCCAGTTGTGAAAGTGCTCTCCTTGAAAGCACTGACCAGAGATTTTTACAGGTGTAGAGGTTTATTTACCTGCTCCCTATTCCTGCCTCCTAAAATATTATGCTATCTGTGAGGTGTACCTAGGATGTACTCCAGCGGGACACCATCAGTTCCCCCAAGGCCACCAGAGGCTAAGGCCAATGAAAGGTATGCCGTTCACTCCCTACTGACGAGGACTTAGGCCAAGAGATCAATAAGTTTAGTCACAGTCACATACTCCCAATGTAGATTTGGTAACAAATACTTTTTTTTCAAACAAATACATTGTGTGTACCATAAATTCTCTCGTATAATGCACTGTCGGCATTGAACATGCACCTAGGCTTGGATTAGAGTCTTTGCATTTTCTGAATGATACTGTGGCATCATATACCTCTTCAATTAGCTGCCTCCTTGCTACTTTGGGATAGGCCTACAAGCGATAAGCTTCAAGAGTTATATACACTGTGGCATATACACTAGAATAGCTAACTCTGTTACATGCTATTCAGTCACTGAGTGTATTCTGTAGATTTTCTTGGCCCCAGGGGCCAGGTGAGAATACAGATCAATTTGGCAGCAATCTCCCCTGATTACAAATTGCTATACGCAACCCCACGGGTTAGATCGCTACACCCATCTACCCTGGTTAGGTCGCTACTGAAACATGAGCCGCGGGGTCTGGGCCAATGCCGGGGGAGGCTGTATGAGTAGGTGAGACTGGGAGATAAGTGGAGGCAGATAACTAGGGTACTCAGTCCTATCACAGCTCCTCTCACCTCTCCACACGGGGAGTCACTGCCGCCCTGTACCCTGACCCCACGTAGCCTCTATTCCCTGCTCACCCATTACTCCATGCCCTGACCTGGGTCTAGTGCTACATGCTGCGGACTGAGGGAGGTGGGGCTCATAACGCTACAGACTGAGGGAGGCGGGGCACTGATCATAAATTCCTGCATACAGGCAGGCTTAGCGCAGTTTATAGCTTTATGGGTATGGTTTATACACAAGCTATACTACATACTGAGGAAGGTGGGGCACCCAATGCTTCAAACTGAGAGAGGTGGGAAACCCAATGGGACACTCCATGCTTCATACTGAGAGGTGGGACACCCCATGCTCCATACTGAGAGGTGGAACACCCAATGCTTCATACTGAGAGGTGGGACACCCCATGCTTCATACTGAGGGAGGTGGGACACCCCATGCTTCATACTGAGGGAGGCAAGACACCCAATGCTTCATATTGAGAGGTGGGACACCCCATGCTCCATACTGAGGGAGGCAAGACACCCAATGCTTCATACTGAGAGGTGGGACACCCCATGCTTCATACTGAGGGAGGAGGGACACCCAATGCTTCATATTGAGAGGTGGGACACCCCATGCTCCATACTGAGAGGTGGGACACCCCATGCTTCATACTAAGAGGTGGGACACCCCATGGTCCATACTGAGAGGTGGGACACCCCATGCTCCATACTGAGGGAGGCGGGACACCCAATGCTTCATACAGAGGGAGGCGGGACACCCAATGCTTCATACTGAGGGAGGCGGAACACCCAATGCTTCATACTGAGGGAGGTGGGACACCCCATGCTTCATACTGAGGGAGGCGGGACACCCAATGCTTCATACTGAGAGAGGTGGGACACCCAATGCTTCATACTGAGGGAGGTGGGACACCCCATGCTTCATACTGAGGGAGGCGGGACACCCAATGCTTCATACTGAGGGAGGTGGGACACCCCATGCTTCATACTGAGGGAGGCGGGACACCCAATGCTTCATACTGAGGGAGGCGGGACACCCAATGCTTCATACTGAGGGAGGTGGGACACCCAATGCTTCATACTGAGGGAGGCGGGACACCCAATGCTTCATACTGAGGGAGGTGGGACACCCAATGCTTCATACTGAGAGGTGGGACACCCCATGCTCCATACTGAGAGGTGGGACACCCCATGCTTCATACTGAGGGAGGCGGGACACCCAATGCTTCATACTAAGAGGTGGGACACCCCATGCTTCATACTGCAGGGCTCGACAAATCCCTGGGGCACAAGAAAAAGTCCACAGGGCACAGACAAATTTGAAAGTCGTGCCTGGTGGGCACAAGGAGAATAGTGGTAAAAATCCATCTTCAGTTCAGTAAAATCACAAAATCACTCTGAATATTCACTCCCCCCCCCTAAACTAGTAATCTATACATTTTTTTAAAATGATCCAGGACCAGGAAAATAGCACTAGATTGCTTACAAGATTCCGACTTTTTAAAATCTTGTGCCTGTGGGCACACCTTCTCAGACTCAATTTGCCAAGCTCTGTATTGAGAGAGGTGGGGCATCCAATGCTTCATACTGAGAGAGTTGGGACACCTAATGTTACAAATCAGGAGAGTTAGGGCACCCCATGTTGCAAAAATCTAGGTTTCCAATCACTAAATCTTAGAAAATGATGGCAAATTCATGCCACCCCTGCTTACGATATTCATGACAAAAATAAAATATTTTCTTAACCCCCCCCCGTCATAGGTCTGAAAAATCCCACCCTCTGGACAGGAAATAAAAAAAGAAATGCTGAATTTTTTCCCCCCTAAGCTGTGCCCAGTGGGCACGACTGCCCAGCCTGTTCTGTTCACAAATTCAAGAAAATTTCTAAATGACACTTACCAGTTAGGAATGGGATGAGTTCTTTACGTGTCCGCTCTACCCCTAGAGCAAGTGCAATTGTAGATAATTTCTTGATACTGTTCAACCGTAACTGGAAAACAGAACCATAAACTTTGGATAATGATATAGCAATGTGACAATACTTATATCGAATACCGTATCATCGTGAAATAGTGCCCGGGCGCTCTTCAATTTGGCGGCACCTTGTATATCGTTGTTTCAGCAGTAAGGCTGCGTTGAGAGTGGTCAGGGGTCAGGCTCAGCTGCCTCATTTATTAAAAAGGGATTAAGACTTCCTGTTTCTATATTACCCCCATATCCTGCCTTACTGCAGGTCCCCTGCACTGTCACATAAAGCTAACACCTTATTGGACCAATGCTGTTGCACCAAGGTGTGAAATGCCAGGCCGGACCAGGGCTATTATCTATGGCAAACCGAGTTTGTTTGTTTGTTTAGTTTACATCCGGGGGCCATCAAAGAACTAAGACATTCAAGGGTTCCTTTCTTTTCTTTTTGGACAGGTATTTATATGCTGCTTGCCCGACACAGCAGTGACCGAATCTATGAATGACCGAATCTATGAGATGAATGACCGAATCTATGAGGTTTGAGGGGGAAAACTGCTACTGGGGCTTCATTCCCCTACTCTTTTCGAAGGATAGCCAGTGTTCTTTTATTTGCCTGGTCCCATAGGCAGGGCCTGACAAACCACGGCCTTTGATCACTCAGATATGGTTCAATGAGGGGGAATCCCATGGCAAAAGACAAGCATGTAGACCCGGGCTCATGCATATGGACACCAGCTGCCCACATGCTCACCCCAAGCCACAAGCAACCCCAGCTTTGTCACCTTTTACGAATCTGGTATGCCCACTGTGAGTATGGAAGGAGATTTCTCCTTGTGGACTCCCAATGAAGTTATTTTGCTCCTCCATGCCCTCACATGAAGGTCCCCATTCCACAGGGGCAAACCGAGAGCCGTACAATCAAAGATGACTGAAACTAGTGGCTGCGAGTTGGGCCTCATCCCCCTTCACCCAACTACCATACCCAAAACGGACTACCACCCTACCAGATGCTCATAGAAGACCAGGCGCTTATTGTTTCAAGAGTCCTCCCAATCCCAGATCTCATTCAAGACCGGCGCTATTTCGCAACGGTACGGCAATGGGGGTTGTATAGGTGTGATCGGGCCAAAACAATATTTCTTCCTTTAGATAAAGCTATAAGCTGCATCTGTTGCTTGGAAATTGTAGGTTCATTATAGTTCCATATAGGGGTAGACAAATCACATTGGAACTAGCGTGCACAATGGACACAAAGACAAAATAGCTTGTGTAAATGTGTGCCCAACCATTTAACTTAACATTTAACTGCTGGGCAGATGTGTCCATTGGACACAACTTGTGAAAAACGTTCTGTGTCCAGGGCACTGGACAGAGATTTGTCGAGCCCTGTCTATAGCGACATAAGACCAAAAACCCTGCTATAAGTTCCACCCCTTTTTGCCCCGATCCTGTAAGCTGCACTTTGAAAAAAAAAAAGTTGGATTCGGGTACTACCGGTAGCTGTGGTTTATATGTGAGAATTTATGGTGCAATTTGTTCTGGTTTCAACAAGTGTGACCAGGCCTTCAAGTTGATATTGATGGCATTTTAACAGTTTTCCTTGAATACTACTGGACCCCAGGCATCTAATTTCTTGTGAAAAGCATAAAAGTAATGTTCCTATCTTAACCAAATTTTTATCTTATTGTCACAAATGTTGTTTTGTATTTTACTTCTACACCTCTATTACTATTACACCTCTGCATCATTTAGAACAGCACAAGGCTGGTTGTAGACGATTTTAAGTGTCATTTGTGCTTCAATAGGTTATGTTTCTGATATGAGTAGATGTAAGCTCTCTCTAGGCATTAGGCTGATGTCCTTAGACAGATTTTGGGACCATTACATTTTTTTTTTCTGATTGGGACTCCAGGAATGTCAATATGTTGGAGAGACCCTTGGTTTTAGGTTCAGAAGAACATTCTGTACAAAACAAAATACTTGATGAGATCATCTGTCTTCCAGCATTGGCCTAAAATTGACGTTTAAAATTTATGTTAAATATGTGTCCGTCCCCTGGTAAATACTTTTGCTCAAGCACAAGTTGCAACAGTGGAACTTATGGAGGCTAAATAAAGCATCAGAGCCATCTAAATGTTGTTTTTTTTTTTTCTGCTGCAGGAATAGAGTCTATAGAGTACTGGGGTCCACACAAACCCCATAAAAAAATGACTAATTTTGTTGTTTTATGAAAAAATGACCCAGGCTTTATTCAAATTTGGTAGGCATTTAGATCTAAGCCTACTTGTCTGTCCCAAAACCAATTTTTATGGTAGGAAAGGTTCTTTTAATTTAGCTTGTTCCACGCTGGCGCGTGGAATGAATGCGGCAACAGCAGACAGGGAGTACGCTACGCGACTAGCAGTGGACCGCTCGGGCCGGACGCTACCCTCACCATGTTTGTTGTCTCTTTGTAAACAATTCTGTTCAAAGTATCAATTTCTAAAGCCTAGACCGAAGGTATGGGCGTTTGGGGCCAGCTTGCATCACCTCTCGTCAATTCTCGCAATATGCAAACTAACACCATGGGTACTGGTTCAAAGAGTGATAATAAAATCGCGGGAACCAGCGGAAAGTTCGCGGCGCTCTGATTGGTCAAGGGGTGGTCATGTGACTTTTTAATGCTGGCATGCATTACCATGCCAGGGCCCCTTTAATCCAAGCGTCTTATCTGGGAAAATATATAACTTCTTTTTCTCTTTTTGTATATTAATACCCTGTTTTGTCAAGAAATATAAGGTTTCAACTGAGATCCAACATGTTCCCCTTTGATTCCACATAATTAGAATAGAGGATGGTTGTTATTATTTGTTACTTTTAAGGCGGATTGAAAAATCAATACATCAAGCTTCCCTATATGGTGTCATGGCTTTTTGGGCAATACCAGAAACGAGGCAGAGGAACTAGACTTACTCGGGCTTCCCTAGCATACTTAAATGGGTCTATTTCTCCTCTTTCCTATTCCTCGGGATGTGTGTGGTGCACATATGTTCGGACACTGACACATTCCCGTGAAATTGTGTAATGTAGTTCTCGCCATGAATATGACCTTAGCTGTCGAAATGGCGTTAAACATCTATTACTCACTCACTCACTCACTAGATTACTACCGTAAACTCCCGCGTATAAGACGCGTCCTCTACGCCAAACAAATGCCTGGTGCGTCTTATATGATCTACTGAAGTTTGGGGTGCGTCTTATACGAGGGGTAATTTTACTATAGAAATGTATTGGATTGACAAAAATCACCCCTAAGAGGTGCGTCTTATACGTGAAAATGCCTCTGCTGAGTTTGGGGTGCGTCCTATACGCGCAGCGCGTCTTCTACGCGGGAGTTTACGGTAATGATGATAGAGCTACAATTCTTTCAGTTTTGTATTACTCAGGATCCCCTTCATCCAATCTGGTTGAAAATAAAAGTTTTTCTTCCCTTTCTAAAAATAGACTGAACACCCTATAGAATAATACGAGGCCTCTTTTTGAAAATAAATAGATTGAAAACGGGGGGGGGGGGTCCTGAACACCCTATAGAATAATACGAGGCCTATTTTTGAAAATTTAATAAATTGAAAACGGGGGGGGGGGGGGGGGTGAAAAAAAAGGGGGTGCAGGTCTGCTAGTGCAGGTGTAAAAGTTGTGATCAGCCACAGCTGTGACCTCACTTTCTTTCCTAATTGATTTTGAAGCTATTCATAGGAGTATCAGTACAACCAAGCTACCATTTTAAAGGGCTTGAAGAGATCTATTGGATGCATATTTTTAATTTAAGATCAGGTACAGAGAAGAAAATCATTCTCCACACTTAAGTTGAACCAAAATTGTAAAACCATTTTATGATATGAAGATGACATAGCATATAAAAAAGAATGGTTTGAACACATTCTCTGGTTAGAAATTGTCTAGAAAATATTTAGATTTATTTTTTCTAAAGGGCCCCCGGATGTTTGACAGACAGCCCCAAAATTGTGATGTGTGGTTCACTCAGAGATTCAATCCAGCTTCCCAATTCTATGGAGTTCCCTGTTTTCCAATACTTTATCCTATGTATTATTTCTGTTTTGCAACGGGTAGGTATGATAAAAAGAAGGGGATTTGCTATTTGAATGAAGTCTTTATGTCAATTTAAAGGGAAATTATGACTATTCAAACTCTCGGAAAGGACCCCACAATTCTGCCGCTATTCTCGTTGACCGCTAAAATGGGGGGAAACTTAAATAAAGTCTAAATAAACCATTTTGAATTATAACTGAACAATAACTAATGGATATGTCATGACGCGTGACTGTTATCCAACAATAACATGCAACGAGGGAGCGGACAGCCCACAGTCGTCACCTCCTCTGCCTTTATATCATATCAAGACCTGTTTCTACTAGTCAACCACTTCTCGTCAGTCCCTGTGGCGCAATGCATAGGGAGTTGGATTTGGGATCTGAGACTGCAGGTTCGACCCCTACCCGGGCAATGAAAATTTCATGGGTTTTAACATGTAACATATGACATGTAAGGAGGCAGGTTATCCATGGATAAGAGCACCGGGTGCCTGTTATCCTTGGAATTCATGATGCATGCATCATGGTGTGCATGCATCATGGTGTGCAATCAGGGTTCTCCACACATAGGAAGCACACAGGCGGGCCGCCCGTGTGCTTTTGCCTGCCGCCTGTGTGGTCTAGCTAGAAATGAGTCGCCTGTGTGCTTCCAGCTCTTTCTGAGCTTTCTATGTTTTTTTGAATTTTGCAAATCGGCCTACTATAACAGAAGTTAGCCAACTTTGAATGCATAGGACCTTACAAATGTCTAAGTGCACTGTTTTTCTTACTCTCGCCCACATAATATCATCTATTCTTTTTGTTCAAACAACCCTAAACTAAGTCATAAAACCTTAGAATCTCAAACCAGAATAGAATATGCAATTTTGCATCTAAATTTCCAAGCCCTAAACCCCCCTAGATCTTTTCTTGCGTCAGCACCCAGCGTGCGCTACTTGCATGTACGCTTGTCTGGCAAGAAATGACCTGTGTGCCTTTTCATCCTGTGGAGAACGCTGTGCAATATCGACAGGTACGTGCATTGGAATATCCAGAAAAAGCACCCAAAATCACAGAAGTCGTGTAATAAACAGGGATAATATCCATAATATTAGGCATAATCTAGCCTCTTAAAACAGAAAATCATTAAAATTAGTGATAAAAGTGAACATTCTCCTGCACTCACCTTGCTTGATCACAAATTTGGACCCTATTTAAACTCTGAACTATGGCAGAATTATAGGTTCGATTTGGCATCTTTAACTCAGTCATAATTCTCTTTAAATTGACATGAAGACTTCATTTAAAAGACAAATCCACTTCTTTTTATTAGCTCTTTCCATTGCTCAATACTAAACAGATAAAAATTCAAAGAATAAAGTTTTGTAAAAATTAGATAAGTGCCTAGCTTAGTAGCTATGCCTATGGCTAAGAATTCTGAGGCTTACATTTGCTTTGTCATTGCAATACACATTCGTGGCAACCTCACATTCTTCCTTCGGGTTTCTTCCAAAGTCTGTTAGTGACTGTCATTGTCAAAATAGATTTGTGAATGTTGTTGACAGTGACTCTGTGTCTTACTGAGTCAGTGAGTGACTGACACTCACAGTCACACTGACAGCCAAGTCTGCTTGGCGATTCACAACAAACAAACACCTCTCCTGTCAGAACCCGTTCCATACGAAACAAAACTGACGAAGTACACAATCACAGGGTGTTCATATATCGCGAACTCTACCTAAATTCTATTCTGATAAATGGACCGAAGACGTATAAATTCTTTTGATTCTCCTTGGTCGTAAATCTCGGGTTTTTGTCGGCTTCTCTGACACAAAACATATCAAATCTAATTTACTAGAGTCGGCCTCTTTGACAGTTCATATTTCCGAGATACCTCAGTGTATTGGGATAATTTTTTCAGGAAATATCAATCATATAATACACTCCTCACAAAATACTTACCTGTACGTCTTCATTGCGAAGTTCGTCAATTAACACAGCAATTGGGTAGAGGGAATCGTCCCCGCTCGAGTCTGAGGCAGCCATTTTGAAACTTTAGGGGTAAGTCAACTGGGTCCAACTTTACGAAATGACGGAGGCCCCGCTTCGGTTCGAGGCTATTGGTGCGTGCCCCCATCTGGTGTATCGTTGAGGAACTATAACTCCCGCCACTTCCCAGTCAATGAGCTGGTAGGCTGGAAACCTACCCCTGAATAGGGATGTCACGCAGTTCTACTGGTAAATCTATCTATAGACAAGGTGCCCTATAGCCCCCCCCCCACACACACACATACACTCATGGGCATCATGGAGGTTTAGACTCTACCTGAGTCACCCTATGAGTAAATAGTCTTGTAATAGGAAACTTTCTATTTTTTTACTTACCTAAGCCAATTAAAGTCTAAACATTTTTAGTCAGTGCTATATCTCAAAATGGTATAGGTGGATGCTTGTATCAATTACACATAATATAGGCCATAATTAGGCATATGCTCCATTACTTGTAGAAGGCACAAGAGAGGGGGTCTAGACCCCTAAAATCGACAGTGTGACATGGCCTTTTCTTAAAATTGACAAGGGACATAGAGCTCTAGTGACAAGGACAGGGGAGAAAAAAGATAATGACATGGGAAATGGTCCTTTCTTAAAATCGACATGTGACATGGAGCTAAGTGACAAGTATAGGGGAAATTACAAATTTAGTGACATGTGACATGGGCTTTCCTTAAAATCGACAAGTGACATGGGGACCCCCCATCTAGACCGGTCCCCAAGAGATTGCTGAAATGGATAGTGTCCGAGTTTTGGTCTTTTAACACCGTACAACTGAGGCTGCAGTTTCACTGCATGGTAGGAATCAAACAGCCACGTATATAGCATACCTATACAGATCTATACCTGTAAGCATTCCAAAATGCCAGAAAAATGTTGTGCATGGAACACATGCAAGAGTGATTCAAGATACTGACTGGTCTAAAGAGCACATGATAGGTGTGGAGTTTTTCAGATTTCCCAAACCAAACTTGTCTATTGACCCCATGGATCCAGTAACTTAAAGGGGGGCTGGCATGGATAATTAACAACATGGGTACCAATTCAAACAGTGATCATGAAATCGTGGGAACCAGCAGAAAAATCGTGACACCCTGATTGGTCAAGGGGTGATCATGTGACTTTTTAATGCGGGCATGCATTACCATGCCAGGGCCCCTTTAAAGCAATGTCTTGAATGGATCAAAGCCTGTAGTAAACCGGAGGACAGACTGAATCTAAATCGGGTTGCAGAGGATTACAGAAAAAAACACAAGATATCTTCATATATTTTCTAAGGTGAGTTGGATTGTGACTTTGGCTAATGTGTATACACTTTGTTCCTGGAAGGGTAGATTTAGCATAAATCAAACACTTAACAAGTCTTACTTTAGAGAGTGACAATTTTTTTTTATAAAAAGGGGGGGGGGGACTGGTGGGTTTCAGAAGGTTAGGGTCAACATTTTTTTCAGCCCCTCTGAAGGGGGGGGGGCATGATAATTTCACCTGTTTTCAGGAACTATAGTTCAAAAGGGCCACTACCCTCCAAAAGAATTGGCCCATGTCAGGAGGGGGCATTTTTTTTTTTTTTTTGCACTCTGGCCCCAAAACTCACCCCCCCCCATTGTTGTTAAAAATTATCACTCCCTTTTGTGAAGAGGTGTTTTGTGGATAATTTTTGTTGTCCAACTCATAGAACCTAATGTGACCTTGAGGGATAAGCTTTTTTATGGGGCATACTGCAGAGTAGGTCCAAAGTCATTTAGCGTGTCAATTTTTGACCAATTTGCTCCAAAAAGGGACACTTCTATTCCAAAATCCCTCTAACCAAGATTCAGTTTTTGAGAGAAAAAAAAATTTACACAGGTTATTTTTTTGTTTATCAAATATTCTCCAAATAGGGGTACTTTACCACAACAATCCCTCTAATCCTCAGAGAGGTCAGACTTTTTTCCCCCCTCCCCCTTTGTGCTATAGCCAAAAAAAATGAGACCCCTCAAAGGGAGGGGGGCGAACTTTTGAAGCTGATACGTGACTGACAGGCTCTAGATATGTTCTGACAGAATAGGGGGGGGGGGACAAGAAAGTTTGACCCTTTTGAGCAAAAAAGCCGGCGAACTCCTAAGGAATAAAAGGGGGGACAGCAAATTTTCAGTCCCCTCTGAGGAGGGGGGCGGAAAAATTTTCGCCACAAGCAAAATTTTACCAGCTCCCCTATTATTAAAAATAACACTCTCTAATGCCCGAGTTATTGCCATATAATATTATGTTCATTTCTTATGTGTTTTTTTTTGGGTGACTTTGAATTGTTGGAGAATTACCAGTATTCAACTTTAAAGTTAGTTGCATGAAATAATAAGAAACAATAATAGATTCCACATCATTTTTAGGAAATGTCATATGGAATCAGGCAAGTTTACAAATTTGGGACATTGTTCTAATAGGCACTCTGAAGTCACGCACCACTGGCTTCAAAACAGCAGTCATGGGAGAGGATGAGAAATTGGTACACTTATGACATACCACCTATGATGAGCTGATGGATTTTGATTCTCATTCAGTGAATAACATAGATACCATGGTAGGCAGCAGTTAATTTTAAAGGTCTTGAATAAGACTATGACCTAACCACCTCTAAAGATTATTTCCTTTACCTCATTTAAAATGGCAGTTCCTCAGAAGTACAGGTCAACTCTGACCATAAAAATGTATTTGAAATAATCAACAAACCAACTTTTAAACATGATAAACCTATTCCACATATCAAAATGGTCATATACATGCTTTTATAGCTTCCTAAGACTAGTAGCAAGGTGTTTTTTAGCCATATTTGAGAAAAATGAGTTCTGCTCCCGCAGGTATATATGTATCACAAAAGGACAATAGAAATGTAATGGGGAAAGATACAGAAATGGCAGACCACTAGTGAGAATTGTGTTATTCCCCTCAATCCTCATATGCTGAATATTTTACTATTTGTGTGGAATGTATCATGTAAGATGCATCCCCCCCACCTCAGCTATTCTCTGCCAGCCACCAGAGAATTCCCATTAACAATGTCACTTAAGAACTTCTGCTAGAGTAGTACCACCACCTGGTGGACATGTAGAGAATAAATGTTGAAGGCACGTACTGGACCCTTGCAAGACCCTTCGGTTACATCTTTCAGGGAGAAGCGCTAACGTGGCGCCATTTTCGCTTGTTAAATATGAGCAGTAAACTTTCAACTTTCGCTGGTACCAGGGACACACTTCCGATCATACCGTTTCTCCTCGAAAGGGTTCACGAGACCCTTCAGCATTCTAAAGCACCACCTAGTGAATTGTATAGAAACCAACAGAATGTACATGTATGTATTTGAGGGATCTCAAATACATGTACATTCTGGGAAATTTATTCTGTCTACATTCATCCACATATGAGGTTGAGATTAGATTATGCATTATTATCTCTTATAGCATATATCAATGATACCATGCACAACCTCTGCTGAGAGCCCTGAATGAATAGGATTGATAGTTGGCAAGCAATCATGGTGGTTCCAATTTCTTATAGCAGTCCACATAGAAGGAACTGACTTTTAAAACCTTGCATGGTTTCATCCATTTCTCCACTGCTGGATATCATAGGATCATAATTAAAGATGTTATGAAAAGGGATTTGACCTGGTCTATCGTGTGAAATAGAAAACTCTAAAATCTAAACATTTTGAAAATCATTTCCAAGTGCCTAGTTCTAATGGTTAGATCTAGTTATATTAAAAAAAATATATATTATATTAAAAATCCGACGTACTTACCTCAAATTTTTTTGGACCATGTTACCGAAAACGTAGGCCTACGTATTTTTTGGCCTTAGTTGAAAAATTATGGTAAGGCTTTCTATGGGCTAGGGGTGGGCTGAACACACAGGGCTCTGGGATTTTACTGGTACACCAGATCGCCCCAGATATCATATGAAGAGAGGAAAGAGAATTTCCTACAGTGTAGGATAATTTTTTTCATCTCTACAATACAGTTAATATGACATACCTACCTAGTTGAAGAATATATACGTATGGACATAATATCACATTCAAATATTTTGAGAATATGAGAAATTTCCCATTAGGCCTACAGTGTGTGAAGTAATTGAGGAATCTTAGTATTAAAACAACACCCATCCTGTGAATCTATGGTTTGAAATTAAGAATGGATATAACTACCGGGATACACACTGATAGCCCAATGTTTTTTTGCCGTTGTTGCCCAGTGCTATTTTCACATTACACTGTATGCTATGGGTGTTCCGTACCTCCACAATACATTATAGCGGAGGCAGACCGGAGCACCCATGATTTGACATAGTGTATTCTCACATGGCTTCAGCTGATTAGTCAGACCAATTGGGGCCTGAACGGGGCCCGGGAACGGGGCCCAGTTGGTATGTTGGTATATATATATATATATATATATATATATATATATATATATATATATATATATATATATATATGGAAGTACAGTCTCAACTACAGGTACTATCTCTTGGGGGCAGACATATTCCACCTTCCCTGACCCCTGATCATGAAGCCATCTAGTGGGCACATGTATTACGGATGTGATTGAACCTTTATATATAGGACATACATGTGCACAGGCGCTATCTGTGTAAGCGACCACTATCTTCAGTACTGCAGTTAGAGGCTGACCATCCAACCATATGTGTAAAGAAAACCCTATATATATATATATATATATATATATATATATATATATATATATATATATATATATATATATATATATATGTTTCACATCTTTCACATCAAAATTTCAACTACATTATGCTGTGGTTTCATTATGGATACCTATAGGTTTTCTTTAACCCTTTAAAGGCCGCTGATGCATTAATGCATCATGCCCATTGGGCCAAAAAAAATGTTGTGTTTCTGGTTGGGGCTTCAAAAAACCTAGGTAGGGAGGGGGGTAATTTTTTTTTATTTTTTTTTTAATTTTTATTTATTTTTGTTCAGTGAGGCATTTTAGCTTGAGGCAAAGTCTGATTTTCATATAAGTCTCTAGGACAAACCTGGGGGTTGATTGTGAGCTAATAGAATCTAAATACAGTTATAATCCACCCTGGGTTCAAGGACTTCCTAGAGGTCACATGTATGGGCTCTGGTTTCCAGTTAAATCTGTGGATCATGTTTGGGGCTCTGTGTACAGATCTGGTCAAAGAGGATGAAGGCCATACCTGCATAATTATAATCCACTCCATGAGTTGCAGGAACTATAAGCAACAGCTTGAGCATACAAATCTTTTTGAGTGCTGTTCTAATGTGTTAGATGCCCATTCTTGTGCCACAGGCACAGCCTTTCTTTGGAGCATTCCTATAGGGCCTTTTACATAAAATTACTGTAAATTCTCTTGTATATAAGCTGCAGCTCCAGAACCCAACCCAGGAGTGTGGGGGGCAGAGGTAAGGTGTGACATATTCCCTATATTTTCCCAATTGTTCCAGCACCACAGAGGGATTTGGGGGTCCCCTAAGATCCCATAGCTCTTTGAATTTTGAAGATCCATTCATAAGGAAAAATATTTTACCATTGTGAAATTTTTAGAATTTTTCACACACTTTGGGCATGGCTTATACGAGTGTGGGGCTTACATGGGGGAATTAACAGTACTTATGGATCTGGCAGTGAGATTTTTGGTATTTTCAACAATCCTTTTTTTATTTTCTTGCTGACGGCCAATGGGTTCTACAAGATATAAAGCTGAAAATGATATTTTTCTGCCAATAGGGGGCCTGATCAGACACTGCTACCGGGTACTTTAAATTGTGAAATGGCTTTTATATGCTTTGAATTTCCATTTCCCTTTATAATTAGAGCTCGGTGATATTTAGATGCTCATTAAAAGATTGACCTATCAAATTACAGATCCAAATCGTGTGTGGACTAAATTAAAAAAAACGTTCAAATATGAGAAAAAATGTCTAAGTAGGGTGGGTTTCTCAAATTAGGTAGGGCAACGAGAAACACAACCTTTTTTTTTTAGGCCTTGGTCGTCAAGATATATGAATGCAGCCCTGGTGAGTAACTCACATGGGCTACATTCATACATCATGTTAACCCTATGGGGTTGATATATTTACAATTCCAGAGGGTCGGCATGATACTCCAATAAATTGCTGGTGAGCAGACTCACTAGCACTTCATTTGTGCATCATGGCAACCAATTAGCATGATGCACTCCAGCAATCCTGGTAATCATGCGAAAATCGTTTCCTTTTGGATGGTATGGGAAAATGTGTACATATATTTCCAACAATTTCCTTAATCAATGGAAATATGAAAAATGTGAAAAAAATCGGAAAAATGTGAAGAAGTTCAGAAAAATCCTCAGAAAAATCTTCTCCTAGTTCACGGCACCTTATAGGGATTTCAGCACCTCCCCCCACATGTACTCTGCACTTGAATTTCGGGCGCACGAAAAACAAAATTGGGCCCCCACCCTCTTGAGGGTCAAAATTTTTTTACCCCCGAAGGGACGAAAATCGTGTGTGAATGTGCTCTTTGAACCTATAGTAACACATGTGCTTTTTCGCTAAAAACAGGTGAAATTACTTTGATCCTGGGCCCTGGTCAAGGGGTCGAAAAGATTCTGATCCCTCTCAAACCCACCAGCCCCCCCACCTGGTTTTAAAAATGATCACTCCCTACCTGACCCTCAGTGCTGGCTGAATGATTGTACAAATAGGGTAGATTAACCTAAAGACGACCGTTCCTGTGCAGGCCTTCAATGAGGGATTTGTAGTGGGTAATATCTCTGAGAGTTTTAGGTCCTCAGACTTCCAAAGGGCACTGTATGAAAGATAATTGTTTAGGTTTCTCTACCTGCTATATCTTGAAAATCCATGAGTATAATATATATCTAGTTTATCTAGTTTACTAAGAACATTAAATTCAGTTCATTTTCACCTTGAGATGACCACTTTGCACCTTGAGGCGATCAGTTGATACACAGCCTTTGAATGGAGCCATTTTCATTAAGCCATAATTTCAAAAAAAGAATAAGTGTCTTACATAAATATACAATATAATGTTACTGTTAATGGTGCTGTATTGAAATGAAAATGTATGTTTTGCAGCAGCTAAATTGGAAGGGATATTTCAGTAAAGATTATGTTCATCGTAGTCCATGGGATACTATAACACATATATTTCAGGAATATTAGAGGTACATCCCCATACATCAGTAGATGTAAAAATGAGAAAAACAAGGTGCCAGGTGGTCAACTCAAGGTATGTGGTCGTCTTTAGGTTAACCTACCCTGTTCTGTAAGAGCAATGTTGATGCAGATAGTGTAAGGGGCAATGAGATGTGTTCTTAATGCAGATACACTACACCTAATATGATGCGGTTGGATGGTCAGCCTCTAAGTACAGTAATGCATATATCGGTCGTTTACACACTCAACAGATAGCAGTTGTACACCATGCCTTCAACAGGCCTCGTGGACACCCGGGTCCTTGGGTGTGCATTGGACAGAAATAACTTTTTTTTACTGCCCTGTGATGTCATCCAGCCAAAAGGAGGCCAAACCCCTGATCAGAACATCAACTAGTGTTAGATTCAACAACGGCAATCCTCCCTATAGCTATCTCTCATGCATGGGTGCGTCTTATACGTCAGATATGAAAATGTACAATAACTATATAATTATCACTGGAGGGCGTTTATAATGTACTACGATCAAACACAGCCCTACGACTTGAAATCTCAATACTATTCCTATGAGAATTTTGATACCTCTTGGAGGTGTTTGCCAAATGGATAATAGGCCTATATAGGCCTAGATGTATAGATTAATAGAAGATATCAAAACCATTTTTGGCAAGCATGGACTGATGTTGCTTTAGGAGTGTGAATGTTTCAAGGTAAAACAACAGAACACTATTGGCAAAATGATTCTGTGCACTCCCTAATTATTAGCTCCCATTTCCCTTTTGGCTACACCCTCCAGTACCCAATAGTTTAAGGGCAATGCAATCCATCTGTCATTAGCTATTACATGCACTTTATTGAGACTTTGCTTCAAGCAGTTTTTAGAAATGTTATTGATCTAAAACTTGATGTCATTGATTGAAGGGTAAAAAGGATTGAAAAGAAAAGAAAAAAAACACAAGTTCACCAGGGTCTGTTTGAATTCACTACACTTTATTATGATATATCCATGAGGAATACTGCCACAAAATGAACCATGACCAGTAATGGACTATAGGGAAAGTGGTTATAGTGGGACTTCAGCAAAAACACGCTTTTTAAATCGATGGTACTAAATGATGTTCAGTGATGGTATCAAATTATGTTCAGATGTTGCAGCTTTTAATTTCTCACAGTATTTCTAAGACAGGGCGTGTCATCGCAGCAGTTACTATCCACTGATTGGATGTCCCCTCACCAACCTTTATTGGTCACACTTTGTAGTGTGCAGCAGTAAATGTGTATAAGAATACTGATTGGCCGAAAAAGGATATACTATTTCCATACTGACTTATCATAAACCGTTTGGAGGAAGATTATGATAAAGTAGTGGTAAATGGTTGGCTGTTCCAATTTAGATGGGACTGTAGTGAACTTTATCCAGCCCACAGTACATCCTTCAGCCAATCAAAACAAATTCTGAATAAATAACAAAAACTCAAACAAAAAAAATCTAACATCCAAACCATATGAGCTCAAGATTACACCACCAACAGTCAAGTGAGACCTTCACTAAAGAAAACCGCATCTTTCCTGATGAATTCCTCCAACTCAATGTCTAAAACACAATATACAAAATGTATCTACTTAGACCAAAGCCATTCTAATCTACCAGACACAAATGTGCCTCGAAGGTCCCCTGGAATGCTTTCAAACCTTGGTGAAGAGTAACAATGAGCTGTTAGGTTAGGAAACAAAAAAAAGAAAACTACCTACTATAACGATGTTCAAAGTCAGTGAAAGAACTTGTAGTGAGTGATAGTCCCTATGGTATAATGAATAAATGAAAACAGGGCACCATAATTTTTTGCCACCCTTATATACCATATTGTTTATTGACATTAACTTAAATATTGTGGAACTTGTAGGCACCTTGCCCCTCACTGACCTGCAGAGACAGGTTTGCACCTGCATGCTGATAAGATAACACATGGTATAAATGGGCAGCGGTGGTAAAGCGATATGCTGATTTTATATCCGCTTTTACCATTGAGAACTGAGAGAAATATCCTTGAACAAATCCTCATCCAAGGTCACCTTGAGAAGGTCACCTCATCCAGGGTCACACTGGCAAACTCAAGGTCATCTTGGCTAACACAATGTCATCTTGGCTAACACAATGTCATCTTGGCTAACACAATGTCATCTTGGCTAATACAAGGTCACCTAAGGTCACCATGTCTGAGGCAGTCTGACATTCTTATCAGTCTCTTCTTCGATGAAACAAAATTCAGCTTTACGAGTTGAATGTCATTGAGCTGTTTGGTACTATGTGAATTGTTCTTAAGTATTAATTGTAAGTTGTTGTTAGTGCTCCACCTGAGAGTGAGGTTAATATCACGTTGCCCTAGAAGTCTGTTTTGCACTGGAGATCTGTCGATTCGACATGGCAGAATTCGCGACACAGCTGTGCCAACGGCTTCCAAACATGTCGCTGGATGTCGTCGATGTATGACGTAACTGTGACGTAGGAAGGCTTACTCTTGTCCCTCCTGGTTACCACGCTTGATGACATGGACAAACTTGGTGTAGTCGATGTTGCCGCCTTCTACTGGGATCTCCTTCCAGGTCTGCTTGATCTGAAAGGGAGAATGTGATGGATTCAGGTTAAAGTTGTCATTGCAAACATTTTCTCTCTTTCTGAATATTTTGTGATATGTTAGGACTTAACCCTATTCATGAAGTTATTCAATTTAGGCAGCTTTCCCTGACATCCTCAGAGCACTTTCTTTGAAGATGTTAATTGACCGTATTAAAGAATGACCTCAAGATATTAAGCCAAGCCATAACGTTCCCATGTTGTATTTTGAATGTTATTGCCAATGCCCCTATTGTACCCAATAATGCATTTTTGTCCCTTAGACTGTCTTCACATGAAACGCTCGTGCTCCCATCCTAGTACCGTACTGCACTTGTGGGCATGCCACTCTCTGTATGTCCAAGGTGTTATGTTTTAGGTAAATATTGAAGTATAAGCTCACCTCGTCCTTGTTGTAGATGTCTCCGACCTCCATCAGCATGTTCTTGAAGCTGTAAGACGTAATGTCAAAGAATTAATCATCACATTACGTCATGGGAGAAAATTGCACATTACCCACTGTGAAAGAGGAAGTTTGTCAAAAGTTATCATTTGACCGTTTGCCATATCATTAAACTATCATAATTATGCCAATGTTATGATTAGATTGGATGCCTCGCGTTGATCGCAATGCCTTGTAAGCTTGGAATGATAGTCCAGGGGGATAGTCCACAGTAAAAGTAGCATACATTCCTCAAGTTCCTCAAACCTTAGATGACATTTAAAGCACAAATGCATCTTGTCCATTGGTCGGCATGATGGCATCGGGGGTTACCGACCCCACTGGGTCATCATGATGCTTGAATGTAGCCCTGGCGAGTAACTCCCCAGGGCTGCATTCATGCATCACGCTGACCAATAGGCATGATGCATTAATACAGTGTCATCCCTTAAAGGGTTAAGGTGATAAAGGTCATAGTGCTTTACTTACTATTCCTCTCCAAGGATGCCCTTGCCTTCCTCATCGAACATCTTGAAGGCATCAAGCAGGGTCCTCTCGGGGTCGGTTCCTGCGTAGGCGAAATTATGAAATTCGTGAGTATGTTTGGAGGTTGAGAGTGAGGTAATAGTACATGTTTTAAGAAGGTAATATTATTAGTTCTAGTCTAAGTTTTCATGGTTGAATTGCAAGTGTTGTATACGTAGTATTGATTACAAGTACTCCCAAGACGTTCTATAAACCATGTTTGTCAGATCTCGCTCTACAATGGCACACACCAGCATTCATGAAATTTGGTGCATAATGAAAAATGATGCTTGCAAGTATAATTTCTGCTACCACTGCACCAGCACGTCATGCCAACACTTTGTGAGTTTGCCAACAACGCAGGTTCATGCATAATGCATGGAAGTAGCACTAGCAAGGAGTCTTAGCTGTATTGCATCCAAGCATCGTGTCAAACAAAATGATTGTGCATAGGTATAGTGGGTTTAAACTAATTCAATATAATAATAACTAGACTTACCGCCGAGCTTTTCACCGAACAGGGTGAGGAAGTTGGTGAAGTTGAGGGTGCCGGGAGCCTCGGACATCATCTCCTTGAGCTGCTTGGGCTCGGCCTCACGACCTGAGGGATAACCATGGCAGGATTTACGTTATTACGGATTCTGCTTGACATGTTGAGTTGTGGTGTCACTTTGCTGACATTCATAGAGATAAAGAACTATCATCTATTGGCTAAGGGATCAAGGCTCCATCTCTATAGACGGGAATTGTTTAAGTTCCATACTAATTGCCGTTAATATCTCATTTAAAATACCAATATTAGGTCAAATGGACTATTTGAAACCTACCGGTAGTTTCTTATCATTTATCTCTAAATCTCTGCACTCTAAGAAATGCCTAGTAAATCTACTAGGCATCCTCCAAAATTGAACTAAAACGCTTCAGAAGACAATGCAGTAAAGCACTATATATATTACAAAAATTAATAGTGAGTCTCTGTGACCTAGCTTAAAAAAAAACAATGCGAGGTGAGCTAGGAGGTTACTCTTACTTTTGTATTTGTTCCTATACCCAATAAAATGGCAAAAGCTTTGTCAGGGAACGATCATTATTTTTGAGAGTACACATTGTTTTTACAGTTAGTGCTTCTCTTGAAATGTCCTCCTGAAATCTAAGTGATTTTCAGTCAGTTTGAGTGCAAGGGTTTCCAACACTTACCGGTCTGTTGGAACATGGCGGCCAAATCAGTCTCATCAATGAAACCATCTCTGTTCTGGTCAATCATGGTGAACGCCTGAAGTGGAAAGATAATTGTACATTAGTGTTGGTGAGTAGTAATAGTCGATTCTGAGGAGTTTGGCCAAATCTGACATAAAATTCAATTTTGGAGTATGTGTATCAGTTTCGTTTATATATAGTTTCTGAGAATAAGATGTCATCAATTATATTGTTACTCTCACATATGTGACCCATCCTTACAAATTGGTTCGGAAGTCGCACATGGTAAGTATCTAGATATTACCACATTCATTCACAGCTCATCAAGAGCTTTAATTTGGTATATAACACTTAGATATTTGAATCAGGCTGCCCTCTGTGGATCTTCTAGCAGTAAATGTAGCTGGAACAATTAGTAATAGATTAAACTAAAATAATTAACATATTACATATACAATAATTTATAAATCATATATAATTCCTATGTAGTTTCATATAACCACAATTACTATAGCTATGCTTTTTAGGCATGTGGTGCTTAAATTCAGTTTAGGAAGCAAGAATTCTAAAAATCATCTACCCAGATGTTAGAAAAATCCTAAAATATCAATTTTGAAAAATTTGACATTTTTGACACTATACAACTTGAAAAGGCCATATCTAGACTTCTAAATGTGCGACTTCAGTACCACTTTGTTAGGATGGGTCACATATACTGGCTTCTATGTTGGCTTCATATGAGAAGTAACCTTCATCAGGGAATTAAAGCAGATGGTGACGGAAAATAAAGTCTTGTTTCAAGAAAAAGAAATATGGCTTCGATATTTCATCTGTTTCAAATCCCACCTCCTTGAACTCTTGGATCTGGCTCTGGTTGAAGAGAGCGAATACGTTGCCAGTTGGCTTCTTGGCAGCTGGCTTTGGTGTATCCTCTGCTGCCTCCTCAGCGGGGGCCTCCTCCTTCTTCTCTTTCTTCTCCTTCTTCTCCTTCTTTTCCTTCTTCTGTAATCACCAAATATGAAAACCAGTCAGTTGGGTGGAAGAAGTCAAAGGATCAGTTTGAGCAAACCCTGTCAATTGAGAATTGTTGTGGATCATTGGAGTCTATTTAAAGTTCAAAAACTATACTAGTTTCAGATTCACCAGGGACATTTAGAGAAATCCCTTAGACCAGATTCAAAGAACAAAAAAATGGGAATCCCATTTGCAGAAGTTAATTCACCATAATAATGTGAATGCAAATGATAGAGAGAAAAATGCAAAAATCTTATGAATGACACCCTTTCTTGAGAGAAGAAAATAACTTTAATTCTATATCAAGTTGAAAACACCGTATACATTTATACACACTATTTGGTATACTTTTTGTTGTTCTAGTCTCGAAAGCCAAATAATTCCGGTTGCAGGAAACTACGTTCTTCCTGTTCATCATGAAGCATTTTAAGCACTGCTAGGTGGGCAGAGTAATCGGTCTATAGTATCATACTGCTAAATTGTTAAGCAGATATATACAGCTCTGTGATTGACCATGCTCTATATAAACTGTCTGGCTAGCCCAACAGTGAATGGCAACATACAGACAGACATAGAAGGCAGTAAGAATTATGGTATTCATAACTCTGGCAACCTGCGGTTAGCAACAGACAGTGATATGTAGCCATAGCAACCAGTAGCTATCAATGCATAACTGTGGAAACCAGCAGATAGCAACACATAACTATACCACACAGCAATATGTAGCTATGGCAACTAGTAGACATCAGCACATAGCCATAGCAACCAACCTATAGCAACGTATAGCTATAGCAACCAGCAGGCAGCAACGTGTTGCTGTAGCAAGCAATATAGATCAACATGTACCTCTAGCTAGCAACCAGCAGAAGCTAGCACTGAATTGTATTGACCAGCAGATAGCAACATGTAGCCATAGCAACTAGCACACAGCAACATGTACCTATAGCAACCAGCAGGTAGCAACACATAGCTATAACAGCCAGAAGACAGAAACACAGATAAAGCAGCCAGCTGACATAAACATGTGCTATTTCTCAGCAAATAGCCATAGCAACAATAACAATATACACGCTAATAAGCTGTGCCAACCAGAAAGAAGCAAAAGTATTACTCCTTCTAGCCATGGAGTACCAGCACTGCACAGAAAAGCGATAGCACTGCTTCCACTTGGACCATTGTAAAATAAAGTATAACAGCTCTTCCATGTCAGGATGTCAGGATATATGTGAGGGTAGAAAATACACCATTCAGCATGCAGTATGTACCTGGTGGGTGGTAAGGCTGAGCACCTGTTGGTAGGCCGCCTTGGGTGAGCCTCAAAAGGCCACCAACCTGCACCAAGAGTCAAAAGGTTAAAGTTGAAGTCAAAGGTCATTTTCAAGGATCAAGGTCACAGAGAGAACAAAGGAGGGTCAGGAGCACTGAGTCTGCGTTGTATGGATCTTTATAGATAATGTTATCTATAACTAATCAGAGGCTAAGAGTCACCCAAGAGGACATTTCTCTACCATGGTAACTAGAAATATTGAGAAATTATTTCATGTGGGACAAAAAATCCCTTAGGTTTTAGCTCAATGCCTACTTTAGTGGCCAATAACAGAAAATCCGCCCAATATCAGAATGAAACTTAGCTTCTTTTAGAATTCTACTTTTACTCAATCAGGCAAAAGTATTTCCACAAATGGTTGATAGATTGGAGGAGAGAATAACCGAGGTATTATATATATGATACAGTTTTCTGTGACTGTCCTTTGTTCGCAGTATTATTCGGAGTGGGATGAACACAATTATATGGAACTTGGAATAGAATAGAGGGGCTTACAGTTCAATAATATCAAAATACAAGAGTATTATTAGATTATGGAGTTCATAGGAGAAGGGTCACAAAGGTGGATTGGGTAATAAATGCCAAAACTTGAAACCTTACTACTTTTTTTTACATTCCTCTAAGTTGCCATATGTGATACACCGTAGTTACAGATGTATCTATGGATATTAATTAATGGGTATAGAGATTTGGTTGAGGGACAATACAGGAATACATGCAGCTTACTCTATAGGAGTGGAATAACAAGCTGATATTATATCAGAATTCAATGGACACTGAAATAGTGTGATTATAAAGAAATGTAAAGGATTTGAATATGTTGTCACTGTACTCACCTCACCCATGTTGACTCTGTAAGCAGAACATAAGAGTACATATTATAATTGTGTGGTGAATAAATGTACATCTTGAAACTATAAATCCATTTAAGAGTTTGACTTCACTGTCACTGATTTATTGCATCAATTAAAGTGATGGCTGGGTTCACCATTAATACACAGAATTCTGACTCTGTGATTCAGGTAGGTACGTTTACATGTCTATAGATGATGTCAATGACTGCACACATGGAATGTACCATTTACCAATGCATACCAATATTCAGCAGTGGTAGTGGTGGAGATTTTGGGGTATGAGACGAGGCACTACAGAAATACCACAAGTTGTGGATCAGGGCAGTAGTGGGCTAGTTAGCCCTGGCAGGAGGCTGCTAGGTTCTGGCTATTCTGGGGTACAAGAGCTGCTCAGGGGTATAGCTGCATGGGGTATGGAGAGGGTCAGGGCTGGAGGAGATAGCCAGCAGGCCAGGGGAGGGGTTAAACAGCTTACACCTGCTGAAGTTTCTACTGGTAGATTCTCACGAGGTTTGCCAACAGTTGGAAAATAATGGAAATAATTTGCAGTAGGCATTTATAAATGTCTTGGGTGGCTAAAGAGTGCATCATGTGAACAACTTCCATACCAAGTTGGAGTCACTCATTGTTTGATCCTCCATAGAGCAATGAGGAAATAGTACAATGATTTAGAGTATTGCACAGAATTTTGTCTATCACACAAGACTCAACCTACTACAGCTATTGACCTGTGTGTGTGTGTGTGTGTGGGGGGGGGGGTGGCCCATAAAAATTATGGATTTGGGGTTAAGGTGGGGTCAGACTCGCCCTCTCCAGCCCTCCGCACACTACGGGCTGGGCGCATCCCTTCATCTGACTCATCATCAACGCCTGGGTGGCGAGCTAGTTCTCCCAGCAGATGCTTCACTGAGGCAGTGACTTAAAATCAGCTGGGAGAATGAATACACATCCAAGTTCAATCAGATTTTTATCTAAATCAAAGGGGGCAATAAAACAATAAACTGGAATACACATCCAGTGAAATATAGAAGTGACCCCAGGCTATTGAACTGAGTATCAATAGACGCTGGCCGAGGCTGAAGTGGGGTGGACTTTGGCTGCAGTGGTTTGTATGCAGACACATGGTTGGTGGATGGGGAGGGGGTTGGGAATATGGATAGGTTGAGAGGAGGGGGTGAAACGGTCTTCACCAGGTGGATTATACAGGGGGGGGGGTATTTAGGGGTAGAGGTAAAACATAGATAGAGGAGAAGGTGAGCTGCTCGTTAAGTCACACCTGTGTCCATATCTCATGTGCTCATGACACCTTGTGAAATGCACACCTGGCAGGCCCATGGTTCTTCATAGGGTACCTTGGGTAAGGGGTGGTTTTCCTCTAGGTCAGTCAAAAAAAAAAAGAAACAAAATAAGAAATTGACACCCCACTTAGTGGTGACTCAGGGTCCCCTCTCTATAAAAAATATATGGACTGACAGGCTTGAGAGAGGTGGAGGGGGTATTTGGGGTAGGAGCTCCATTTGTTGGTGAGCAGAGGTATGACGACGTGGGTGTGTGTATTGGAGTGGGAGAGGGCCAGATGGGGCTTGGAAGGGGGGGGGGGCTGCAGCATCAACAGAAGGAAGCCACAGACCACATGTTCCATACTACCGGCACAAACCTCCAAATAACCTTCAACTACAGGTCAAATGAAAACAAAATATATCTATTTTGTATTAAAACTCGTTAGAGCATGTAAATAATTATTACAATGGTGTCTGTTAGACTTTAGGTGCAATGAAATATATTAGACGTTATTTACTCTGGTTTACTAAAATGCATCTATAGAGTTTACAGGGGTGATTTAAGAATTTCTATTTACATAGTTTCTAGTATTGAAATGTCTAGAGAGGAAGAGATGGAAGGGGAGGCCGCCTTGTATCTCTCCTCAATCTCTAAAAGGCATATTTGCTACAGATTATGCCAACCTTTAATAGTTCTTGAATATGTCACAATTTCATGAACAAATCTTGAAACATATTCATATCATCCACATTTAATAATTTATGATCAAGTCATAACAAATGAAGAAACTGTTGAATGGAGAAGGGGGCTACTGTAGGTTGAATTGACAGAGAGGCTCAGGGAAGAGAGAAATTTAGAAATGTATGCACTAAATTAATCAGCGGACGCTGGAATACCACTGGGGGACAAAGAAGACAACCAGGATGTGAATATAGTGAGGTAGACCACTTAACAGCACATCACATCATCAATGGAGTACCATTCCCCGACCATCCTTCCTCGCCTCCTCACGTAATGTGCCACAATGCAGCAATATATTATAATCAATCAATCAGAAATGATCACCCAAAACTAGAAAATGGTCGATCCTGTCGGCTTGCCTGATTACACACGTTAGTCTTTTGAGGACTGCACGACCATACTCGAGCCTCCAGGTGCATGTTCCTTGGTCGGCATGATGCACCAATGCAGTAGTGAGGGGACTCACCAGCACTGCATTTGTGTATCATACCGACAGGAATGTATGGATCACAAAGGCCAGTCGGCATGGTAGGTAAATGCGGTCATGGAAAATAGACTTATGAGTAGACTCTTAAGTTTTCCTACATTTCCCTGAGGTATAACAAAGTTGTACTCACGTTGGTGTTGGTTAGTGTCGGCGTCTGCTCAGCTTCAGGTGGGCACGAGGAGTAGCTCACTCCATCTACTCTTATATATGAGCAGCTCAAACCCGGCAGCTAATCAGAGGCGCCCTAGCTCTGCCACGTGACGCCTGTCAGCCAATAGGAGGTGGGGTAGCTGACTCTAAATAGCTACAGGAGTGGATCCTGTAGGAGCCGGCTGACTCTAAATAGCTCCAGGGTGAGGGGATGGGCACTAGGGTGGTTGGAGGCTGACTCCTGTGGGCATCACCCTCCTCCAGGGCTGGGGAGGTCACTCCCCACTTTCTTTAGGTTATACTGATATGTTTGAAGTTATGTGTGAACATATTAAATGTACAACACTTTTGGTATCCTTGTGATGAAGTCACATTGGGGGGAAATGTAGGCCTGCAAATAGGGCTTTAATCTATATTCAGTAAATTCGATTCGAAACTAGTATTAATTAGGTATAGTCATCCTGTAGAATGCCTTCTTTGTATAATATCAAATGATAATAAACTATATTTGTGAGATCAGGATGAAACTTTGTGGCAGTTATATCTATCAAGATTAAAATATGTGCAGCAATTCCAAAGTGTCCATTCATTTTGACACTTATATCTATAACAAATGTCTACCGGGTGTGTTGGATAATACGATTAAGGGACATGGCTAAACATCATTAAATTGCTGGACACTTTAGAACCAATTACCACCCATCTTTTCTTGGCTTTACGCGCATCCATGCAAAAAAAAATAGTTAAAAGAGAGTGCCCCCACATGCTTTCCACCAGTTGCCTCCAGTGTGCCTCCAGCTCCTTATTCAGACCTGCTGCTGCAAGCACGCGCCCCCCCCCCCCACCTGGAGCTGAAGCCTCCAGGCGCCGGGCCAGGCTCCTCCCATTGCAAGGATGGGTTTAGGTGTGGTGGATGGGCGGGGGTGGGGTATAGGGTGGGAGGGCGCATCATGTCACTGAAACCAACAAGTCACGAGATTCCACTGGTCAAGATGTGTGCTCGTATATACATATACTATATAGATGTTATATGAATAGAAGTTCTAAAGTTTTTTTTTCTCCCTTCCCTTTTCCATTCTTTCTTTACATAATCTTTTGTGAGGATTGGGGAATGGTTTGGCCAGACTTTGCTGATATAAACCTTTGGTAAAGGTGTCGAGATACATTTAAGTGTACCTTGTCATACAGATTCTATCTTGAAAAAAAAGAAAGGAATACACAAAGTTGCACTACTACTATATTTTTATAGGCGGAAATACAATGGCTCCTTCCCACCTTGCAGCACTCAAATAAATTTACACTTTCCATGATACTTCCCTAAGTCTTCGAACTGGGATATGCGTTAGAGATTGGGTATGTGTATGTGTAGGGGGTGGGATGGGCTGGAGGCATGGGTTTGGCCAAGCTTATGGGTGGGGGTTGAAGTTCCTAGAATAGACACGAGGCGGCGCGTGTTGGCCAGGCTTGTGGGTGGGGGTTGAAGTTCCTAGAATAGACACGAGGCGGCGCGTGTTGGCTTCAGCTGAGGAGCAGCTCGGAGCAGGTAGGCAGGTGGTACGGGAGGTATTATGTATAGGTCAGGGCGAGTCTCTCCAATTTGACCAAATTACATGCACCATTCTACAACATCATGTTTTGTTTAGATCAAGTGGTTAATATGTCCTACTTAAGGCAGAGGCTCTTTATGACTCATAGTTTGCACACAGCGCACGATATTCAGGGCTTACTTAAACTTTTCTTGCTAAGATTTTGGCCAAAGTCGTGATGATGGACCAACTCAGACTAAGCTGCCTGGAGCAAACCCTGCTGGGTGTATATTGGTTTTAGCTGAGAGTACAGATAGGTGACTGGCGGGTGGAATGTGCGGATGGGATATGTGGGGGGGGGGGGGGGGGAGGGGTAGGAGGGCAGGACTGACGTCTAATAGCGCCTCCTAGTGGAAACCACCAGGTAGACGGGGTGGTCGGAGACTCAGACAGAGTTGTGTGTACAAAATGTATAGGGTGACTCACACAAACTGACACAAAGGAATAAAGATGAAATATAAAGACAGTTTGATCAATTATATGGGGTCTAGATGGGGGTCCTCATGTCACATGTTGATTTTAAGAAATGGACATGTCACATGTCAATAAGTTTCCATTTTGCCATGTCCTTGTCACTAACTCCATGTCACATGTCGATTTAAAAAGAGGTCCATGTCACATGTCACTAGCTTTTCACTTCACCATGTCCTTGTCACTAAAGTCCATGTCACATGTCGATTCTAAGAAAAGGGCAAGCCAACCTGTCGATAGGCATAGTGTATCAATACACGTTGCAGTTTTGTCACCTTGACTTAATTTCATGTACACTTTGTAACCTGAATACTTTGTATAATATAACGCATCATGCGTGTAGTGTATGGGTATGAACCACTAAATTTGACATGGTGACAGAAGTCATTTCTTAAAATCGACGTGGTAGACCACCTACCCAGACCCAGATACACAATAATGCACCGATTCAATGCTGGTGACTCCGATACTGCAATGGTGCAGAAGGGAGTAAGGGAGGCAGCCACCACCTGCCCACCTGTTCTATGTGTCAAAAGTTAGGCCAAAATTTAACTGTGATGGTTGCAGCAGATAAAATACTTTATACATTGTATTTATTTTAAAACAGATTTTGTCGACATTTTCTGTGAAGACCTGTTGATAAACGTTCTTTGGGCTTTGGATACCTACCTCTTAGTCTACAATAGACATCAATCTGTACGCTTTGTCAATTAGAAATGTGATATCGAGATTGTAACTCGATGTGTTATCAAACATTTAACTTCTGGCATCCAAGTAAGAAACATTGACATATCAGATGTTAAAACTCTGATATTCCAATTAGAAATCTTGATATCCAAATGAGACAGTTTGATATTAGAAACGTTTGGAAACTTTGTACACGTTATACACGAGTCTGTGTCAGTCTGCTTACACATGATATAACCTCCTTACCCATGTACACTGTCCAAACATCTTCTGCTTCAGCCCCCCCCCCACACCAGAAACTCCTTCACTACGACACAGTATAATCCTGTATATATCCTCACCCAGGCCCGGGACCCAGTCATGCTACACTGTAGTACTACTCCATCAACCAGTCATACTACACTGTAGTACTACTCCATCAACCAGCCATACTACACTGTAGTACTACTCCATCATCCAGTTATACTACACTGTAGTACTACTATATCAACCAGTCATACTACACTGTAGTACTACTCCATCAACCAGTCATACTACACTGTAGTACTACTATATCAACCAGTCATACTACACTGTAGTACTACTATATCAACCAGTCATACTACACTGTAGTACTACTCCATCAACCAGTCATACTACACTGTAGTACTACTCCATCAACCAGTTATACTACACTGTAGTACTACTCCATCAACCAGCCATACTACACTGTAGTACTACTCCATCATCCAGTTATACTACACTGTAGTACTACTATATCAACCAGTCATACTACACTGTAGTACTACTCCATCAACCAGTCATACTACACTGTAGTACTACTATATCAACCAGTCATACTACACTGTAGTACTACTATATCAACCAGTCATACTACACTGTAGTACTACTCCATCAACCAGTCATACTACACTGTAGTACTACTCCATCAACCAGTCATACTACACTGTAGTACTACTCCATCAACCAGCCATACTACACTGTAGTACTACTCCATCATCCAGTTATACTACACTGTAGTACTACTCCATCAACCAGCCATACTACACTGTAGTACTACTCCATCATCCAGTTATACTACACTGTAGTACTACTATATCAACCAGTCATACTACACTGTAGTACTACTCCATCAACCAGCCATACTACACTGTAGTACTACTCCATCAACCAGCCATACTACACTGTAGTACTACTCCATCAACCAGTTATACTACACTGTAGTACTACTATATCAACCAGTCATACTACACTGTAGTACTACTATATCAACCAGCCATACTACACTGTAGTACTACTCCATCATCCAGTTATACTACACTGTAGTACTACTCCATCAACCAGCCATACTACACTGTAGTACTACTCCATCATCCAGTTATACTACACTGTAGTACTACTATATCAACCAGTCATACTACACTGTAGTACTACTCCATCAACCAGCCATACTACACTGTAGTACTACTCCATCAACCAGCCATACTACACTGTAGTACTACTCCATCAACCAGTTATACTACACTGTAGTACTACTATATCAACCAGTCATACTACACTGTAGTACTACTCCATCAACCAGTCATACTACACTGTAGTACTACTCCATCAACCAGTCATACTACACTGTAGTACTACTATATCAACCAGTCATACTACACTGTAGTACTACTCCATCAACCAGCCATACTACACTGTAGTACTACTCCATCAACCAGCCATACTACACTGTAGTACTACTCCATCAACCAGTTATACTACACTGTAGTACTACTATATCAACCAGTCATACTACACTGTAGTACTACTCCATCAACCAGCCATACTACACTGTAGTACTACTCCATCAACCAGCCATACTACACTGTAGTACTACTCCATCAACCAGTTATACTACACTGTAGTACTACTATATCAACCAGTCATACTACACTGCAGTACTACTCAATCAACTCCATCAGTTAGCGCTATGTAATGATTTATCGAAAATATTGATATGGAAACTATGTCTAACCCTGCATACATATGGATTGAAACATATTGAACGAATAATTTATTTGGGTCATGTGAAGTGACATGCCCCTTATAGAGTCCTTTGACATGCAACTCATAAGTTTGAAAAAGGGGGTCGGGAGGAATCATTGCAAGGGAATTTTATTTTCATCTAAAGAAATAACACCTTTTCAATTACATTACAAAATGGGTTCAATCACGCTAAAAATATATGTTTTTATCATCCTTATGATATACAGCTTCGCATTTTCTTGACAGCAGCACATCAAAAATATCACTGATAAAGCACTCTGTGACCGACATGTTTTGAGAATAAAATCACATAACTTTAATTATCTATACAAAGGACAAATGTAGTAAGATGCGCCACTAGCATAGTACACATGTACTACCAGGATAGGTACTCACAGCATCTTATTACCATTTAGCCAGCATAATGGCATTTTACATTTTCTTCTCAGATAAATGGCCTAGATAGGGACTATGTCAGGTCCCTAAATCACAAAAAATGTTGAAATGGCCCCTACGTCATAGAATTAATACCTGTTTTACCCAAAATTAGTCCAATTTGACCTCTTTTTCCCCATTTTCATGCATTTACCCCTGTATAACCTAATTTGACTCACTTAGCCCTAATTTGACCTATGTGACCAAAATTGACCCAATTAAGACTAATCCTTGTATTGGTCAATAATTATTGGTCTTATTTATCCCAGTTTGGTCCAATTTAACCTATTCCCACTGGGCACATCAACATTGATTCAGCGTTGAAACAAAGTTGCAATGTTTGCATATCAACGGTTCATATAGGGTTGAAATATAGTTGAATTTGAAAGTTGACACAACATAATCAAAATCAACTGTGATTCAACATTTAACCATCAGCGCTGATTCAACGTTTGTATTTATATGTTGATACAACGTTGACACAACATTGATATGATGTTGAAACAACTTTGATATTTGTTAGGGCATTCTTTGTTGACATGTCAATGTTGAATCAACATTGAATCAACATTGAAATCAATATTGTTGATTCAACATTGACAAATCAATGTTGAGTCAACATTGAATTGAGAACAATATTTCAACATTGATATGTCAACTGTTGATTGGATGTTGAAATGGTGTTGGTTGACAACATTGAAATAGAATCATTGAAAAGGTGTTGAAGACAGGTTGATCAACATCATCAACACAATATCAGCGGGTTGTCAACGTTGATGCAACGTTCTGTGCCCACTGGGTTTTAACATATTGTAAGGGTTTGTGGCCTTAAGGATCTGGGGGGTTCGGGTCTTACGATTCAAAAGAAAGAGTAAGACGGTAATTCAAGTGTATGCCAACGGTTAGTTTATTTCTTAGTGTACACTCACGGCTGCCGGATGGTATAGAATAAGCAGCTAAGATGGATGGAGAACTGATCTACATGGTGCGGAGGCCTGGAGGGCCTCTGACGTAGCGACTGAGCCCTGGGCTTTATATAAGGACCCAGGTGTTCGTCGTCAGATGTCCCCACAGACCCGGATCGGTGCTGCCACCTATCCGGAACCTGAGGAACGTCCGACGACTCGACTCACCCGCCACGTCAGACGGTACCCAACTATATGGTTAGATAATACGTACCTCTACACCACTCCCCCAGACATTTAGGAGGGTGTTATAGTTATAGTAATATTACTAGGACAACATATCTATATGTCTTAACCCTTAGTAATAGAGGTACAACCATAGATATAACGTTAACACCAGGTTAGATATCATTTGAATGTCATATACATATATTCGATAGTGTATGTAGTTACAAAATGGCAAAGTTGAATGTTCGAATATGATACGAATTAATTATATGAATAACAGTTATATGTATCGGAACTGTTAATTAGCTTATTATACCATAGGATATCATATCATATGTACGGTATAAATAATAAGATAAGTATCATAATTCGTATACATGTGATAGTAACAGTTATGTGTAACGGAACTGTTAACATTAAATACATCATGTAATAACATTCATATGCGTTTGTAGTTATTAATACCACATTTGATTATGTAGTCTTAAAAAAGACTGTTATAGTAACTACACTATCTAATGACATATAATATTGTAACATCATTGCATGACATAACCATATGGATCCGTTAAGGATTCCGTGAGTAGTACGAATAGAACCATTTGTATTATACACTTGAAAAAAAAATCACGGTGTAGTAATGAATATAATGATATATATGATATCACCGTGTACCGAATAACCTTTATAACACCAGATTAATATATTTATGATACAATATGTCTCGCAGGACAATAATAAGTAAGTTCTGGTGTAGTTTATCGGATCTTATATTATAATAATTGACAGTGACTTGAGATCCGTACCAACATACATATATATATACCCGTATTATAATATATAGTACGATGTGATCAGTGTAGTCCTATATGTACATACAACTAACATTATAGAAAAATAGACATATGATAACATTTACAATTTTAGAAAAGATGATAGCTGCTGCTGGGGTCTTCTGCTGTAGCCCTTCGGATGCTCACTGATAGGTGTGGTCAGCTAACCACGGGATGGACGTGCTAGAGTCTATAGTTATTAAGGTGAACACGGTAGATGAGTTTGGGGCAGCTACCCACAATCCTCTAGAAGTGCTAAAGTTCATAGGTAAATCCGAATGGTGTAGAATGTACAAGTGAATTGTAGATCCGGTTCTGTCAACTGTATAGAATCGTAATTCGTTTTAAGTTTAGTTGACATAAGTAGAAATAGTCCAATATAGGCTGGTCCGGAAGTAATAGTAGTATATGGTATAAGTCCATTCGGGAGTATAGATGAGTTGTAGAGGTAAATCGTAAAGTCCATCCTAGTAAGTGGTTAGCACGGGTAACAGCAGGAGTCTGGAACTGGCATCCGGATACGTCTGACAGCAGCAAGTCTACTATCGGATTGCCCATAGGTGAAGTTATAAATCCGAATAGACTATTCAGGGTACAATAAGGGTTATACAGCCTGAATTATACAATAAGCTGGTCATAAGAGGAACCCGGAACACATACAACAGGTGTTCATATACTAGTGAAGAAAACATTCGCAGACCTGTAAGGTTCCGCAAAGACTATATCTGGTTATTTGGTGGTGGAGAAAAAAATTATGGGAAATAACCCGTAGCATGCTTAGGCAGATTTCTTAGCATGCTTCTTCTTAAGAAGAGCTAGAGCCGACTCGGGAGTGCCGTCCCACTCGTCCAGGTCGGCTCCGAATACCCTCATGAACTCAGTGTTCAAGTTGGTATTCCGGGTAATCTCCTCCTTTACACGTTTCTCCAGCACGTGCACGTCCATAGCTGCCTTTTCTTGGGCAGCTGCGGCAGCCTCCTCCTGGGCCTTCACATCGTCCCGAATGAGGGTCTCGAGGCGCTGCTTTTCAGCATCTGCGACCTCCTTCATACACAACAGGGTGTCATTTAGGTGTCCCTGATGAAATTCTGTGGCCTTCTCCCGGACACACTTCTCCCAGTGGGTGTAGATGGCCTTCTGGACATCTGCCTCCCCTTGGCGAGATTTCTCAAACCAAATTTCCGCATTACCGGCCTTAATGGTAATAGCGTCCTTTGGTTTCGCAGGTGCAGCGACAGCCTTGGGAGGAGTCGATGCGGCCTGTGGACCACTTCCGGGTTTGGGGCTTCCGGACACGCCTGCTGATGGTACACAGTAGGCAGGGGGCGCGTTCTGCTTCAATCCCATTTGCAGGTACATGTTCAACTGCTCCTGGGTGAAGCTAACTGGCAGGGCCGCTGGAGCGGATGCGGATCCGGCGGCAGCAGGTGCTGTGGTCCTCTTTGGGACAAGACGACCATCCTTTCCTACCACCAAGGTCTGGCTCTCAGGTCCAGGTCCCTGGGTTAAGGACGGAAAGTTACGAGGATTAACTTTCCCAGGCTTAGATACGGCTCCAGCGTATCCGGCAGGTTCGGGCTTCTTGAACACCGGAGTGCCCTGAGCCTGCTCTGCGGGGTGCCTAGCCAGAGGAGACCTGGAACGGTCCTCTGCTCTGACTTTCGGTTTAGCAGTGGTGCTCTGACCATTACCGTTGCCACCACGGTTCTGATCTCTTCTGCTCCTTTCACGAGCTCTCTTTGCATCCTTTACGGATTCCTCGCATTTCTGCCAGAGAGACTCGTGCATGTCCAGTTTACCCTTTCCAGGAGTCAGGACTATCTTTGCGCGGAGTTTCGAATCCTTGGTCTTCGGAACCTCGCAGAGGACTTGGTCCCCTGGTCGGATCTTAGACCAAGCATCCTCGCTCAGGCTATCGAACTCCTTCATGAGTTCCTGGTGAAGCTCCATGATACGCTTCCGAGCCATGTCCAAACCTTTGGCGTGGCATTTCTTCTGGTGTCTCGCCATATCACTACGTCGGCTGTATTGCACCTTCGTAGTACACTTCTTACCCTTCTTGCCATAACTCGGATCACAAATGTAAACCGGGTGATGGTGGAAGTGGGTCTCGACGAGATGTCTTTGGAACCGAGCTGGAGTGCTCCAGGTCCGGACCGAGACATCACTCGCATCCTGGCAGATAGAGAAGGGACAGGACTTCTGGTCGTCACCGTACCACTTCTCTAGAGCCCAACGTAGCTTCCTCCTCTGGGTATAGGTATAGTACCCTTCGGTATGGTTAAGCATAAGCCACATCTTTCGGTAGGCCTTGCTCGGATTGGGGTCCTCGTCCGAAAGACGCATCCAATCTTCATCATCTGACTCATTGTTCTTGTTGATTGAGTCCGGGCAGGCATAGAGGGTAGAGCCGTCCTTCTTTACTCCGTAGGCACAATCGGAGAAGCACGTCGGAATCCGGGTTTTGAATCCGGATTTGGCGTTAGCCCAACGTTCGGCCTCGGTTTGAGTTGATGGAGTGGCCTTCTCATCATACTCAACCGAGGACTCGTGCACCGACTCCTCGTCAGACGACTCAACCTCCATGGCGGTACTACCAGTGGTTGAGGTGCTGGGTTTCGGCTCGGCTCTAGCAGAATCCGGGAGATTCTTGAGCTTCCGAGCAGCGGATCGTCGGTTCTTACTGACCTTCCAGTCTTCCTCCGGTTCCTGGGTTCCGGATGTGCTGGAGGTCGTGGCTTCTACTGGGGTAGTAGTAATGCCGGTAGCTTGTGTAGCACTGGCTGAGCTCCTGGTGGCAAGCTTCAGGTCTGGGATAGGAGGTGCGGGTGCTTCCGCAGCTCTCTTAGCCTCTTCCTGGGCCTCCTGTTCGGCAGTCATACGGCGGACAATAACCGTCCGAAGGGCTGCAGCTCGGTCCAATCCGATTAGTGAATTGTTCTGGACATCCACCAATTCCTGCTCGGTTATGTAGAAACCATCATCCCACTGCTCGAAGTTAGCAGCGGCCTCCCTGAATTCCTTAGTGGTCCGACACGGCGGCCGGGTAGCACTAGGGCGTGGGTAGGTCTGTCCATCGGTATCCCAGACACAGCCTACCCAGTTGATGTTCGTAGCCTTGACGTTCCACAGGGATTTGTCAGGCTTCGGATACGCTCCGAGCTCGAAGGCTCGGTTAGCTGCATACACGGTTTCACGGAAACCAGCGTCTACCATAAGTCCCCGTTGGAACCACGGCCAGTCTCGAAGCCACTCGGGAGGCGTCCTGGTCAGCTGTTCGGGAGCCATGACGCCCTCGATAGCTATCCTGACTTTCGGGTCCATCCTGACTGGTGTCCCGTCCGCGTAGGTCACTTGTGCCTGCAGTTCCGGGTGGACATACAGGTAGCGACCATCGTAGCTAGCTGGAAAAAGTTCCGCCACTGCTGGCTTCCACTCATCCTTCTGTCCGTCAACTTGGGTAGTTTCGGACTCAGTTGTTGCGGGTTCAGCACTCGCAGCCCCTCCGGATCCCTCGGCCGGGAGTGGAGATAAAGGTTTCTCTGGCTCATTTAGTGAGAATGAAGCCAGCTTCTCCTCGAACGAGCGATCCGTGGGTTCCTCCACGTCCATCATCTTGCTCTCTTCCTGTGTAACAGGTGACAAAGCTTCCGGAAAAGCTTCTGCGGACGGAGTCAGCTTATCCGGGTCACCGGATAGCTTGGCTGCAGCTACGGATTCCTCAGCCATGACCGGGGAATCACCTACGGGAGTAAAATACTCCTTTTTCCGGCTTTTACGGCGCCGGAGCCGACACAGACGGAGTCTGCCTACCAGGAGACAGACTCTGGAGGAGCGAGGAGGGCTTTGCTAACCGGTAAAATCCAAGAAGGGAGCGCGCTCGACCGTCTTGAACGTTACCGAAAAACAAATATGGCGACAGGCCAGCTTTCGTGACGTCATTTCCCCGCATCCCGCGAGGTCACGAGAGGTCAGCCGAGACTGGACACGGTGACGTCATGCGGAAACGCACGTGCTACAAGCGGAACATAAACAAACTGAATGTTTTTAGGTAATTATCGCTCATGCCGATGACTCGTCTGGGGATTTAAGTGGAGATTATGGAAAGCTTAAGCAAATCCACCGGATTATCCTTCCACTACCCATAGGTACATCATGCGACGGCGACAAATAAGCCTTTCGGGTCAGTTGTTATCCGTTCCTCTAAATGTAAACATTACACTCGTTGTGTATACAGGTTAGGTCACTGCAGTCCTCTGGGCAATTCGAGGGCTGCGACGAACGTATCTCCCCTTATCGGATAGTTCTCTATCGGACCTGACAGTCTGAAGAGCTTTTTCTAAGTGTTTCTTAGCCTTAGAGACACTTTTCCTCTTCTTCTTGTCTTCACCTGCTGAGACTTTTTTAACTCCCCCACGCTTAATCGGTGTTGGTGCGGGTGTCACTGATTCGGAACACTTTTTAGGCCTACCACGGCCTCGCTTCACTGTAGTGTTCTTTACCTGGTCTATTATGCGATTCTGGTTCAGGATCTTTCCGGAACCTTCACCATACATTTCCGTGGAGGTCTCCCTCCCAGACCATTTCCTCAGTCTGGCCACATTTGACTTATACAGTCGACCAAGGTCAGATTTAATTATTACGGTACAGTCACTGATAACTTGGGTTACCGTGAAGGGACCATCCCAATTAGACGCTAATTTTATGTGCCTAAGTGGTTCATGTAGCCTGAGAACTCTATCTCCGGATTGGAATTTCTGATGCTTTAGATCGGTATCATATCCAACTTTCTGCCATTTGGCACTTTTCTCCAAATCGATCCGGACAGACTCATATGCTTTTTTAAATCTGTCTCTTAAACATTCCACAAAAACTACATGGCAAGGTAGTTCCGGGTCCATCCCTACGACTCCAAATACTAAGTCGGCAGGCATTATTAGATCTTCTCCGAATACCAAAAGGTTCGGAGTACAATTTGTACTTGAATGTACCGTACTGTTATAAGCATGTGTCACAAAATGACATTGCTCATCCCAGTCATCCATATGTTCATTGACAAGCGACTTTAGAACTTGGATAAGGGTTCTGTTGAACCTTCTTACTAATCCGTCGCTTTGTGGCCTATACGGATTGGTTCTAGTCTTGCAAATAGCTAAGTATTCGCACATACCCTGCCAGAGATTTGATTCGAATTCTCTGCCTTGGTCACTGTGTAACATTAATGGTACGCCGAAACTTAGTACCCAACCTTTTACGAAGGCTTCGGCACAAGTAACTGCCTTGTGGTCTGGTAGTGGAAATACTTTAGTGTATTTTGTGTAATAATCACACACTACCATCATACAGGTGTTATCATTAGCGGTTGTGTTCAATCCACTAATGATGTCTACCCCGATTCTTGCGAATCTAACTCCGAAAAGTTCTTGGGATAAGGGAAGTTTGCCCATCCCGGGTCCGGGTTTGTTTTTACAACAATCCGGACAGGTGATTACCCATCTTTGCAAGTCTCTGGTCATGCCAGGCCAGTAGTATCTTTTGGAAAGTCGTGCCAACGAACGTTTCCTTCCAAAATGACCACTGGTCCGATGTCCATGACAGAAGTACATAATGTCATGTCTCATGGCATGTGGTATTACCACTTGCATGATTTTCTCACCATTTTTACATGGCTTCCAACGGTATAACACGCCTTTCCGGACTTCAAGCTCGGTCCATTGAGCAAGAAACCTTCTCATTTCTCGGTTTTCCAGAGAGACCTCAGGTCTAACTGGACGTATACCCTTTGGTACTAATTGCAATAGCTGCGCAGTTATCGAGTCAGCTTCCTGGAAACGTCGTATGTGATCCATAGACCAATCCAGTACACTGGCAACTAGGGGTTCGAATGGTCTTCGAATCCCTGCTAGCACTGCCCTATGAGCTCCACAATCAGTACAATCCGGATTATCACATTTCCGGATTGGTATTCGAGACAAGGCATCAGCATTCAAATGTTTCACTCCAGGTCTATGCTGAATCTGGTGATGTTCAAGCCAATATTCTGATAGATGGGCTAACCATCGGCCTAACATTCCTTCAGCATCTCGGAAGTTCAGTAGCCATCTCAAAGAGGAATGATCTGTACGTAATGTAAAGTTCGTTCCCCATAGGAAATGTTTGAACTTCTTGGTATATACAACTACTGCTAACAGCTCTCTTTTGGTTGTGCAGTAATTGCGCTGAGTCTTACTCAGTGTATTGCTGGCAAAGGCAATTGGTACTTCTCTCCCATTTTGGACTTGCGAGAGAGCTGCACCAATGCTATCATTACTAGCGTCCGTATCCAGTATGAAATGATCCGTTTCATTCGGATATTGTAATACTGGAGTACTCGTGAACAGTTCCTTTAGCTTTTGAAAAGCAGATTCCTGTTCATGCCCCCAAGGAAATTTTTCCTTGGTACTTCCTGGAGTCCAGTTAGCTATTGCTTGCAATGGATAACTGATTGTAGAATAATTCGGAATAAATTCCCTATAATAGGAACAGAATCCTAAAAAGGACCTCACTTCTTTGGGTGTTTTAGGTCTATTCCAATTCGTAACTGATTCGATTTTCTCCGGATCAGCTTTTATTCCTTCATCACTAATGATGCGGCCCAAATAATTTATGGACTTTCTAAACATATGACATTTCTTAGGTTTCAATTTGAGACCATTAGAAATAATACGTTCCAATACCATTTTTAGGTTATTAGAACACTCTTCGAATGTTTTTCCGAAGACTATGACATCGTCAAGATATACAAGACATCTTTTCCACAATAAGTCACTTAGAATTGTTTCCATCATTGCTTCAAATGTTGCTGGTGCATTGCACAAACCAAACGGCATTACGTTATATTGGAATAGTCCAATATGACTCGAAAATGCAGTTTTTTCCATATCTGAAGGGTTCATTCCCACTTGCCAATAACCTGATTGCAAGTCTAGGGTACAAAACCAACTGTTTCCTCCTAAGGAGTCAATGGTTTCGTCTATTCTCGGTAGTGGATACGAATTCTTTTTCGTGATTCCATTCAACTTCCTGTAGTCTATGCAAAAACGGATAGTGCCGTCTTTCTTTGTTACCATACACACAGGACTACTCCATGGACTATTGGAAGGGACTATTACATCCTGTTCCAACATCTTGTTTATTTCTTCTTCAGCTACTCTCTTTTTCGCTAAAGGTAACCGCCTATACGGTATCTTAAAGGGTTCTGCATCTCCAGTATATATTTTATGTACTACCTTATTTGTCGTACCTAGTTTTTCACCAGGTTTGGCAAAGGCAGTCCTATACTGACAGAGCAATTCATAGAACACTTTCTGGTATTCCGGATCTTCTAATGAAGTTTCTTCATACAACTTGAGTAAGTCTTCCGAAATTTCATCATCTCCTGTACCCTTTTGTAAGTTCCTCTTACTATCCGTTACAGTTTCCGAAAGGGTCACGTTTCCGAAAACTTGTCCCTTTTTCAAGTAGATAGTACTGTTTCCGGTATTGGAGACAGGTACTACCGACCATGATGCATTTGCTACAATAGTGCCTGCGGATACTAATCCGATACTTGACAGAGTAGCTACATCCGGTTCTATTACTGCAGGCTTATTGCGCATTGCAGGATCACTTCTTACAAGCACATCACAGGCTACTCCCGGAGGGATTCGCACAGTGTGTGCTACACTAGCCATACTGCTCACTTGTCTCAGTACACACCTAACCTTTACGGGATATGGGTATTTCACACTCAACACTCCTGATTGAGGTTCCAACACAGCACCATACAGGGATGCGAAATCCAACCCAAGTATCCCCTCATCTGCTATATCCGCAACAGTGGTGCTCATGACATAGTCATGTATACCATCCAACTGTAGTTTCACACAAGTTCTACCATACGTCTGCAAGGTACTGCCATCGGCCGTCTGAGCACTTCCTCCCGATTTGAGAGTATCATGTTCATCCGGTATAAGATCATAGAATCCCCTGGAGATACAAGAGTGGCTAGCTCCCGTATCTACAAGGAATTCGGCAGATCTTCCGTTAACAGTGAGGCAAACATACCACCGCCTTCCGTTTAGAACAGAGGGCATGTCCCTGAGGATCGGAACGTCATTTTTCACACCAGGAGTCGATCCACATCCTTTCAGAAATTCCAGACAAGGATGACCCGGGGGCAGGTGGGCACCACAGACCTTGGCTAACCCGTAGCCGCCTGCCTCGTAACTGATATTGGGTTTCCCCTGTGCTCCCGTGGCACCTGCTATATCAGCTTCCCTAGCCTTCCGGGTGTCTACAACCACCTCGGTGCTAGGCGAGTTTGTTACTACATGCGAACTATCATCACCGATGGTGATATCATGGCAAGATTTGTCACTGGGATCCCCTTCTTTGCCCCTCGGGAGACCCCTTCCTAGTTTTCCTCTGTACTTATTCCAGAGACACCTTCCTGTTTACGCGGGACAGGTTTCTCAGCCATACATTCCGGAGCATAATGCCCCAGTTTCTGGCATCTGAAACATCTCCTCTGAGATTTATCAACTCTCGGCCTCTTTAGAGCTTCTGTTAGTCCGGCTATTAAGGTTTCCATCACATTAGTCGGAGTAGAAGTGGCCGCCACAGTCGGCTTTGCCGCAGAGACTACATTGCTAGATTGGTTTGATCCAGAAGCTGTGTTACCAGCGGCAGATCCTCCCTTTCCTCTCGAATGTACTTTCCTATACCGTTTTTGTCGGTAATACTTTCCAGCTACTTGAACTGAACCAATATATTCTCCGTTTTCATCGGAGACATATTCATCCTCCTCATCAGCATCATGCGAATCAACCGCGGCTAATTGGGAAGTATCATATATCGGAGCAGGTGTACCTCCATATTGAAAAGGTGCTGCTCTTACCGGATTAGGTCCTAGACCTACCAATCGTTTCTTCATGTCATGTCCATCGATTGCTATGAACAGGTCACTGAAGGAAGTGTCATCTTTCCAAGAATCCCAAACAACTTGTTTGTGATCTGGATCCCGCAATCCATTATAGAATTGTATGAACAATTCCTGTAGATAACAGTCATCGTCATGAGCCCAATTTGGACGTGCTTTTGATAGCAAGTCCTGTAGCTCCAAACCAAAGACCTTGTGAGATTCTTTCGGTTTCTGTGTTCTTTTCTTGAAGCTTACCCATGGATCTTCTCTAACGATTGATCCGAATAGGTATGCGGCACATTCGACCAATTGATCATAGGTGCCGTATAATCCGTAAGCTGCTCTCCATTGGTTGAGGGCTACTTTTCCACCTTTATTCAACCAACAGATCAAATACGGCAGAGCTTCTTCTTTTGTCCAGCCACTGCAATTGACTTCGTCGACAAAAGCTTGATACCTATCCTTCCATGGGTCATTAGAATCGTATGGAGGGGGTATCCGTGCCTGTCTACGTGCCGGATTATTACATCCGCGTAGTCTATCTGCTTCTCGCATGCTCCAGTTCATGACTTCCATGCCATCCGCTCCCTTTCGGTAGCAGTCAATGCCAAGGTTTTGGATACATTGGCTCCTATCAAAGATGGTTTGCATCCCTGCAGGCATGGAAGTTCTTCTATTTGGCTTCCTGCCATCTCCTCCTGATCCTGATCCTCCCGATCCAGATCCACCTGGGCCACCTGGGGGGTTACCTCCTGGTGGACCGTTATTGTGATGGTTTCCGGATGAGCCGCCTGGGCATCCACCATTATAACTGGCGTTTCCAGACGACGCATACCTAGGGTAAGAATTATTTTGATTCCATCCCTGGTTATAGTTATTACCATTTTGATAATTACCACTTCCTGATGGATTATAGTTATATCTATATCCATAAGAAGATGCTCTCGGTTGATACATTCCGCCATTAACGTTGTTTTGTGGCGCGTTTGGTCTTGGAAAACGTCCATCAGTAGGACCATTACCTGGACCCGAAGATGGGTTCGGTAATCTTGGACCTGCTGGTGTACTATGGCCAGGTTGGGGGAAATATGAAGGTGGTGTCAACATATGCCTCGTTGGACCCGGTACTCTTGGTTGTGCTATGGGTGTATTATTGTTGGTTCCGGCAGCACTATCGCGAGTCGTTTTAGTTTTGTGACTCAGGTCTGGTATTGGTGGTGCCGGACCTATTGTATCCAGCGCTGGAGTTGCTGGTGTAGGTGCGGTTCCACTATCTGCGGCATTATCCGGTTTCGTATAGACTCCGGATACTACATTCTTAGTAGCCCCATCGTTAACGAAAGGGTTGTATCCAGTTGGAGTTGTCTTCCCCAACATTTTAGACACCACAGCTGGATCTATATTACCTATAGTCAACTGGGCGGCTTCTATGTACTTATCTAAGGTTATTGCAGTAGTCTGCATCTCCTGAAGGTCATTCGTGAGTTTCTGTCTATCTTCTTCCAGTTGTTTATTGTAAGCTATAATGCCTACCCGGATAGCTTAATTGTCTTCAGCTTGTTTAGTACACTGAAGTTTCAATTCCTCCAACTCGTTTTGATAGTGGCATATTTCGGATTCGAATTTTGCCTTATCATGACTTAGTTGGTCGTTTGTATCTATGTTTGTTTGGATACGAATGTGTCTATTGTCATACTCCTTATTGAATGACTCTCTCATTTCTTGGAGTTTTCGTTCTTCATTCTCGAGTTCTTTCATGTACTCACTCCTTCTGGCTTCGAATTCCTTCCGCATGCCAGTTAGGTCCTCTTCTAGCTGAAGTTTTTCATGGAATACTTCATCTTTAGCTTTGACCAAGGTATTTAGATTCTCGTTCAAAGTTACGTAAGTTTCATTTAACAACTGGACATCCAGTTGTTTAAATTCTTCACCTTCCAGTACCGCATAGGTTAAGTCGCAATCTATAGCGCTATAATCTAATATTGGTAGTCCGGGTCTGGGTAATCTATAAGGTAGCTCTCCGAATGTTACCCTTTTTGGCATTGGCGCCGGATGTTCTGGGTTGGTACTACCACCAACTTCGAACATCGAATTAGTTAGCTCGTCGACAAGTGATTGTTGGCTCATTAACTTATCCTGTCTCTGTATGGACTGTTCACGTCGTACAGAGTCTGGTAGATTCTCCTCACTATCATTATAGTGGGGTTCGGGATCTCTCCAAGATGTAGGTTCCGCATCTTGGGAGTTTGAATGGTTTTGGAGCATTAATGATCCATTGCCATTCTCCTGGGCAATCAGTTGCCCTACTGGGTTAGCTTCCCTAAGGTTATCTAACCCATGTACCAGCCGTTCGGACGTTATGACGTCCGGGCTATACACCAGAATTAACTGGTCACGGCACCAGTGTAAGGGTTTGTGGCCTTACGGATCTGGGGGGTTCGGGTCTTACGATTCGAAAGAAAGAGTAAGACGGTAATTCAAGTGTATGCCAACGGTTAGTTTATTTCTTAGTGTACACTCACGGCTGCCGGATGGTATAGAATAAGCAGCTAAGATGGATGGAGAACTGATCTACATGGTGCGGAGGCCTGGAGGGCCTCTGACGTAGCGACTGAGCCCTGGGCTTTATATAAGGACCCAGGTGTTCGTCGTCAGATGTCCCCACAGACCCGGATCGGTGCTGCCACCTATCCGGAACCTGAGGAACGTCCGACGACTCGACTCACCCGCCACGTCAGACGGTACCCAACTATATGGTTAGATAATACGTACCTCTACAATATTTTGACCTAATTAGGCCCAATGTGGCCCAATTGCCTAGTCTGACCTGTTTCGCCTGGAATTAATTTAATTTGACATATTTCGACCAATTTTGGACTATGTTGACCAATTTCGATCAAATTTGACACAATCTATCCAATTTACCCATTTTTGGGCAGCCTACATAAAGAATCAGTCCAATTTGACCAATTTTGACCCAATTAGCCTATTGTTGGCCAATTAGAATGCTTTATCCACGATGGATCAAATTACACCTACTTAAAAATCCTTCTCACCTAATTTGACCAAATTTGCCCAATTTGCCCCAAATATCACATCTTTGGCTAATTTGCCCTGTTTGACCGACTCTGACTTAAATTTGACCAATTTGACCTAGTTATCCCATTTTGGATAAATTTAACCTGTTCTACCCAGAATTGGTGCAGTTTGACCTGTGGCTATATTGGTGTTTAACTATAGAGAACGAAAATAACATTGATAATCTGTTTGAAGGATAGGGGTTTTGAGATATATATAGTAACTTTTTGAAACATAGGGGCCTGACATGGCCCTATCTCACAAATGGCCCCTACATCTCAATATTTTGTGGGATAGGGACTTTTTTTTAGGTTAGGGGCTTTAGATGGGCCCTAAATCTCAAACAGCCCCTATCCCACAAATCTTTGAGGGATAGGGACTGTTTGAGACTCACAGGGGTCTTTGGATTCCTCTTTTATGTTCCATACAAAAACAGTGAAAAGGGGGTGGGTGGGTCCTGAAAAATGCCTAAATAACAGTGACATAATTGTTGAATGTTCCCCAAGCTATTCTTCGACCGCTTCAGAGCTTTGTTTCTTTACTAATTTATTTTAGCTAAGTAATTATTGAACAAGTAATCAATGGATAATTCATGACGCATGTGTGTTAGTGAAGGATAATTACACGAGTGTAATTAGCCTTTGCTAACACACACAAGTCATGAATTATCATTGACTACTTATTTTATACCACGAAACCAATAAATAATCAATAGAATAGCAATAAATTCAAGTTGAAAACAAAAATTATTCCCCCTCCCCGGGACTCGATGCCAGCCATTGTGTGTACACGATCGGTACATACACCTCCTCAGCGACAGCGCACACGGCGAAAAAAGATGCACCCGGACCGGGGCTCGAACTGCGTACCTCACGGGGCTGAGAGCAAAGCGCTAACCGCTAGACCACCGCATCTCCTCCTTCAGCGGCTGTGTAGGCTTGGCTATGTTTGAATGCGTCTCGCGGTTATGGTAGTGGACAGCGCCCGTCTCAGCTAGGCTTGGCAGCAGCACACGGCGAAAAAAAATAGTGTTTGTACACGATCGGTACATACACCTCGTCGCCCGGCAGCGGACAGCTAAAGCGTTGATTGCGTCTCGCGGTTGTGTTTGTGTATAATACACCTCGTCGCCCGGCAGCGGACAGCTACAGCGCACACGGCTTTGTATCATATCCAGACGTGGTTCGAACCGAGCGTTTCTCGTCAGTCCCTGTGGCGCAGTGCATAGGGAGTTGGATTTGGGATGTGAGACTGCTGGTTCGATCCCTACCCTGGCAATGAAAATTATCGTAGATTTTAACATGTAACATATGACATGGAAGGACATGAGAGGCGTGTGGGTTATCCATGGATAACCGCACTGGGTGCAGGTTATCCATGGATAACCGCATGCCTTCCAAGAGTCATGCTACAGCATTCATGCTGTGCAATATCGACAGATATGTGGATGGGAATATCCACCAAAAAGCACTGAGTAACCAAGAAATCGTGGTATAATACTGGATCTACTCCTATTTCCATAAAGCCAATGCATATATATATATATATATATATATATATATATATATACATATATATATATATATATATATATATATATATATATATATATATATATGCGATTTGAAACACTCACTAAGATGGAGCACAAACTTGACAAAGATCACTAAGATCTAGCATAGGATTAGTATCATTCCAAGTACCATACAAATAATCTTTTCTCATTATCCACTTTTGTTAAATTGTGTCGGACAATAAAATTAATTTTCAAACCTCAAAAAAAAAAAAAAAACAGGCGCCAAAGCCCTGTATAGAGGAATCTGAATACATAGGGGTACATGTATTATCATTTAAAATGATACTTCTGCAGTTGAAAATCCTACAAAAATCCTTCACCACAACAAATCACTCTGAGTTTCCTCATCTAGCCTAATCACACCCCTATTTTTAGCTCTGGCACAAAGATCAAACAGTCTCCTGCTAAAGGTTCTACCACCATGTACTACTTGCGAACAGAAGGACATTAAACCACCAATTTTCTGGAGGGTCTTCTTAGATACAAATTTTTTACCCAAACATTCATTCAGTGCCAGACTCATTTTATCTAATTTCTTTTGGGGTAGAGACAGCTCCATACTGGTGGAATCAATGGTTATACCTAGGAATACACATATCTGACTAGGTTCAGTCACTTTTTCCTTCGACACAATGAAACCCATATATTCCATACATTCAATAAGGATGTTCCTCTTACGTAAACACTCCTCTTCAGTTTGAGCTATGACAATAAAATCGTCTAGGTAATTAACTATCCTATCAACACCATAAAATTTTGCTACTGCAGTCAAAAAATCAGATATTCTATTAAATATATATGGGGCACACTTCAAACCAAATGTCAAGCGGTTACTCTCGAAAAATTCTTCTCCACCACCAAAAGTTATTAATAGATATCTCTGCAGGCATGCTGCAATCAGTGATTGGTCTCAATTTACCATTAGACTTTTCTACACCACCTAAGGAATGAATACACTCAGGTTTATAACCTGTCTTAGTAACCAAGCCCTGGGACAACTCGTCCCTAATAATATCATACATTTCGCTATAAAACCTACCTTCTACAATAGATTTATAATTTTTACACACATAGGGTGTATCACAGCCTGGGTCAACTATTTTGAACCCCTCAGTAAAACCACACCATAGAAAATCTGAAGCTATCTGGTTAATACTAATAACATCTGACTGCCTCAAAAAACTAGCTAGTTTGCAAGGTAAAATTTGAGCTTTTCTACCATAAATGAAATGCTCACATTCGCAAATACCATTGACACAACTGTCATAAACCCTGATGCTGGGTCTATTAATACACTCCACTGAAAACAATGGGTGGACCTCGCCCTGTACTGGGCCACTATGGGTTATAAAAAGATTCTTGATATCTACATCATAACCATAAATATCATTTTTATTATTTTCACCCGAAATGATAGGAATGGGGGGCTCAGGAGGATCTACCGTATGTACTATATTAAAACCAGGCACCAATATATCAAATTTTAACATAGGACCCTGCCTAAGAACAAAATCCTAATCCTTCTTATTCTTCTGACATCTATCCTTGCCATGGCTAGACAAACCACACACATCACAAGCATGTCGATACCTGCATGGATCCTCCTTACACCCCTCTGCCCTGTTAAAAGCATAGCAAGTGCGGTTAGACTGCTTGGATTTGAAACTTTTTGGTTTGGCTGCACCCGCCTTCTGGGCCTGAACCGTCCCATCATAGGATAAATGCCTAAGGATATCTTCACTCCTTACATCACTGAAAGACTCTACACCATCACAATTTGCCCTGTTTTTAATAGACGAAACGTATGCCACAAGGGCCTTGAGGGTATATATCTTAGTTGAGGATTTTTCCACCAACACCTCTATATGTTTTACTACATCGAAGACATCCCCTCCCTCCTCTATCAATTGCTTCATCATTCTTACATTGACCAGCAGTAATTTCTCAATGCTATCTAATTTCTCCCCCTTTTTAAGGAAATTCTTTTGATCAAACATACCTCTAGTCTTATGTGCATGTCGACGACCATTTCTGGAGGAGACTGACCCAATAGAAGCCGAGGAACTTGATGAATTACTACGGTAAGACGACGACCTGGTCCTGGATCCATGATGGCGACGAGTCTTCCTGTCGCTATGGAGCCCGCGGTAGTCAGGTGACCGCTGTCAGCCACGCCCCCGTTGCTTGGTTACTGCACCGTCATTCCAATGTTTACAAACATCGCCATGTGCTCGAGTTGTCCCCGTCTCGCCAACCGCTGCAGTAGTTGTACGATTCAGCGCCTGTCCCTCCAATAGGAACTTGATATCCTCTAACTGCCTTTCCATACGAGCAGTACGATCCTCCAAATCCCCAATCATCTGGTCAACGGCTGAGTCCAATGTAACCCCTGTAGCAGTTGGGGAAGATGGCCCATGGCCACCCCCATTGGATCTCACATCGCTCGAATTCCTCGAATTGGCTATATTTTTAGGTTTTCTAGGAGATTTCTTGGCTTTGGACCTTGGTCCGCCACTAGCTGCTCCTTTTCTACCCATAGTACTAAGGTAGATACCGTATTTACTCGACAAACTGGAGAAACAGTTTAAAATTTCCAGCACCACCCAGCGTGGTGTATGCTGTCCGAGTATATGAAGCCAATTGACTGTTAGTTCAACTGCTGGAGCTTATATACTGGAGGAAATGTTATGTGTGACGTCATAGAAAAATCATGTGCCCCGGATAAAGTAGTACCAACGTATCACTCATTAATTATATAAATATACCTGGGGGTATATAGTTCCATATATATATATATATATATATATATATATATATATATATATATATATATATATATATATATATATATATATGCGATTTGAAACACTCACTAAGATGGAGCACAAACTTGACAAAGGGTAATATACTCTATCTCTATATAGTTACACCAGAAATCAGACTGAAAACGCATCTAAGAGAGGGGCAGATAGCTGTGCTAATATGTGAGGTCCAGTATTTAGAACCACCAGCAATGGACAAAGAAGGACTGGAACTGCAGATTGTGACTCGATTGGAGGATGAGGTTCTTTATGGTACTGTCACCAGGATTCCTCCAGAGCCAGGTCAATTGTTCCTTCTCCGTTCGGTATGTCATATCCATACTACATGTATAGGGTAAAGTGACCATGAGTCGTCCATCTGGACCTCTGTGAAACCTCTTACTTTTTCTAGGACCTCTGCCATTGTATGCTAACTTGTAGGGGGCATCAGAAAATGGTTATGACTACTATCTTGAAGTGTTGGTCCTTCCAGTAAATAAGGTTGCAGCCCTTATAATCATGTTTATCAGTCTCTATAAGTGTTCAGTACCCAAGTGATGTGTATCTTTCTTCATCAGTACCATGAGTCAGCCACCAGTACCTTGAGTCGGCCACATTAAACCATGAGTCAACTAATGTGTGGGAGAGTGTCTATTATGTACCTGATGCAAAGATAGGGCAGATTGTTACTTTACTGGTAGTCAACTGGGTGTGAATATAATGCATGTATATTGTTTTTAGTTAAGGTTAAGTCTCCTTTGACTACTAGGACATTGTTGCAAATAAATCCTCATTTATCAGTTGCATTTCAATATTAGTGGCTTGCAAACCATAAGGAACCTATCTCTATTCACATGGATATCATCCCAAACATGCTGTTATTGACAGGCTGTAGAAGGTAATACACCCAAAGTACCAAAGATGATTAGATATCAGCTGTTGCATCTCCCCACCTTGAAACAATACAAAATGTTTAAAACCTTCATAGATGGCCATTGATAATTTCAATTTGCACTTATATACATGCAAAATGGCCGACTCAAGGTACATGGACGACTCAAGGTCACTCTACCCTAACCATGTCTGTTGCAATGACTTCAGCTAATGAAGTTCAACAATTGCCGGGTTCATATCTACCAATTTCTCCTCTTTCCTATCCACTCAGATGTGTGTGGTGAATATTATGCACGGGCACCAAAGTCTGAAAAACATTGTTTTTGCACTAAAAACTTAACTTTTACATTAGCATGATTTGACACCATGGGTGTGTGCTTACGGCTCAAAAGGCGAGGGGTGCGCTCATTAGTGCAGGTGCATTTAATAGAAGGTAGGCCCTTGCTCCTAGGAAATTTAAAGGCTGCCCCCATGGTCAGATAACTCATGTGTCTTCTGCCCTTAATGGGTTAATACACCCAAGGGATAGGTGATAGAATTGGTCTCAACTCAGATACACCTTATAGACAAGGTATTTTTGTGTAGAGTAGTAGACCTACTACTGTAAAAGCTTATGCATAAGGTGGAGATTATACATGAGGATAGCTCCTTCAGTCAGGCCCATAAAAAATCCTCCTAAAGTCAGAGTTTGCTAGGATATCATATTGTAGAACAGTACTTAATTTTCCAACTTTCATCCAATCTGTGCCTCACCCACAGGATATTTTGTATGTACTTTTAAATCCCAACATTTGTCAATTAGGTTTTACCTTGACCCGGGGCTTACAGTCGGCCCTTGCTTCCTCGACCCTTTAATTCCTCAGATCCCTCATTACCTCAAACAGATGATCTTCAACTATCTCTATGTTTTCTATTATATTTGGACTTACATCCTCGGATAATTTGCTTCCCCAGACATTTTTCCTTGCATTTTTCAAATCTGATGAAGTAAGGTTCGACTGTAGGCCCCCTATACCTACATGAGATGTGCCTTATAACATGTCCTTACACATTCAGGTGGTCTTGTATCTTACATTACCTTCACACAAGTTGGATGTTCAAAAGGTTATTTGAAAAACTTTAACAACTTTCAGTACTTGCTCGCAAGCCTAAAGCCAAATTTCTATACTTCATACACTCTGGACTACAGTAAATCCTCATGTGGAGGAAGCACCTTGCATAGAGCAAACACCTTGGGTTGATGGAAATGATTTAAGACCCATCTGAGATTAAGTTTTGCTCATTTTAGTACTGTTCTATGGTATGAAATCCTTACCTATAAGCTGCACCCTTATTACTAAACCAGTACTAAAGCTTCAAAAATCATCCCCCCGATGTGCCTTATAAGATTTCCTTCAACTCAGGGTGCGTCTTATATGCGAGATGTGCCTTATTTGCAGGAGATAACAATAACATGTTTTCTCTCCATGAACCTTTACAGCATGATTTGAAGGAGATTTAAGTGGGATGAATTTATGCAGTTGTTCTCCTGGGAAACATGTAACATCATCAGCATGACATGTCTTGTTGTTCATAAGAGAGACTCAGATTCTTTGGAAGATGGTGCATACTACGTATCATCTCTATTAGAATATGCTACTTCTAGATGAAATAGGTTAAAAATCAGCTGTAGCTGCATGTACTGGTAGTCATTGACAAGAAATGCACATTGGTATTGAATAATTGAAAAAGATTTCTGAATATGTTAAGCATCAATAGTTGATGCGAGTATTGATCACTAGAGGGAGGCCTAGTCCCCACATCTGTACAGGTAGACTCCCAGGTGTGCTGACCTAGTTAGTGCTTCCCCTGCACGCTGCTAGCTCCATGTTGCTCACAAATTTTTTCATTATTACCACTATTTGCTGGGCCATAATGGCTGTAAAATGTGATGCGTGTGGGCAAGACTACCATGGGAACTCGAGGGCTTGTCCAAATTGTACGTGCCCGAACCCTAGATGGAAGTCTGGACATGACATGGTAAGTCATGACACACCAAAGGACACATCGTCATTCAACCATGACGAGGACGTGACAGGGGACAGAGGCGACAGAGGGACCGGTGCAAACACCATCGATCCCCGACAACAAGGCACAGCGCCCGGGCGGACAAGCCCGGTCCTGGGAGATGGCACATCAGACCCAAATGAAGATTTATTGGCCGAAATCAAGGCAGAAGAAGCTCGCAAGGTGGAAATAAAAAATCTGGCTAGAAGACAAGAACTACAACTAGAGCTAGCATCAATTTGGGCTGAAAATAAAAGGACGATAAGAGATCTCAATGATGGCGTTCGGGCATGGGAAGGTGCCATGACAATCTACAGTGATGGGGCCAAAGGTCTGACCGGTACAGTTGAACCCAATGTATTCCCTTTGGATATAGCCACAAATCGTCCACCAGAGGGTCTTAATGACAGACACTACTCACCCCAGAATAACCAAAGTGTCCAAAAAGGCCCATGTGTCCTCGGAGCTCCGCTGGTCCCTGACATAAACTCATTAGCAGACCAGGCACAAGCGCATCTCAACATTCACTGCGGAATCCAAGATGGCGGACCCCTCCTTCCGGTTGGCAACATTCAGGCTAGTAGCAAAGCTGTTTCAGGCCAAATTGGCCTTCCACAGGCCTCCGTGGTCGAACATAGTTATAGTTGAATATAGTTCCATCCAATTAGTTCTAACTGAAATGGATCAATTTGATTACCTTTAGTCTCTGATACATTAAGAGTGATGAAATTCACTGTATTTTGGATAAATGCCCTAAAAATAAATGACCCCCCCTGTAAGAATAGGTAAAAAACAAACGGCCCCCCCCTCTAAGAATACCCTGAAAATATTTGGCCCCCCTAAGAATACCCTGAAAATAAATGCCCCCCCCCTCAATTTGCTCACCCCCACCCCTGCCATAAATAATGAATGCTCCCTAATCTAATGTAATTGTATCCTACATCCCTGATCCATTCCTATACTACAGCCTATACCACTCAAACCCAACCTATAAGGCTCACCCGGAATGGGTTTAAGGTATAAGCTATGCCTTATATATCTAGCTATAGGCCTCAGCCAAGCATTATCTATATGTATGATGGTGATTTTTTTCTGGATTGGCTCATGTAAGAAAATTTTGAGAGATTTTTGTATATTTTAGATACTGTAGACTCATGAATTGTACATTTTTCAAACAATAAAACTATATTGAAGAGATATAGGGGTCATGTAAGGGGCCATACAAAGTGGACATCTTGGGTGGGCCCAAAGGGGGGGGACACCTTCGGGGACCCCTATTTGGATATGTTTTGGGTGGACCGCCAGGACCCCCCCCTCCCCTGGATCCGCCCCTGATTCCTAGCACAGTAGCGATATGTTATGAGCAGTGTGGGAACTAAACTACATAGTAGTGTAGAGGTATACATATATATATGTTACATTATGGTCCTTTGGCGCGGTGGGTGAGTTAGCCACCCGGGCTTCGCCCTCCACTTCCCGGATAGGTGGCAGCATCTGTTCGGGTGGTGTGAGAGAGGCATGGGGTGGCGCCACTGTCCTTACCTATAAGAGGAGGACAGGGCTCAGTCGCCGCGTCAGAGATGGTGAGACCACCGCTGTATGAAGCTCTCTAAACCTAAATAGAGAATCCGGCATCTGTTACAAACTATCCGAGCTACCTCCGGGTAGCCGTGTCTGTGTCATCCGAACTGTAATAAAAACCTGTTCGCATACACCCGAATCCTCTTCTTGTTGACTTGTCTGTCGAATAGAGTAGAGGAAAAAGAACCCGTTACACTGGTGCCGAGACCAGTGGGTTCGGCGATATGTATAGCCCGGACACATAGTGTCCGAACAGGCAAATACAAGATTGGCGTATAACGCCAATCCGGATGAGACTCGGGAGGACTCAGCGCATTCTAATGCGCCCTCCAGGGACCAGCAATGGAGGGACACGATACCTCACTATGCGGATAGTGAGGAGAATGTCCCGGAATCAATCCTGGTAAAACACAGGGCTGAACGTGTTAATCAACATTATTCTGTCAATCTAGAATTGGCAGATTCTTTGTTCGAAACAGGAGGAAGCCATGATCCGAATCATCCGGCTCCTATGCCAAGGAAGGTAACTTTTGGTGAACTTCCCTACGATGTCCCAGGGCATTTACCACCACTTGATTGTAGTGTGATTACCACTGGGAATGTTACTTTCACCGTTCCGGATCATGATAAATATAATCGGGAAATGGATGAAATGAACCAGCAATATCTGGCTATGAATGAGACGCTGAACCTGATAGCGAGAGCTAAAGATGAAGCGTTCGAAGAGAAAGAGGATATTTTGGAAAATCTCCGAGATATGAGAGCTGAGTTTGATAATGAAAAACAAACTCTGAGGCAGCGGTTGCATGAGGAAGAAGTCCAATTTCAAAATGCAAAGGAATCGCTGCAGGCAGAATACGAACGCCTGAAACAATGTTGTGTTAAGCAGGCCGAAGATAATGAAACTGTCCGAATAGGTATCCTCCGATATAATGAGCAGTTGATGAATGATCGGGATGAATACCTACTCGAACTGCAGGATTTACAAAAATACTGCAGCTGCATTGGGTGACTATGTAGAACAAACCCAACAAGCAATTGGCCCATTAGACAATACAATAATCGTACAATTGGCTAAGCGGCTACAGGCAGGAACTACAGTAGACGATAATGATGCCATAGGATCGCAGAGTGCGACACCTGTGGCCGGCCCCACGCGGTATAATCCTTTTGTAACCGATGGAGCTGATAAACATGTGGCAGGCGGTATTTATAATCCCAATATGCTGCCGAATGTAGTAGATTCCGCAACTAATAGAATAGGATCACCCACTACAGGTAGTTCCCATACTACTCCACTGGGAAACAATGTAAATGCCCCACCGGTACCTAAAATACCTTTCTTGGTGAATGTAACGTCAGCCGCCGGTGGAGCGGGTGATCCTTCGGATCCGAATAACGATGGTTCGGGTAGGCAAGATAGAGATCGGAGTAGGAACCCGAAACAACCGGATCCGCCAAAATCCGCCCGGGACCTACCAACTCCGGACCCGGAGCAAGTACACCACGTCCTCCCACAAGGAATACATTGCCTGATGACCATTCTCAGAATGCCCCATCTCGTGCAACTTATGTAGGTAACCCTCAAATGCAAAATGCACATAACCCAAATCCCAGGGTGTATGCCCATGGTGGTCAACCCCCCCCCAAATTTCTCGCATGGTTTCGGGGGAACCAAGCAAATAGCTACGGCTATGACGGTGGTAACACCGGTTATTCCTATACCCAAAATTCAAATTATTTTGGGCAGAGGAGTGGCCAAGGCTATGGGAGAGTTGGAAATTATCCATCAGGAGGATCCGGAGGTGGAGGATATCCATCAGGAGGATCCGGAGGTGGAGGATATCCATCGGGAGGATCCGGAGGTGGAAGATATCCATCAGGAGGATCCGGAGGTGGAAATTATCCATCAGGAGGATCCGGAGGTGGTAGATATCCATCAGGAGGATCCGGAGGTGGAGGATATCCATCGGGAGGATCCGGAGGTGGAAGATATCCATCAGGAGGATCCGGAGGTGGAGGATATCCATCAGGAGGATCCGGAGGTGGAGGATATCCACCGGGAGGACCAGGAGGTGGGGGTAATACCCCATATGGTGCTAATCAAGGAGACGGAGGAAAGCCTAAGAGAATGAACAGGCGTTCTTCTATGTCTCCCGGAATGCAAGAAATTTTTAATAATAGCAAATGCATTCAGGGATTGGGAATAGATTGCTATCCTAAAGGAGCCGATGGTGTCGAAGTAATGGACTGGAGTTTAAAAGAGGCCAATCGGCTTAGGGGTTGTTCCAACCCTGCGCGTCGTATGGGTCGGATACCTCCACCATACGATCCGAATGAACCTTAGCTACCAAATCTTTGTAGACGAGGTAAATTGTAGCGGATGGACTAAAGACGAAGCATTACCGTATTTAGTCTGCTGGCTTAGTAAGGGAGGTAAAGTAGCCCTGAACAGATGGAGAAAAGAATATGGGATAGAAGGTACTTATGACGAATTGTTGGAGTGTGCCTGCTACCTATTCGGTTCTATTGTCCGAGAAGATCCTTGGATCACATTTAAGAGACGGACACAGAAACCCAGAGAATCACATAAAGTCTTTGGGCTGGAATTGCAGGACCTGCTTTATAGTAAAGCTAGGCCTAATTGGGAATATGACGATGAATGTTGGATACAAGAATTATTCACTCAATTCATTGCCGGACTCCGCGATCCAGAACATAAGACTGTGGCCTGGGATGAATGATCTGTTCCTGGCTATCGAAAATTATGACAGAAAGAAGCGGTTGCTAGGCGCGAATGCACCCCCTGCAAGAGCTTCAGCAGTTAAAAGTGATCCGCCTATACCGGAATACACTGCTGCGGTTGAGTCTAGTCCAATGGACTCCGATTACGAATATATCTCTGATGATAATGGAGAATATATCGGATCAGTACAAATTGCCGGTAAATACTATCGGCAGAAAAGGTACCGAAAAGGAGGTTTCAAGAAGAAAACAAACTTCCAGAAACCTATAGGGGATGCATTACCCGTAGCACCTCAGCTAGAGGTGCCGCAGAAACCGGTAGCACAATTACCGGCACCACAGTTACCCACATTCTCTACTCCTCAGGTGGCAGTGTCAACTGCTCAGGGAGATTTTATGGAGAATCTGGTTACTCGGTTGACGAATGCTCTGCGACGCCCAAGGGTAGATAAGTCTCAGAGAAGGTGCTACAGGTGCCAAGAATTAGCCCATTTCGCTGCCGAATGTGTGGCAGAGAAACCGGTGTATAGAGCACGGATGAGTTTTTCTACCATAGAGGATAAGGAAAACTAGGGGGGGATTCTGTTACGGGCAAGCAACAGGATCCCAGAAAAGTCACTTGCCATGATACCACCAGCAGTGGTGCAGATCTGAATGGAGTAACACATTCGCCCAATACTGAGGTGGTAGAGGAGCCCGCTCAGGAGATTGGGGAATCCGGTATAACAAGTGCCCAGGGAGCACAGGGGAAACCCGGTACCGGATTGGAGGTAGGAGGTCATTTCTTGGCCAGAGTTGGTAGTGCTCACCTACCCCCGGGCCATCCTTGTCTGGAATACTTAAAAGGATGTGGACGGGACCCGGGTGCGAATAATGAGGATTCTGCAATAACTGATGTACCTTCCATGTTACATGGAAGGCGGTGGTATGTTTCGCTTAATATCAATGGAAGACCCGCTGAATTCCTAGTCGATACGGGAGCTAGCCATTCCTGTGTCTCTCGGAAGATAGCGGATCTTATACCGGATGTGCGCGATACTGACTATTGGGAAGAAATGCCCAAACGGCCGACGGTAGTAAGATGCAAACATATGGTAGGATGTGTGTGAAATTGCAATTTGAGGGTACTCACGAGTATGTGATAACCACTACGATTGCCGGTATAGCGGATGAGGGGATATTAGGATTGGACTTTGCGGCCCTGTATGGAGCAGTCTTGGACCCGAAAACGGGTGAGCTGAGTGTAGAGCATCCTTATCCTGTGAAAGTACAATGTGTATTAAGACAAGTTAGCAGTGTGGCGTCCATCGCTCAGACTGTAAAGATTCCTCCGGGAATGGCCTGTGATGTTCTGGTCCGGAGTAATTCCGAGTTAAGGAACCAGGATGCAGTAATTGAGCCGGATACGATTATGCTGGCTGCTATAGGATTGGAATCGGTTGACACGATAGTAGCCAATGGGGCTTGGTCAGTCATACCGGTTTCCAACACCGGTAACAGGACATTATATTTGGAAAAGGGATCCATTTTTGGTACCGTTACATTGGCTGAAACAGTGACTAGTTGTTCCCTGAACTTTCCGGTTGAAACGGTTGAACAGGGATGGACCGAAGATCTGAAGAAAATGTATGAGGATCCGAGTTTAGAAGATCCTTCGCAGAAAGAAACGCTTAAAGAAGTATTACATACCATTGATACGGGAGAGGCGCTGCCCTTTAAGATCCCGTATCGGAGGCTACTCCTACCTAAGAAAAGGGTAGCGGAAGCGGAAATAGCTAAGATGTTAGAACGGAATGTAATAGTTCCATCTAGCAGTCCTTGGAGTAGTCCGGTATGTATGGTGACTAAAAAGGATGGGTCTTTCCGATTCTGTATAGACTATAGGAAATTAAATGGTTTAACGAAGAAAAATTTGTACCCATTGCCAAGAATTGATGAGACAATCGATTCCTTGGGAGGTAATAAATGGTTTTGTACCCTGGACTTGCAGTCCGGATACTGGCAGGTAGGAATGAACCCGGATGATATGGAAAAGACAGCTTTTTCAAGTCATATAGGTTTGTTCCAGTATAATGTTATGCCCTTTGGCTTATGTAATGCTCCGGCAACCTTTGAAGCCATGATGGAGACACTTCTGAGTGATCTGTTATGGAAAAGGTGCCTCGTTTACCTTGATGATGTTATAGTATTCGGTAAAACATTTGACGAATGCTTACACAACCTCAAGCTAGTTTTAGAAAGAATAATTTCAAACGGTTTAAAACTTAAACCTAAGAAATGTAATTTGTTCAAAACATCCATAAATTATTTGGGCCGAAAAATATCTGATGACGGAATAAAAGCTGATCCTGAGAAAATTCAGGCAGTAACGGACTGGGGTGTACCGAAAAATCCAAAGGAAGTGAGGTCACTTTTGGGATTCTGTTCATATTACAGAGACGTTATACCGAACTATTCTCGGGTAAGTTATCCCTTACAAATCTTAACAACATGGACCCCAGGTAGCAGAAAGGAGAAGTTCCCATGGGGAACCGAACAGGAACAAGCTTTCCAACAATTAAAAGCCTTGTTCACGAGTACTCCAGTACTGCAATACCAATCCGAGGATGGGCATTTCATACTGGATACGGATGCTAGCAATGAAAGTATCGGAGCAGCCCTTTCCCAAGTCCAAGGTGGAGTGGAGGTTCCGATTGCATTCGCTAGTAATACACTGAGGAAAACGCAGCGAAATTATTGCACAACTAAATGTGAATTATTAGCTGTCGTGGTGTATACCAAAAAGTTTAAACACTTCTTATGGGGAACTAATTTTACATTACGTACGGATCATTCCTCCTTAAGATGGTTATTAAACTTTCGGGATGCCGAAGGAATGATAGGGAGATGGCTAGCCCATCTGTCAGAATTCGGACTAGAAAATAGCCAGATACAGCATCGTGCCGGAAATAAGCACGTGAATGCTGATGCCTTATCCCGAATACCAATTCGGAAATGTGACAATCCGAATTGTACTGATTGTGGGATCCATAGAGCAGTAGCATCCTCGATTTGAATTCCTTTCGAAACACGTATTTGCAGTGTCCTGGATTGGTCCTTAGAAACCATAAGGAACTTCCAGGAAGCTGACTCGGTTACTGCTAGGCTCCTACAATTAGTACCAAAGGGTATATGTCCAGCTAGGCCTATAGCCTCTCTGGAGAATAGGGAAAAGAGAAGATTTCTAGCTCAATGGACGGAGTTGGAGGTCAAGAGAGGAATACTGTACCGCTGGAAACCATGTAACAACGGACACAGAACAAGTGGTCACTTTGGGAAGAATCGATCTTTAGCTCGTCTCTCAAAAAGATACTGCTGGCCGGGTATGTCGCAGGACTTACTCCGATGGGTGGCTAGTTGTCCGGATTGTTGTAAAAACAAACCCGGACACGGACCCGGTAAGTTGCCCTTATCCCAAGAACTATTCGGGGTACGGTTCGCCCGAATAGGAGTTGATATCATTAGCGGATTAAATAAAACGCCGAATGATAATACGTGCATGATGGTAGTGTGTGACTATTATACCAAGTATACTAAAGTCTTCCCACTGCCGGACCATAAGGCTGTTACTTGTGCGGAAGCTTTTGTGAAGGGTTGGGTACTAACCTTTGGGGTGCCCTTAATGCTTCACAGTGATTAGGGAAGGGAATTCGAATCCAATCTCTGGCAGAGTATGTGTGAATATCTCGCCATCTGTAAAACCAGGACCAATCCGTATCGTCCACAAAGTGACGGACTAGTAGAAAGGTTCAATAGAACCCTTATACAAGTCCTAAAGTCACTTGTAAATGACAATATGGATGATTGGGATGAACAATGCGACTTTGTAACACACGCTTACAATGGCACTGTTCATTCGAGTACTAACTGTTCCCCAAATTTGCTAGTATTTGGAGAAGATTTAATAATGCCAGCAGATTTGGTGTTTAGTGTTGTCGGAATGAATTCGGAATTACCTTGCCAGGTAGTTTTTGTGGAAGCATTACGGTTTAAAAAGGCATATGAAGTGGTTCGTCTAGAATTACATAAAAGTGCTGGCAAAAAGCCGGATACGATACGGGTTTAAAGGTAAGACACTTTAAACCCGGAGATCGTGTTTTACGATTACATGAACCCCTCAGACATGTTAAACTGGCATCCAATTGGGATGGTCCGTTTACAGTAACTACTGTGATTAGTGATTGTACGGTATTGATACAATCCGGTGTAGGAAGGGTGTACAAATCCAATATAGATAGGTTACGTCCTTGGTTAGGAAGGGAAAACTCTGACGAGAAATATGGGGAAGGTTCCAAATCCATATCAAATATGGATAGGGTACCCCGGTTAAAGAAATTACCAAGTAGAGGTCCCGGGAGACCGAGAAAGGTACCGGATAAAACCGTAATGCCAGCGCCAACACCATCTCGGCGCGGTGTAGTAAAAAAAGTCTCAGCGGGTGCAGGCGGACTGAAGAGGAAGGGGAAATTGTTGGCTACGAAATCCCTAGAGAAGGCTCGGAAGTCTGCCAGGTTGAATAAGGGAGCTGGAGACGGTGTAGTGCTCCGTCACAGTCCACGACTTGCCAGGGCTGCAGTGACCTAACCCATTACACAACGAGTGTATCGTCCTGTAATCCGTTAAATGTTGTACTTTGTTTAAGGGTTCGCTATAGGTTGCTGTTGTGGACTCCGGGAGACGTACCAGTTGGTATTGGACGAAAAATTCGATGGGTAAGTAAAGACTACCCATAAAGGCTACATATGAATCCCTCGAGAGTCTCCCGAAGACGAGCGATAATGGCAGAACTGTACGGATTGTTATTTGTTTATATGTATCGCACGTGTTGTGTGACGTCACGTTGGCTACTCGCGTATGACCTCTCGTGACCCCGCCTGGCCGCGGGTAAGTGACGTCAACTACGAGAATTCGGCCATATGGATTGAGCGGGCGAGAGAGGTCCATTTTTCTGGCCCTTTCCGATTGAATAAAAACAACCATCAAGATCTTCTAGCGCAGGGGAGGATGAACACCGAGTAGGTGAGTGTTCGGTGGGGAGACAGAAAAGCTACCCCAGAAGTTGTCTTCTCAGCTCAATGGCTGAGAAAACCGTGGTGGAGTCTAAGCGGTCCGGCGAGCCGGGTCACTTGACTCCCGATAGCGTCCTCCTGGATGCCGATTTACAGCAAGGCCCACAGCCTTTGTCCCTGGTTACCCAGCGGGAGGAAGAGATGATGGAGTTCGACGATGATCTCAAGAACTTCAACTTGGGGAAAGACAGTAGACCGGTTTCACTGTTACCGTCTTCCCCAGGGGACAACAGTGCAGGGGGGGGATCGCCCTCCTGCACCGGATTCGTCACCCGAGACGATGGGGGAATCTGGTGAAGCCACCGGTAACCCGACTACCAGCAGTTGTGCGGATGACTGCAGTGGTAACCCGAATGACGGATTTCGAACCCTTGGGCGCCACAGAGTGAGCGAGGACTACTATCCATCCTATGATGGTAGGTACCTCTTCATTCACCCGAACTTGATGAGGACGGATGAAGACAGTCGTCATATTCTGATTGACCAGGAAGTCCGACGGAGTATTTTGGAGGTTATACCAAACCACATATACTCGGAAATCCCTCAGGAATGGCTGACGGATTACGGATGGTTTCAGCGGAGACTTATGGTCCACCAAGAATTCCGGAAGGCAGTATATGATGCTGCTATGACACTGGAGCTTGACCTCATGCCACGACCCGATCGTAGTACATGGGGTATCGACGACCTTAAACAGGTAGATTGGGTCGGGCTTTTTGTACGGTTCGAAAGCCACCGTTACCCGAATCCGGATTCTCACGAGACGTCCTTATTGAACGTCACTGAGTACCGGAGAGCTGCTGCTGCGTTTGATTCCTGGTCTACTGGTTACACCCTCCAGGAATCCGACATTGAAAAGTGTCGGAAGTCGAGCCTATTAACATGGACTCGACCCGAACTTATCCGACGTCTCATCCGGGAACAAATAGAGGATGAGTGAGCCGCAGCCAAAGCGAGGAATGAGGAGAGTGAGAGGAAGCGTCTGGATGACGAAGCCGCTATAGCTCCTCCGATTAAGAAGATTGTCGTTACCGGCAAACGGGAGGACTCCTCACCTAAAAGTCCTCGTGCGGGAAAATCGACTCCTAAGCCCAGAGCCAAAGAGTCGGAAACACCCGCAGACACTGACGACGGGAGCTGGACTAAAACCCAGTCGGAACGTCAGCGGAAGGCTGAACTCCGGAAACTTAAAAACCTTCCGGATTCGGCCATAATAGAACGACGAAACAGAGCCCCCGAACCCGTAGAATCTATGGATGTAGAGGAATCTGTTTCCGAATCGAATGTCTCGGATGAGTCGGACGACAACATTGTCCCGCCAACTCTATCCGATGCGGACAGATGGGCCAATGCTAAAGGGGGTTTTAAGGACCGTATCCCTACTAGCATGGAGGATTGCGTCACTGGTGTCACCAAAAAGGGTACGGTAAAATATGCCTGCCCAAAATGGTACAACAAGGACGGTAATTCCGACGATGAGGACTGGATGCGTCTGACCGACAGCGATCCAGTCCCGAATAAGATGTACCAGAGTATCTGGCTCTTACTGAATGATTGTGCTGACACATATTATAGTCAGGTGCAGAAAAAGAAACTGCGGTGGGCCTTGGATAAATGGTACTCCAAGACCCGGAAGACATGCCCCTTCTCCATCTGTATGGATAAAAGCGACATGGAGCAGGAACGCGTCTGGGATACCCAGATCCGGTTCCAGTGCCACCTGGTGGAGGAGCACATGCACCACCACCCCGAGTACTCGTGTAATCCAGATGAGGGCAAGAAGAGTGCTAAATGCACTAAACGTGTGAGTTATAAACGCCGGGGTGACTTATGTCGCCACGGAAAATCAGCTCACACCGATGGACTCAACAAGGCCGTGACCAAGTTATGGTGCTGCACAAAGAACTCATGGTAGAGTTCCGAAAAATGGATAATGAGCGTTGGGCGAATGTGAAGCCGAGTGATCAGTCATTCGGCACCACGGACACCACGCACGGTAAAAAGCTCGTGGCGAGGTTTGTTCTCACCGAGGGCCGATGTAAACTGGACCTCCACGATGAAGAGTGGAATGAGTGCTGCAACTCCGGGAGGAAGCCAGTTCAATCTGGACGCAGCAGGAAAGATGTCAGACGGGAGGGATCCCCGAGACTTCCGGATGGTACCCACAGCCGGATGGACCGATCAAGGTCAATGCTGGACCATCATGATGCGGAGAAATCTTTGAGAGAAGTGACCTTCAAACACCCGTCACAGGTGTTAAGGGGCGCTTCCGGCATGCCTAGTTCATATAAGGCCGCTGCTGAAGCCACACCTGGCAAGCTTGACTCCAGCCAATTCCCCGACTTGGGAGGACATGGCCCAGAAAGTCAAGTACTGACACCCGGTAACAAGGGTAAACTGCACCGAAAGCCGTCTGCGGCAGCAGGCAGTCCTATCGCTGGAGGTACTTATAAACCCCTCACCAGCGACGAACAAATTCAGCATTATCTGAAGTTGGGATTGCAGGTACACCTCCCCCCTACCCCGGATGGTGTACCTTTTGTTCACGTGGGACCAGACCAACCCGGGCCTGCTCCCATTCCGAAAGCTGTGGTTAGTACTGAGAAAACTAACCCAACCACTCCACAAGCACCCGCTAAAGTGGAGAAGGAACCGCCCAAAGCGCCGAAGGACAAAATTGTCGTTCGTTGTGGGAGGGCGGAGACCTGGTTCGACAGTTGCGAACCGGGTAAAGCTGAAGTCCAGAGCACCATCTACCAGGTGTGGGAAGGACTTCAACGTCAGAGGGCCATAGCATTCCATCAAGGGATGATTAATGACACTCTGATGTGTTTCTGGGAGCTGCACGAAGCCGAGAAGGATCGTGTGGAGAAACAGGTCAAAGACGATGTCAAATATCAGGAAGACCTGGCGGAAAAAGCACAAAAGAAATCGGACTGTGCTGTCCACGTCCTGAAAAAGAAATTGGACGCGGAAGAGATGAAGAACGTCCAACTTCATAGTAAGTTTATGACGGTCTTCGGTGTCGATCTCGATGAGTGGGATGGCACAAAGGAACATTCTTTGCGGTTGCTGAAAGATAAATATGGCAAAAAGTAACCGTAGTCCTCCCTTAGGGACCCGACTAGTCTATTGGCATAATCCTGTAGGCCGTACAGTATTCTTCATCCATCCGGACTAGAATACCGGATGATCCACAAGGAGGTCCCGGTTAGACTACTAACCCATCCAGGCGCGATGTTCACCACATGACGTCTACAACCTAGTTATAAAAGGGACTGCAGTGCACGGATGTACCCGATATCCAACTGGAACTGTACATCTGTGGGGAGACACACAGCACACTCGCGGATAGTGCCGTTGTGGTATCCTATGATTGTTACATTCCTGATATTTTTAACCCGGACTAGTCAATATAATGGAGAAAGGAGCATATGACACAACCGTGGATAGTGTCATTATGTTTCCTATACTATATTATTTAAATTTACAAGACTTTAGCACACCGTAGAGGATTAGGGTAGCTGCCCTATCATCTCACATACTATAACCACAAGGATTAATTACACAAGTTCCACATCGCAGGAATGGACAATGATCTATTATCAGAGCAATGATACCAATATATATATCTTGTCATTTGAACTATTCCACCACCTGGACTAACCGGACTGTGTTCATCCATATTTATTTTTCTCTCTCCTGGACAGTCAATACGGATCTGTGATCCGAATGAATATATGATAATATATTCGTATACTATAATGACTATGTCATTCTTGTTGATAAATATTCATAGTATGTTTGTGAAAAAAACAAAAAAAAACAAAGGGTGTATGACGATTAGATATTATATTGTAATATATTTTCCATTCCGGATGTATACCGATTATTACTCTGTGATATACGATTTAATATCACTTCTATCCGGTTATATATATTCATATATTGTCGTCTAATGACACATATATCCATAATGTTAATAACCTCTATTTTTATAGATAGATATAACTATAACATAACCCCATTGTTGGTTTTAAATAGTTTATTTATCCCCCGAGTTTTATCTAGTGGGGGTAGTGTAGAGGTATACATATATATATGTTACATTATGGTCCTTTGGCGCGGTGGGTGAGTCAGCCACCCGGGCTTCGCCCTCCACTTCCCGGATAGGTGGCAGCATCTGTTCGGGTGGTGTGAGAGAGGCACGGGGTGGCGCCACTGTCCTTACCTATAAGAGGAGGACAGGGCTCAGTCGCTGCGTCAGAGATAGTGAGACCACCGCTGTATGAAGCTCTCTAAACCTAAATAGAGAATCTGGCATCTGTTACAAACTATCCGAGCTACCTCCGGGTAGCTGTGTCTGTGTCATCTGAACTGTAATAAAAACCTGTTCGCATACACCCGAATCCTCTTCTTGTTGACATGTCTGTCGAATAGAGTAGAGGAAAAAGAACCCGTTACAGTAGCTGTTACTGAAAACATATTTCTCCATGCTGCTTTCTCACACCCACAAGCGATTGGCCTCCAACATTTTCTCTTGTGATCCTACATATGTTAAATTCTGAAATAATTTTGACCCATGATTGGATCTCAACTCAATGACTTCTATCAAATTATCAGACTAGACTAGGGGAAATCCTCTCAATTATCTTTATTGGTAATTACCTGAAATTATCCCAAAACAAAGACTGACGTTTAATTGAATTATACGTGGTAATTTTATGTAAGGGAATGTTCAATAATAACTGCGTAGGGGTGGGGGGTGGGGTCTTTGGGTTCTGATGACAAGGCTAAACAAAAACAGTGGCAAGGGGGTGGGTGGGTCCTGAAAAATGCCAAAAGAAGCAGTGACATAATTGTTGAACGTTCCCTAAGTGTTTTGGGGTTTATTAATGAAATCACAGAAAAGGTGAATACAAAGTATTTAACCTAACATCATTACTGATCTCTGGGTTAACTTAGAAGATGGAGGCAGGCTTGGGAATTAAAGTTTTATTATTGTTTAAACGTTTTCCTGTCCGTTACACAAAAGTCGACTACGAGAGTACAGCCTCCAGGAAGCTGTTGGTCCAGTGTAAGTTCGTTTTGATATTGGTTTTTATTCATGGCAAAAAATCACTTGGGGGTACTTTTCAATAATACTTTGGGTATTTTCTATTTCAAGCAACACTTGTGTTCTTAGAATGCAAAGTGACTGGCTCCTGCAAAGGACATTCACGAATCTTTCTTAAAAATTGTGTCAACTCACCTCTATTTATCCCGAATCGATTAGGCCTATTGCAAAAGACTAATATCATGCTAGTGAGGACTAGGGGAACAATCGTCTATATTGTGAACAAGTGGGCTCGGTTTGGGAGTGGCAAAAAAAAAACAGATTAAAAAAAATTCAGACCCCTAAGGGGGCAGAATCAAATTCACCCCTTCTGAGCAAATAAATGCCTACGCGTTACTCTAAACCAACTGCTCTAAACCAAAAAAGAGGGCCATATCGAGATATGGGCAAGGATACTACAAGTGCAAAAATCCACAAAAATTGTTTTAATGGAATGATCACTCCCTTGCAGTTAATTAGGCGAATGGTAAATACATGTATTGGCTGTTTCAAATACTTATATATACTACTCACGGTTACTTGTCACTTTGAGGTAAACTATGTGTCACAGAAGTGGAATCTATGACTAAAGAAAAAAAAAAACGCTCAGAAAATTGTCTTTTTTAATATTCTGCATGCTTGGCCCAACTCTTGTGACTCCATTTTAAACTAAAACCTAACGACACATTATGGAGTTCCATACATTTCAGCAAAAAAGAAACCCACTTGATGTAACAGAATTGACAACAATAGGGTTTACTCGGGATGCATTGTCAACTAATCAGAAAATTCCCTAGATTCATTGCAGAAGCTTTTGGGTATATAATGTAAAACCTGGTACCCATCATGCTGGTTCTTATCAGTGCATATCTCACCAAGTGCCGGATCAAGCATGGCCCGATCAAGCAATGGCAAGGCCCTATAGAATTCAACATGGATAACCATTGATGGATGAATGAATCAAAGCTGATCATGAGTAAATAATGTGCCGGGTCCATTTAAAGTGTATATTCACAAGCAGATCACCCATTTATCAATTTCCCACCCTTATGGATCTATATAGCATTCTATGTCATCTGTCAAAATCTTAAACTCCTGTGTGGAATATTTGTGCCTTAAAACAGTAGATTCCCTTGTCCTGTGTTAAATCTTGGTCCAAGAAAAACACCGGCTACCAATCAACACCATGAACCATGTAAATAGTAGTTTTAATTGTAAAAGTTCCCAGTAGGTGGCAGTGCTGCTCTGTGATCTCACCACAGACTTAAAACCATGCCTTGGAAAGGTACTCATTGATTTCTCTATGTATAATAGTCCTGGTTTACCAGGCACAAGCTGTATCACTCTCCAAGCATGACTGGTGTATGCTATACCTAAAGAGGCTTTTGTAGAAACTGCTGGGAACATAAAATCCTCTCAGAATCATGGTGCCTTGGTGGTTTCCCGCCAGAAGGCTGCATTATGTGCTCCATTACTATATAGTAAGATAATGACAACATATATGAAGCTACTCTAGAAAGGTTGTATACACACTTTAACTCAAGATTTTTCAATTTACTCAGTTCCAGTCAAGAATGTCAAACTGTCTACAGTAAAAAGGTGTATACAATTGGTTGAAAAGTGTCCTGTACTGCCAAGGGGTATCCAGAACCTACAATAAGGAGGGAGAAAGTATCCACCAAAGCCACACCAGGGGACAGCTTTGTTCTCTACATATCTCACAGCCAGATCTGTGTCGCCTCTAATGTTGTAGGTGGAAGGACAAGGTATGCTAATAGCTCTGTGATAACATATGCTGGTAAGTGTAATGAACAAGTAATCAAGTCATGATGAGTGTGTGTTAGGAAAGGATCATTACACGAGGGCGTAGCAATGATAATGGCATATATACTTCAGGTTACTAACCATACGATTCTATTGTGATCTTGTTATGCATCATTTCTTTTTCATACTTTAAAGCTACGGAATCATCTGATATGGATGAAATTGCGCTGGGTGATGCACCCATGAGTGAGCCCAACCTTGAGCAGACCGACACCACGTCAATTGAAAAAGAGAATTATTAAGGGTATTATGTCGGGATGCATCTGTCAGGCTCTCTCCGAGGAACCAAATCAAACAGTGGTCGTGACGAGATTTCCGTAAATCCAGAACTATTCTATCTACTGGCAAGTGAAGTCTGCAGTCTGGGCAGAGTACAACTTTCTGCCCCCCCCCCCCTGAAGAATAAATGGACTATACTTATGAATCAAGTGTAAAATACCTTTGTGTAAAATGTGCACTTCTAATATATAGCTGATAAGCCACACGTTATATCATACACAGTGCACTATGGTACGAACCAAATTAATTTTGCTTATTTTGTATTCTAACATTTTATAATACAAGCAAGTTAGGGAGTGTTCATTTTTTTAACAACAGGGGGGGGGGTTGATGAGTTTGAGGGGGGGCGTAAAATATTTTGACCTCTCCTGAAGGGGGGGGCGAAAAATATTTCGACTGCTCTTGAGGGGGGGGCGTAAAATTTTTAGACCCTTCTCAATGAGGCACGAATTGACGTGACTTGCCGTAAATACCCAATTTGTAGTGGAGATAATTTCTCAATATATTACTTGCAGAAGGAGAAAGTTTATACTGATAACTTTACAATGCATCAGAATGCACCATTTTCTTTCTAAAATTTCTAAATTCTTCAGGGGAATCATACTTCCAACAAGATTATATGCAGAGCTCTCAACACTCAAGCATCTGGCATGAATCTCATGCATCTGGCGTGATTCTCACACATTTGGGGGTTGTCTCACTCTCTCACGCTGAGGAGCCTGTTTCTCATTTTAGACTTTGTAATTTCAGTATATACTTATATAGTGAACTTGAGCATCTATCCTTGGTTTAATGTACCAAAATGCTCTAAAAATCAACAAATGAACTTCCATATTTCTGCAAATTTTCTTGGGGGCATACCCCCAGACCCCCTGAAACTGCATTTATTTCAATGCATCTCGGAAATCTAGAAAATTCCAAGCTTCAGGGAAAACTCTCACTCTTTGGCTCCATTAGAACATGAGAGCTCTGTGGTATGTGTGACGCCTGTTACAGATGGCTCATGCATACATGTGAGCAAACTCCTCATTTTTTTCAGTTTTCTCCTTTATTCTAAGATCTCTCAGGGTCAATCTTTGTCCAGATCCCATGAGATATCATTTTACCATTTTATATATATGGTGGGGTCTTAGAAAGATTTGGATACAAGGGCATCAGCCACCCTGAAAAAGCACCAAAATGCACCAATTGACGTCTCAATATTCAAAATTGTCCTGGGCGAGATACCCCCATACCCCCCCCCATTTTAACCTATCAATAGCAAATCAAAGAAGAGTCTTTACTTTTAATGCCTTGATTTTTTTTGCGCATTCGGAATTTGCATATATGTCATGGTCTGTTCTCTCTCTCCCTAGCCTTTCCTCCCATCTCCTCTTCCCCTAACCTTTCTCCAAATCTCTCCCCTCATCTGGAGTGGGCCTAGCAAGACATACCTGACCTGACCTGGATGGCCTGACCCGGATGGCCCGACCTGTACCCACCCAGATTGCCCCTGGACAGATCCATCTGGACAGACTCACACAGACCGAACTGACCCGGACAAGACAGATCTACCTGGACTGCCCCCAGACTCACCCTGGATGGATCCACCCTGACAGACCCAGACCTGGACTGGAAATACCCGGACCAAATGGACTTGGACCAAATGGATCTGGACTGAACCTACCACAACAGACCCAGTCAAGACTTCAATGAGACCCAGACCAGACAGGGCTGGGCATATTTGAAAATCCTGGAGCCAATGTTAGCCGGGCTGTAGCAGAGGACCGAAAAACTTGCATATAAAGGCAGCGGAACCATTTGAAAGTTTGGGGGGGGGGTGTGCAAAGGGGATGGGTGGGTAATTTCTGCTGATACTTGCAAAAGATACTAAACTATAGACTGAATAGACTTATTGTCGTAGCGGGGTCTCCCCAGGAAAACTTGCTACATTCAAATATTTTTTTACGATAGTTGTGTCTAGGCTGAGGGCACCCATATTGAAAAAGCATAGTACTTAGGGGTGAGGGTGGTGGAAAAATTTTGAAAGTCTGGAAAGTAAATGGTGCATTCTGATGCAACTTAGCACACAATTTCCTTCTCTCTCTTATCCAAGAAACCCAGATCTACCAGGGACCTTAATGTCCTAGGCCCCCATATCTCTCCCCACACTAATGCTATCCCCCAACATTATTCTCTACCACCACCCCCTACAGACATTTTTTGAAATTTTAGAAGTAAATGTTGCAGTTTGATGAGTTCTTATAGCATGATTTGCCTGCTCCATTGGATTGATAATGTAGGCCCTATAATGGTGGAGTGATTCTGTCCTAAAAAGTAAAAATATGAAAAAAAAGTTGGGGGCAGGCAAAAACATATCCCCCAACATAAAAGTTGAGGGGGCATATATATGCCCCCTGCACCCTGGTTCCACGCCACTAATTATAAGCCATAAAGCAATCTTGTGGCACTCCTTTGGGCTGAATCTCTAGGGCACATAAGAGGGGGGATATATGCCCGACACTGGCCATTTGGATCCAATGCTTGTGTCATTTCGGCAACACTGTGATAGGCTCATCACAAGAAAAGGGCACTGAATTCGCAATTAATAATGGTAACTAGTGTAATCTGTAAACATGCCCCTGAGGAAAATTTTTGATTTTAGAGGTCATTTGGTGCATTGTGTTGCATTTTGAGAACCTGATATCTCAAACAATTCATCACAAAATAGTGGCCCCCAAGGGGTTAAAAATGACATGGTGACATTTGGTCATTTTGAGGTGACATTCTTACATTTAAAACTGACATGTGACATGAGAAAACAAGATGAAAGTGACAAGAGACATGCCATTCTGTCAAAAATTTGACATGTGACAATTGCCAGTGTATAACAGGTGCAGATTTATCAAAAATATTTTTTTCAAAATTTCCAATTTCTGGGCTTTTCAACAGCAAAAGAATTTCCCAAATATCCCTATTAGAATCAAAGTTATGAAGTCATTCCCAGAATTCATAATACATCTTTTGACATTGATATTTTCAAAGAAATCTTAACATCTTTAAACAGGTGTAGACACTAATGCTGGCCCGGGAGCCATGGGCCTTTTGGCTGTGGGCCCATAGTTTTCTCAAGAATTACCTTCCTGTGGGTCAGGGATAGCCCACAGAAGGTTACAGAGGGGCATCTATAAAGGTTAATTCCATTGACCATCATCAATTTCTCTTTAAAAAAAAATTAAACTGGCTATTCTGGGCCTGCAGCTTTAGTTCCAAGCCCATAGATTTCTAAACCTACAGGCTGGACTGGCCAGTGGCTGGAAAAGATAGTGTCTACCTCTGTTTAAATAGTTACTTGCTGTGGAGTTCCTGTAGTCTTGGGTTAAACTTGGGGATATTCTTATAAATGCTAAAGATATTACTGTAATCAACTCATAAATGTAATTTAGATTTAGATGACAGAGTATATATATATATATATGTAGTGTTCTACCCCTCGGAGTTTAATCGAATCTTTCGATAAACAACAAAGAACAACTATTCAGGTTCCAGTTAAAACTTTATTGTCTAATAACACATAGGCATCAGCCGTTCTCGATAACAGTTACAGGTGGTAGAGTTTGAACTCTATAGCACGTTCGACACTAGGCCTTCTAGTGTCTGCAGTTGATATTCCACATTTACCTTCTCTGTGCAACAGCACAGAGAAGTATTATAATATGGTAGCCGGGCAGCCGCCAACCATCGCTCACGATGGTCAGTTGGGGCTGGACTGACCCTGAGGAAGGCCGTACAACGGCCTTATATACACCAGAGTCGAGGGCCACATGACCATGTGGTGACGTGGCGCTGGACTCCAGCGCCCCCAGGCGTCGGGTAATAGAGGTGTTCTCGACGTCGCCCACGAGGACCACGAAGGTACCTCGAAGACGACGCGGGACCACCACACCACCCCCCACTAGACTGAAACGAGGTCTCTGAAAATTCAGAGATCCCGGATCAGTCTAAACAAATAGATAATAATTTAAACTACTGAATCCGTCGACATGGCCGACAGACACAGTAGGGGAATATAGAGAAATATGTAGTTTCTACTGTACTGTAGAAAAAAAATTATTATCACAGTTAATATAAGGCGCTGCTCCATCCAACGTAGGAGACCAGTGTCGAAACACTGCTTCACGACCTGCTCCTGGTCGATCTGAGGGAGGCACGACCGGGAATGGTAACCGGGGTCGTGTCGTTTCCTCCCTGTCTCGTTGAGAAGCTCCTTCCAGTGTAGGAAGCCCATCGATAGTGTACAGTACAACTATGATGGTCCTTCGACCGTGAGGCTGAGGATGTGTGGCACCACCGGGGTGGTGTCGGATCCACACAGCTTTGCAGGGAGGTCCGGGGACAGGAAAGGTACCCCCACTCGTGGAGGGTACACCGTCGTCCGGGAACAAGTTCCCGGGGGTTCCATGCTGACATCGAGACTCTGTTCGATGTCAGCGGTCCGAACTCAGTAGGAGGAACAGTAGTATCATACTACTGATCCTCCGAGATAGACCCTGTAGCGGCGTCGATTTCCGCCTGCTCTCCGTCAGTGCGCTCATCCTCATGTGAGGCACTGGTGGCTAGCTGGCCGGAAAACGTGGGTGACTCTGGCAATGGAGCCACGCGGTCCATTGTTGTACTCCAAGCCTCGTTAGAGGTCTCGGGTGCATCTCGGGAGTCTCCCTCAGCATCTGAGTGGAGGACTGCCGAATCTGCAGAGTCGCTTCCGTTGTCGTCGTCGCTCTCTCGACCTTCATGGTCGTCCTGGTCTCCCTGGTCAGGGGGAGCCATTGGAGATTGACCGACGACATCGACGTCCCCGTCTACGTCCATCGACTGTTCCGCCTCGGCAGGTTCTACTGCTCTGGCGGAAGCCGACGGGTCCGGGCAGATGGCTGCACTCGCGGGGATCAGAGGTGTGATGCCATGAAGATCCGGATGGATTTTCGGGGACACCACTCTCTGAACCGGTGGCAGTGCAGGCTCGGTGGCTCCCAAGAGGTCGACCAAGGGAGCCCATGAGGAAGGCGCGGTTGCTGGCGGGTAGACGGAGGCGCAGCGAGACCTACCAGGGGTGTCAGGCTTGTCCCGCACCACCTGCTCTCGACCCAACATCGTCATAGCCGAGCTCAGAATGTCTATCCTTGGAGATAACTCTCTCAGAGGATAAGACTGAGCCGCCAGCGTCCTGACATCAGGAACCACTCCACCCTCGATGAGGTACCTCTGTGCTTCGCGAGAGGGCTCAGTACGAACGGGTTTCAGGGTTCGGACGCCATGGTGTTTGTCTTTCATCCATTCCGAGAGTTGGACCCCGAAGACTCTAAAGAATTCGCGGTCGATTTCCTCCCAGCCTTCTATGATAGCATCCCTCTTGGTGATATCATATTGGGCCTGTGACTCAAAGTCATTGAGCCGCGTGCGGACATCGGTCAGACGAGAGTCCATCTCCATCTGAACGGTCTGACGCGCCTCTTCCCTAAGAGCCGGAAGGAGCTCGTTACGGATGGCCATGTTTGTTCTATCAAACAGGCCGAACAAGTAGGCATTCGCTTCCTCACGGAATGCCTCACCGAAATGGTCGATAGCAGGGCTACCCGTCATTTGTAGAAGTCCCTTACAACGTTCCACGAACATCTTTGGGACCCCACGTTCGACGCCATCGCCGTATGCAGGCTGTGCCAACTCCCAACGCAAGGTTGCTGTCGGGGTGTCGGCGCCTGACACGACGTTGGAGAAGGTGGGTCCTGCTCCCGAGGTCAGTGTCGCACCTCCTACGTGGACACGCGGCGTGGCAGCTGGGGTGCTGTCCTCTGCCGCTGTAGGTGGCTTGACAGGAGGAGACGAGTTGGTGGTCACCTTGGGTTGTCGATCACGACCACTCCGGGATTCCACCGTCTTGCCTCCATGCTTAGCACCACTGGTGCTGGGTTTGGCTGAACCAGTCGAAGCAGTCTTCGACTTTTTAGCCGGGGCCGGGGTGGCCTTCGCTGCCTGCACGGGCTTCGAGGGGGCCGCCTGCGACTTAGGCTTCTTAGGTTCAGTCGAACCGGCAGACTTTCCAGCATCCGTAGAGTGGGGTCTCTTGTTCCCACTCGTAGAGGCTGTTGGTGGTCGAAAATCATAGAAGGTTGGCATATGATGAATTTGGAGGTATTCCAACCCCTACTCTTCGAATTTTAGTTTCCCCCTCTATTTCTTTGGCTCAAAGTGTCAGGCTGGATGGGATCTTCATGTTACATATGGGTTTTGATGGTCCCATATGCATATTTTGGGCTACAGGGGGGTAAAATGTGCCCAAAATGACCAAAATTGTCTGGGCGAAATTGTGTCTGGGAGAATGACATTTTGAGTTACAAGCCATGTTGAGGGATTAATTTCATACAGAAACAATCTTTATACCTCCATGAAAATCTCAGGTCCAGACTTTTTTGACCTGTAGATTAAGAAAATCACATTATCATTTATGTCAGATGTGTCCTTGCTATTGTAAAAGAAGCATATTTATAAGAATTATTTTTCTGGGCACATGTCTGGGCGAATGACATGTAAGGCCCCATATGCACACTTTCTATGATTTGTGACCTGGTCCTGGGTCTCGAGGACGACTGGCTTCCCGCTTCTTCCGCTGCTCTACCCTGAACTCGGGGTAGGCGCCGTAGGAAGCGGGCATGAGCTCGGGTCTGATATACAGACGCTTCGTAGACGGGGGTGCGGGTGCCATCCGCATCCAGTGTCTATTCGGCGCGCCTGTTTTCTCATTCCGCTCACACTTTCCAACTAGTGTCTCCACCAGTTGGATAGCGCCCTCGGCATTGTACTTATGGGGCTGCTTGTACGACTTTAGATGACGCGCCATCAGACCCCTTCGTGTAGTCACGAAAGGAGGAGAGGTCGGGTCATCGGGGTCCTGATAACATGGAATGGTCTTTTCCACCTTAACACACCCGAACTGCGGACGAATGGCTCGATGCTCTTCCACTAAGTGGCGAGCATACCTGCCATCAGTCGTGTACACGCGAGGGGGAAATCCCTTACGTGTGCAGTTCTCGAAAGCACACTGCTGCCCGGGATTGAAGATGCGCCACGCAAACCCAAATCCGCTGTCTCTCGGGCAGCGACACCCCTGACGAGTCTGAGGCATTCGTGATGTTCTCGATCATCGAGACATACCAGTCAATGACATGGGTATCATCCAAATACCACTCCTCGTCATCGCTTCCATCCTTACCGACGAGACTAGGGAGTACCACTTGACCATTCTTGCGGTAATCCTGAAGCTTGGTCAGGGGCCTGTCGTCGACGTACTCAGCACATCGCTTGGCAGCAATCCCCGACAGCCGCTTCCACTCGTCGACAGCCTTGACTGTGTCCGGGGGCGAGGATACGGTGCTCTCCACGGCACCGGCATCGACCTCCGACGGCTCGGTTCCAGGCTCCGGGGGAGCAGTGGACTCACTGCTTTTCTCGCTGACTGGAGTCTTCTTGGCTGCGGATTCCTTCTTGCTACCCTCTTTCCTGCTAGCACAACTCATCCAAATGATGTCTTTTTTATGTAAATAGGATGAGTTTTCACGTAAAAATTATGTAAATTGTACGAGTAGTGCTAGCTGGGTTTCTTGGGCACATTAGGGATCTTGAAGTCTTTCAAGGTCCCTTTGGATGCCTTCGATTCAGCAGACTTCTTGCCCTTAGAACCCGAAGGGGTAGCACTTTTCCATAGAGCTGGTGTCGACGGCTCGTCGACCTCCATCTCGTCGGGGGAGGAGTCCCTCGAGGCAGCAGCAGCCGCGACTTTCAAGTCGCGCTTCAGCTGCTTAGCAGCCTCTTTCGCCTTTCGGCGGAGCTCCTTCTCCCTCTCCTGGGACTCGGCCATCCTCGATCTGCTTCAGAAGAGCTGCACTTTTAGCCAAGGTAGACTCGAGCTCCTGCTCGGGTCTGGTCCTCTTGGACTTCTTCTTCTTCTTCTTTTGAGATTTATGGCTCGCCGAAGAGCTGTACCCTGACTGCTCGTCGGACGAGGACCCCATGGTTCTTCTTGAACTATAGACTCAGCTGGAGAAGCAAAGACTCCGGGCCTCGAACCGTTCTCAGACGGGACGAGGCGTCGAAGAGAATCTTCAAGGTGTTTCGATCCGCACTCCGGCGGGTCGAAGCCTCGAAGGTGTCTTCGATGTACTTCGAACCGCACTCAGGCGGCATTTTATCCCTGTGGCACACGCCTCTGATTGGAGGAAGGGCCTATGTGATCGAGGCGGGCGAACCCTATTGGTCCACAGCGGATCACGCCATGACCAAATAAGGTAATGCTCAAAGAATAGAACGACTCACTCTCCTCACACCGTCACGCTCTGGTTCTCCAGTCGCAATGTTTGCATATGCCGTTGTTTCTTATGCGGTCTATGGGGTTCCAACACTGTCAACATGGGCAATTAGGGCACCCCCGTTCTACCAGACTACCGGGATTAAAAATGGTCCCAATATGGATCTACCCATCGGGCAGAATCCACCAGCCTATGCTGGGAACCCATCCACACAATCCGATAAAATAAGAGGCCCCAGTTTTTCATGTTTCTAGCGTCGGATTGTCTGAAACTAAGAGGCAATCGCATGACTTCTCGTTGTGTAATTTTTTATTCACCGTCGGCTTCACGTCCACAGACAGATTTACCAAAGAACGGCACCCGTTATTTAAATCCTTATTAAAAAAAAAACAGGTTGGTAAAGCTGCTGCTTAGTATTGTGCGATACATCGATTACTGAGTAGGGTTTAATCTAGGACTTTTCCTGATTCTAACCTTTACTGTAGGAACAAGTGTTGAGCCTCGGGGTGGGTTACTATCACCCCCTCCTAGCTCACCATCCTTTGATGTGGCCAGGCCGACCAGGTTATTAACCCGTTTCCGTCGGCGTCTGCCTCCCATCACTTGTGACGGTGTGGATGTAGGGGCCAGAGTGTTTGCTCTGGGTTTCCTTTCATCCTCGACACTTGTTGACCATTCCTTTGATGAGCCTTGGCGCTTAAGCCTCGCTCGAGTCATAGGTCCGGTCTGGAGTGACTGATCTCCGACTTCAATCGAAACGTTTCGTTGGCATCCAACACCTCCACCTCGCTCAGCTTTCGAGCCTTTTGCTGTCATTTTCGATGACCCTGCTTAGTTTGTTTTTTAGACTAAACTTCTGGTCGCGACCTTTCAATCTCCATTTCGACCTGTTCAGAAACAGACTTAGCCCTTTTCGTGGCCTTACGAGAAGGTGAATCATCATCAAGTTGTGGCTGCAACAACTCGACAGTCTGTGATAGTTCCACGCCCAACCACCGGCGTACTCTATCAACATTGCTCTTTTGCAACCGCCCGCGGGACGATCAGAGTAATAATGTCGACTCAGAGAGGACAGAATCCACTATGAACGGCCCATCCCAGTTGGGAGCAAGCTTCATAGCCGCTTGGGGGGTGTGGTACCTCACCACCTGTTCCCCAACTGAGTATCTTCTCTGCTTCAGCCCATAGTCATACCCGACCTTCTGGCGTTCCGCAGATTTACCTAGATTTTCTCTTACCATGCTGTAACTCTCTGTCAACCGATCTCAAAGCTGTACCACGAAAGTAACGGAACAAGGGACCTCGAGTGGGTTCTCGATTGAGCCAAAGATCACATCTGCTGGCATGAGAATTTCTTCCCCGACATATTTAGCCTGTTCATCCCAGTCGTCCATATGTTTGTCTACCAACATAGTCAGACTCTGAATCAGTGTTCTGTTGAACCTTTCCACCTGGCCATCACTCTGTGGCCTGTATGGATTGGTCCTCTGTTTTACAATAGTCAAATATTCACACATCTCAGAGAAGAGCCGAGACTCGAATTCTCGACCTTGGTCGGAATGCAGAAGCAACGGGACACCAAAGGTCAAGACCCATTCGTCCACGAAAGCTTCTACACAGGTCTCAGCTGTGTGATTTGGTAAGGGAATAGCGCGTACATACTTGGTGAAGTAATCCTGGATTACTAACATGCAAGTATTCTTGTTTGGCCTGGGTGCAAATCCCGAGATGATATCCATAGCTATCCTCCCGAATCTCACCCCTAACAACTCTTGGTGCAAAGGAGACTTACCCATGCCCTCACCGGGCTTTACCAAACAACAGGTAGGACAATGTCAAACCCAACGACCTAAGTCCTTCCCCATTCCAGGCCAGTAATATCTCTGCTTCACCTTTTCGAGCGTTCGTTTTCAACCAAAATGTGCCGCTGTTCGATGTCCGTGGCAAAAGGAGAGTACCTCACCCCTCAGTTGGCGTGGTATCACTACTTGGATCGTGCATCTTGCACGACCCGCCTCGACTTTCCAACGACACAACAAACCTTCACGGAAAGTTAATAGAGGCCATTGCCCAATTAATTTCCGTACCTCGGCACTCTCGATTGATACCTCAGGCCTAGTGGGTTTAGCCCCCTTATCTAGCCATTCGGCAACCCATCTGATGTCAGCGTCCGCTTTCTGAGAATCAATGAGTTCATCAAGAGACCAAAATGCAACACCCACCCGGCTGTCCACTAGACTACCTACAGCCGCCAAAACAGCGTTGTGACTGCCGCAGTCTGTGCAATCTGACCTTTGGCATAGCCGCACAGGGATACGACTAAGACCATCGGCATTCAGATGCTTGGCACCACTTCGATGTTTGATCTTAGAGTTTTCAAGACCGAACTCCGAAAGGTGGGCCAGCCACCTACCCATCATTCCTTCAGCTTCTTTGAAATTCAGGAGCCATTTCAAAGAAAAATGATCGGTGCGGATAGTGAAATTACCACCATAAAGGTAGTGCCTAAACTTCCTGGTGTACACGACAACTTCCAACAGTTCTCTTTTGGTGGTGCAGTAGTTTCGTTGTTTTTACTTAGAGTGTTGCTAGCAAACGAGATCGGGACCTCCATTCCATCCTGCTCTTGGGATAGAACAGCCCCAATCACCGTGTTGCTAGCGTCAGTGTCTAAGATAAAACGACCGGCGGGTGTGGGGAATCGAAGCACAGGTGTCTCCTTGAAACTTCGTTTTAACTCTACAAAAGCATGTTCAGCTCTTTCTGTCGATGCGAATGCCTCGTAACGACCTCTACTACCTTTAGGTTTTTGGATCACTAAGTCCTGCAAAGGACTTACTAGTTCCGCAAACACCGGGATGAACTCTCGGTAGTAGGAACAATAACCAATGAAGGATCAGATTTCCTTCACTGTAGTGGGCCTAGCCCAAGTCATTACGTCGCTAATTTTCCCCGGGTTGGCTTCTATACCCTGTTCAGACACGATTCGGCCCAGGTACGCGACTGACGTCCTAAAAAGCTGACACTTTTTAGGCTTCAACTTTAGTCCCCATGCTCGAATCCTGTTGAAAACTTCTGTCAGATTCGCCATTGCTTCATCCGTTGTTTTGCCGAAGACGATGATATCATCGAGGTAAACCAGGCAAATCTTACCTAGCAAACCCCTCAACATCTCCTCCATCATACGCTCGAATGTGGCGGGGGCGTTACACAAACCAAACGCCATCCGATCGAACTCGTAGAGCCCCTTTGGTAAGAAAAAGCGGTTTTCTCGACATCGTCAGGGTTCATCCCGATCTGCCAATATCCAGATTGGAGATCGAGACAACTAAACCACTTGTTTCCTCCCAAGGCATCTAAGGATTCGTCGATGCGCGGGAGAGGATAGGCATTTTTCTTAGTCACTCCATTCAGACATCGATAATCGACGCAGAATCTCATGGTCCCATCCTTCTTCGTCACCATCTGGACGGGACTGGACCAGGGACTAGTACTTGGCCTAACCACCCCCGTATCCAACATCTCCTTAAGTTGTTCATCTGCAGCAGCTTTCTTGCTGAGCGGAATCCTCCTGTAAGGGACTCGGATAGGCTGTGCATCACCAGTATCGATGTTATGCAGACATCGATCGGTGCGCCCTAATGGTTCATCTGGGGATTTAAAGACATCCACGTGCTTACGAAGTAAGGCGGACAGCTTCAGTCTTTCTTCCGGTTGGGTCAGGTGGGTGTCACCATACATGTCTAACAACCAGGTAGGGAGCTCCCCCGTGTGGGTGCTCTCGATTCCTGCTGTCTCGACTTCTGCAGCTTCTTGCTCGAGACTCATCATCACAGATCCTACCTCCGGTGAAGAAAATTCACCATTCCTGTCAGCGTACTGTACGGTACCGACCACCTGGCCTTTTTCCAGGACAAAGTCTCGATTCAGTGGATTACAGACGGGAAACACTGTTCGACGGACATTGCTGACAAGGGCAGCCTCACCAACCAACCCAAAACTTCTCAGAGTTTTCAGATCGGGTTCGACTATGCCCTGTCAATTCCTTTCCAGACCATCGGATTTCACCAGTACATCGCACCGATGTCTGGCTGGTATCCTCGTGGTCTGTGCTACTGAGGCAATCGATGACACTCTCTTCAGTTTACACTGATGGTGCTCTTCTGTCGGCTCGGTCATGACCAATTGACCCGTCCTCGGGTTAAGGATCATACCGTATAACGCCGCAAAGTCGAGCCCCAGAATGCCATCGTCAGCCACATCGGCCACTATTGGGCTAAACACATAGTGGGTCGATGCGACCTTAAGAGGTAGAACCAATCGACCATAGGTCCGCATTTCGGCTCCAGACGCAGTGCACACCGTTATTCCCTCGTAGAGATTATCTGACGGCACCACTAACGTCCTTGCGAGTACCCGAGAGACAATGGTGTGGCTGGCACCAGTATCTATCAGGAAGTCTAAAGAACACCCTCGAATCTCTGCAGACAGGTACCATCGTTTCCCCGACAAGGGGGTGGTTCCTGCTAGCATTCTCAACCCTACGTCTGTACTCAGATCGATCCCTCTCTTCTTCAGGAAAGAGAGACAGGGATCATCTGAGGGAAGCTCTGTTGCGCAGACTCTGGCCAGCTGCTGCATCAGGGCTTCTCTCCCGGCGTCGACTTTCACTTTTGATCCAGTCGAACCCTCGACCTCGGAGTTCGGGCTGCCAGCGCCCTGTTCCTTGGCCATTGAGGCTTTTTCTACACCGACATCTTTGGAACCTGACCGGTGATCAACCGGTGCCGCTGTGGTAAAGGGCTGGGACGGCGCTACCGGGACCTTACCTAATTCCTTCGAATCTACTGTCGTCTGATCAGGAGTGCCAGAGGTGCTGATACCTTGGCTTTTCGATGGTCGGGCAGCTCGATTGCCACGTCGAGCCGCCCGCCTCAGTTTTCCGTCACGTCAGGTGGTAGACCTTTAATAGGCTCGAGGCAAGGTCGTGCGAAATGCCCCTGCCTCTTGCAGTTCCAACACTTGGCGTCGGACGGAGGGGTACTCGGCTTATCCGAGTTAGTAGCAGGGACATCCCCTCCCTGGATAACCCTGAGTAAATTCTTTAATTGACTCAGCGAGAAGGTTTGTTCCTGTACCTTGGGTTTGGAGGCCTTGTTTGGCACTTTCGATTTACCAGCGGCTTTCTGACTTTTCTTAGTCTTACTCCCCACCACGGGCTTCGAGTATGAGGACACCTCCCCCTGCCCCTCCTCGACCAAAGCGGCGTCGGCCAACGCCGACAATGCATTTGTCGAGGTAGGATTCACCAACTTAGGCAGAAGTTGTCGTTTCCGCAACAACTCATCTGCCAAGTCCATGAGATCCTTGAGGGACATGTAAGTGCGCCACTCCCGAAGCACGTCTTGTTGTAAATCCGTGTCATACAATCCTCCTATGAACAACTGGTTGACTTTGGTTATTAGCCATTCAACCGAGAAGTCCACACCTGGGTAGGCATCACTGGCAAGGCATCTCAAAGCAAAGCCATAAGCTCTAATGCTTTCGTTCTTGCCCTGGCGTCTCTTCTCCATAGTGACATTGGGGTCTTGCAGGCTAGAGGTCATGGCTTCTGTTACCATGTCGACCAGCCCATCCAGAGTCCCATCTCCATGCTCCTCCCACAACCACACAGTATCAGCTGCCGGGCCATTCTGGAGTAGCATGAGGAGTTGAGCTAATGCCATACTCGAGGTCCACACATTTACTCGACGGACATGACTGAATCCGTGGTACCAACGGAGCCAATCATCCTTCCATGTAAATGGAGGGCACTCGACTGACCTAGTTCGGGCAGGTTCGTGCCCGATAGAGGTATTTTCAAACATCCTGCTTGATCTTCTGACCTGATCAAGTGCGAATGTTGTACCTCTTCTAGGTATTTGATGATCCATCCCCATGTTTCTCATAGTCGTGTCTCCACGACTATGATTCATCCCCCAAGGGTTACCGGTTTCGGACTCACTCAAATGTGAAGCCTCGAACCTGATATCCCTATACTTAGGAGGATCGACATGTTGTTGGGCTGTGGTAGGGGTCGAAAACTGTCCGATCACTCAACTTAGACCATCGGTGCGCAGCATCGAAGGAATGGGTTGGCTCCGACGTGACCTCGAATCTACTTTCGAGATGTCGTCAATAGCCCCTACCATTCTGTTTATCTCCGCCTGCTGTTTTGAACGTTCAGCCTGTCTCAATTCCGATACTAGGAATTCCAGGCGGTTATGTTCCGCTTTCGAGAGATCTCGCTGCTCGCTGAGGGCAAAGAGTTGCTTAACCTCCTTCATGGCACGGTCAAGCCACTCCCTGTAGTCAGGGTTTTCGACTAGGTCCTCTTGAGTGGCAACCTTAGTAGTGCTGCATACACTACTTTGTTGCCTCTCTCGAGGTCAAGCGGCACGCACTTTCGAGTCCGTCTGCTCCTTCAGACGTTCCTTGAGTGCGAGTTCATCATGAACTTCTTTATTAACCCTGGCTTCGTCAGCCTCCCTACGAGACGGTATCTCCCGTCGGAGCCTATCGATTTCTCCACGCATGGCCCCCAGAGTATCGGAATCCTTCTGATCCTTCAGAGATTGGGCTACTAAGGTTTCAGATTTTAAGGAGTTGAGCTCGGCTTCGTGCCACGCTTTCTGTTCCATTAAAATCTGATATTCCGCCATCTTTTTTGCGTGGACGATTCGCTCCTCACAGCGACGACGCATTTCTGCCTCGTCCCTGGCTCGAGCATCCTCGTCAGCTTGCATCTGACAGAGTAACAACTCCCGTTCCTGACGTAGCTGTTCGACCTGCTTTTCATAAGCTGTTAGGTGTTCAGTATGCTCGGCTGATTGTTGGTTTAGCTCATGCCGCAACTCTTGCAGTTGTTCCTCCAACATAGTCTTTTCTACTTCTTGTAGTTTCAACTTATGCTTAAGGGACGTCTGCTCATGCTGGGCATCCCGAAAATCGTTTCGAGCTCTCTCGACGCATTCTTGGCGGCTTGTTGCAAGGCGTTTCTTCATTGTTCACCTAAACGCCCACATAGCAAAATCCATTTTGATTGGTGGTATTTCATTTGTTCACATGGGTTGAATCATGAATAACATGATATATGGGCAATGACATTTTAATTGTCACTATGATGGATTGACTTCCATAATACAGGTAGTTTGTGCTGAATGAACAATGAAGAAAATTCAAACCAGAACTTTAATTCATTAAAGTAGGGCCAGCAGTTTAGTTACTGATCTGGTTAGTTTTCATTATATTATCATTATTAAATGTTACAATTAAATACATGTTATATATAGCCATCACATGAAATATGGAATATTCAAGTTTACATCAGAATTCATTACTGAGCGGCTCTGAGTGATTGGAATAGGGAGGTGGGGTTGGGGCCATTTTCCTAAGAAAATTTTGAAATTTTCCATGTCAAAATATTATGCATTCTGGTGACTTCTGTGAATCATTTCATAACTTTGGTTCTATTAGGAATATTTGAAAAATTCTTTCACTATTGGAAAGCCCAGAGTCTGAAGAACATTCTGAAGATAGATGTCACCATTTTCAAGGCCATTGTCGCCACATTTTGGCTACATGGCGACAGCTGCCCAGCCCTGCCAGACCAGACAGAATAAGATGGATCCAGACTGAACAGAAACAGACCATACAGACCCATATGAGATGGACTCGATGGGGATAAACCCCACCCATCCAGTTAGGTCATCCAGTCATACCTCAACAAAATGCACCATTTGACTTCTCAATATTCAAAATTTTCCTGGGGGACATCTCCATATACCCGTAGGCTCCCTGATCCAAAAACAGTGTATTGATGATGCAGGGGTAGTACAACCTTGGGTACAGATGGGATGTGTGCCCACCTGCACCATCCAGTCATACATCACCAAATTGCACCATTTGACTTCTCGATATTCAGATTTTTTCTGGGGGACATCTCCATATACCCCTAGGCTCCCTGAGCCAAAAACAGTGTATATGATGCAGGGGTAGTAAAACCTTGGGGTCAGGTGGGATGTGTGCCCCCCTGCACCATCCAGTCATATGTCACCAAAATGCACCATTTGACTTCTCAATATTCAAAATTTTCCTGGAGGACATACCCCCATACCCCCCTCTGATTCTTACTCTCTATCACACATTAATCACACTAACCAAGGCCCATGTGTGTCTGCAGCAAGTTGATTCAGACTTAAAAGATCCTTCAAATACAGTTTGCTTGCTTGCTTTAAACTAAGACCACAGAAATCAATCTTGTGATTCATCCAGATCCATGGGATGAGATCCCATTCAAACATTTTGTATGAAGGGTCCCTATAGTAGAATTTTAAACAGAGGGTATAGGGAAACCTCAAAAACCACCAGAATGCATAAATTTAGGCTCTAGATTTATAAAACTGTTTGACTGGGGCAGGTGATGCCCCCAGACCACCCTATACTTAGCTTGTCCTGGCTGCTTGTTAAACAAAAGACATAAGGCTAAGTAGTGTGTGACTCGCACTGCAGCTACTGATGAAATTGGTCTTGAGAAGTGGAACCCTCTTTTCAATTTCTTGCATTCCAATAGAAAAATAATAAATTGATGATAATAACTCTGGGAAGTGATCATTTAACCTTATACTTCAGTAAAACAATACAATTGAGTGTGATATGATGCAATGTGGTGCAACACAACTCGATGTTCCCAACCAAGCCCAATGTCCAGTTTATATACCATAATACCATCGTTGGCTATGTGAACAAGAAGCGGTATGGGAACTCCAACGTCTGGGGCCACATCCTTCATGATAACACAGTCAAAATGGCCAACATGAAACTAATAAAGCACCGTAAGGAGGAAGACAACAGATGCATATTCAAATGACTCAAGATAGGTAGTACAATCTCTTTTGTCAATGTGTGTGCAATGCCAATGGTATATGATGATGTAGAGTTGAGCTGTGGCCATCCTTTGATAGGTTAACGACTGGGGTACGTTTATGACCGGTACGAGCAATTTTGACATTAACAAAGTAAAAATTATATATTGTCAACCTATGACATGGTATGGTGTTTCTAACATTTCTATTCAATAGTAGAGGTGTGTGGCTTATCAAAAAATACTATTTGGTGTCTATAAAGATACATTTTAGCACTCCATGACATGCAGATGTTGCGAGAAGTGTAGAAATTTTGTGATATATAATTCTAAAATTGATATTGGACACCCAAGATGGGCCTTATGCATGTTTAAATGACTCAAGATAGGTAGTACAATCTCTTTTGTCAATGTGTGTGCAATGCCAATGGTATATGATGATGTAGAGTTGAGCTGTGGCCATCCTTCGATAGGTTAACGACTGGGGTACGTTAATGACCGGTACGAGCAATTTTGACATTAACAAAGTAAAAATTATATATTGTCAACCTATGACATGGTATGGTGTTTCTAACATTTCTATTCAATAGTAGAGGTGTGTGGCTTATCAAAAAATACTATTTGGTGTCTATAAAGATACATTTTAGCACTCCATGACATGCAGATGTTGCGAGAAGTGTAGAAATTTTGTGATATTTAATTCTAAAAGTGATATTGGACACCCAAGATGGGCCTTATGCATGTTTAAATGACTCAAGATAGGTAGTACAATCTCTTTTGTCAATGTGTGTGCAATGCCAATGGTATATGATGATGTAGAGTTGAGCTGTGGCCATTCTTTGATAGCTTAATGACTGGGGTACGTTAATGAACGGTACGAGCAATTTTGACATTAACAAACTAAAAATTATATAGTCAACCTATGACATGGTATGGTGTTTCTAACATTTCTATTCAATAGTAGAGGTGTGTGGCTTATCAAAAAATACTATTTGGTGTCTATAAAGATACATTTTAGCACTCCATAACATGCAGATGTTGCGAGAAGTGTAGAAATTTTGTGATATTTAATTCTAAAAGTGATATTGGACATCCAATATGGGACTTATATATGTTTAAATGACTCTAGATAGGTAGTACAATCTCTTTTGTCAATGTGTGTGCCATGACAATGGTATATGATGGTGTATAGTTGAGCTGTGGCCATTCTTTGATAGGTTAAAGACCGGGGTACGTTAATGACGGTACGAGGATTAAGAGATGAACAAGGTTACAATTATATTTTTTCAACCTGTGACCTAATATGGTTTTTGTATCATTTCTATTCAATAGTAGTGATGTTTGGCTTATTATAAAAGAGTATCTGAGGTATGTAGAGGCATATTACTGTACGCCATGGCATGCATGCATTGCGAGAAGTGTAGAAATTTTGTGATTTTTAATTTCCAAAGTGATATTAAACACCCAAGATGGGCCTTATCAATGGTTAAATGACTCTATATATGTATTATGATCTCATTTACCCTCAGGAAAGAGTATTTAAGGTATATAAGTGTATATTTTTGTACTGTGCTGCAAGCTAAGGCCGCGAGAAGTGTTGAAAAAGTTGTGATTTTAATTTTCAAAGTGATATTGAACTCCCAAGATGGGCCTTATGTATGTTTAAATGACTCTAGATAGGTAGTACAACCTCTTTACTCATTATGTGTGTGATGCCAATGGTATATGATAGTGTATAGGTGAGCTGTGGCCATTCTTTGATAGGTTAGCAAATGGGGTATGTTAATGACCGGTAGGAGGATTTTGAGATGGTTAAAGTTCTATTGTTATAGTGCCAGCCTATCATCTTGTATGGTGTTTCTATTATTTGTATTCAATCATAGACATGTTTGGCTTATGAGAAAATACTATTTGGTGTATATAAAGATGCATTTTAGCACCCCATGGCATGCATGCTTTGCGAGAAAGGTAGAAATTTTGTGATTTTTAATTTTCAAAGTGATATTAAACACCTAAGATGGGCCTTATGCAGGGTTAAATGACTCTAGATAGGTAGTACAACCTCTCTTGTGATGGTGTATGTGATAACAATGGCATATGATGATGTATAGATGAGCTGTGGCCATTCTTTGAGAGGTTAACAAATAGGGTACATTAATGATAATATGTGTAATATAATGGCCTCTACGCAAGCACCAACTATGAAGTATAGGTATGATATATCAGGCCAGTTCTAATTATTATGTACAGTAGGTCTACTAGAGACAATGGACAGTTAATATAGCGATTGTATGAAGGATTTTGAATGAGCTAGGCTAAAGTTAAAAAATGGTAAAATAAATTCACAAATTTTCACATTTTCCAATTTATCCACCTATGCGTAACTTCAAGAGTTTTCGGGCCTCACTTTAGCTTTTTGGTATACATAAAGTCATGTATTGTACCAGTCTGGCCACAATATTTGGTGTTTCCAGGCCTCTTATTAGTGGTGTTATTCATGTTTGATTGATTACGATCATTAACGTACCCCCTTTTTAGAAGGTTTTACGGCATCTGTGATAAAAACTGACCCCCTAGGAGTTGGATCCTTGAATGAAACTTTTTAATAAGCGGGGTAACCGGGGTCGTGTCGTTTCCTCCCTGTCTCGTTGAGAAGCTCCTTCCAGCGTAGGAAGCCCATCGATAGTGCACAGTACAACTATGATGGTCCTTCGACCGTGAGGCTGAGGATGTGTGGCACCACCGGGCCCTAAGACCGGGGTGGCGTCGGATCCACACAGCTTCGCAGGGAGGTCCAGGGACAGGAAAGGTACCCCCACTCGTGGAGGGTACACCGCCGTCCAGGAACAAGTTCCTGGGGGTTCCATGCTGACATCGAGACTCTGTTCGATGTCAGCGGTCCGTGCTCAGGAGGAGGAACAGTAGTATTATACTACTGATCCCCCAAGATAGACCCTGTAGCGGCGTCGATTTCCGCCTGCTCTCCATCAGTGCGCTCGTCATGTGGCGCACTGGTGGCTAGCTGGCCGGAAAACGTGGGCGACTCCGGCAATGGAGCCACATGGTCCATTGTCATGCTCCAAGGTCTCGGGTGCATCTCGGGAGTCTCCCTCAGCATCTGAGTGGAGGACTGCCGAATCTGCAGAGTCGCTTCCGTTGTCGTCGTCGCTCTCTTGACCATCATGGTCGTCCGGGTCTCCCTGGTTAGGGGGAGCTGTTGGAGATTGAATGACGACATCGACGTCCCCGTCTATGTCCATCGACTGTTCCGCCTCAGCAGGTTCTACTGCTCTGGCGGAAGCCGACGGGTCCGGGCAGACGGCTGCACTCGCGGGGATCAGAGGTGTGATGCCATGAAGATCCGGGTGGATTTTCGGGGACACCACTCTCTGAACCGGTGGCGGTGCAGGCTCGGTGGCTCCCAAGAGGTCGACCAAGGGAGCCGATGAGGAAGGCGCGGTTGCCGGCAGGTAGACGGAGGCGCCGAGAGACCTACCAGGGGTGTCAGGCTTGTCCTGTACCACCTGCTCTCGACCCAACATCGTCATAGCCGAGCTCAGACTATCTATCCTCGGAGATAACTCTCTCAGAGGATTAGACTGAGCCGCCAGCGTCCTGACATCGGGCACCACTCCACCCTCGATGAGGTACCTCTGCGCTTTGCGAGAGGGCTCAGTTTGAACGGGTTTCAGGGTTCGGACGCCATGGTGCTTGTCCTTCATCCATTCCGAGAGCTGGACCCCGAAGACTCTAAAGAATTCGCGGTCGATTTCCTCCCAGCCTTCTATGATAGCATCCCTCTTGGTGATATCATATTGGGCCTGTGACTCAAAGTTATTGAGTCGCGTCCGGACATCGGTCAGACGAGAGTCCATCTCCATCTGAACGGTCTGACGCGCCTCTTCCCTAAGAGCCGGAAGGAGCTCGTTACGGATGGCCATGTTTGTTCTATCAAACAGGCCGAACAAGTAGGCACTCGCTTCCTCACGGAATGCCTCACCGAAATGGTCGATAGCAGGGCTACCCGTCATCTGTAGAAGTCCTTTACAATGTTCCACGAACGTCTTGGGGACCCCACGTTCGACGCCATCGCCGTATGCAGGCGAGGTTGCTCCCAACGCAAGGTTGCTGTCGGGGTGTCGGCGCCTGACACGACATTGGAGAAGGTGGCTCCTGCTCCCGAGGTCAACGTCGCGCCTCCTACGTGGACACGCGGCGTGGCAGCTGGGGTGCTGCCCTCTGCCGCTGTAGGGGGTTTGACGGGAGGAGACGAGTTGGTGGTCGCCTTGGGTTGTCGATCACGACTACTCCGGCATTCCACCGTCTTGCCTCCAGGCTTAGCACTAATGGTGCTAGGTTTGGCTGAACCAGTCGAAGCAGTCTTCGACTTTTTAGGAGCCGGGGCCGGGGTGGCCTTCGATGCCTGTAGGGCTTCGAGGGGGCCGCCTGCAGCTTAGGCTTCTTAGGTTCAGTCGAACCAGCAGACTTTCCAGCGTCTGTAGAGTGGGGTCTCTTGTTCCCACTCGTAGAGGCTGTTGGTCCTGTGTCTCGAGGATGACTGGCTTCCCGCTTCTTCCGCTGCTCTACCCTGAACTCGGGGTAGGCGCCGTAGAAAGCGGGCATGAGCTCTGGTCTGATATACAGGCTCTTCGTAGACGGGGGTGCGGGTGCCATCCGCATCCAGTGTCTAGTCGGCGCGCCTGTTTTCTCATTCCGCTCACACTTTCCAACTAGTGTCTCCACCAGTTGGATAGCGCCCTCGGCATTGTACTTATGGGGCTGCTTGTACGACTTAAGATGACGCGCCATCAGACCCCTTCGTGTAGTCACGAAAGGAGGAGAGGTCGGGTCATCGGGGTCCTGATAACATGGAATGGTCTTTTCCACCTTAACACACCCGAACTGCGGACGAATGGCTCGATGCTCCTCCACCAAGTGGCGAGCATACCTGCCATCCGTCGTGTACACGCGAGGGGGAAATCCCTTACGTGTGCAGTTCTCGAAAGCACACTGCTGCCCGGGATTGAAGATGCGCCACGCGAACCCAATCCGCTGTCTCTTGGGCAGCGACACCCCCGACAAGTCTGAGGCATTCGTGATGTTCTCGATCATCGAGACATACCAGTCAATGGCATGGGTATCATCCGAATACTACTCCTCGTCGTCGCTTCCATCCTTGCCGACGAGACTAGGGAGTACCACTTGACCATTCTTGCGGTAATCCTGAAGCTTGGTCAGAGGCCTGTCATCGACGTACTCAGCACGTCGCTTGGCAGTGATCCCTGACAGCCGCTTCCACTAGTCGACAGCCTTGGCCGTGTCCGGGGGCGAGGATATGGTGCTCTCCACGGCACCGGCATCGACCTCTGACGGCTCGGTTCCAGGCTCCGGGGGAGCAGTGGACTCACTGCTCTTCTCGCCGGCTGGAGCCTTCTTGGCTGTGGATTCCTTCTTGCTACCTTCCTTCTTGGGCACCTTAGGGATCTTGAAATCCTTCAAGGTCCCTTTGGATGCCTTCGATTCCGCGGAACCCCGAAGGGGTAGCACTTTTCGATCGTTCGTCGGGGGAGGAGTCCCTCGAGGCAGCAGCAGCCGCGACTTTCAAGTCGCGCTTCTGCTGATTAGCGGCCTCTTTTGCCTTTCGGCGGAGCTCCTTCTCCCTCTCCTGGGACTCGGCCAAGGCTTTCTGTGCATCCTCGATCTGCTTCAGAAGGGCTGCACTTTTAGCCGAGGTAGACTCGAGCTCCTGCTCGGGTCTGGTCCTCTTGGACTTCTTCTTCTGCGATTTGTGGCTCGCCAAAGAGCTGTACCCTGACTGCTCGTCGGACGAGGACCCCATGGTTCTTCCTGAACTATGGGTTCCGCTGAAGAAGGAAGGACTCCGGGCCTCGAACCGTTCTCAGACGGGACGAGGCGTCGAAGAGAATCTTCGAGGTGTTTCGATCCGCACTCAGGCGGCTTGAAGGAACGAACACGAGAACACGAACCTGGACTAGACGGGGGAGACCTCCTACACTCAGGTAGGAAGTCCCCAGGCGGAGGCGTACCAGCTGGGCTAAGCTAGGCTCAGTCCAGCTTATCTGCGTCCGACTCTCACGAGAAGGGCGCAAATGTGACCCCCCTCTATCAGACTACCGGGATTAAAAATGGTCCCAATATGGATCTACCCATCGGGCAGAATCCACCAGCCTATGCTGGGAACCCATCCTCACAGTCCGATAAAATAAGAGGCCCCAATTTTTCATGTTTCTAGCATCAGATTGTCTCAAACTAAGAGGCAATCGCATGACTTCTTGTTGTGTAATTTTTTATTCACCGTCGGCTTCACGTCCACAGACAGATTTACCCAAGAACGGCACCCGTTATTTAAATCCTCATTAAAAAAACAGGTTGGTAAAGCTGCTGCTTAGTATTGTGCGAAACATCGATTACTGAGTAGGGTTTAATCTAGGACTTTTCCTGATTTTAACCTTTACTGTAGGAACAAGTGTTGAGCCTCGGGGTGGGTTACTATCACCCCCTCCTAGCTCGCCGTCCTTTGATGTGGCCGGGCCGACCAGGCTATTAACCCGTTTCCGTCGGCGTCTGCCTCCCATCACATGTGACGGTGTGGATGTAGGAGCCAGAGTGTTTGCTCTGGGTTTCCTTTCATCCTCGACACTTGTTGACCGTTCCTTTGATGAGCCTTGGCGCTTAAGCCTCGCTCGAGTCATAGGTCCGGCCTGGAGTGACTGATCTCCGACTTCAATCGAAACGTTTCGATGTGAAGTTTATTCGGTCGTTTGCACCTTCGAGGGGGGGTCGGGCTTCCAACATCCCTTCAAAGGCTGTTTAGATGCTTTCGACTTATCTCGAGGAGCCGGTCGACCACGGCGCCGCTTTGATGGTTTACTGGCATCCAACACCTCCACCTCGCTCAGCTTTCGAGCCTTTTGCTGTCGTTTTCGATGACCCTGCGTAGTTTGTTTTCTAGACTGAACTTCCGGTCGCGACCTTTCGATCTCTATTTCGACCTGTCCAGAAACAGACCTAGCCCTTTTCGTGGCCTGACGAGAAGGTGAATCATCATCAAATTGTGGCTGCAACAACTCGACAGTCTGTGATAGTTCTACGCCCAACCACTGGCGTACTCTATCTACATTGCTCTTTTGCAACCGCCCGCGGGACGATTGAAGTAATAATGTTGACTCAGAGAGGACAGAATCCACTACGAACGGCCCATCCCAGTTGGGAGCAAGCTTCATAGCTGCTTGGGGGGTGTGGTACCTCACCACCTGTTCCCCAACTGAGTACCTTCTCTGCTTTAGCCCATAGTCATACCCGACTTTCTGGTGTTCCGCAGATTTACCTAGATTTTCTCTTACCATGCTGTAACTCTCTCTCAACCGATCCCGAAGCTGTTCCACGAAAGTAACGGAACAAGGGACCTCGAGTGGGTTTTTGATTGAGCCGAAAATCACATCTGCTGGCATGAGAATTTCTTCCCCGAATACCATCATATTTGGACTGCATCCAGTAAAACTGTGCTGTTATATGCGGACACGACATATTTAGCCTGTTCATCCCAGTCGTCCATATGTTTGTCTACCAACATAGTCAGACTCTGAATCAGTGTTCTGTTGAACCTTTCCACCTGGCCATCGCTCTGCGGCCTGTACGGATTGGTCCTCTGTTTTACAATCGTCAAATATTCACACATCTCAGAGAAGAGTCGAGACTCGAATTCTCAACCTTGGTCGGAATGCAGAAGCAACGGGACACCAAAGGTCAAAACCCATTCGTCCACGAAAGCTTCTGCACAGGTCTCTGCTGTGTGATTTGGTAGGGGAATAGCGCGTACATACTTGGTGAAGTAATCCTGGATTACTAACATGCAAGTATTCTTGTTTGGCGTGGGTGCAAATCCCGAGATGATATCCATAGCTATCCTCCCGAATCTCACCCCGAACAACTCTTGGTGCAAAGGGGACTTACCCATGCCCTCACCGGGCTTTACCAGACAACAGGTAGGACAATGTCGAACCCAATGACCTATGTCCTTCCCCATTCCAGGCCAGTAATATCTCTTTTTCACCTTTTCGAGCGTTTGTTTTCGACCAAAATGTGCCGCTGTTCGGTGTCCGTGGCAAAAGGAGAGTACCTCACCCCTCACTTGGTGTGATACGACTACTTGAATCGTGTGTCTCGCACAACCCGCCTCGACTTTCCAACGACACAACAAACCTTCACGGAAAGTTAATAGAGGCCATTGCCCAATTAATTTCCGTACCTCGGTGCTCTCGATTGATACCTCCGGCCTAGTGGGTTTAGCCCCCTTAACTAGTCATTCGGCAACCCGTCTGATGTCAGCGTCCGCTTTCTGAGCATCGATGAGTTCATCGAGAGACCAAAATGCTACACCCACCCGGCTGTCTACCAAACTACCTACAGCTGCCAAAACAGCGTTGTGACTGCCGCAGTCCGTGCAATCTGACCTTTGGCATAGCCGCACAGGGATACGACTAAGACCATCGGCATTCAGATGCTTGGCACCACTTCGATGTTCGATCTTAGAGTTTTCGAGACCGAACTCCGAAAGGTGGGCCAGCCACCTACCCATCATTCCTTCAGCTTCTTTGAAATTCAGGAGCCATTTCAAAGAAGAATGATCGGTGCGGATAGTGAAATTACCACCATAAAGGTAGTGCCTAAACTTCCTGTTGTACACGACAACTGCCAACAGTTCTCTTTTGGTGGTGCAGTAGTTTCGTTGTGTTTTACTTAGAGTGTTGCTAGCAAACAAGATCGGGACTTCCATTCCATCCTGCTCTTGGGATAGAACAGCCCCAATCGCTGTGTTGCTCGCGTCAGTGTCTAAGATAAAACGACCGTCCGGTGTGGGGAATCAAAGTACAGGTGTCTCCTTGAAACTTCGTTTTAACTCGACAAAAGCATGTTCAGCTCTTTCTGTCCATGCGAATGCCTCGTAATGACCTCTACTACCTTTAGGTTTTTGGATCACCAAGTCCTGCAATGGACTTACGAGTTCCGCGAACCCCGGAATGAACTCTTGGTAGTAGGAACAAAAACCAATGAAGGATCGGATTTCCTTCACTGTAGTGGGCCTAGCCCAAGTCATTACGTCCCTAATTTTCCCCGGGTTGGCTTCTATACCTTGTTCAGAAGCTGACACTTTTTAGGCTTCAACTTCAGTCCCCATGCTCGAATCCTGTTGAAAACTTCTGCCAGATTCGCCATTGCTTCATCCGTCGTTTTGCTGAAGACGATGATATCATCGAGGTAAACCAGGCAAATCTTACCTAGCAAACCTCTCAACATCTCCTCCATCATTCGCTCGAATGTGGCGGGGGCGTTACACAAACCGAACGCCATTCGATCGAACTCATAGAGCCCCCTCTTGTAGGAAAAAGCGGTTTTTTTGACATCGTCGGGATTCATCCTGATCTGCCAATATCCAGATTGGAGATCGAGACAACTAAACCACTTGTTTCCTCCTAGGGCATCCAAGGATTTGTCGATGCGCGGGAGAGGAAAGGCACTTTTCTTAGTCACTCCATTCAGACATCGATAATCGACGCAGAATCTCATGGTCCCATCCTTCTTCGTCACCATCTGGACGGGACTGGACCAGGGACTAGTACTTGGCCTAACCACCCCCGTATCCAACATCTCCTTAAGTTGTTCATCCGCAGCAACTTTCTTGCTGAGCAGAATCCTCCTATAAGGGACTCGGATAGGTTGTGCGTCACCAGTATCTATGTTATGCAGACATCGACCGGTGCGCTCTAACGGTTCATCTGGGGATTTAAAGACATCCACATGCTTACGTAGTAAGGTGGACAGCTTCAGTCTTTCTTCTGGTTGGGTCAGGTGGGTGTCACCATACATATCTAACAACCAGGTAGGGAGCTCCCCCGTGTGGGTGCTCGCGATTTCTGCCGTCTCGACGTCTGCAGCTTCTTGCTCGAGACGCCTCATCACAGATCCTACCTCCGGTGAAGAGAATTCACCGTTCCTGTCAGCGTACTGTACGGTACCGACCACCTGGCCTTTTTCCAGGACAATGTCTCAATTCAGTGGATTACAGATGGGAAACACTGTTCGACGGACATTGCTGACAAGGGCAGCCTCACCAACCAACCCAAAACTTCTCAGAGTCTTCATGTCGGGTTCGACTATGCCCTGCCGATCTCTTTCCAGACCTTCGGATTTCACCAGTACATCACACCGATGTCTGGCTGGTATCCTCATGGTCTGTGCTACTGAGGCAATCGATGACACTCTCTTCAGTTTACACTGATGGTGCTCTTCTGTCGGCTCGGTCATGACCAATTGACCCGTCCTTGGGTAAAGGATCATACCGTATAATGCCGCAAAGTCGAGCCCCAGAATACCATCGTCAGCCACATCGGCCACTATTGGGCTAAACACATAGTGGGTTGATGCGACCTTAAGAGGTAGAACCAATCGACCATAGGTCCGCATTTTGGCTCCAGACGCAGTGCACGCCGTTATTCCCTTGTAGAGATTATCTGACGGCACAACTAACGTCTTCGCGAGTTCCCGAGAGACAATGGTGTGGCTGGCACCAGTATCTATCAGGAAGTCCAAAGAACGCCCTCGAATCTCTGCAGACAGGTACCATCGTTTACCCGACAAGGGGGCGGTTCCTGCTAGCATTCTTAACCCTACGTCAGTACTCAGATCGATCCCTCTCTTCTTCAGAAAAGAGAGACAGGGATCATCCGAGGGAAGCTCTGTTGCGCAGACTCTGGCCAGCTGCCACATCAGGGCTTCTCTCCCGGCATCGACCTTCACTTTCGATCCAGTCGAACCCTCGACCTCGGAATTCGGGCTGCCAGCGCCCTGTTCCTTGGCCATGGAGGCTTTTTCTTCACCGACATCTTTGGAACCTGACCGGTGATCAACCGGTGCCGCTGTGGTAAAGGGCTGGGACGGCCCTACCGGGACCTTACCTAATTCCCTCGAATCTACTGTCGTCTGATCAGGAGTGCCAGAGGTGCTGATACCTTGGCTTTTCGATGGTCGGGCAGCTCGATTGCCCGTCGAGCCGCCCGCCTCAGTTTTCCTTCGCGTCAGGTGGTAGTCCTTTAATAGGCTTGGGGCAAGTTCGTGCGAAATGCCCCTGCTTTTTGCAGTTCCAATACTTGGCGTCGGACGGAGGGGTACTCGGCTTCTCCGAGTTAGTAGCAGGGACATCCCCTCCCTCGATAACCCTGAGTAAATTCTTCAATTGACTCAGCGAGAAGGTTTGTTCCTGTACCTTGGTTTTGGAGGCCTTGTTTGGCACTTTTGATTTACCAGCGGCTTTCTGACTTTTCTTAGTCTTACTCCCCGCCACGGGCTTCGAGTATGAGGACACCTCCCCCTGCCCCTCCTCAACCAAGGCAGCATCGGCCAACGCCGACAATGCATTTGTCGAGGTAGGACTCACCAACTTCGGCAGAAGTTGTCGTTTCCGCAACAACTCGTCTGCCAAGTCCATGAGATCCTTGAGGGACATGTAAGTGCGCCACTCCCGAAGCACGTCTTGTTGTAAATCCGTGTCATACAATCCTCCTATGAACAACTGGTTGACTTTGGTTATTAAACATTCAACCGAGAAGTCCACACCTGGGTAGGCATCGCCGGCAAGACGTCTCAAAGCAAAGCCATAGGCTCTAATGCTTTCGTTCTTGCCCTGGCGTCTCTTCTCCATTGTGACAATGGGGTCTTGCAGGCTAGAGGTCATGGCTTCTGTTACCATGTCGACCAGCCCGTCCAAAGTCCCATCTCCATGCTCCTCCCACAGCCACACAGTATCAGCTGCGGGGCCATTCTGTAGTAGCATCAGGAGTTGAGCTAATGCCATACTCGAGGTCCACACATTTACTCGACGGACATGATTGAATCCGTGGTACCAACGGAGCCAATCATCCTTCCATGTAAATGGAGGGCACTCGACTGACCTAGTTCGGGCCGGTTTGTGCCCAATAGAGGTATTTTCAAACATTCTGCTTGATCTTCTGACCTGATCAAGTGCGAATGTTGTACCTCTTCTAGGTATCTGATGGTCCATCCCCATGTTCCTCATAGTCGTGTCTGCACGACTATGATTCATCCCCCAAGGGTTACCGGTCTCGGCCTCACTCAAATGCGAAGCCTCGAACCTGATATCCCTTAGGAGGATCGACATGTTGTTGGGCTGTGGTAGGGGTCGAGAACTGTCTGATCACTCCACTTAGACCATCGGTGCGCGGCATCGAAGGAACCAGTTGGGTCCGACGCTTTCTGTTCCATTAGAATCTGATATTCCGCCATCTTATTTGCGTGCTCGATTCGCTCCTCACAGCGACGACGCATTTCTGCCTCGTCCCTGGCTCGAGCATCCTCGTCAGCTTGCATCTGACAGAGTAATGACTCTCATTCCTGACGTAGCTGTTTGACCTGCTTTTCATAAGCTGTTAGGTGCTCAGCTACTTCTTCAGTATGCTCGGCTGATTGTTGGTTTAGCTCATGCCGCAACTCTTGCAGTTGTTCCTCCAACATAGTCTTTTCTACCTCTTGTAGCTTCAACTTATGCTTAAGGGACGTCTGCTCGTGCTGGGCATCCCGAAAATCGTTTCGAGCTCTCTCGACGCATTCTCGGCGGCTTGTTGCAAGGCAGTCGATCTTCGCTTTTAGTGATTGACATTCCATTGCTGTCAATCGACTACGCTCGATTTCCGACTTCATTGCAAGTAAGGACTCTTTTTCGCTAGAGAGCTGTTTGACCTTCTCTTGAAGATCAGCAAGTTCCCTATTTGTGATTTGAGTCTTATTCGAAGCCTCCAGCGCTTGCTGCCTAAGCTGTTCCAATTTCAGCTCTATTTCTGTACTCTTCTCCTGAGCTTTCGTGGTATTGCTTGCGAGAGCATCCAACTGCTGGCGACCCTGGCGCAGTTGGCGTTGCTGCTCTTGCAACAACTCTTCGTTGAGTCCCCTGCCACTGTCTATACTTCCTTGTACAGACACGGGCGAGGGACCCTCGAAAGACCAACTACCAAGGCCCATTGGAGTTTCCACGGGTGATGCTGTCTTTTCTACATAGGACAAACTCTGTGCCCTCAAGAAATTCTCAGCAGCCGGAGAGAGTTGAGTCGACACTCGCCAATTAAGTAGCCGGCTCCTTTGATACAGGCCCAACAGGTCAGACGATGGACCTAATATCAGAGAGTGGTTCAAACCACCACCGATTAGTGGATCGTTCACATCCACTAACGGACCTGCAGTCGCTTGATGTTGGTGATTGGGGTCATCACCTTCATCCAAGTGACCCTGCATGTCGAACTTGAGCTCGCAGTACCTATGCGGACTAAAGTTAACAACTGGTCACGGCACCAGTGTAGTGTTCTACCCCTCGAAGTTTAATCGAATCTTTCGATAAACAACGAAGAACAACTATTCAGGTTCCAGTTAAAACTTTATTGTCTAATAACACATAGGCATCAGCCGTTCTCGATCACAGTTACAGGTGGTAGAGTTTGAACCCTATAGCACGTTCGACACTAGTCTCTAGTGTCTGCAGTCCACATGTACCTTCTCTGTGCAACAGCACAGAGAAGTATCATAATATGGTAGCCGGGCAGCCGCCAACCATCGCTCATGATGGTTAGTCGGGGCTGGACTGACCTTGAGGAAGGCCGTACAACGGCCTTATATACACCAGAGTCGAGGGCTACGTGACTAGGTGGTGACATGGCGCTGGACTCCAGCGCCCCCAGGCGTCGGGTAATAGAGGTGTTCTCGACGTCGCCCACGAGGACCACGAAGGTACCTCAAAGACGACACGGGACCACCACACAAGTGACATATTACTGAGGCTTTTTACTCATGAATGAATCTACCAGAAATTACTGTTCGCTTCTGAAAGTGTTTATTCTTTACTTCATATCAAATGATATGTCTTTATGATCAAAGGTATATAAGCAACCATAAGTGAAAATGAAAATAAAAAAATAGAAGTTATCACAGTTTGTTGAGTTCATATATCGTATCCAGAGGTAAAATTTCCATCTCAAATACATATGGTCCAGAGCAGCACACTTGGGCATGGTAAAAAAGATGTTGTGCTAGGATTTCAGAGAGAAAAATGTTGCTTGTGAATATACCAGCATCCTGCACTGTAATATCATGTTCAGATTTGTCTTATTGACTTCCCCTACTCATGTGGATTAGTTAATGCCATGAGAGTTGCAAGAGGATTCACTTTCTCCTTTTTGGGGCTGATAGGACAGAGAGTTTCCTCCAATCTCAGCCAGCGTTCATCTGCAAATGTATTCTGTGTACTTACTCTCCGAGACACTGCCATCATATTCTCCTTCCTCTTGTTAATAACAGCATTACGATTAGCATTTGCCTTGAGCATAAGAGCAGTCGGTAATGTTCTAGTTAAATTCACAATGACATCTTCATCGCATATCGCTTCCCGGTTCTTTCCCGCTGACTTCAATGACTTTGGGTGGCTATATGTTGTAGGTTCTCTACCCTCCTCTCTCAAATCACCTGTTGCCATAGAAGGCTGTCTTTCAAAACCTGCATATGGGTCATTTGCCTGGTTATCAGTGATGAAAGCTGTCTCTTTTTTTAAACTGACACCCGGCTGCAATTTCCCCCTTGCCATCACTGATGTAGCATGCTCAGAAGTAACCATCTTTGTTGGGGTGGCATTCCTGCAGAGATCACAACCAGTTGTGGGCCTCCGCAGGAGAATATGAGGTGCCGTTATTGACTTCTCGATGGATGGTGGTATAGTGAGATTAGAGCCAGGGTCCAGTTCTTTCTGTTTATTGCCTTGTCCTAGAGATGGTGTTAAAACTCTTGGAGTTTCCACTCCTTCCTTAGCTATGCATCTGCTCGTGAGTTACCTTTTGGCGGTGGTTTTGTTTGACGTTGCACACCAGCTGTAGTTGAGCGTATCTTGAACTTTCTTTGGTTATCCGGTAAAGGATTAGCAAAGATGCCTAAAGTGTTCTTGATCTTTGATTGACTCTTCCCCCCTCTTTTACTGCTCAGGTCTGTTTTCGAGCGGTATGACATTCCTGGCTTTGCGAGTAAGTCACACTCATTTTCATCTTTCCCAGTGTCTAAACCATTGTCAATGGACCATTCTGGGTATTATTATTATTTTTCATATTTACTACATTCTTCGCCATATAAAGCCTAAGCTCTGCCCATGATCCACACTCAATAGTCTCCTGTATTCTTCAATAGGAACCAGGATCCATTACTCATCACAAACACACTTCCTCCATGACACTCTGTGACATAAGGTACAAGGATGTAATAACATTCCAACCTTATCTACACACACACAGTCTAACTGGAGGAAGTGTGACTCACCCGTGGTGCCATATTTGGAATGAGAGGATATTTCACAATCTCCTCTCAATCCTCATTAACATAATCTACCCACAGGTGGCACTCTCTCCTTATGACATGTGTCACTATTCTATTGAGCCACATGTACAGAACATTTCACAACACTGTGAGCTGCTCAGGCCCTTAGTATATAAGGTAGCTTGAGCAGCTCCCAGTCTTCTATTCCAAGCTATCTCTTCTAAGCTATCTTTGCCAAGCTATCATCTCTCCCAACTTACACCTTACACCTATACCTAGAACCTACGACAGGTTGAGCTATAGGATCGGAGGCAGAGCTTAGATCTTGGCGAGTGTTATCATTGTTACCACCTTTATGAAACACTCATGTCAGCTATGCAATAAAAGGATCAACTGAACTTCCCTGGATTCCGTGTACATTCACTTCACCACATGTAACCGTCCGTTGACACGATGGTGGATGAACCCTCCAAGAATATCCCACTACCAACCTCTCATTAAACATGAGCAATAGTGAGACATCACCTAAGGAGCCAGCTTCAGAACAACGCACTTTTACATCACCTGGGCTAGACGCGCCCAACCATTCCACAAGTGATACTACACACCACCTCCAGAGGCAAACTTCATCACCTGCAGCCTTCAAAATGATCCAATTATATCCACCCGACACACCCAGGAACACCACCCCTGGTAGGAGCTATACAGCGCCACGATCTGACGCTTACAGCGACAGCCCCAGGAGCAGCCGCAATGATTAGGATTCAGGGAACGGAACTACAGCACCTATAGTCACCGCCCCTCACCCTACAGAACCCGACCACACGACCGCCCCCCACTACTCCAGAATTAACTCTCAATTGACTCTCACACCTCCAGGACTATTGCACTGACAATAAGGAGAACAGCCAGGATACCTCAATTCTGAAGCCTGAAAGCAAGTCTAGTCAATATGGACAGCAAGGTAAGGCCATTTTCGTTGATACAGAATTGACTAAGAGTGCAGTATCTGTTAACATGGACAACCACTTGTATAGAGCTCTCGTTGATTCTGGCGCCGCCTTGTTTTTATTAACCAGAAATGGTTGATAGAATAGCAAGCACACATTTTGAAATATGTTAGGAACCTTAGACTCACAGTGTTACTGGCTGATAAACCCCGTTTTCCTCCAAAAACATCCTACAATGTCTATAGTCAGAGCATAGGCATTGCCCCCCCCACCGCCCCCCACCCCAGCCCTAAACCCCAATCTATCATTCCTAACAAACCCAACCATGGTAACCTTCTTACCACCCTTAAACAGACATACATAGAACCACCTAGACACTATAGGCATATTTTCTTCGTGTAATAGATGTTCGCTCTCCATTTCCCATATATTATCTCAATGAAGAGCACTCGTTAGAACCACCAAATTCACCTTTTTTTTATGTTTTATTTTTCCACAAAATTCCAATTATTCCCTCCAACACATCAAAACCTTAGTAATACAACTAAGTGGGTGACATTGCCAAAAATTTTTATTTAATTTTCTGAAGGCTCAGGCAGCCGTAAACTGGATGATCTGGTTGGCACGCCACATAAATTACCCACGGTCACAGCGTACGCTCGGTTTGTGTCCCATTAAATTGGGGCATGCATGCGCCGGTTTGTTACAAGCTCAGGGCTCCTCTATACCTTAAAGTATTACCAAATGACGGCCTACTGTAGGAGCGCAGTTCTCTAGCATCCTGATCCGTGTTTATACCTCTGTTTACCATTGGTACTGGAATGTTTGGTGAGACACTTAATCAAATAATTCAGCACAGTTCCCTGCTGTGTTATCATAACAGGAACAAGTGCACCCCCACAAGCTGACTAATCTCAGCACCACACCCTTCAACCCCCCCATTATAACTACAATATTCAGATCACCCAATGATCATCCGCGCCCCCCCTAGGAGGCCCATCAAATTTGCATATCACAATGCGCAGGTGTATGCAAACCAACCAATAGCTAGGCCCCGTGCCATATATGGGTGAGACATACCTCATCGGGAGGCATGTAATGAGGAATTAGCCAACCTCATGAAGTGCTTATAAGCCTCACCCTACCCCCATTTTTCCCACTTCCCAAACAATATACCAAACTTACCAAACCCAGTTACCATATGGAGCAAGTATCCGGAGACCACAGGGCCAAATGCCGAAGCTGCCATGCAACCAGCCCAGGTAGGTTTTAGTCTTATGTGTCCATTAGTAGCGTCATCAATCGTTCTAGCATGACAATGATGGATTATGCCATCATGTTACCCAGATACCCATTACATGCCAATGGTAGTGTGCGCCCAGAGTGCTTTGTAAAATGTGATAGTTGAATTCGCAGTCCAGTTCATGCCTTTCTACGACGGCCTGACCACTTTAGATCTTACTTATCAACCTTTTGGCAACACCCCACCCACCCCACCCTCCCCACACACAACCCATCCTACCTCAAATTACCCACTTATAATACTAATTTTTAAGCCTTAAGGCACCAAAGTCATATGGATTCAACCCAGGGTGGCCCATCCATAGCCTTCCAGGCCCACATGGCAAATAAGAGCAAGGCCGTGGATCTGTTTGGCAAGCTGTTCACTGTTATCATGCCAAACGCCCCCCACCACTGTATTGAACCATCTTAGCTCACTAGTCACTAAATCTCTTACAAAAGGTCAGGGTAAAAATACATCAATTACTAGCCATAGATTAACCTAACAAGCTAGTCTATTTAGAAATTGCGCCTATCAGTGTCCTATTAGAAACACACCCCAAACAACATTCCCCCCCCCCAAAATTTTGCATTAGACCTTCATCTTTCCAACCCAAAATTCCCAAAATTCACTGCGCCCCACACCCCACCCCCCCTCTCTCACACAAAACCAGGCCCCACCCCCCAACTTAATGACCCAAGCCCTATTTCCCCCCCAAATCAAAATTTCGTATGGATCACTATTACAGTAGAGTACATGTGCACTGGCAGAATCAAAACAAACCGTTTCCGTCAGCATACCCGTAACCATAACAACGGGGGAATCACCCGCTCTATTTATAGAACAGGTGTCCCCACGCTGTAATAGTGAATGCCCGGCGAGTTTTAGCCACGGCATCGTCCCCCGATCCAGGAGAGCATACGAGATAGAAGGCTCGGGCCCAAACGGCGGCGAAGCATCTAGGTCCCTGCTAAACCCCAAGAAGCCCAACACCCCAACTATCTATATATGTTTAAACTCAACCTGGCTGAGAGGGCCACATACATAGTCTATGGTAGGTAAAATTTCGACTCACCATTCCAACATGGCCGGCTTCGGTTCATGATGGAAACCACTGCCCCCACCTCAATTACTACCGGCCACCCCCACGATTATATAACTTGGGACCGTCCCAAGGTTATACCCAAATGTCGATAGCGTTTGGAAGATACCATCACACTTATGTGGGGATGGCAGGTAGCCCTCACACATACGCCGCAAAGACGCTTATGTGGGGATCCCCCCCCCCTCCCCCACCCCATCTAGCCTACCATTTCCCCCCACCCCACCATGAACCCCCAAACACCCAAAACACACCCATACACAGCCATCATCACACATAATGAGCTAAAACAACATCATAGCCACAGCTAAGGCTAACTAACACAATAGACCAGCCTACACTAATGTTCATCGATATTGGCACCGGCTGCAGCGCCTGGTCCGACAACTTTCGCGCCATACGCGGCAGCCCGGCGCCATCTTGGTTTCGTTTTAGTTACCGAAACCGACGGACGTCACGGCCGTCACCATGACTACCATCGGTCATGTGACATCCGCACGTGGCACCTCTACCACAACAACAACATTAGCACATGTTCAGACTTTAACTTGCTCAAATCGGACTTACCTCAGTAGCCATTCGGCATACCCCCGGGCGGGACAATTATCCACTGGATCTGTGTGATGCTGAAACACAATCCAAGAAGTGGATTAGACCAAAATGTCCCATGTCTCGACCCTCAAAATTGTCAAAATTTAAAATATCACCCCTTTGTGTATCAAAATATACTTACAATCCGCCCGTCATGGTGATCACTACGTGTAGGATCGTGCCGTTAGGCAAAACGATGTCCACCTCGTAGACCTCCATGATTATGTAACATTATAACATCACGCACCCCCCTTTTATAGCAGCCCGGATCAAAATTTTGGCGACACAGAAAAAGAGTATTTTATTTTTTTTTTCTTTTTTTTTCCGCCCGCCCCCCCGCCCATTTTTCGGCCCAAAAATTCAAAATTCCCTTCAATCAGCATCAATAGAGTTCTTTTAGGATACTTGAGACAGGTAGGAGTCGACCTGAGCAGGTCATACCTGTATTAATCACCATAACTTATCTGATTCTCGCCATTATGGTGCAGCGCCAGCTCGCTACTACCACCTGGTGGAATTTAGATAAACTAACCTTAGCGTCCCTGGATACAGGACCCGCGCTAAGCCAAATAAATCAATCGAGCTCTGTACTTAGGTTTTGTACGTTAACAAAATGATATTGATCTCATGTCCCTTTTCTGTATTGACCGTGGCCTGTCTGCAACCCATAACAGACAAACTATAGGTCGATGAATTGTCTCCTCTTCTTGCTGTTTCCTCAACAGGCCTACCACCAACAAAGCATCGTTTCCTTCAGTGCCAGAGGCCAAACCCAAAGAAAAAGGACCAGTACCATCAAGTCCGGAAACAAGGAACACCAAAACAACATGGCAAATTATAACCAGTAGCTCGCCATGGCACTTTTCAGGCCACCAAATGACAATATCACCATAAGGACACCAAAGCCTACTTCCCAACAGCACCCAAATTGACACTTCAAGAGACACAAATAGACACTTTTTCAAAACCAATTTTCGTATAACCATATTTTAAAGGCAAATTGCTGAGACACAATTGTGACGTTGATTTATGATTTCTGATGAATTTTATGAGAGACACACCAAAAATATCCTTCTGGTTTGCCTCCCTAGGTGCTATAAGATTCATCACCTTTACCACTGTTTTTCAAGCTCAACTATGACATGTATTTATGAGTTTTAGTCAAATTAGTTAGCCATATTCAACAGGTTGTATACATCCCATTTTTGTATATTTTCATGAAAATTACCATGTTTCTAGTCAACAGTAACACTGAATACCACCTTGACTTATACCTTATACCCGACTGTGTAGCAGACCCTACACAACTTGAGTTATGAGCCTTGGTAATGTGGAGCCAAAGACTCATCACCCTTGTGTTGATCGTTGACCCCTCAATACCAAGAATCACCAAACTTGGTTAATTTTCATCTGGATATATTTCATTGCGTATTATTGTATAAAACCAACATGTTATCAAATCAGAAAAATTTTCATTTTTCCCACAATAACATACCGGTACATATATATTTTAAGCATTGTACATATCCCGGCATTTAAAACCTGTATATATACATTAAGTCACTTGATCCACACAAAAACCTTATTTTTGTAATCCCATATAGGAACCTTTTTTTTTATACTGCATATAATGTCAAACCCATCAGGTTTCTCACAAAAAAATGTATTTGCATAATAACACCCATAATCGTCAATGGACTTGGCAAGGCCTCATCTTTTCTACTTATTTTTCTCCCTTTACACTCGTGCAGAGACGAGTAGGAATGTGGGGATTTGTCAATGGACCATTCTGGGTATTATTATTATTTTTCATATTTACTACATTCTTCGCCATATAAAGCCTAAGCTCTGCCCATGATCCACACTCAATAGTCTCCTGTATTCCTCAATAGGAACCAGGATCCATTACTCATCACAAACACACTTCCTCCATGACACTCTGTGACATAAGGTACAAGGATGTAATAACATTCCAACCTTATCTACACACACACAGTCTAACTGGAGGAAGTGTGACTCACCCGTGGTGCCATATTTGGAATGAGAGGATATTTCACAATCTCCTCTCAATCCTCATTAACATAATCTACCCACAGGTGGCACTCTCTCCTTATGACATGTGTCACTATTCTATTGAGCCACATGTACAGAACATTTCACAACACTGTGAGCTGCTCAGGCCCTCAGTATATAAGGTAGCTTGAGCAGCTCTTCTATTCCAAGCTATCTCTTCTAAGCTATCTTTGCCAAGCTATCATCTCTCCCAACTTACACCTTACACCTATACCTAGAACCTACGACAGGTTGAGCTATAGGATCGGAGGCAGAGCTTAGATCTTGGCGAGTGTTATCATTGTTACCACCTTTATGAAACACTCATGTCAGCTATGCAATAAAAGGATCAACTGAACTTCCCTGGATTCCGTGTACATTCACTTCACCACATGTAACCGTCCGTTGACACCATCCATGCCTGTGTGCAATTCCCTTTGTTCTGAACTGGAGGGTCTCTTTTTTAAGAAGCTCTTCTCCCTTATAAGTGTCTGATCATTTTCAGCTGTCCCAGCCAGAAGTCTTTCCTGTGCTTTCTTCTCCTTATCCACCTCCAGCTTCCCAAAACGTAAACTTAAATCAGTATCGAAGATTGTATTCATGAAAAATCTTCTTTGCGTCCATACATGAGCTCGCTCAAGTTGTACTTGAAGTCGATTAACCTCATTTAATTTTCGGTCAAGGTTCCACTGTTCCCAGGGGTTGGACATGAGTAAAACCCCGGCAAGGTTAGTCTTCCCTGGAAGGCGGACAGGAGGCGGTTTGATCCCCCGTTCATTGATGCCTGACATTTCCAGTTCCAAGTCAGGCTCAACAAGGATGTTCCTTGTGATTTTGTTTTTGTCTTGTTGAGCCATGATTATTCAAGTATTAGATCCCAAAGCTTGATAACTATTTACTTAAGTGGTGACACACACAAAAAACTGATGCAATAGACTGACATCTGTCTGCCGATTGGACATTTATTGCATTCTTCCTCTATTTATCAATGGAAAATAACACTGCTATGGATGCCAGTGGAATAATAAGACTTAATTTTTCGAAGATACAAATGCCATGATTTGCAAATATGAGGTCAATAATCATGGCCTCAATTATATTGAAAATAATTTACGAAATATACATGCATGTATCTACCTTTTGGATAGGGATTTTTTCTTTTAGCACATCCAAGCATATCAATGTTGTCATATCACAGAAATAATGTATACATTTGAGGGCCATATCATCTAAAAAGAAAACAAAATATAACTAAAAGATAATCCTACGTTATCAAAACTACTGACATCTAAAAACAAAGTTAATAAAATACAAAGGCAATAGTGACCTATGTAGACCTTTCTCATCATGTAAGAAAAGAAGACACAAAAGCAGTAGAGACCTAGGGAGGTAGACTATTCTTACTATGTTAACCAAAGGTCCATCCATACATGTGATTGTTAATCTATATCTATAGCAATGAGAATAAATACACTGTAGTACATAGACCTACCTGTCCAATTCCCTGTGTGCTTCCTATTACTGTATTGACACCTGTAGACACGAGAGATGAGCATAAACTAAATGAGTCAAAACCTGTGAAATTTAACTCATTGGCCCTTACTCTTCATGTTGACAACTTTAGATGGCCTGGGCACAAAACCCTACATGACGACTCTAGAATGACAGGCTGTAAAGTTGTCAACCTAGTCACACATTCTCACATGAAGAGTCTGTGCCAGGTCTGACAGGTTTTGCCATGTTTATTTTATTCTACTCACCCAATTTCTCAGTGAAAACGTACTTTGTCTATCCTATAATAACAAGGGTCATATGATTGAATAAAAACCTGGATATATTCTTATTTGAGGTTCCCGAATTTCTATATTGGATAGTTCCATCTAAATGGTTACAAGTGCATTAAGACAATCATTCTCTTTTTTTTCTCTCAACCCTCACATATTTGAGCTATGGTTTATATACAAGCCACTCAAGGTCATGCTCTAGTGCAAGAATATCTCAAACTAAACCATCATCCCTTCAGGATAATTATGTTGTACCAAGGGTATTTACCATTTCAAACAGTTGCTCTATATTGAACGTAGCATTGACAGAGAACCTGTGTAGTAGTTTTATGTAGTCTGGCCTATTTGTGACTGCAATTTCTTTGAAGAGTTGAGGATCATGAATTTGATGGGTAGTCAACAGTGGGAATGGAGAATTAGCAACAAACATGTAAGTTTGTTCAAGATAAAATCTGTACTGGTCGAATTTGTCCTGCAATTTTTAAGTGTTGGTGACAAACATTATTATTCAACACTATGAGCATTATGTATCGTTGTCTTAGTGCAAGATGGTTGTTACTGACATTTTGGCGAAAATAAGATTTCTTCTGTTCTGACATCTATATTGGCAAATATCCATCTACTCTGAAAGTGCTGAAGCTCTGTCTATGATATAAGTGCCTACACTGAGACAGGCATCAGAGCAATGTTGCCATATCCACTTGGTTATACAGTAAGTGGAACAATTCTTTTGCCCCTCCTGCAAAACAAAGTGCAGTTACAACCCTCCAGCACAAAGGCAACGATGTGTTAACTGTGTCGAGTTAATAAAAAATGTATGGTGCCTGTTACAATATTGGGCTATCAAGTATTCATATTTCAATAGTAGCATTTTGGTTCTGTTCCAAGTTATTCCAAAGGATCCACCACATAGGGTCTGTTTTACACTGTAAAATTAACTGCTGAATCTACCAGGGATCCTTGTTAACCTAAATAGTGGACCATCGTAATTGTATTGCAGTGAACCAGTGTAGATTTTACAAGAAGCCTGTGCAGCATTGTTAAGTAGATTAAATCAGAGTTAACTTAGCATGTTTCATTAGGGTGTAGGCATTAGTCCTATAACCTCCAACGTCTTCAATGATATTTGATACCTCTGGCCTGTTATAGAGTAAAGACAAATTATATTTTCCAGCTGAAAAGTTTTATATTCAGCTACTTTATCAATCAATGGCTTAATATTATGTGTATCTTCATCATGCTCCAGTGAGGCCATTTGTGTTGCAATAGCGGCAAAAGCTCTTACTGCCTCATAGTTACTTTCAGCCACTTTTACCCTCATGAATGACATCAAGTGTTTGAAATCTTGCCTGGTTTTCAATAAAATGTCATCAATCCAGTCACAGCGGCTTAGGTTCAAAATAGCATTCTTGGCATTGCTCAGCTGTGTAATATCTCTTATCTGATCGCCTATTGATTTATATTCCAATACGGTTTGAGCAACGATGAAGGTATCTGTAAGATTTAAAAGCTCTGAGAAAATTGGTGCAAGGGCTTCTCCAGATTCTAATGCCTGCATACAACTTAGATGATCTGCAATGTTACCAGCAATTTTGTCAGTGTCGTTAATAGGCCTGCAGCAGACCCCCCAAAAAGAGGCTTATTTAAAGGCAACCGCAGACGGGCCAGACTTGATCGGTATCTAAGGAGTGTTGGCCCGATCCGATCGGGGTGATCAAACATGTTTGATATTGACCGACCGGATCGGACGTCCATGCAGACACTCCCGATCGTCAGGATCGGCCGATCCAGTCATCTGCGGTCAGCTTAAGGAGATACCCCTACCCATCGTTCAACAAGCTGATTTTCACATATTTTGTAGATTTTTTTTATGCTCTATTTGAATTTGAAGGTCGATTTTGCCTAAAATGGTGCAAACATGGCAATTTTTGATGGTTTCCATGGCAACCATGCAAATTTTATGGGTTTCAGGATGAGACATTCATTTCCCTCTAATTCTGGAACCGCTTGAGCTACATACTTGATATTTTGGTATGAGTGAGGTATATGACACCCCCTTACCAGCGATTTTGTCAGTGTCATTAAGTGAGTGAGTGAGTGAGTAATAGATGTTTAACGCCATTTCGACAGCTAAGGTCATATTCATGGTGAGAACTACATTACACAATTTCACAGAGGAATGTGTCAGTGTCCACGCATATGTGCACCACACACATCCTGAGGGGATAGGAAAGAGGAGAAATAGACCCTTTTAAGTGGGCCAGGGAGGCCCACAGGGGAATGTGTCAGTGCCCGCGCATATGTGCACCACACACATCCCGAGGGGATAGGAAAGAGGAGAAATAGACCCTTTTAAGTGGGCTAGGGAGGCCCGTGGTGTCGTTAAGAAAAGAGGCCATTGAGAAATGTCCGATGCTGTTCTTGGGTGTAAATGAAATCAGCACGGTTATCAAAATGGCGTTCACATGAAGATTCTTTGTTTTTTTTTGGAAAAGCTCAACCTGGGTACTGATATCATCCATGCATTCCATGAGAGCCATACTTCAGAGTAACATTTTCCTCAGTTGCCAAACCTACAACAGGTATGAATCACATTATTCACAGGTGCATTGGCCATATCATTACATGACTGAAGCAACATGTTTAATGCCGAACCAACTTCATATTCACTGATGATCTTCCCCATATAAAGAAGATTGTTGTCTGCTCCAATAAAGGACCTATCAATTTTCAGATGGGCCTGGGAGACATATCTTCTTATGGTACTAAAATCATCTTGGATAGGCTTCAGGAGGAAGGGTTAAAGTGTTCTGCGGCAATGAGTGCAGTTCTGACTTTGTTCCTGCTGATCTTAATTACAATAATGACATTATTTCCCAATTTAACAAACCTAGAGAGGAATAAGTCATCCTTGTCCGTGAACTCAGCTAGATGCCGATGTGCAGTTTCACGGGCCTGTATGAAGAGACATTTCTTAACATGATAAATACCATTTGCTAGAAGCATGGTTTTATCTATCTATGGATAATCACATCTCTGATATGAAAAAAAAAATCAGTTAATTCCCTTACCTGAGTATAGCTCTTCTGGAGTACCTCCTGCTTTTTCGGGTTGTCAAGAATCAATCAACATTAAACTTGGAGAGTCTTGCATAGGAGAGTTTGTGTTTATACTTTACTTGGAGACAAGGTGGATTACAAGTACATGTCAGCTTTGATTTCTTCATCTCAGCTGGAAATACACACTCATGATGATTATAGCATATTTGAAAAATTCATAGGCATATTCAGGGTAATGAGAGTATTGTATGTCAAACTGAAATAAACAATGGTGACAAAGGTAAAGCATATAACTCACGAATCAAAGGTTAGGTTAATGCTTAGGCTATTATACACTTAAAACAAACAAGCAAAGTTCTAATTGGGACCTATAAAAGCAGCCCATCACTAGTAACAAATAGCTATTAATCCTTATACCATTAGCCTTAAATTCCTCATTAGGCCTATCTGAGGATGTACATACCTATTACCTTCCTTGAGCAGGAGAGTGAAGATTTGAAATCACAAGCCTCAGCTATGGCATGTAATAAAATGACATGTTTACACATCTATATAAGATCCACCTTGTAATCAAAACCCGTCGTCCGGTCCTCTTGTAGTTATAAATGTATCATAATAAGATTAATCTCACAGTGTAATCTTTCATCATAATGATATTACCTATACATTTCAGGCACAGTCAGGACTTGTTTTTGAACAGTTTAGTATTCATTTACCTCCATTATGAGGTACAACTTGAGTCTCTTTAGAAGGTGGATACCTGCTATGGTCAATGATAATCAGTCTATACTAAAAAAAACCTTTCCCCCTGCAGTCTTGCAATTTTCACAGGCCCGGCAGTGATTTTGCTGGCAAAAGCCGCTGTCCCGTGAGTTTTCGTATTGACTAGATAATTTGACAAAACTTACTTGTATTGTTATGATCCAAAGGAATATCCACAGCTCGGCATCCTTACCACGACATTGGCCATGGCACTGGTTTATTGGGATGTTGGAAGGATGTCAGAGACCATATGGAGGCTCCAGGGTCCCTACCTGTTATAAACAGAAGTATATATAGATCTGGTATTATTATTAACCGATACTCATTTCATTGTCTTTTAAGATCTAAGACCTGTATTTTAAGATATAAGATGCATAATAATAAGGCATCCACTCACGAAATAATTTGGGGGAAGGAGGACATTTAACCTACTTAATATACACTAGCTGATAAAAGCCTCAAAATGGCTACCTTCAGACTTCTTAATACTCATAGCACAGCATGCTTTCCACAATGTCATCTAGAAATAAGAATATTCTAACAACATTTCCCTGGCAGCATACCTCGGACCGCTTTATGGCCGCCAAGATGTGTGTTCCAGGGGCAGCAGCAAAGCCATGTTCGCTCATGATAGGCATCTCACCAGCAGGATGTAAAGGAATCTGTAATTGAAGTGCTTGTTGATACATGGGGTCATTACACCATCAAAATCTCCAGTACTGGCTCGGGGTAATACTTGATTTCCTTCATCTTGAAACAAATTGCCTTTTGCTAGGCATTTTTAGTTAAATCTGGTTGCTAAGCAACCTGTCAGGGAGATTGCTCAGGATTGTAGTATGTCATTCTAGAGATCCCAAAGAAATGCATTGGGTACAGAAACTTTCATAACTCTTACTGCAGGACTTCTAAAGGTCTATGATGTAAAGTGGGTTCAGAGCATTACTATAAAACTTATAAGAAAATTATATGAAAATCTAACACAAAATAAGTTTTAACTGAATAAAGATTATGATATAATACCTTTACCCCTGCATTATTCTGTGGGCCTCTCATATATCCATACTGCCCTAGTTTTAACGAACCGTTACAAATAGGTGAAGTGATAAACACTGAATCCAGACAAGTTCATTTGATCCTCTTTATTGCACAGCTTACATGAGTGTTCATACAGGTGGTAACAATGATATACTCGCCAGTGTCCAAGCTCTGTCCCTGAGCCTATACAGACTTAGAGGGATCATTTATTAGCCAATAAGATAAGCCCAACGATTCACTGCGGTCCTCTCGGGGGCCGACTGGTACCCATCTGATAGGTCTTATCAGTGGAACTCGCTGGTAACAAGCTCCAGTAATGGCGGCACCCATGGAGCAAACTGCTAAATCGGAATAGCTCAATCTGTCGTAGGTTCTGATATGAGGTATAGGTACGGGTATGAAGAGATGTAAGGTAGAGATACTGGGAGCTGCCCACGCGGCATATTATATACTCAGCTAAGCAGCTCGCGGTATGATGAAATCTGCTCTCTGTCTGGTGCAACGTCGGACATTGCAATACCGGGCAGAGAGCAGATCGACACATGGACCATTATTTTGATCAGATTCAAATTCAAACATCTGATTGAGAAAAATTGTTTAAATCAAGTACCATACCGGGAATATATTAGTTTTGTCATCCCTTGAATTACAAAACTCCCGCTCTGCACTGAGAAAATATTGTTATTCACATGAGTCTAGATCCAGACTCAGGCTATGTCGCCAAAATGAGTATGACTTGAGACTCAGCCTGATCCTTGGATGATACTTAGGCAAAGTTAAGAGACTTATCTTGAATGGGTACATAAGGGAAAGTAAAATTTTGTTCCCTCACACTTTCCCTGCCACCTTCATCATGGAAACACCAACCGCTCTACAGACTATCAACTCTGAGAACCCAAAAACTACTACAGCATCATATTAATTTTTTTTTATTCATATTATATATCTCATTTGCATAATTAGCCCCGCCCCATTGTTTACAAATAAGGGACCACGTGGCTAGGCCACATGGCTAGGCCATGTGTTGTTTACAAACAAGGGGTCACATGATCGCACTAATCTCCTAATTAGGTCATGTTATCATGGTAACCAGAATGCCGTCCTCTGATTGGCTGAGAGGTGGTCACTAATCCCTAATTAGGTCAAGGGGGCATGGTCTCATTAGCATAAAGGGGCATGGCCTATTATGTAAATGAGGGTCATGTGACCAAATGGAGGGCTCTGATTGGCTAAGGGGGCATGGCCTATTATGCAAATGAGGTGCACCACGGGGGTCCAGTGACGTCACAGGTCACATGACCAAATGGGGGCCTCTGATTGGCTGCATGCCCAGTGAGTAATATCCTTAGATTAGCTATAGTCCTGTTCCGATACATACTATACTACTATTGTGAACAAGATTGCCATATCTCTAAAGTAAACGTTAGCTTTGGATGTTTGAAGGGGGCCCTTTTCATTTTATAGCTTGAGATTAAGCATCTTTTTTATCAAAAGGATTTGACGAGAAAAGGCCCCCATTGTTTAAGTGGGGTGATTTTTCTCAGAGCTATTAAAATAGCCATCGTGTACCTTTGTCAGATAGAGAAAGCTGAGAAGAAATGGGTTGGTTTGTGCATCCATACATCTGCCATTTGACTGTATGTATGTATACAGTAGAGAGTTTTAGGGTCAGGATGCATGTCCTTATATACCATGGGGTTATTTCTGGTTTGATGCTACTTTTAGCACAAGGTGCTGTATCTACTAATCACCACAGAGACAGTCAATGAACAATTTTTTTTTACTAGGGGAAGGGGGGGGGCACACCGGGTTGGACATAGACTCATATGTGGCTGGACCTTTTATATATCCCTCTTTTTATACATCGTACTTTCATCGTCTGCAAACGTTTTTATTAGGTTTGGGTAAAAAAACGTTTGCAAAAACATTTCTATTGCGCCAGATTCCCCACACTCCAACCCCAACAAGCCCCTATAGGTTATTAAAGAACGTTTATATACTACCGCAATCTCATCTGTTATGGGGGCCAGTTGCACCATCAACTATTTCGAGTGCATCAATACCAATTTTCAAGAAAATAAAACATTTTTTCAATGTTTTTTTCGACCTAAGAATAAATAGGCATGGATTACAAAATAGTAAAAAACGTCTTTTTTCTGTTCATGTTTTGACGTGTTTTTTTGTCAATTAAAAAACTTTTTGGCAAACTCCATGCCATTTTCCCCCTTGGTGAATAGGGTACTAAATCCATGAAGTGTTTGCCCATGAAATTATCTATAAAAAAGATAGGTAGTGCCCCCCGGGGTGAACACCACTCAGTGAAGTATACCAAAGTAAGCTTTAGTCTATTTCTGTCGTAAATGGCTAAGAACAGTGAATTCACTACACAATCGAGGCGTTCGGGGTACAGTTTTCTAACTAGATCCAGTGCATTGTGGGTGGGGGTGACCTCAAACGCTAACTACCCCACCTCAGCTGGTTCCCTCCTCCCCCTTCCGCCCCAGCCAGGTCTGGCTAGGTACCAGTCCTTAACTATGCTTGGGAGTGTAGTGGTGTCACGGTAGTAATCCGCCCTGGTAAGCCTAGGACAGCTAAATAGTCCCAACTAAAAACAGTGTTTTGCTTGGTATAATCAGTGCCAGGGGACCTTATTTTTATGGCAGATTAATAATTTTGGTACCAGAAGAAAGGTAATGATTTGGGGGGAAAAAGTTTTGGTCAGCATGGAAACCTATTTTGTCAGAGAGGGGTCCAAGGTCACATTTGTGACTTGTCAGGGGCGCCTGTATCATTTAATTTATTCAACATGGTGATTTCCATGGCAACTGGTGCAAAAATGGATCTGACTCCATTATGGTTGACCATGCTAAAAAAATCAAGAATGACTTCAGCTTTAATTTAAGCCTTTATTTATGAACGCCATCAAATTAGAACCCGATTGACACCAGTTTTATGGTGGAAGATGGGGGGGGGAATCAGAACGTCCTTGGCCCTATTAGTACCGTGACACCTTAACTGGGTGGCTGGTTAGGGTGATTTTGGCCACATTTTGGGCTCTTGTAAGGACTCAATCCAAACTGGATGAATTTTTTGTATTAAAATAGCTAAATTAAGTGTAGGAGAAGCTATTTTGGTCATTTTTTCTTTGAATTTGTCTGGGATTTGCATATGATTGACCTTTTTTGCTCCAGATGGGGCAGTTGAGGCTACTTGGCACAGAAAGTGGTTCCAGGGCTCCTCCATAAAAATTATCTTGAAAGCCTCTAGAAATGCTAATAAATAGCACAAATTATGCTTCTTCTATTCAAAACATATGGAATATTCCTTTGAAAATAGGATTTTAGTCAAACCTCAGAATTTTTAATTGTGTAGTCAAGCGTTGCTAGGGAAAATAAACAGCCATCATTAAAAAAATACCACATTTTTGCGTCAAATCATGCAGATTTTGGCCTAGTTTTGGGGACATTGCCCTTGTTTTGATTACTCTCATGCTTTTAGGTATTAGATGGGATCTTAACCAGTTATACATTATTGTTGTCAATGTGTTAAGGCATCATATGAGGGTAGTTTGCCATAACAAAGTCAGATCCATTTTTTTGGTAGAGCAAGCCAAAGAAAGGTCCCTGTTTTTAACCCCTAAAATACAAAAAAATTGACCCCTGAGGGACCCCTCACCCATATTTCAATATGTTCCATGGTCATAAATATACTAATTTCCCATGTAAAAAGGCAAAGTATATATTGTCGGAAAAAATGACCCCAGCTGTTAAGGTGTCACGGTAGTAATCCGCCCTGGTAAGCCTAGGACAGCTAAATAGTCCCAACTAAAAACAGTGTTTTGCTTGGTATAATCAGTGCCAGGGGACCTTATTTTTATGGCAGATTAATAATTTTGGTACCAGAAGAAAGGTAATGATTTGGGGGGAAAAAGTTTTTGGTCACCATGGAAACCTATTTTGTCAGAGAGGGGTCCAAGGTCACATTTGTGACTTGTCAGGGGCGCCTGTATCATTTAATTTATTCATCATGGTGATTTCCATGGCAACTGGTGCAAAAACGGATCTGACTCCGTTATGGTTGACCATGCTAAAAAAATCAAGAATGACTTCAGCTTTAATTTAAGCCTTTATTTATGAACGCCATCAAATTAGAACCCGATTGACGCCAGTTTTATGGTGGAAGATGGGGGGGGGATCAGAACGTCCATGGCCCTATTAGTACCGTGACACCTAGTAAGTTGACTCAGGGATCAATATTGACCCACATGGGGAGGACCAATAGGGGGTGGCGTTACAAACCAGCATTGATCCCTCGGCCGTACTCCGAAGGCCTCCAGTGGCGACAGGCTATAAGGTGTGTTACTTGGCGAAGTAGGTTCATACAGAACAAATGATTCAGAGGTAGATTTGAGGATAGCACAGCACAGACATCAATTGGGATACCATATATGGATGAATTAGGAATGACACAGGAGCTCTTTTCAATCATAAAGCTTAATGATACCAGTTTCGAATTGTGAAATCTAGAAGCACAAAGCTGGATACATCATACTTGACACTGTAAAATCTTGTGGATGATATCTAGTGTACGTTATGGAGTGTATACAGTATAGTAACAACTTCATGAAGGCTAGACGGTTCCTGTGGACTACAAAATGATCCCCATTTTCTTTGTGTATTTACTGAAATACCAGACATATAAGGCACACCTCACTTACAAGGCATACACCACAACTCAAGCTGATCTTATGAGGTCCATCTGTGAGCTTCAGTACTGCTCTCTAGTCTAGAATCCTCTCATAGGCCTAATCAAAAACCCAAACTTTCCTGATTCTATAAGTAGGGAAGCTGGAGGTACAGATAAGTCGCACTAGGGCTGTATCCATGCATATATAATGTGCACCTTAAAAGTGAGATATCACAGATCATTTCATGGAATTAAACCATTCCTTGTGACGGGGTGGCGCAGTGGATACCGCGCTTGCAGACGGATCGCCAGATCGCCGGTTCGAGTCCCGTCCGAGTTGACTCAGCTCTCCATCCATTTGTTGGTCGGTAAAATGAGGAGCACCAGAGATTTATCTCACTGTGTGAAAGTAAGCAGGGGGCAGTGACAAAACGTGGAGACAGAAATGTCAAAGCGAAGCGACCATAGGCTGGCATCCATGGGCACTGTGTATGTATCCTGAAACCTGTATAGCCCCATGGTACTTGTTTCTGTGAGGTACACCTCCTGATAGCTGAACTGCCTGTGAGGGAGATCAGCACCCAGCTCCATGTGCACGAGCACGGCCACTATACCAAGGGCAGGAGTAAAACTTACTTTTTTTTGTGTGTAATGGCTACCTAAAGTGCCTTATAATGGAGAGAATTAAAAAGCTTAAAGGCTTCTCAGGGTACATTACAGGTATGGCTGGTGGGTTATCAAGTGTTTTAAGTGCAGCCTGCGTTCAGAAGCTTGGAGAGGCTGTTCCACAATTCCAACTCAATGCTGTACGTTACTGGGCGCAAGTTGTTATAACCCTCTGTGCTGCACTTTATTCCAAGAAGGTATTAAAAATAACTCACATCAAAGTCCCATGGCTACTGCTGTTGACTGGATTTAGCACTATGTATAATACATTGTTTTTCACAGCAGCAATATATCTGCCTCTGGGAAACCTTACCATCACCTACGTGACTCTTCTGTTCATCACTACTGTACTTCTGTCAAGGGTATTCCTTGATAAAGATGTTCACATGATACAATTAGGAGTCTTTCTCATTATATTTCTGGGGCAATTTCTGCTGCTACAACCATGCCCTCCATTCAACACTGGAAACTGTAACATTAATAAAGTCCATGGGAATAAATTAACTGTGGTGCAAAACTCGACCACAGGCAAGGATAGCTTTCAAACTGATTCAGCTGGACATATCTACTCTATAATCGGCTATGGCATAGTAGCAGGAGCTTCAGCTGTGTCTGCCTTCAGGGCCTTTGTATTTAAAACTAAAATGTATGAGTACCCAACTGTTGTCCTTTCACTGTGGATTGGTGTAATGGGCTTTGTTCTTTCACTCCTTCTCATGGTATACACTGAAAGCCCAGTTTTACTTACATCAACAGAGGACCTCCTTCTTCTCACAGGTCATGCTGTCCTAGCCTCTATGTGCACTATTTTGAATGTGCATACACAGCAAGTTCTGACCCCTATTATCTATGGCATCATAACAAACATACGGCCACTGTTTGGCTTCATTCTCCAATATGCTTTCCCTCATATCCTACTATCAGGGCAGAGGAATGCATTAGAAGTATTCGGGGGATGTGTAATCATGATAGGGATATTTGTTTATTTGATTTTAGATTTCAAAATCAAAAGAGTCATGTCATTAGACAACATGTAGGAAGGAATATCAATTTCACTTGTTACAGCTCTTTCTAATTATTGGAGTTTTAGATATGTCTGTTCCTTGATAAAACAGGGTATAAGTAAATTGATTTTTTCTATGCAAACTTGTAGTATTATATTATATGTGACCCATCAAGGGAGAACACCCCTGCGCGGGGAATTTTTAATTCGCCATTTGGCCACCAGGGGGCATTGGAGAGGCAAAATAACTATTATAAAAATACATTACGCTAATTTTTGATGCAGAATTCAATGGCCTGATTTAAAATGCTCCGTTTTCGTTAGAATTGGCCCGTATATGGATGGTAAAATGAACATTTTTCATGAGAAATAGACCTATATGCCTCTTTTTGGTTGCCATGGCATAATCAAAATTTACAGATTTTTATGTCAATTTTTGGGGGTACTCACCAAAAACCCAACACTTAACCCTTTCGTGCCCAGAATTATGTCAAGAAAGTTGAATTAGTCAACAAACTTGTCAAAGTACAGACCAAGGCCTATGTCATGTTCAGAATAAAGTACTGATTCAAATTTTAATAGAAAGGGTAGTATAATAGCTTTCAGAAAATGTAATATGAAGCATATGTAGGAGTATTGTATGAATCGTTAGGGAATAGTGATGCACAAGAAGTAGAAATGTAGATGATTTGGATGAAGTGCCATGACTATCATGTTTTCTTTTTTTTTATTATTTCTATATTTTTTCAAGTCATAAATCAAGTCATAAATCATTATTTTGACTTTTCAAGAAAAGCCATTCTCATGGAAATCGAGAACAGTACAAATTGTAATTGCATTCCTAGAAAGAAAAATCCAATGAAAAGTATTTTATCAATATTTTTGGTATTTTCATCAATATTTTTGTGAATTTAGTGAATTTTTCTGTATTATCCCTTCATTCTCATGGCCAGAGCGCGCACTTTTGATGTATTTTAAGCTATTTGAAATTCAAAACATTTTTAATTGAACCTACTTATAATTGCATACTTGATGTACCACAACAGATTTAGTATCATTGGAAAGCCCTTGACGTTACGAATCTTCCTGTGTTCAAATCACCTTGATGTCATTATTATCAAAGCTGGTATAATCAGTCACCCCTTCTACGAGGATAATTTGTGGAAGAGGATTTGTATATTCTGTAATTAGTCATTTATTTGTTGTTCTTTTGTTGATGCTTTTTCACATGTGTATATATTCATTGTTTAAGTAAACATAAAATTAAACTTATGGTTTGTGGTGTGAGTGATTTCAGGTAGAGGAGGGGACTGGTAATTTGTCAATAAATTGTCGTAGTTTTGAAGACAAATATAATGAAATCTATGGGATATTAGGAAGGAGTGACATAATATGTCTATGTGAAACCTGGCTGAAGCCTGCCTCACCAGATGGCCTGATTAATAGAGAGGATAGGTTACTGTATAGGAATGATAGAATTGGTAAAAACTGTGGAGGAGTTGGCCTAAGTGTGAAGGCTGGCCTAGGGCAGTATATTAGAGTTGTAAATGACTTTACCATACAGACCATCGATTATGAAAGTATTGCTATTATGTTAAACCTTCCTGGTGAAAAGGATTTATTGATTGTCTCTATCTATAGAATCCCAAATACAAATGTACCAAGTTTTATTAATTTCTTACGATCCATCTCTGGTTACGAATATAACAACAATCATGGTAGGCATGAGACTTGGATCTTAGGTGATATTAATCTCAATATGTATGATGAAAATGATGCAGGGTGTGAAAGTTTCAGAAATGTGTGCAAGGATATTGGATGGAAAATACTAATTAATGAGGTGACGAGTCCATTTAGTGGTACTTGTATTGATAACATAATTACATATAGCTTAGATGTAACTAATGCAAGTACGGTCTCTGCCCTAATTTCTGATCACCTCCCAGTTTTTGGTTGTAGAGGTCATGAGAATATCAGTTATGTTAGCACTAAGTATAGAGGGAGAGATTATAGAAACTTTAATGAAGACAGATTTAGAGATTTTTTAGAATCATGTGACTGGAAACCCTATTATAATATTACTGATGATCCTGATATATTATGGGATATTTTCTTGACTCCGTTAATTGAGTATTTGGACACTTTTCACCCTCATGTTGAACGATACATTAAAAAAAGTAAGAGATCATGGATTGATGATGAAGTTATGGATTTAGTATTTGAAAGAGAAGGATGGTTACGTCTCTATAGTGCCAATAAAAGTGTTCAGGAGAAGCAAGCCATAAAGGATTGTCGAAGAAAAATTAGAAAGAAAATTAAAGCAAATCAAATTGGTGGTGTCATGCAAGAGTTGCAAGTAAGTTATGGTAATCCCAAAAAAATCTGGAAACACATAAATAACTTGTTTAAAAATTTGAATTCTATTGTGTATCCAGACATGAGACATCATATAACTGGTGCTGATGTAACTTCTGATGATGTTTGTAAATATGTAAATGACTATTTTTGTAATATTGGTAAGGATCTGCATATTACTGCTGTTGGAACTGATCAATATCGTGTGGATAATAATCTAGATATAGATGAACTATTGGCAAATGAAAACTTCTTAGATCAGAATATTAAGGTTAATAAGTGGGATGTCCATTTTGCTCTAAAAGAAATTGATAAAAATAAGTCATCAGGCATAGACGGAATAAGGGGAGATATACTACATTGTGCATTATTGTTGTTGATAAATCAATTCACTCATCTGATACAAATTAGTTTGGACAGGGGTATTTTTCCAAAATGTTGGGCAATGGCAGTTGTAAAACCATTACCTAAGGATGAGGATTTGGCAATGGTAAAAAATTGGCAACCCATATCAATACTACCAATGCCGTCTAAAGTCATTGAGAAAATTAAGTATCATTACTTATGTGAAAGTATGAAGAAAAATGGTATTTTTTGTGAAAACCAATATGGTTACAAAAAAGGGACAGGTACTAGTGATGCCACTTTTGACTTTGTTAATGAGCTTTATGAATGTAGAAACAATGGTCTGATAATAGGGGCTCTATTTATAGACTTCACTAAAGCATTTGACAGTGTATTACATTCAAAATTGCTAATTAAACTCAGTAAACTTGGTTTGAGTAAATCTAATTTTCTATGGTTTAAAAGTTACCTGGAAAATAGAAAACAACGAACTAGCTATGGTAATAAATTGTCCTCAAACCAAGATATTGATTACGGTGTCCCTCAAGGATCAGTTTTAGGTCCCCTGTTGTTTGTCCTATATATTGATGATGTTGTTAAGATCTTAAAAAAATGCAAGATTAAACTGTATGCTGATGACATTGTGATTTTTAGTTCTAACAAAGATGTAGACTTGGTTAATGAGAATTTGAATGAAGATGTAATTAACTTTAAGCGTTGGGTTATCGAATACAGAATAACAGTAAATCCAACTAAAACAAAATTTAGGTGGTTTTGTAGTGCTCATAAATTAAAAAGATGTCCGGATTTTACTATAGACTTCAATGGCAGCACTGTGCAAACTGTCACCTTCTTTCCATATCTAGGTGTACATATTGACAGTAAACTTAGTTTTGATAAACAGATTAAAATTATTAAAAGAAATGTATGCAATAAACTATTTAGGTTTGCTAAGTTAAGAAAGTTTTTAACACAAGAGCAAAGTGTTAAGATATACTGTTGTACAATCAGACCAATTATAGAATATTGTTTATTTATAAGTACTAGTTGTAATGAGGATAGTCTTGCGGCATTACAACAACTGCAAAATAGAGCTCTTAGAGTTTGTCTGAAATGCAATATTAGATGGTATAGTGTGAAGGAGTTGCATGAAATTTGTAAGGTTCCAGTGTTAGAGAAAAGATTTGACATGCTATTATTATGCTTAATGTATAAGAAATCAAAGACTGTGTTAAATAGACCACAATCTTATAATACAAGGTCTCAAAAGAAGATTGTTTTTGAACTACCTAGGGTTATTACTAGACACTATAAAAGATCGCCATGGTACAGAGGGGTGGCTCTCTGGAATACTCTACCTGAGGAGATTCAGAAAGTTACGACAAAGGTAAAATTCAAAGAGGGTGTGATGAAGATAGAAAATATAAGGTTGAACCTGAAATTGGGTTATAATTGATAATGAGAAGCAGGTGTGGAAACTGCGCCGCTTCATATTCATACTCACATTCATATCCTTTTTCATGTTTACATCCATATTGATATTGCTGATGTTCCCATATGCATATAACAGCATATACTACCAACTCTAATTATCACTTATTTAAACTAAAGACAAGGTGTATTTAGCTGTAATGATGATGTACTGAAATAATGTATAGACACACAAATCTCTATGTATGACATATTATTTACTATCTATCTCTTTTTGCTTTTGATTTGTGTGTCTGTACTTTCTATGTTAATAACCTATTGAGTGAATATTGCCAGTCCCTATTTTTCCATCTGCTGATTGTGTTCATATTGACATTTGTCAAGATCCATGAAGTTATTGTACTGTTTCATTTGTGACTTTCCTTTGAAAAATCAATAAAACTCGGTCTGCTCTATAGCATTATTTAAATGAACATAGCAGTTCATTAATGCAATGAGCAAGTCCAAAAATAAAACCAAACAAAAAAAAACCATGGTGGTCATCTGAACATACATACATGCTTGAGAGCGCACTTTTGCTATTCTGGTTATAACAGAAATGGAGAATTCCTACTAGATCAAAACCTATGATAAAATCACCATATTTTTATGTATTTTATTAGGAAAAGGCTGATTTATTGTATTTTCAGACATTATTATTGTTTTAATGTATTTAAGGCTTAATCATTGATTTCAGATATAAATAACGATCAATGTTCAAAGAGGGGTTCTGACATAACTACTTGGAATATCTTAACCAATGATGTCTCATTTTAAAGATCTTGAGATCAACTTTGATATTGAATTACCTGCAGTAATATATATGCATATAAATATATATATATATATATATGGAACTATATACTACCAGGTATATCTATATAATTAATGTGTTAAGCGAAGGTACTACTTTTCCACCAGCACGCATGGATATCTATGACGTCATCATAACATTTCCTCCAGTATATAAGCCCCAACAGTTGAACTAACGGTCAGTGATATTTATTGTCTTATAGTTGTTGTTTATTGTATTATATTTGTGATATGTGATATTTATTGTCTTATAATAAAGGCATGTATAGAATTGATATTGACAAAGTCAGTTCTCACCAAACCAATTGTCTTCTCCTTATTCCACATTTATTAACATGTAATTATTATCTACGGTAAGATACTATATATATATATATATATATATATATATATATATATATATATATAATTATCCTAACTACTAAAGTAAGCTTTCATCAATCCTGTATAGGCGGGTGTTTCACTACATAGCTATATGTATATGCACATACTGCCTTAAGGTACGGCCCTCATGTGGTAAAAATAAATGTTATTTAAAAAAGTGTTTCGAATAGGTGGCTGTGTACTATACTCCATATACAGGTTGTTTATCAGTCTCAATTATAAAAATAAAAATGTGCAATGGCCAGTCTACATTCTGGGAAATCCCCTGGAAATCCCCATTATGAGGTCACAGATGCGGGGGTCATGTGACTTATGTGGAAATTAACTTAAAAATGTGCCGTATGTGTATTATGGGCTTTGGTATTTGAAGTGGGTGGGGGATAGGTTGGTGGGAGGGTGGGACTGGATGGAGGGTGGGAGCGGGCGGGGGATGGGCAAACTGCTTCCCTGCATTACAATCATAATGCTTCCTTCTTCATTTTGACAAGAATGACCGGAATATTCAACATTTATTTGTTCGAGGGTAAGGATAATGTTTGAGGATATTTCTAAACAATATCTACAGTAAATTCTTTGGTTTAAGCAGTGACCTTATCTCTAGCTCTGTGGTATAAGGCCTGGCACATACATGTACATTAAGGAATCCCTATAGTTGCAGTGGCGTGACATGGGGATGACACACAGGGACATGTACAGGTCAGGGAGTGACATGGGGATGATGTACAGGGATTCCCAAAGACCAGGGAACGACATGGAAAGGAGTATTATATTTGAAGATTATGCCTTATAACATGCACTCTGCCTATTATTTCACTCCCGACCCCCCCCCCCCCCCAATCATATATACCCTTTTCCTGACATACAGACCAGAAAAAGACAATGTTATCCTCTCATTTTCAAAATACAGGGTACCCCCTTACACCTCCGCAATTTAGAAGGACACATAGGGCGTCCATGTGGGATTTTCAATTTCCGCATCTTGAACAGAAACAGGTGAAAGTCCACATCCACATGTGGAGGTCAGCAACCATGATTTTAGGATGCAGAAATTTGAACAGAAACGGAAAAGGGTCATATGTAATATGGGGGCCTGTTTGTTATGTGGTGAAACAACCAACTGCGCAATATAGAGGACATCTGGTGGCAATTTCAAAAACTACTAAAATCATATTTGGCCCCACCTCTGTATGGCCAGGGAAATTCCATAATGTAAATATAGTAATACATGTGACAATTATTCAATGGTACATCTACCTCAAAAACACTTTGGGTTTTGTGTTGGCTGCATTTTAAGGGCTTGCCAATGCGTGAGAAGGAAGAAATTCAGCCAAGCCAAAACAAAACCCCTAATCCCCCTTGGCCCCCTGGGTAATAGCCTTGACAAATGATAAAAAGATGAAGTTGCTTAGTTCCTGAAGGTTTGTTTCTGACACTAATTACTTCAGGTGTGCCAGTAAAAAGAGCTAGTGCATGAAACCCACAAGATTAGAGTGGGTGATCGTAGGTGATGCCCGACAAGTATGATCATCATTTATTGTGGTAATCACATAGGGTTTGGTAGGGCAGTCATACCAGGACAATCACAATATGCAGGGTTATTACACGACCTCTGTGATTTTGGGTGCTTTTTCTGGATATCCCAGTTCTGATATTCCTGCATATTGTGCAACCCCTTATGAGCAGATCCCAGGTGGATATCAGCACTCTTTGAGGTGGATATCAGCACTCTTTGAGGTGGATATCAGCACTGTTTGGGGTGGATATCAGCACTCCTAACATGTAATTATTACATGTTAAAACCCACGAAATTTCCATGGTCAGGGTAGGGCTCGAACCTGCAGTCTCAGATCCCTAATCCAACTCCCTATGCGTTGTGCCACAGGGACTGACGAGATACGCTCGGTTCGAACCAGGTCTGGATATGATACAAAGCCGTGTGCGCTGTCGCTGTCCGCTGCCGGGCGAGGAGGTGTATTATACACAAACATAACAGCGAGACGCGGTGAATGGAGAAGGCGCGGTGGTCTAGCAGTTAGCACGTTGCGCTTAGCCGTCAGAGGTACATGGATCGCGCCCCGGTCCGGGCACATCTTTTTTCGCCGTGTGCGCTGTCGCTGTCCGCTGCCGGAGGTGTATTATACACAAACATAACAGTGAGACGCATTGAAATCTTTAGCCGTGTGCCGCTGCCAAGGCTAGCCGAGACCGGGGCTGTCGCTGTCCGCTGCCGGGCGCCGAGCTGTGTGTACCGATCGTGTAGAAACACTATGGCAGGCTTCGCGTCCCAGGGAAGGATTTTTGTTTTCAACTTGTTTTTATTGATATACTATTGATTATTTATTGATTTTTTATTGATTAATCGTGTAATAAACTTAGTAAGGTATGGGCTAACAGGCACCTCATGGCATGTATCGTAGGATATCGTAACGAGTGGCCATAGTGATATCCTACGATACATGCCATGAGGTGCCTGTGCCTGTTAGCCCATACATTACTTAGTTACTATAATGACATTAGAGTGAGGGATCCCACTACAATTTGAAGGGGCCCTAGTCGTACCATCTTGAGAAATGCCTTGCAAGTGTAGCTGTAACAGAGATCATACTGGTATAGATCTGAGGTATACCAAAGGACACTTTACAACAGCACAGCACAGACATTGGAATGAACTACAGGACAATCATTAGAACCCTCTGTACTAAGCCCCCTTTTCAGAGATCGTGTCACATATTAAGAAGTTTAAAGTTTCAACAGTTTTTATTGGCACACAATGAGTATATAGTCTTGCAAATTCTAACTCATTCATCCTTGAATGACATGATTGTATAAAGGTTATCAAACTTAATCTTTAGAGTGTCTTAGCATGGAGAGAATCAAAAACGTTCAAGGCCTCTCCGGCTACATCACAAGTGTCATTGCTGGACTAACAAGCATTTTAAGTTCAGCCTGTGTTCAGAGGCTTGGGGCAGCCATGCCCACCTTCCAACTTAATGCTGCACATTTCTCAGCCCAAGTTGTCATAACCCTTTGTGCTGCACTTTACTCCAGAGGGCATTTGGAATCTCATTTGTCAAAGTTCCATGGCTACTGTTGTTGACTGGATTCAGCATTATGTACAATACATTCTATTTTACAGCAGCAATATATCTGCCACTGGGGAAAATTACTATCACCTACGTAACTCTACTATACATAGGGACTATACTTCTGTCAAGGGTATTCTTTGATAGGAATATCTACTTGATACAGTTTGGAGTCTCTTTGGTCATATTACTTGGGCAATTTCTGCTACTTCAACCATACCCTCCATTTAATACTGGAAACTGTTTCACTCAAAATGACAATAAAAATAACTTGACTGATGTCTAAAACTTGATGATCCTGGCTTTCAAACTAATTCAGCTGGACAAATCATATCTATCATACTTGGATATGGCTTAGTGGCAGGAGCTTCAGGTCTGAAATCACAGAAGGTGTGCAAATGGGAATTTTGGTGAAAGTCAGCCCCCTACACTTAGGATTTTGATTTTTCTCCAATTTTTTTTTGGGTCATATTTTTGGACTCAATGAGTTCTTGATGTTATATATGGGTTTTAGTGGTCCAATATCAATATTCTGGGCTCCAGGGGGTTGGACATACCTAATATTGAGCCCTTTTAGCTTGGAAAATCAATAAAATCAACATATTTCATCATTTTTATGTAGAATGAGGACTAGGTATGTGTCTGTCCACTTTTATTATATAAATTATAGAGTCTTGTGGTGAAATAGGAGCAAAAATTATGTTCCTGGTTGGATTTTTTCTATTCTTCTGGAGCATTTTACTTTTTGTAAAGTGGTCTGTCCGGGCGATAATTTGGTCATTTGGCCTCCCCCCATTAAATACCTAAAAGTGAAATGGGTTCAATTATTCCTTAAAAGATTTGCTACATGTTGGGGGTAAAGTATGTTGAAAATGAAATTTCCTCCATAAACTTCACTGTGAGGGGGCAATAAGTGATTTTCCTTGAAAATCCCCCTTTTTCCTTGTCCGGGCGAAAAATCATGTTCCTTCCCCTCCTGTGTAGGATTAACACATTTAACTATCCTAACTAAGTCAGTTTTTTACCCCCTAAATATACCTAAGTGCCCAATGTATAGGACAATGGATTACTCTCCATACTTTGCAGTAGCAGAGATGGGAAGTGCTATTTTGTCCGGGCAAAATCATGTCCGGGCGAGTGACCATTGAATAACATGCTATGTTGAGGGGTTGATTTCCTACAGAAATTAAAATTTTATCTTAATGAAAATAACAACTCTAGACCATTTAGACCTGTAGATTTCAGAAATCACATTGTTATGTATGTCAGATGTGTCTTTTATATCATAAAATAAGTGTACTTATAATAAATGTGTAGAGATTTTGTAGAGTTTGTAGAGATTCTTGGCATATGTCCGGGCGAATGACATTTGAGTAATATGCCATGTTGAGGGCTTGATTTTCTACAGAAACAATTGTCATATTACGATGACAATCAAAGATCTAGACCATTTTGACCTGTATATCATGAAAATAACATGTATCTTCATGTCAGATGTGATTCTGCCTACATTTCTTGTCCTCACATAAAATTCAATATTCCTGCCCCTCCTCTGCACAATATGGATATTCAAATATCATAACTATGCCAGTTATTTACCCCCTACATATACCTTAGTACTCAATGTATGGGATAATTGATTGCTGCTAAACCTTTGCAGTATCAGGGATGGGAAGTGATTTTTTGTCCAGGTGAAATTGTGTCTGGGCAAGTGACCATTGAGTAACATGCCATGTTGAGGGTTTGGTTTCCTACAGAAATAATCATTTTATCTCATTGAAAACCACAGATCTGGACCATCTTGAGCAGTAGATGATGGAATTTACATTGTTATCTATGTCAGCTGATTCCTTGCTATCATAAAATGAGCCTACTTTTAATGGATTTTGATCACAATTCTGAACATAATGTCCAGGCGAGTGATGAACTACAAGGTATTTTGAACAGAAATTACAGATTTTTTTCACCATCAAAACTATATACCACCTGAAAGTACATGCCGTGGGCATTGTATTCCATATACAGTCAACCCTCACTTCCTCGACCCTTTGATTCCTCAGATCCCTCATTACCTCAGACAGAAAATCTGGAACTACCTCTATGTTTTCTATTATATTTGGACTTAAGTCCTCAGATAATTTGCTTCCTCAGACAATTTTCCTTGCATTTTCCATATCTGAGGAAGCAAGGGCTGACTGTAATCATAGTCTGTTCAGCTTTTCTGTAGAACAGAAAGAAATGAATATCTTAGAATCTGAGATTTACTTGAATTCCAGGCTAGGCCATATAGGAAAATGACCTGAGGGCAAGGCAAAAAAGCCCATTACATCTGACTACAATTCTCCAAACCCAACCATTAGACCCAGTACTACAAGCAAAAACATAATAACAGTGGACCAGAAGCATATCATAGGTCATTTTGAATCAATAAAGGGAAAATACCCCGAATGGTCACTTGGGAGGACATTGTTTCCAGGTAGATAGGTTCTGGGCATTGCCATAGCAAGGGTTTTCATATTTAACTCATAATATTTCATGTGCAGTTACCCCAAGACCTTATACACTATCCACAAAAAATATTTTTGAGATACTACATAATTTTTTCTCCGACCTCTCAAAACTCCACCAAGGCCTATTTGCACACTTTCTATGATTTTTGACCTTCAGCTGTGTCAACCTGTAGGGCTTTTGGGTTTAAAGCTAAAATGAATGAGTACCTGACTGTTATACTTTCACTGTGGATTGCTCTATTAGGCCTTATTGCCTCATTCCTTCTCAGTATATACATGGAACATCAAACTTTACTCAGATCAACTGTGAACCTCCTTCTTCTCTCAGGTCATGGCATCCTAGGTTCTGTCTACACCATGGGCGTGGACTGGTTACCAGATTTAGTCTGTGTAGGTATTATCCATATGCTGTAGTAAGGGTGAGAAAGTAAAGGGAACAGTGCTGCCCTCTGGTGCCTTTATTTGCTATGCACAGACCTTGATTACAGAGGTGAGTGGTGACTTTGCCAAGGTAACCACTCACCTCTGTAATCAAGGTCTGTGCATAGCAAATAAAGGCACCAGAGGGCAGCACTGTTCCCTTTACTTTCTCACCCTTACTATAGCATATGGATAATACCTACACCTGGTAACCAAATCTGGTAACCAGTCCACGCCCGTGGTCTACACTACTCTGAATGGTCATACACAGCAAGTTCTGTCCCATATCATCTATGGCATCCTAACAAAAATAAGGCCAGTTTTTGGCTTTATTTTCCAATTTTCACTCCCTCATATCTTACTACCAGGGCAGAGGAAATGTATTAGAGGTTTTCGGGGCATGTGTAATAATGGTAGGCATACTGATTTATGTATTTATAGACTTCAAAATCAGGAATGTAATGTCATTAGACAATATGTAAGGCAACAGACATGCAATACTACTTTGTATATATGTGTTAGAATTATATTGTACTAGAGATATTTCTTGAAATCATACACAAACACAAGCTTTGTAAACCCATAGAAACACCATTAGATATGCTATATAGTAATTTACTGGAATTACTGACATACCAACATGATGCCAATATGCTTTTTGTGAAACTGTTTTTATATCTATTCCAGGAAACAAATGTATCCAATCTTGTATATCATGTCTTCATATTGTAACAAAAAATCACCATGTGCAGTTACAATAAATGCCTATTTTATAGGACATAAAAAAGATGTCTTGATAAATTCAGCATTTATGTGCCTGCTGTCTGTCGCATAGAACTTGTAACATTAATTAACTGCTCAAACTATGAACTCAAGTCAATTTTAAATCTGCTTAATAGGAGCTAGAGATTGGAGGATCACTTACACACTGCTTCACGAATGTATAGTGATTATATCAGACGTTATGGGTTCACCACTCACCCACCAGGGTTGGCTACCAACCAAAAGTTTGATTCAGATATCCATATTGTCTTTTGTAGCCGCCATGTCAACTACTAATTTCACAAAAGGACATTCAAGTGGCAGATGGGTTGTCTCATTTACTTAGTGGGTAAATGTATGTTGTTTTTGGCCCTGGCTCCTCAGTTTAGGCTAGGGCAAATGTGTACTCACACATATATGTTATTATTCATATAATATATGTCGCAACTCTGAGTTAGTATAGGGATTTTGGTCCATGACCAGGTTCCAGCAAAGCTGAAATAATGTACCGGTGCGGAAAACTGGTATGGCACCAAATCACACATTGCACCAGCCTCTGATTTGGAGGTGGTGTGTGATTTGGCATCACCACCAAAATAACCATTTCAAAGATGATTTTAACCAATCTAATTCATATTCTAATGGGTATAAACCATGCTGATTCTTGAAACAAATATTCTCTGTTGTGCTTTTTCAAGTTTTACCCTTAGAATTAGTTCATAACAGAGAAAAGTTGATTTTCACTCTGAATCCTGTCCCAAATTCATCACAACCCATTTTCTATCGAATTTGCCAATACTTTATGCTTTTTGCTAAACAAGGTAAGGTGTATCAATGATTAAAGCAACATCCCCGTGAGCTACTGACAAAAAATGAAAGTCATTAATGATAAAAGCCATGCTACAATACATAACAACATAAGACAGTGCAGCATAGCAGGTTTTCCTAATGATGCCTTTTTTGCACTGACACTGAAAATCACCTCACCACTGACAGCTTTTTTTTGCACTGATGTGGAAAATCACATCAACACCTTTGGAGAGTGAAGTGTAAAATGACAACAGGGTGTGATTTTCCACCAGGGTGTAATTAAGGTAGTTGCTCCGACCTGATGACATCTTATTTCACTAATTGGGTCGTCTCATGTAATCTCTATGAATATTATGCTATTAATATTAAGTTTATATCTGGGAGAAGGACATCTTATAATTATGAGCTATTTTGACAACCAACAAACCATGTAATTAATGATTATCATCAATTTATATGCCTCTTAATCAATGTAATAATACCATACCATAAACAATCAAAATGTACACAGACTGTATCGAACATTCATGGTTATAAATCTATATATAAAATCATACCATACGTTTTGTAAAGGGAATCCATTAAGCTTGAATTGTGGAAGTTATAATAGTCTTATGATTGAGAAACAATAAAATACTTGAAACAACAGTGGCTCAATAGTGAGTAACGTATGAACTATTTTGAGGAATCAACTACCGATTGACATGGAAGACTTACACATCCTGCATCATCCATTCTACTAATATTGTATCCCTATCTTGTGTAAGTTTTCTGCATTTGATAAGTGACCTAGATGTTGCCATTCATTCACTAACCTTTATTTGTATATTCAAACACTTTATTTGGACAATGATGCCATTAAACCAAGTAATTCTAGAGATGTTTCGCATTGTAGTCTAGCAGCTTCATGTCTTTGATTTGTATTATTTTCTAAGTTCCTATTCTTCCAGTTTGATACATCTCTAACCCAGAAAAAGGGCATCAACACGGTAAAAGTTACACCGGTGCACCCGGTCCAGGGCACACCTTTTACCGTGTTGATCCACCATTTGTGTGAGACCCCTTGGACTTTTTCAAAACTCTTCAAAAAGACAAAAGACAACCCCCTCATCCAGTTTGCCTTTTGCTTTTCTATTGGAGCATTTCCTTCTGAATACAGTAATGCCAACTGCCTAGCCAATGGAACACTATTAGGTTAGTGTCTCCAATGGCATTGCAGTTTATAATTATATTGCATCGCCTTGTTTTAATGTGGCTGGCAAGGAGTGTTAGTTCAACATAGGGAAGCCAGCTGGCAGCTCTGGGGATATATTGACATTATACACTCATGTGCCCTGGAGGGTGTTGCCCATATGGCTAAATAGAGCTGGGAGTAGGTGCCCTCTTTTCCAAAGAAGTTACGCTCTGCTTCACCATTCGACTTTCACTTACAATATAAGTCTGAAAAGGCACCTGCCTTGCTAAAAAATAGTGTGTGCTGCACTACTTTTGTCACACACTCTTTCAAGTGCTCTTGTGTTGACCACATGTGTGCAACACAAAAAAAGTTAAGCATACAAAGAAAGAGACTGCTGTGGTGAGGCACTTCTTAGGCAAAACTACCTTTTCCCATAGGAGCAACACCCTCCTGGTCCTTCTGATAAGAAGGCAGAGAGCAAAGAGGAGTGTCAGAGGAGCTGTTGGACCTGGTTACTTAGAAGGTTATGTATATTCTGCCTATCACTATTCTCCCTACTTTCTTACATTCTTATTTCAATCATCCAAAACATTATCAAGATACCTGGGCTATATGTCTAAACCATGCTTTTGGAATAGGTTATGTCATAGGGAATATCATGGTGAAGTTAGATAAGATTCTCATTACTTTTTAAAAGCTACTTATATGCGCGCATATAAGTGGTGATAAATGGGCAGTAGCAGTTCCCAATGTATTACTAGATGTCACCACTTTCATTCAGGTGTTATGTAACAGGTTCCTTCACTGGTGGCCCTTGTAGTCGGCCATATTGCTTAGCCCCAGGAAGGACCACTGGTTGCACATTGGAGATCATTAGGGACATCTGGTAAAATTTCCACAAAAATTCTAATTACTTTTGATCAAACTGCGCCAGCCACCTGAAGTGTTGAGTCCGTATTTTCTGAGAAATAATCTGCTGACTTTCACTATGGTTTTCGGGCAGAAATGTTAGAAGATTATGTCAAATTGTTCCCATTTTTTCATAAGTAGGCCTATGACAATTTTATCCAGAATGCCCAGTCATAGGTTAAATACGGAGCCCCTAATAGGACATACCAAAAATAATTCTTTTCCGCAAAAAAAATATATTCTTGCGGGTACTGAACAATTCTTGCGGATACTGAACAATTCTTGCAGATACTGAACAATTCCTGGAGGGTACAGAAACAATTCATGTGGGCACTGAAAAATTCTTGGAGGTAATAAACAACTTGCAGTTAATGAACAATTCCTGTAGATAAAGGGTATGTAAATGGGGGTGGGGTGGTTCCTGTTCCCCCCACCCCCATTCAAAATGAGATTTTATTTTTCTATGTAATTGAGACCCTGCCTCCTAGCCCCCTGCCCCCCGTTGGCTATGCCAAATAACCTCAGAATGGGGATCTAGAATGGTTACCCGCAGGAATCTTCCTTTCCTGCAGGAATCTGCCTGTACCCACAGAAATATTTTTGCATGAAGAAAAATCTTTTTGGTATGCCCTATTAGGGGCTCCGTAGCTGTATGCCAATATGGCTAAAACATATTTTCATAATCTTTTTTTTACATGAATAGGCCTTCTCTTTTTGAGGTTTCCTATTTCTGTGATTAATTGTTGATTTGATGAAAATCAAGAAAGGTTCCCCTTTTTTCTCAATTTAGAGAATATAATTGAAATACCTTTATTTTTCAAAATTCAATATTTTGAGAAAGTCGCTCGCCCCCCCATTTTTTCTTAAATTAACATTGATGACATGCTGACAACATGATTAGGTCTACTAGGGCATAATTGAGTGGCTTAAGTTGTACTAAAGTGACCTTGAGTCGTCAACATTCTTTGAGTCGGCTATTTTGCTTGTCATTAGTAGCATATTGAGCAAACAAATGGCCATAACAGTGGGTTTAAGGTGTTTATATCGAAAGAACACAGGATGATGCAGCACTTTCTTTTTCACATTTTTGTGATTCTGATTCCTCCAATAGGTCTCAAAGATATCAACGCTGAGGTAATGTTCACACTTTTTTCCATGCACTTTGAAATAAAATACATCAGTAAGTGAGGAGAAATTGGTCACACCATTCAAGTGGCAAAGGAATATGTTAAAGATTGTATCCCAGTTTTGAAACAATGTGCAATGTATTTCTGTGGGAAATATGCAACTAAATGCATAAAACCTTTACTGTAGGTCGACACTAAAACAGCTGGATAACATACTGAGCCTGTGTTTTGATTTGTCATGGATGAGTGGTCAGCTAGATAGATTCCTACATGGCTCATGGGTGGCACCTTGTGGTGAAAGAATACACTGAGTACATGCATGTACCATAATTGTTTGTTTAAATGCGAGAGTTTTAAATAAGCACAAGTCTTCTTTTATCACAGGGCTAGGAACCCCCTAAAACACAAAATTCCTCTTTGAAATGACCTCAAATGAGTGTAGGTCCTATGCTAGCACAGGGAGTATCGGGTATTTGACTTCTATAAGTGCAGGTGCAGTTACACTAGCACATACAGTAGCTAAAATTATAGGGACCAACTGGTGGAGCCCCCTTCTAATATAGTCTTTACTAGCCCTGAAGTGCTTAGAAAGTTCCCTCACATTTCCTGCCATAGTGAAGAGGTATTCCATATCTAGGTGTCTTTAGTTTAAGCATACAGTGAGCACTCAGATCAAAATGGTATATGTAATTGATTAGTGCAACAGGTAACATAAACTGTGGCAAGGTTCTTGCATAACCCCCTAGGCAGGTCATTTTAGTTGAAATTGCATCTTTAAACCTTTAATAAGTGAAATTGATGAATGCATAATCAAACAGCAGGCAATCGGAAATTAGCCCTTTCCATCTATTTAGTACTAAGATAGACACCTTAGTAGGTAGCAATGGACCAATAATATTGTGTGGATGACTCGAAGTACCAGTGGCGGACTCATGGTACCTATGAAGAAGAAATGCACCTATTGGTCAATGTGGGATTGTAGTGACCTATTGACGTAAAATGAGAAAGTTGTTGGCTTATTGGCCGGAAAGCTCAATATGTCAGGATACTCTTCAAATCTATTTTCAATTGTCCCCTACACATTACCTCCCTGCAGCATGATCCCTAGGTGATATCATACCTCCCACAGGGGTCCAAGTGGACGACTCATGGTCACTTTACCCTAATTGGGATGCAAAACTGGAGGGAGACTATAAATTCCAAACACCCCCAGCAATATAAAGTATTTATTAACCCTTTCCACCCCTATGTCTTCCTAAAACAGTATGAGTTAACCCTCTCACCCCTGAATTTCCAGGGCTATTTGGCATATTTTGACCTCTGTTCACTAGCAGCCTGTATCCCCATACTTCAGATACACCTGATGCAAGTAAGTCAGACAGTGCACTTTTTGCCCTTTTGAATGTTTCAAATCCTAAGTTAAATGGACCAGCAGTTGCCAAGATATCTCATTTTGAAGCAGGTGGCACCATCTGCACATTCTATACTAAATTTATTGGTCAGAATGCCCAAGAGTGTATCTCGTGAACCATTGATCATAGAGAGGTGGGATTGGGTGCAAATTGAAGCTAATTGTGAGGACTACCATCCTGAAAATGATGGGGTTGGGGGAGGGTATACAGCCTTTCAGCCTTTCTGGCCTTAAAAAAGATGGACTTTGATAGAACCCTGGTCGGTTAGTTTTGCTAACCCCTTCCTAATCTATATATCATATTAAAAAGAATGTCAATTCTGAGGACTTCTTTTTTCAAATTTTTGATATTGTCCTTTAGGCTGGAATGGCACACCCTAGAAGAAGGCAGGGTTGTTTGCCTTGTCCAGCTCAATTTTACCTGAATTTGGGTGACCTTTGACCTCTTCTCAAGGTCATTCAAGGCCAAGCAGTGCCTGGACCCATTGCTTGACTAAAAGATTCATCAGAAACTCTTTAAATGGTGATCTATGGCACTACCATGCCTTTTAGGGGGTGTTCAAGTCTGAATTCCTGCTCCTGGGGGTGAGAGAGTTAAAGGATTAATGAATGACTGTGTTCCGAGATACATAATTGTGGGTCAAGACAGGGAAATAGGCCTCCCTGCAAGATTTTTAGTACTGGCCATCAGGGGCCCTACAGGGCTAAACTAGTAAAAGTTGACTCTTTTTGATGGGGAACACAGTAAACCTATTTTGGAAGCTCTATTTCTATTAGAAACATTCCATATTTGGAATGTAAAGAACATTTAGGGCAAAATAGACTGTTTTTGTTGCCATGGAAACACCAGTTGCCATGGAAACACCAGTTTTGTGTTCCTTTTAATTAGTTATATAAATTAACAAAGCAGCTCTTGATATGTTGTTGTAAAACTGGCAAAGCAGCAAGTAGTTGTGATAAAATTAATGTATATTTTTAGAAAACTTTCATAATTGTACATCTCAGGGAGCATGAAATTCTGCATCATTATATCAACATTAAGATGGGATACCCTGAGAATCTAAGTGGTAGTTCTGCAAGAATTTACTTGCCATAAGACTGTAAAGTATGAATCATGGGGAGAATTAGAGAAGAGATAGATAATAATTGTGAGTTTTTACAACTTAAGACTACACTGAAAACCCTTGAGGTCAGAAACTCGTCAGTAGTGACGACTTTAGGTCTTCAGGTTGACGATATCTAAAACTACAACCTTAGGTTGTCATGGGGTAGTCATAGGTGACGACTTTAGGTCGTCACTCATGGCCTTAATTCGTCCCTTTGGCAACACATTTTCACCATAACATCATCCTATAGGTGCATATTGTATCTCTGATATACTTTTTCATTATTGAAAGTTTTGTTGGAACCCCCCCCCCATTCAATCTTTGTACAGGTATTTCAACCATGCACATTATTACATGAGATTGGTCAAAGCACTCTCCCAAGTACATACATATCACCAAATGTACTCAATCAATAGGGAATTATAAAAAAATCACCAAACACAAAAGAGGCATCGTAATGGAAATGTCAATGTTCTAATGTAAATCTTCTCCCAGCGTTTTTTTTTCTTTAAGGTGAGCTTTAATATCAAATGATACATCCCCCCATTATTTCTCAACTAGCAATGTACCAAAATCAATTGCAGATATTAGTCAATAAATATCCCAGGGTGGATCATAAGAATCAGGGTTTTGGATAGTAGGATCAAATACTCACTAATAGACCTAAGAGGGTGGTCAGAATGACGAGTTTAGGTTGTCATAAAGGCATGACGACCCTTTGACGACCCTAAAGTCGTCATATATGACGACTTTCCAATAGCGGTGGGTTTTCAGTGTATGGAATGTGTCAGTATCCAGGCATGGGGGGAACTAGGATCAAAATAGATGAATTTGGGTTATTGCCTAGTTCTGGTTCGATTCTGATACTAATTATTTTGGGCTGTGGAGGCATGCCCGTAAGAGTGAGTGCATGCATATACAACACCTGGTGTAGTTATAACAGAGTTGATAGTGGTATCTGAGGTATACAAAAGGATCCTTTACAATAGCACACAGATATTGGAATGAAATATAGGATAGTCTAGGAATGACACAGGAACCCTTATCAGTTCCACAGATCAAAAATACATGTTTCAAATTGAGAGGCATAAAGCAGCTTACTTACCAAGTACAATTGTGTGGAGGATACCAAATATATATATGTTCGGGAGTATACCTAGTCATAAACGTGCAAAGTAACATTAGGCAAGGATCATTGAATGACAACTATATAAAGGTTACAAAATTCAATCTTTAGAGTGTCTCAGTATGGAGAGAATTAAAAAGATTCAAGGCCTATCTGGGTACATTACAAGCATCATTGCAGGATTAACACGTGTTTTAAGTTCTGTGTTCAGAAGCTTGGGAATGCAGTGCCAGCCTTCCAACTTAACACTGCATGATACTCAGCCCAAGTTGTCATAACCTTTGGCGTCACACTTAACTACAAGAATGCATTTGGAATCTCATTTGTCAAAGTTCCGTGACTATTGCTGTTGACTGTATTCAGCATTATGTACAATACATTCTATTTTACAGCAGCAATATATCATAGGACAGGATTTGAGTGAATATGAGTGAAAATATATATGATTCGCATACTTTCAAGACATAAAATTATATCAAGAAGTGAGGGAAAAAGTCTAAAGTTATCTATATGAGGATGTATTGTGTCCTTAAGTTCTTAGGTAGGGTAGATTCACTATAATTCGATGCTTCCTGTCCAGGAATTATTATTCCATCTCATCTTAATGTTTTGTTGTGTATGCATTTCAAGAGACATTGCTAACTACAAGTTTTGTGTAGAGATCACCTAAAAGTAATGTAAAATACATGGTGTGTGCTAGCTGAAATATGTAATACGAATTATACACTTTCTCACATAAATGTTTGTAACATTATCTAAATTGATTATCATCTAAATTTATTGACCCTGGCTATGTGTCCTGGGGAGTAAACACGATGCGCCTGACTGCCAGGCTGTTCTTCTATCTACATTATTAAATCAAATTAAAACACTTAAAAATAAACAGACAAATAAATAGCCCCCATTATTCTATTAATATCGGATCCTCTGACAACTTCCATAGATCAAACCCATAGAAAATTATTGTCTAAAGATACTGATGACAGTGGTACTGAATTTCTGCTGCAGCAGACGCTTAAGTCCACTTGGCAAAAAAACCAATTTTCAACCAAATAACCAATAGGGAAACCAATGAAAACGTCTTTTTTAATGTAAAAAAAAGTGGGAGGTGATCAACCTGTAGGACATGCCCCACATCAATAGAGTATTGGTGAAAGTCAATGCATTATAAATCAATTCTAATGGTCCTTGGCTAGAAAATAGCATTGACAAGTACAAGTGTTGAAAGAATAATATAGAGAATACATATAGCAAAGTGCCTGACAGTGTCCACGGGGACAAGGGCACTCAGGATAAATGGGGAGTGAGTGAGTAATAGATGTTTAACGCCATTTCGACAGCTAAGGTCATATTCATGGCGAGAACGACATTACACAATTTCACAGAGGAATGTGTCAGTGCCCGCACATATGTGCACCACACACATTCGAGGGGAGAGGAAAGAGGAGAAATAGACCCTTTTAAGTGGGTTAGGGAAGCCCAGGATAAATGGGCAGCGCTCTACAACAAGTGTACTACGACCATTAAACAGGTGAGCGGTGGTCGGATATGACAATAATCATTTCCACTAGATACGTACGCTAATTATGCACATCGTCCTCCTTTTACATTTCAGGCCCCACACCTTAATATACATTAATTAACTTCTCAGAATTGGATAACATGACAGACTAAGCTAGACCTTTTGTCTGGCTTCCCTGCTCCCTAACTGGCCATTTCCATAGTTACCAGGAAATATCAATGTGAGATTGCAATTTAACAAATTAAATTGTCCATAGGAATTTATCTTGAATAAATTCCCAAGATCGGCATGATGCTCCAATGATTTTCTGGCGAGCAGTCTCGCCAGAACATCATTGGGCATAATGCACTCTTCAGTGGCCCTCAAAGGGTTTAAATGGATTAATAAAAATGTTAAACCCACCATGTCAACTTCATTGTATACCAATAACTTTGGACTATGCCTATAAACCCTAGAAAATCAGTATTAGGTTAACGTCTCTGTGGTATTTCTATCACACAAACCCTGCTCTTGAGAGTAGAAATGAAACCGGGAATGAGTTTGGAAGTAGTACCTTTTAAGTAATAACCTTTTACTAAATGCCAAAAGGACTAAATTAAAAGTCACTTATAGCCCCAAGGCCCAGGTAAGAGGTCCAGGCGGCCCAAGTTAAAAATAGAAAATGACACTATGTGGAACATTCTGTTTATATCTTTAGGAACGTTCGCCAATTCATGCAACAGGAAGGAAGCTGAAAACCCAGACAGACTGGTTACTTATGAATCGTTGCATATGTCCCATCAACAACCCTCTAATATGTCCCATGAACCCCTCTCCTTAGGTCAAAGTGCCATTAGGGAGCGATCATTTTTTTAACAACAGAGAGGGGGGGGGGGTCTGGTGGGTTCGAAGGATGGTCAGAACTTTTGTGAGCCCTTGACCAGCGGGGGGGGGGGTCAAAATAATTTCACCTGTTTTCAGCGATAAAGCCTGCACGTTACTATAGGTTAAAAGGGCATGTTCGCACACAATTTTTGGCCCTCCGGGGAGGAAAAGAATTTGACCCTCTAAAGGGGGAGGGCAAAACTTTTTCATGTGTCTGCATGCCCCCTGTTGTTAAGAATGACCACTCCCTTAGTAAATTAACTACTACCCTCTTATTGCGCCTTATAGAAGCAGCAAAAATGGGGGATGTTTTCTGTAAAATCTCCCCAATATCTTCTCACCCCGTTATGCTAGTCCAGAGGAACGGGGGAAGCACTGAGATGGCCCTAGGTCTTCGAATTGCGAAAATCCAAAGATTTTTTCATTTTCCCTCTCCTGTCAACAAAGTTTGGGTGCGTCTTGTCCGTGGAGTGTGCCTTATACGAGGGTTATTACTGTGGAATACAACAATCGCACTGTACCCAGCAAGGATATAACATTTCCTCAGTCTACAAAATAAGACGATAGAATATCAATCAATCCATTTATATAGTTGCCATTAACTGCTAAGGATTTTTATTATCAATTTTTGCATCGTGACATCCTGAACCAAGAATTAAACCTATTTTCAAAAGCCGAACAAATTCAGCTAAATCGACCCATTAACACACTTGAGGCTAAAAGTGCTGATTCCATAGGAACCAAATTGATAGGTCAGGTTCATTAGAAACAAAATTAAATGTCTCCAGTGAGAAGCAGATTCGACAATGAGTATCACACCTTCAGACGTTTCATCTTGAAATTATCTACAATGTATTTGAGTAAGGAGGCACCAATCATACCTCCAATTCCCCTCACCAGAGGGCAGCAGCCTTTAATAACAACCCAGCCATGGAATGAATAACCATATCTTTGTCCCTGTGCCTATACTCCACGTCAAATGGGTTTGCCATCCATAGTTCTTAGTGAATGTAAGTTCCATATTATACTGTATGTGTTTGGATGAAGGTTTTGTGAATTGAGTCAGGTCTGGCTGGAGGTTTTATGAATCAGGTCACGTTCAGTTGGAGGTTTTATCAACCAATTCAGGTCTAAATGGAAGTGACAATAGTAATATTGTAATTGCAGCACTGAAACCACTGTCACCTCTAGATAATTATAATGATTAGAGCTCTTGATAACGTATCATTTGTTTTAACCCCTCAAGGTATAAAAGTAACTTTTATTTTCTTTTTTTTTAATCACATCAAATCGCAAAATCATAAAAAAAATCACAATAATTTAAAATGATTCAGTAAAATACTGAATGCCGAAGCATTCAGGTGCTTGAACGGCCCCACTTTTCATTTTTTTTTCATATCTTATCATTATCACATAGCGACATGGGAACCTTTGTCAGGGAGGATACTCTGGGAACATATGTGGTGGTTTTGCATGAATGTATCTGCCTTTTTCTTTAGGAGGAGAATGTGGGTCAAGACAGGTAAATAATTGTATGGCATAGCGTGTTTCTGGTTCAATTCCCACACTAACCGATGCTATGAAGATATAATTTTTACTTTTCCTTGCAGAGTAACCAGGGCATGAATACGTACCTTTAAGATTGGTAGTTCAAATTACAACACGAGGGATGGTAGCTATAACTAGCGATACTTGTACGAACACTTTAGGATAAGAGTCTGAGACATTGCCATCTCATCGAGGGATAATCTGGAAATGCCACAGGAATTCTCATCAGTTACAAAGATAATGAAGACCTGTTTCAGATGGTGAAATTGAGAGGCACAAAGCAGCCTATGTTTAACACTGAATGATTGTGCGGATGATATTCAATACATATCAAGGAGTATATCTAATCTTGAGCTTGCAATAGGACTTTACACAAGGCCTCATTGAAGTCATTCATCATTGAAGTAAAGCTATAGGAAGGTTATCAAACACAAATCTCAGCATGGAGAGAATTAAAAAGCTTGAAGGCCTATCAGGGTACATTACAAGTATGGCTGCTGGGTTAACAAGCATTTCAGTGCAGCCTGTGTTCAGAAGCTTGGGGAGGCTGTTCCACCTTTCCAACTTAATGCTGTACGCTTTTCTGCCCAAAGTGTGATAAACCTTTGTGTAGCACTTTACTTCAAGAAGGCATTCAAAATTGCTTATATCAAAGTTCCATGGCTAATACTGTTGACTACATTAAGCATCATGTACAATACACTGCAAAAATGGTGTTTAGATCCTAAACACAATTCTAAACATATTCTTGCAACGTTTTTGTAATCACATTAATTTCCTAAACATGTTTAGCCAAACAATGTGCTTAGCTCAAGCGTTTAGAAATCTAGGTGTTTAGGTTCAAAATTTGTGTTTAGATATCAATGAAATTTTGCATTTAGATGTTTATGAATTTTGTGTTTAGATTTCTAAGTGATTTGGTGGGAAGTAAGGGTTTGCAGACATTGTATCCATTAAAAAAAAAAAGGAATATCTTTTGTTTGTTTTCTCATTTACTGGAGGATATCAGCAGGTATTTACACTGCAAAGTCTCCAAAGATTTCAGCCTCAGCTATGTACACATATAATTATGTACACACTGCATTAGAATAGGAGACTTGAGGAAGTACAACAGGTTGGCAGGAAGGACACTGCTTTATACTTTACAAAATAACATGACATAGGTGTAAGTCATGGAGCTCATTGATTATTTTATGGTAATGATGGTGGTGTAAGTTGAATTTAGTTAATTTTTTATTGTTGAGTCTATTTTCATAGCATTTAATGAAATGACACTATGATAAACAAGGGGTTTGGGGATCTCTGTCACAACAATTGATAATAACTGTCTGCAGATAGTACATTCAGAGGTAGTGCTGCTACCTGGTGTGGATTTGACATCCAACTATTTAAGCATATTGATGTTTAAATCTAAACACCTAATATTCACCTGTTTAAACTCTAAACATCTGAACATGTTTAGCAAAAATGTTTATGTATTTAGAATAAAAGTGCTATTTTTCTGTAAATGTGTAGTCGATGATACACCTAACTGACCTATATGTTTAGGTTTTAAACATGTTTAGACTTAACCATGTTTAAAATCTAAACACCATTTTTACAGTGTACATTCTATTTCACATCAGCAATAATAATATTATATTATATCTGCCACTGGGGAACCTTACCATCACCTACGTGACTCTACTATACATCGCTACTGTACTTCTGTCAAGGGTATTCATTGATAAAGATATCCATATGGTACTGTTAGGAATCTTTGTGGTTATATTACTGGGGAACTTCCCGATACTTCAACCATGCCCTCCATTCAACACTGGAAAATGTACTCTTCAAAATGTTAATAAGAACTTGACCAATGTGCCAGAATCAAGTACAGAATATAGTGGTTTACAAAATGACTCAGCTGGACATACTTACTCTCTAGTTAGCTATGGTTTAGTGGCAGGAGCTTCAACTACCTCTGCTTTCAGAGCCTTAGTATTTAAAACTAAAATGAATGAATACCCAACAGTGATTCTGTCAATGTGGTTTGGGATATTGGGCCTTGTTCCCTCACTCCTTCTCATGGTGTACAGAGAAAGACCGATTTTACTGACATCAACACAGGATCTGCTTCTTGTTATAGGCCATGCTGTTCTAGCTTCTGTATGCAGTCTTTTCAATGTGCATACACAGCTAGTACTGGCTCCCATTGTCTATGCCATCCTAATGAACATATGACCAGTGTTTGGCTTCATTCTCCAATATTCATTCCCTCATATCTTTCTTTCAAGACAGCGGGCTTTCCTAGCCCACTGAAAAGGGTCTATATCTCCTCTTTCCTATCCACTCGGATGTGTGTGGTGCACATCTATTACTCACTCACTCACTCTTTTAGGACAGAGAAATGCATTAGAGGTTTTTGGGGCATGCTTAATTTCGATTGGCATATCTATCTATGTATTTGTGGATTTCAAAATAAAGACAGTCATGTCACTAGGCAATATGTGAAGTAAAAACTGAATTTCTCATGGTGCTGGTCTTGGCTGGTTATGTTAGGGTAAAAAGATTGCATTAGATTAGTGTATAGCTTCTGAAAGGTGAACGTACTTGTGCACCAATGCATTTATCATACTTCATCTACCGCCATATATATAGCCATTGGTTCTAGTGTTCCATTGTGCCTTTGACAGGGTTGCCAACTCTCACGCATTTGACCATACTGTTTACAGCGCCACCCTCTATAGACAATGCGTGAGAGTTGGCAACCCTGCTTTGACCAACTTGATCTACATTATTTGCACTGAGGTTCCTATGTTTTCACACAACATCATAAGGAAGCAGAGCCACACTCTCAGCTGCAATTGTAAATGGACTATAAGTACTCTACTTTATCTTACTATTTGGGCTCGGACAGTGCCTTTTCCTTATAACCCACGGTTCATTATCAAGCCATAACCGCACTCTGAAACCTTTTGTTTGTCTTCAAGAAGGTGCTGCTTTCAACCTGGACATGTTAATAAATTGGCGAAGCATACAAAGTCAACTACGCCATTGATTTCCTATTAAAACCGTTTAGGGTTCAACGGGGAATCGATCCCCGGCTGCTGTGGCAGGAGACGAGCTCGCTGTCCAATAAACCAAGCCGACTGGTGCTAGAAACCAATGTACATGAAGGATTTGAAAAATTTTTCCGACATACCTGATGTTTATACACCTCGTTAGCATAGAATCCAATGGTGCCAGGTGGAGTTATTAACAGGGAAACATCCTTAGATATCCTATATGAACATGCCATGCCTAATTTCTCCATTTTGTCCGAAATAAATAAGAATCCATTGATTTTCCATAGCGATCCAACGCACACGGCCATTTCGTCTTGGTGACGAAGCGGGGAGGTGACATTGACATTCTTCTGGCTGAAGAACTAGGTCAAATACGCATCGAACAAGGAATGGCTGGACGGGGCGGGTGCCGTGACGTATCACTATGGAAAATCAATGGATTCTTATTTATTTATAAGAAAATGGAGACAAAATGTAGGCGAACACCATCTAGAGATCGTATATTTGGCGGTGCTAGAAGTACAGGACTTGACATGCTTGGATTCTACCCAAAAAATGTGTGTAAAGGTGGAGGTATGTCGGGCACAGTGACAACATGGCCACGACGGCTTGGCAAACTGTGCGGATCGCATGCACTTACAAAATGTCTTCTCCTGGATTTATTATGGGGTTATAAGGTAAGAATTTAATACAAAACAGAGAAATATGTTAGATAAACGCCTTAATCAAGTTATGAGACAACACTCGTGGGTCTATGTTTCAATATTCCACTGCCCGCTGCACGGGTCGTGGAATATTGAACCATAGACCCACTCGTGCTGTCTCATAACATTGATTAAACGCTAACAGTGCATATGTCATGAACCTATGAGAATGATATAAACTGGTGGAATCAGTCATCATTCATAATGCTTTATCATTACATATCGGACACACTGAACAATTATACTGACTTGGCAGGACTAACTATCAGCCAATAACAAAGTTCTTACTATTCAATGTGGACATCTCGGGGTAGATAGTCCCCATCTGATAACTGTTAACAGTGATAACTGCGTGTAACCAGCTTTAGCAATGGTCATGCCCATCAGACAATCCACTACCTGGGCATAGCACATTCTGTGGAGATCCTTTTGATACCTGGAATGGCCCTTAATGGTGCATAGATCTGTGCACCTCCATGCCTATTTCGACGGAGATAAAGATAAAGTTATGTATGATGGCTAATCATATAGATGATAGTATATTACTATACTGCCCACATGGAGTTTTATGTTTGAGTTTTCAATGTTTTATTTCTCACATCACAAAAGAACATAAGTGGTCTCCCTGTTTTGAGAAATGTTAGAGCGACCAGGACCCTCAGGGATATAAATATTCTTCATAATATTTGTAATAAATCCTTTGCAGGACATGTATGGTCAACGGAACACATGAGTTTTTATTCAATAGTCAAACGACACACATTTTAATCAATTTTTACATTAATCTGAAATCTAATCGCACCAAAAAGGCAGAAAGATTTTAATCATCATCACAATGCTGCAATCTATCACCACAGGTATTGATAACAATTATTGTACAGTAATTAGAAGACATTTTTTTCAGTTTGAGATCGCAAGTATTACATTCTGTCCATATCTCTGAATAGATGGAAAACTACCTAGTTCTTCTTTATCAACTGGTGACAAAGGTATAAGGAGGTGCTGACCCCTGGGAGAGGAGGTGGGACCAACACACCTGTATCATCTGGTAGTATGCGATTAGCTAGAGACAACTGCATGCTATAATGAATACCTGCAGCCCTGCAACAATTCAACAGCTATATTTTATTTAGACTCTCATGACTCAAGGTTGCCATTGTCTAGAAAACCAAGATGACCCACCCCAATAGGATGGATATTAACATAGTTAGTCTTTTCTATGTATTTCTAAGTGTCCTTGAAGACATTATAGCATCCCTAGAGTGGAACAGCTTTGACAAGGAAAATGCCATTAGGGTTGACTCTAGCAGTGAGGTTCTGACCAGGCTTGAAGTAGCCCATATGGAACCCATCAAACACCTCACTGATGTTATATCCTCCCTGATTGGACAGTCCAAGTGACGTCACAGTGAAAGACATTAGAATAGGATAGCCATATTCTCTCATGTTGACATAGGCCACAGCGACACTGCCTTTAGGTATAACAGGACGAGCATAGACCTGACTCATAGCATTATCCAACTGAAATATATAAATGTATATCATCTAGGAGGAAATTCTGTTAGCAATGTTGCCAGGGTTATCTGGTTATTTAGGGGTGGACCTCAGTCTCAGTGATTTGGATGGGACTACTAAATATCGAAATGGTAACAAGTATAAACTGTATTAGGCCTACTATTCCCCATGGCCTCTTGTGAATTGGAATATCATCAGAAAATCGGAAAATCATGTACTTTCGTGGTGGCTTCCTTTAACTTCCTAAAACTTAAGCTGATTCATACTTACATTAATTATCCTCTTGGCTTGGATGGCCAGAGGGTCTTGGTTAATTGCAAGTACTCTGCGGTTCTGCAGTAGTGCTTTGGATGACGGCCTCACATTGCGGAGGTCTACAGACATAAGAAGTGGAGATGCAAACATAGACCACAGCCCCATCTGAACCCTCTCCTGGTCTCTGCTCAGTCCAAAGTTACCTAATGTAATCTGTAAGATTCAGTATGGCTCATTTGAATTGCTGTATTGGTGGGTAAAAATCAGGTGCTGAGTTAGGGATGAGTCATTTATTGCTAGGCGGGGGGGGGGGGGGGGGGGCTAGATGGATTTTGGCGGATCACCAGATTTTTATCCAACCCCCCCATCATTATGACAAAAATGATCACGACCCCCCCACTAAGAGCTGATTTTGCAAAATGACCCCCCCAAAAAAAATAGGATACGCATGTGGAATGATACATCACGATGGGTATTTGAATTGCCCATATTTAGTTTTGACCCCCCCCCCCACTGTGAAGATTTATTGGGTTTTGGGCCCCCCACCAAGGGGCTCTTTTTCAAAATGACCCCCCCTATATCTAACAAGGCCCCCCACCTAGCAATAAATGACTCTTCTCTTAGGGGTTCTTGAAATTGATTTATAATCTACCGTAGTGGCCTGCTTAACTTAAAGGGGGTCTAGCATGATAAGACATACCCATCTTAGAAAGTCACCTGACCACCCATTGACCAACCAGGGCACCGCAATTTTCCGCTGGGTCCCAGAATTTATACAAGCGATCTTTGGTCCAGTTCCCATGTTGAAAATTGCCATGCTAGCCCCCTTTGAGGTGGGTCACTCATATGGTCCAAAAGTAGCTAAATCCGAGCAATCTTTAAGCATACGGCCTTAAATGACATGCCAACTTGAAAAATAAAGGTTGGGGTCCCAGGCTAATTTCAGTAAAAATCCATATAAACTACTCAAAGAGAGTGTACACAATAAACAAGAACATGGGGTCTGTCATGGGGTATTAATGTTCAGTATCAGATAAAATGGTTTTTTCTCGTTGTAACTTTTATATTTAAAGCTATGTCTGCTACTGTTTCTGAACAATCAAATGGTGTACCTTTGCTGAGTAAAAGCCTCGATCAATGGTAATACCTATACGAAGATATTTCCTTACCATGTCCGCATCATTGAAGGCCCCAGGCTTTACAACAGCTGAGAAGTTACCCTGGTCATCCCCATACCAGTTTACTATAGAGGTTATACTCTGCCAGGCATCATATATGTCACCATAAACACGCCATGTGTTACATGTCTCAGCCACCAGCTGGTAGTCAGGCTGCAAGAACAAAGCACATTCCAAGTTAAGTGTAGCATTGAGGCCTATTCAATTACACCTCTCTAAAGCGCTGGTTCCACAGCCATACAATCGGTCGGAATAGCTCTAATCCGACGATTTATAATATATCAAAAGTATAGAAAAAAATCGGTCGGATTAGTGCTAATCCGACCAATTTAGGTCTGTGGAACCAGCGCTTAAGGAAATCTATACCGCCCAACACCTTCCCTACACCTATGGCCATACTACTTCAAAGAAGGAGTTAGGAAGCTGTGGATAGAGAAATTAAGTGATATAAAGAAGATATTAACATATTATGACTAAATAATGTGTGTCATATATCAGACTTTAAAAACACTTCAATTTGTAATGGAACAAAGCACAAAGTCTTGACATCTGCTTCCTAATGTCAGCCATAACTTGGAATTTAATCAACAGTGATAAGTGCATCGTGAAGGAAGATAGATAAATGTTTCGAAAATGAATGAGAGGAGAATAAAGAAGTGCTAGAAATTGAATGACATTAGATTGGTCTTGCTATGAGTCATCCTTCAAGATATAATATAAATTGAAAAAGAATCTAAGGCACTGTCCCTATTCATTGAACTATAGATGGCCTAAAAACTGAAAACAGTTATTTCGAATTTAACCTTTTGGTGCCCAGAATTATTTGAAGATTTTATATTATTTCACAATTATATTACTTAGTTAATAAGCCCATGTGTTATTTTGATCTTATCTTTTGATATTGGCTCTGTATTGCATTTCCTGAATACTCATAACTCAGTGAAGACTTTCAGTTAAGGACATGAAATTTATTGGTTAGGTTTGGTAACCATAGTTACCAAAACATTCCATTTGTTGTCATTGGTAGCGTTTGGTCTCTTTTGTGTACTATATAGACCCCCCCCATCCATTATACCTGTAATTCTAAGGCCTCATTCAATTCTGCATATATATGTGTACTACCACTCAGGAGACATAATGTGCTAGTAACAATGCATGGATTATCTCTATGGATATGAACATTTCTTTTAGAATCTAATGGGAGTATGGGACATTGGATGTATATATGATCTAGCGTAATAATTGTGTCATGTCTGGTCTTAGCCCCCTGGAGGGTGGCCCTCTAATGAATTATTTTCAAATTTTGACTCCCTGTGTTAGGTATAATGGTGATAGAGAAAAATGGATGGTTGTATTGTGATGGGGAGGTCATGACCGTTCTATAGGGGGTCTAACTTTGCAGATTGGACCAGTAGAAGTGCCTGGATGATAGTTTCCTTCAATATACATTCATTTAAGCCCAGTTTAAGCCCAAAACCGCGCTTTAAAGCGCGCTTGGGCACCTAGGGGTTAAGATAACTTTTAATGTCATAAGCGACTTGATATATAAATACGACTTGTAAGCTTGTGTAAGGGGTTGTGGCCTTACGGACCTGGGGGTTCGGGTCTTACGATTCGGAAAGAAAGAGTAAGACAGTGTTTCAAGTGTATGCCAACGGTTAGATTTATTACTTAATGCACACTCACGGCTGCCAGATAGTATAGAAGGGGCAGCTAATAATGACTAATGGTGATCTACATTCTGCGGAGGCCAGAAGGGCCTCTGACGTAGCGGCTGAGCCCTGGGCTTTATATAAGGACCCAGGTGTTCGTCGTCAGATGTCCCCACAGACCCGGATCGGTGCTGCCACCTATCCGGAACCTGAGGAACGTCCGACGACTCGACTCACCCGCCACGTCAGACGGTACCCAACTCTATGGTCAAACAATACATACCTCTACACCTGTTTGTAGACCGGTTACTAGTAGATTTCATCAACCCCCATTAATTTGCTCACTCACCTTAATACCACTGGATCTATCATAGAGCGGCCACTCACACGAGTACATGATAGGTCTGCCAGTTTTATTTAAAGCCTTGCCCATGGCTGGATATCCTGTAAAGTATAGACAGATGTACTGTTTTATAAGTTAGTACTTGTCATTTATCATATGAACTTTGCACATTTATAGCAAAGGGATTCTGTTTTTCTATCACAAAGAATACAGCAATTGAAGCTTTCATTGACATAAATCGCATTGGTAAAAATTAGTACAATCAACATAATAGGGATTTTATTATTTCATGTCATTTGATAGATCAGTTGTAGAGAGATGAACATGAAATCTAACACAGGTGTATGAATAACACAGGCCCAAGAACATATACTGTTTTTGGGCCTGTGGGGTCTTTATGTTTCCGCTATGGCCCTCCGGAATCTGAATCTAATCTTTAAATAGGCTTATAACATGACTAGTATGCTCCACAAGAAATTTCAGGGCTTTAGGTACATAAAGGAAACCAGGCCAATAGCCAACTGCCCGAATTGTGAAGGTCAAAATCACTACCTGTGGCAATAATCTAATTAATAGGTGTTTTGAAACGTGTGTTTGATGTCATGGAAGCATCTAGGAAAAGTTCTATAGAGCATGTTTGGAAGCCAGGGACCTAGAACTATAAGCTACATAGACAATGGTACACGAGAATTGGTCCCCACTGGGAGTTATGACATGAGGCTTTGTCTCGTGTGAAAATCCTCGATGGGGACCCATTCGAGTGCTCCTTTGTATTTATCTCGGGTTATTTTTGTCCGAAATGTTCAAAAATTCATTTATTTGGCATCAATAATCATTTCATCATTAGTTATGTGACCATTTGCAATGATCTACCTGGCAGTGTGATACGGGGAAGGGTTATCACACTGGGGGTGTGATACAGAGGTTCTTGGTTTAACCTATGGGGCTATCATATTCAACTTGAGATAAAGTTTTTACTCCAGTATCTATTAAATTTCCCTGTAATATTCCTTTGGGATACTGGAGGCTTTGGATTAGACCTTTTCATTCAGTCATTGTGATGCAAGGTATATGTACATGTATTTGTTATATATATATATATATATATATATATATATATATATATATATACATACACACACACCAGGCAAGCAAAAACACCCCCCTGCAGGGAAATTCATTATCAAAGTTCATCTCAAGATCTTGAAAATGAGACATCATTGGCTTAAATATTCCTAGTAGTTATGTCAGAACCCCTCCTTGGGCATAGGTCGTTATTCATATCTGAAATTGATGATTAAGCTCTAAATACATTATAAACCATAATAATGTCTGAAAACACAATAAATCAGCCTTTTTCATTACAAATACATAACAATATGGTGATCTTTATCATAGATTTTGATCTAGAAAGAATTTTCCATTTCTGTTTTCAGTTTTGTGTTTTTGGTGAGTATCCCTGAAAATTGGCATAAAAAAAATTTGATTATTGGAATGGTTGCCATGGCAACCAGGAACAGGCATATAGGTTGATTTCTCATGAAAAATGTTCATTTTACCATCCAAATACGGGCCATTTTCTCCCGAAAATGGTGCATTTTAAATGAGACCATTGAATTATGCATAAAAAATTAGCTTAATGTATTTTTAAATTGATTTTAGAGTAATTTTGCCCCTCCAATGCCCCCTGGTGGCCAAATGGGGAATTAAAAATCCCCGTGGAGGGGTGTTCTCCCTTTATCGGTCTCATATATATATATATATATATATATATATATATATATATATATATATATATATATATATATATATATAAACAATAGACAACTTCTTCTTCACATTTTGGTTGTCTGTTGTCCTATAATACACTGAAGAATGCCATTGTCTATTCTCTAAATACATATACATGTATGTATATGGCAACATTGTAGGAGCAATTTAAATGAAAATTGTTAGTCTGGAGATACAACTTGTGTCATCAGTATTTATGATAACATGCACTGTAAAAAATGTTGTCAAGATAACAAAGGCTTCCTCGGCCCAAAGTTGCCAGAGATCCTTTGTTATTTTTACATTGTTTTCACAGAGATTCCTTGTACCACCACACCGCCACCTGGAGATCATACCCTGACTCCCTGTTGTGTAATTAGAGTGGTTCATTGTACAATTTTTACAAGGACCCGTTGTAGATTCAACAGTTATTTCTTACAGTGTGCCGAACGTCGACTATAGCTGACAGAATGGCTCTCAGGCCAACAGAAATCGTCAGACCTCCGACATAGGGGGAATATGCCTAATCTTACCTTGGGGACATAAAGGCCAAGTTTTAAGATTAGATGTTTTACTAAAATGGGTCACCTTGGCTTTCATGCTAGACAATCATTTCATTTTTTTATATTACAACGTTTTTTTTTTTCTTTTCTAAAAGAAATGTACCTACTGCAAGCCCCTCCGTAGTCTCGTAAAAGTCACGTCTACATGAAAAGGCATAAAAGGGTGTCATTCTTTTACTGCGGCCTATAGCAATCACACAGGTCCTGTAGCACACGGAAGTTGGTGCCCGTCTGGCATTAAAATGTATACATATATATATATATATATATATATATATATATATATATATATATATATATATATATATATATATATATATATATACATGCTGATCACCATACCCAGCCAACGCAGTTGCCAAACTCTCTCCCAGATCTCGCACACTGCTGTTTCCTTCAAAGTCAACAAAGCTATTGCATCATACTGGCAACTTTCTAAGAGAACGGTGCCATCATGGCCGCACCGACACATCATCCAGATTCCTCACTATAATTCATAATGTCATGGTAGAAAGAGGATTGATAACATGGTTAGCCATGGAAAAATGCTACTAACCTACTTTGTAGAAAGATGGATCCACATTACAGCCATCAAATTTGACCATGTCAATACCCCAACTGGCAAAGGTCTTGGCATCCTGGTCAATATGGTCCTGAGACCCTGGAAAGCCTGCACACGTGTGTCTTCCCACGCATGCGTACAGCCCCAGCTTTAAACCTTTACTGTGGACCTGCGCAATACCAATTCCACAGGTTCAAAGTTGCAGAATATGACTGTGAATCAACATGATAAAAGGTACGCCCGCGAGGTGGCACGCAGGCATACCTTTTACCATGTTTTTCCACAATAATAGATTTTAAAGGTCTTGCATGGCATTCTTTACTTAGAGAACTCAAGCCCTTTGTACATCCTTTGATTAAATTATATAGAATTGATGTTTAATACATTAAAAAATGTATGATTTTCAACCAACACATGCTTATCATCTGTCTTAAACTTCTTTATATGATGGGACAAAATAATACAGATAACCAGTAGCATAAAGTTGGCTAGGTGGAAAGTAATCTCACTGAATCATACATCAACAGTTATCGTCTAATCAATGTACCTTACTTCTCCATGTAGCTTAGGTCTATTGCTGAAAAGTAACAATTGAGTTATTTTGTTAAATCAATGAGACTCTCATATCTAGTGTGAAATAAAGCAAATTAATGCTCGGGAACATACATAGTCAGCAAGGGCTTTCATACCTGAAGGAAAACGCTTTGGGTCAGGGATGATGTTGCCTTCAGGATCCCGATTATTGTCCGGCCAGCAGTCATCTAGAGTAAGGTATTCATACCCAGCGTCCTTGTATCCCTCCGCAACCATAGCATCAGCCTGTAGATGCACCAGGCGCTCCCTAGCGGAAAACAAAAGAACTGCAGGATTCCTGAGTCTCAAATAAAACCGGCCATCCATAATAAGGCTAGGCCATAAGCCTCAATGTTATTTTTGCTAAAAAGAGTGTACTTCTTTTAGCCCCCTACCTCAAGAGGGGTCGGAATGTTTTGGCCCCTCTGCCTCAGGAGGAGTCTGAAATTTTTACGCCCCCCCCCTCAAACCGATCAGCCCCTGTTGATAAATAATGACCACTCCCTTATGATATATGAAAGCAGTCAGTCCGAGTTATTCCACGAATTCTAGGTTACTGGGTGCTTTTTGGTGGCTATTCCCATCCACATATCTGTCGATATTGCACACCCTGTAGGCTGTAACATCAATTTTGTAAGGCGTGTGGTTATCCATGGATAACCTGTGCCCGGTGTGGGTTATCCATGGATAACTGCACGCCTCTCATGTCCTTCCATGTCATATGTTACATGTTAAAACCCACGAAATATTCCAGGCCAGGGTAGGGATCGAATCTGCAGTCTCACATCCCAAATCCAACTCCCTATGCACTGCGCCACAGGGACTGACGAGAAACGCTTGGTTTGAACCATGTCTGGATATGATACAAAGCCGTGTGTGCTGTAGCTGTCCGCTGCTGGGCGACGAGGTGTATTATACACAAACATTACCATGAGACACTCAGCCTACGGCCTTGTGTCATTATCCTTCACTAACACACACTCGTCATGACTTATCCATTGATTACTTGTTCACTATTTACCAGGACTGCAGTGGCATATTTAGAGGTAACTTCTATTTTATTTAATTTAATGGCTTTTCAAAATCAAAAACCTTATAAGCTTCTTAAGCCTCCCTTACCCCCTTATACCACTAAATGGGGCGGGGGAGTCTTTCGGAAATTCTAGAGAAAACAATTCCTCCACCTAGAAGGCACACCAGGGATCTGTCCATGCATATAAGACGCGCCTTATACGTTGGGTATTATGGTATGTATTATAGATTAGCCCTACTTACCCTATACATCTATCCGGGTCTATTTCACAGTTGGTGTTACATTCAAACCGTTCCCATGACAACCAGCCTAATGGTGGCCTCCTTGCCAACCCGTTGTCAAGGCATGTTACCATGGTGGTTATCATGGTAGCCATTGTCACAATATGAACGACCAACATTGTAGACGCCCTCTGCAAAATAAGAGTAAGGAGATACCAATGCCTGAAGAATCAATTCTTGTCTAAACTTAAGTTATGGTAATCTCTTTTTGCCAGACACAAAATCGAGAAAAAGATCAATAGGTAAAGGTATCCACATAATAAAAGAACTACCTTCCATCTAATCAATACTAAGATTAGGCCTACAAATGTATTTGAGGTAAAATTTCCAAATAACATGCATACTCTCGCAAGAGTGCTTGACAACCTGTTCCTAAGATTTCCAAAAAGTCTGCCATTGTTTTTTCTGTCAACATTACATTTAAAAAGTGTCAAGGTCGTAGCACTGAGTTTTAAGTCCCTGTCCATGATGACAATTTTCTCATCACTATGTCAAATGAGTAATGTCAGTTGGCCTCAAATATGTAAGATTATGACAATTTGTGAGTAAAAACTGATATATTTTATTGACTAATTGCTGACAAATAGTGAGTAATTACTGACACATATTAACTAAATGCTGACAAATTGTGAGTAAATACTGACATATTTTGACTAATTGCTAACACTTAGTGAGTAATTACTAACATATATTGATTAACTGCTGACAAATAGTGAGTAATCACATATATAGACTAATTACTGAATTGAATCAATAACTATTTCTATGTTTAAAGTCCAATATAACTAGAAGCTAGACAGTGTAAGTTCAACACACATTTTTTTACAGTGTAGGGAGGGTGGTGGAGAGAAGGTAGAGAGTGTAAATTCAACACACATTTTTACAGTGCATGGAGGGTGGTGGTGGAGAGAAGCTGGACTGTGTAAGTACAACACACATCTTTTACAGTGTAGGAAGGGTGGTGCTGGAGAGAAGCTAGACGGTGTAAATTCAACACACATTTTTACAGTGCATGGAGGGTGGTGGTGGAGAGAAGCTGGACTGTGTAAGTTCAACACACATTTCTTACAGTGTAGGAAGGGTGGTGGTGGAGAGAAGCTAGACGGTGTAAGTTCAACACACATTTTTACAGTGTAGGGAGAGTGGTGGTGGAGAGAAGCTAGACAGTGTAAGTTCAACACACATTTTTACAGTGTAGGGAGAGGGTGGTGGAGAGAAGCAAGACAGTGTAAGTTCAACACACATTTTTTACAGTGTAGGAATTCAATGTCATAAAAACACAGATTAAAACACAAATTAAAACACAAAATGACGTCGACATTTTCAATTAAACACCATACAACAGAGAAGTGGAAAGGCCTCCTCACTTAACTAGACCTCACTAGACCTACATTCATGTATCATGACGACCATTCATGCCCCGGGGGGGCACTCAGGTTTCTTCTGACGGGGGTGTGCGGCTGGGCCTCTGACAACCCTTATCCTTGGTGAGAGGGATTTTGGGCAAAGGGTGACCCTTGCTGAGAGGGATTATGGTCAGAAATATGCACAGTTAAGTCTTTTATCTGAAAATTTACCCTTGATGTGAGGAATTTTTGTCAAAACTGACCACATTTGGCAGAAATTTTAAAGGAAATTCTGAAAACTGACACTTATTTGGATGTGCGGTGTCAAAATATGAGAAAAGTGACCGTTGGTGAGAGGGATTTTGGCTAAAAGTGACCCTTGGTGAGAGGGATTTTGACCAAAACTAGACCCTTGGTGAGAGGGATTTTGGCCAAAAAGTGGCCTTGCCGGCCGCACACCCCTGTCAGTGACATATAGTGAGTGCCCCCCCCCCCGGGATTCATGCATCATGACGGGCAACTATATACCATCAACAGGTCGTTCACATTCACCCTAATTATGGGTGCATTGGTCAATAAGGCTAAGGACGCTTCTATGAGTGTATAAATACCCACCATTTCACCACCAACAGGTCGTTCACATTCACCCTAATTATGGGTGAATTGGTCAGTAAGACTAAGGACAGGGCCCCAGACAGGGGTGGGTCCTATGTCCATTGTCAATTTTAAGAAATGGTTCTTGTCTCTTGTCAGCAAACACAGTGTCTCTTGTCGATTTTAAGAAGTGGACTTATCCCCTTGTCGATTTTAAGAAGTGGGTTTTTCCCTTGTCACCCAACCCCATGTCCCTTGTCGTTTTTAAAAAGTGGCCTTGTCCCCTTGTCGATTTTACCCGTCTGGGGCCCTAAGGACGCCTCTACAAGCATAAATACCATCAACAGGTCGTTCACATTCACCCTAATTATGGGTGCATTGGTCAATAAGGCTAAGGACGCTTCTATGAGTGTATAAATACCCACCATTTCACCACCAACAGGTCGTTCACATTCACCCTAATTATGGGTGAATTGGTCAGTAAGACTAAGGACAGGGCCCCAGACAGGGGTGGGTCCTATGTCCATTGTCAATTTTAAGAAATGGTTCTTGTCTCTTGTCAGCAAACACAGTGTCTCTTGTCGATTTTAAGAAGTGGACTTATCCCCTTGTCGATTTTAAGAAGTGGGTTTTTCCCTTGTCACCCAACCCCATGTCCCTTGTCGTTTTTAAAAAGTGGCCTTGTCCCCTTGTCGATTTTACCCGTCTGGGGCCCTAAGGACGCCTCTACAAGCATAAATACCATCAACAGGTCGTTCACATTCACCCTAATTATGGGTGCATTGGTCAGTAAGACTAAAGACTATCAGTGTAAATACCACCAACAGGTCGTTCACATTCACCCTAATTATGGCTGCATTGGTCAGTAAGGGTAAGTACGCCTCTACTAGCGTAAATACCATCAACAGGTTGTTGATGACTGTGGCATTGGGTGCTGCGGATTATATTAGGTGCTGCGGTAACACACCTCACAGCTTGCTGTTTCAAGTGTTTACTAAGACCCTGTGCCCTGGCTTATAGGTACAGACAATGTAATGAGGTAGACATACAATTATTCGGCCACTGAAGTACTGAACCATATGCAATCTGTACAGACTGTACAGATGTTCACACACAAAAGTGGGCAATTTATAGGCAACCTACCATTGCGATTTCATACACTGCAAATTCCCAGTCCTCCTAAAAGAGTCCCTGTCCACTCAACTGTATATGAGTGGTGGTTACTACAACGTATTTCCAAACTGCACATCTGTATCGTACAGATCTATCAAGTTTGCATTCAAATAAATTGAAATTACAGAGTTCTTTTTATGTAAACATCCCAATCAACAAGCGATTTTTTCTTGAATGGCATGGGTCCAGGCGATGTTGCTATGGTGACCGAAATTCGGGACATTGAGACGCTGCACTGTTTCCGGTAGTAACGTACATTATGATGGTATGCTAATGCCACAAACTCTAGTGGCAAAGCCACTAGTTTATCAATAAAGAAGGGGACATTCATGACAGTTGGTATAAACATCCAATACAGCCTGAGAACTATTTGGTGGGAACGTTATTTGAGTGAATCAAAATCATTTTCAAAGATCTTAATTAGGCCACTCAAAAAAAACAACAACTGATTTCTCATCACCAACCCCTGAAAAATATGACGAGGGCGATTTTTTATTTCTTTTTAGTTTGGGCATAGATCTCTATCGAGACATAAGGTTTACCATCTCCTGGTTATTTGAGACCAGAATTAAGTTTTGATTTTATTACCTAACAGTTTACTGATTATACGAAATTGTGAGAATGCTCTCAATATCTTGCCCACTGCATTGCTGAGATCGTTAGCTTTAATTTGATACCAAATATGCCCATATTTGTCTATTTTCATCTAGTTTTTGACTAAAAATCTGTAAAGAAAAAAAAAAAAATTCAAAACAACTTTTTAGATGCGCGCGGTGATGAGAAACCAGTTTTTTTTGAGTGACCTTATGTCGCATGGCGCCATAAGAGATTATCAACTGCTTGATTCAATTCCCATGATAAATGTGCAACGTTGATGTTGTTGGTGTTGTTGTTGTTGTGCATATTTATTGGCCATATTTATCTAACGATCATATAGCAAGCTTTTCCCAGTACAGCCAGCCCCATAATTTAGTCAAGGTCTACCGGTATATTAATCAACTTCAAGTTCAGATAATGTGCAGCGTTCCATAACTAGACCATATCTTGCTCGTGCCAGTCTATATATAACACTGTTAGTCATGACCCAACATTATGGGTCATTTGTAGCACTGATTCCATGTTCAATCTCAGAGTCCGGGGTCGTTCCATCCCTTGAATTATGATTCAAAAGTAAATTCATTCTTATGGCAAATCAGTGGGGTGGACGTCTCAAGGTATATGGACGTTTTATCTAGGTCA